>OY728156.1:547589087-548214087 GCA_963277665.1 Viscum album
AATTTCACATTAAATCACTTCTAATTTGGTTTTCATCTTAATCATAAAAACTTATGAATAAATATCTAGACAAAACCACCTTTCAAACCTTTCAGCCTTCATTTTCTCATTATAAATGAGTGTTATTGCATACCTAACTAGCTTATTAAAGTGGTTGGTGTACTCCATCATGGATTGGTCTCCTTTGAAAAGATCCATAAACTCTTAGGATTGATAATTGGCCAACACCTCATGAAAATAATGCTCATTAAAAACATCCTTGATGTCTTTCCATCTCATATTCTCTTGCTTACCACCTTTCACCACTAAGTCCCACCACCTTTGACTGGGACCTTTTAAAAAGAACAAACCACATTTCATCTAGACTATAATAGGAGTGTCAAGTAACTCAAACATCCAATCTATTTTCTCAGGACATTCCTATGATTCATGGGGTCTAATGCTACCTCAAAACGAATGAGGCTTTTTCATGAGGAACTCCTGAGCCCTTTTCTTACCAAGACCTGGTTTGGATTCTCTAACTTGTGCACAACTAGTGCCACCTCTTTTCGTAATGCTAGGATATCCTGAATAATATCTTCAATTAATCTCTTATTAATTACTGAGAGATAACTATATCTATTCACTTCCAATAACTGTGAAGGAGCTCTTCGAGGAGGCATTTTTCTACAAGAAGAAATGTCCACAAGGAAACACAATCAGTACAACCATTCAGAAAATTTTCAGTAATAAGAACAAATAAAAACATCGGTAAATCCAAAAAATAACTAAATTATTTAGAACAAAATTCCTACCAGACCACTATACCTCTACCGAGTGTCCATATATAGTCTGCAGCCTATATGTCTCACTTGGAAGATAAGGAAAACAAAAATCACAATTTCCCATGGAGACGTGTGGCCATGAGGTGTTCTAGATAGACACAATACTCACAACTATAACATTAGGTCCTAATAACACTAGTTCTAGTATATCGAGACTCATTCTAATTATCATTAAATCAAAGAGGTTGACCTCCTCTGATATAATTTTTTCACAAACCTTGATGGAGTTCTATCTGACCCAACACCTGACCCAATCTATGAAATGGCCTGAAGGGTGTTTCTGATCCCCAAAGGATGGAAACCAGTTATTTGGTATCAAAATTTGTTTAGGTAATTATTTCACCATTTTTCAAATCCATATATGTCTATCAATAAGAAATAAAATATAACTAAATAATCATAACCAAACAGGACACCAAATTTTTAACATTAACGTTAAAACCTTTATAAAAACACAAAAGGGATAATATAAAAAGGGTAAAATGAAAATATCCCAGAAACCTCCATGCATAAAGAATGAAGCAGCCTCAAGAAACCACCAATGATATATATATATGGGGAAGACCACTAGCAACATGAACCACCATCATCATACATCTTGCCTTTACCTGAGTCAAACATAACTAATATAACATAAACACAAAGGTGTATGTAGGGTGTAAGAAAAATCACAATAGAATGTCACCAATTAAAAAAGAATTCACGCCAAAAAACTATAATAAAAATAAAAATTCATGTTTTATAAAAAATGGTTGGAAACATTTTTAATGAAAACATTTTAAGGGAACACCTTCTTTTATTTTGAAATATCCAATAAGGAGTTTTGTATGCTGACGGTAAGTAAGATATCTCAAGAGAGCACTAAATCATGGAAAAACCCCATAGTAACTCCCATTAATGGGATACTAGGGACTTCATATATTTGTTAAATGTGGTGGATAAACCACAACCAACAACTTTCTCATGCACCAACCACTAGGTGGGAACTTCCCAATGACCTAGTGGTCTCTAGTCATCATCTTGATTTAGTTAGTGTTGTAATCGTAAATCCTTCTAGATGAAACCCAAATAATCAATTTCCATGTAATGTAGCATACTAGTCCTATTACACCCAGATTGATACCTAAGATTCCAATTGTGCTCAATTTTCAATTCACATATCAAATAAGAAACTACAATAACATACCCACATGCCATTCAATATAAATCCACTTGATAAATCAGTATTTCCATAACAAAACCCACTTTAATATCCCAAATCACACCAGAATAATTTAAAAATACTTTTCACACCACTTATACTATTTATCAAACATATAAGGGGATCTAAATGAAAACCCACATGAAACACACATGTATTATAAACAATTTCTTTATAAGAACGTATTTTTAAACCAAAACACCTTGAATAAATTTTAAAATACCTTTTCAACCTCATAAATAGTACACTGAACATATAAAAATGAAAATAATGAATACTTAAATCTAGAAATAATGTTTATGCGTGGAAACACCGACCTCATATGAAGAAACTTGTAGAAAGTGGTGATAATCATAACTAAAACTGATGAAAAAACCTAAAAAGGAAATATTAAACCATAAATATCAACATAGATCCTTAACAAACAAAATAAAGACCTAAAAATTACACCCTACCTACTGGAAAACCCCTAGATAATATTGATATAAACCGCCTAAAATATGGTAAATCATATAAGATAACCACTTACTTGCCAATTTCTTAGTAATATCCAACCAAAATCACCCCAAACATAGAGGTACAAGAGAGAAAGAGGGATGTGTGAAGGTTCCAAGTGTATGAAGACTTGATTGGGGAGGAGAGGGGTGGATTAGGGTAAACAAATTTGTGAAAAAAGGAAAATCAATTTTTTTAGTGATCTAGAAAGTCTGCTTGATTTTCTCACACGGTTTCCAAAACCATGTGGCAACCGTACTCCCCTTAATTTCCAATAAGGACTTGTTACACTATAAAAAGATTGTTTTACAAACCATGTGTTGTCTATTTTATTAAACACATCCCTTAAAAACTATTTGGATGCATTATTTCATGGGCAAGGGAACACTATTTTCCAAATTGTACGCCAACCATGTACACCAACTATTTACCCAATATTTCAATTTATTTCTCCATAAAAACATATGAAACCTAGAGGAAAAAAATGATAGAACAAAATTAAACATAAAAATACCTCAAAATAAAATCGCTAGTGCGACATTATAAATCCCAAATAAATTCTTAGAGAAGAGAATTCAAATATTATAAATGGAGAATAAATATAAAAAGTGGCATTTATAGAAAGTAAGGATCTTAAACCAATTGAATAGTAAATTGAATTTTGAAATAGGAATATGACCCTTATGAATAATAAACTAGAAAATAGAAACCACACCCATTAATGTATAAATAAAATCTATAAATGTTATAATGCTAATAAATATGATATAAATATATCTTAGTAAAAGAAATTAAATGTTTCAAAAATGTTATATTAAGTGTTCATATTTTTATAAAATATAAATGTTTATTTAAAATTTTATAATTAATATAATGAATTTAAATAAAAATAAATTACATAAAATCATTTCATAAAGTAATATTTTATTATCTTATGATTATAATATAATTTTATGTGACCTATATAACTTTTCAAAGTGTCATAAAATCTGTTATAATTTTAAAATTAGTATTTTTTGACTAAATAAGGATTTAAAAAAAATTAAATATATGATATTTAGAAAACCATTTTCATAAAATGGAGCTCATTTTTTAAATTTTCACATAAAAAAATGGTAATGATGATTTTTTGGGATTTTTCTAAAATAATTGATTTTTTGATGAATAGTGAAATACTAAAATTTACGGTATTTGATAAATACATGATTTATTGAGTCATAGATGAATTGTTCCTGATATAATCCCATAATATTGAACCCCAAATCATTATTTAATATATATACTAATCATGTTACAAAATTTATAGTCTTTTGCCAAAGTAATAAGCAAATGAATAAAATAATCAAAATCCACCCCACTTATACAATATATTTATCACACCCATCACCTATTATCCACACACATTATAAGAATTTAATATTTTTTTGTTTTATAAAAATATCATAACAATCCTATAACCCATTACAATTACCCCTTTAATTAATAAAAAGACCAAACCCAATTCCCCAAATGAGGTTCTCAAGGAGAAGACTACAAGAGCTAAAAACCACATTATTTTTTTAAATTTATTTTCAATTTATTTTCAATAACTCTATTCACCTAACCATATAAATTTTCAACTACAACTCAAATATATTTTACATACTATAATGTTATTGTGTTATTAGAACAATTCTTCATCATTTCACTTCACCAACCATTTTTTTCAAAAAATGAAAACATTGTTTGTGATGTGTGAATTTATTGCATTCAAAGATGAAAAGTTTTCAATTTCCATTACCACCTTCAAGGATTGTTGTAAATAAATTTTATGGTTCTATAGTTTTATAATATATTTATTAGAGGTTATTTAATTTTCTTTAACCATTATATGTACAAAATATCAATCAATAAAATATGACTAATTTGTAAAGATAAAAACAATAAAATAATCTAAATGGTTGTCATTAACATTTTATCTAATTAAACATATTGACATATGGAAAAAATCTATATATAATACCATTTAATATTCTGTATGCTCATTAATAATATATAATTTCAATTATGGATATCTATTCTCATTTGACATGATATTCCAAACATATATAAAAGTAAACTATTTATGAAAACCAAATAAACTAACACTCCCATAACATTGAAATTGTATCTTATAATATATAAAATGGCCATAAAAAAATTCAATAAAATTATAATAAATCAAATAAAAACTAAAGTGGATGTTAATTTGACTATTAATTAATTTAATTGTTTTTTCTAGGATACTAAGTAAAAGTGGAAGACAGTTTTGGACATTAGGTAAGGTATTCGCTTCCAACAACCTTTTTTTATTTTGTATTAATCATTATCTCTACTTACAACAATTTAATACTTAACTATTGTTATTTAATATTTCTATACTTAGTATTTACATTCCAAACATATTTTCCAAGGCCAATTATATTTCATTGATAATTAAATTCATGTTTTATAAGGTTCCCTTCAAAAATATTCTTAGTAAGAAAGAATGATTAAAGGGAACATCACAATTTCATAACCATTTTCATGTTCTCTGTATAATATTTTTTAATCCACAATTATTTTTCTAAAAACAATTATTTATATTGAAAAAATATCATAGTTCATTTCTGGTTTTGCGATAACAAATATTTATTTTCTACTCTAAATGATCTTTAAATTTTTTATTAAACTGCACTGAAATGTTTCATTTATAATGTTTCTTAAACAGTTATTATATATGTTTCCACTTAAATTAGAAATAATTTATCATTAACTATGCCTATGTTACCTTATGAATGTATATATATTATTTTAATCTGTTTTTTCAAGGAAACCGTTATTATATAACCATTTTTTATGCTCTATGACATGATGATGATCCCCCAATTCTTTCCATAGGAAAAACATATGATTAAATCATCATATAAAACACATATTCAAAACAAAGTTATGATGGGTTCACCTTGATAGTTATCCACTTCAATGGGTAATGTTTATTATCATGATACATCATATGAAATTGTCTTCATGGTTATCCTTGACTCATGCTCGTCTATGTACTATGGTCTTGGTGGTTAACACTGACTCATGGTCCTCCATGTGTAAGGGTCTTGGTTCTTAGCCTTGAATCAAGATATTCTCAGTGAAATGGTGTAAGAATTTAGCCTTGACTCAGGAATATGTAATATTTTATGTTTTTTCCACATTTATATTATTTCATGATTATAAGATCTCATGTTCAGTGTGTTATTTTTCTATATGATTATTCACAATCTATTCATTTTTAGGTCATCATGATATTCCTTCGATCCCTTGTGCTATAATTTATTCATATTCTAATCCCCTAACTTGGATTTTAAGCCAATACCATTGTTCATGTATTTCGTAGGTTATCCTATGTAGATAAAAGAGATCAATAAAAGTTAGGATAATTTAATAGATATTAAATAAAATATGTTTTTTTAAATTTCATATTGTTAAATTATTTACCTAGTCTTCCACAGTAATTGAAATTTATTATGCTTGGTTTTTATTTGAAGGATATTTATGCTTAAAATCATGTAACAATATGTGTCAAATTATGGGGTCATTATTTTTTGTCTGATGGTTGAAAATAAAAAAATCATTCTTTGTTAAAAAATTATTCTTCTTTATCTTATTTAATAAATGAATTTCATATTTTTAGACATCCATAATCAATACTCTATATTGAAAGGTTTATCATAATTTTCAGTATGATAAAAATTCTGCAGCACTTTACCTACTATGAACATGTAGACTATACATATGGGGTACTTTGTGATTTCATCATTTATATAGAAATATTTGAGTAATTATATGTGGGAAAAACAATTGTGTTTATCACACATTATTACTATATATTCAAAAACTATCACCAAAACCAATTCACCTAAATCATCAAAATAATTATAAAATGTTCCAAATTTCATAAATGAACCGTTAAAAACATCATCCTTCTTAAAATTTCCTTAAAACATGGTGAGTATCATGATTTTAATCCATGATATTTTGAACAATGACAAACTAGATTTGTATCATAAATTCTGATATCTTTATGAATCTTTTTTAATGAAATTTACATCAGAATATTTTTTCATAAAATATTTTTTAGGAAAACTTCATTGATATTTATCATTTGAAGAGACATCAAACAAAAACATACTTCATATGAATCTCTATCCATATGCCCTATGTAAGGACCTCTATATGAGTATGGCAAATATGGTTGTTATTTTATTACATTGGAATAATATGTAATGAATCAAATTCCAAATGACTAAATAGTATATTTTTTTTGATAAACTAGATACATAATTGAAATTTACATTACAATTTGAAAAATAAAATATGAATGTATTTTATTTTAATACACCATTATTCCTCATAGCGTATCCCCATATATAAATCACAAAACACTTTTTGGTATCCCGTAAAAAATGAATATAAGAAATGGGTGATCTCATATAATTAGTAAGGGAAATAATATAGAAGATTATATCAAGAATAAATAATAATAATTAACTTGGAAGGTTTAGAAACTAAAATACATTCCATTTAGTCAGTGAACTGAGAATTATGCTGTAGAAATAAATGAAAATCAAATAAATCCCAATAAATAATTACCTTAGATTTAAACATATCAATGGATATTATAACTAATATAATAATCACAGGAAAATAAATAATAGATATCAAAATGAGACAATTCATAATTCCAAACATCTGAAACATTCCATAAAGACCTTTCACAAGATAGTTTAAATCTGTGGGTATAAACCCATCTGATTTGGAAAAATAATTTGTCACATGAGACCTATTGATAAATCGAGGGGATATCTATAACTGATATCCAACCATCACTTAGTAAGTTTAATTAATTCCTCCAATGGAAGGGGTGATTCATTATCAATATAAAAAATCATATTAATAAAAAAACCTATGAAACTTTCATACTTAACCCAATGAAATATACATAATTGAAAACTATCCTAAATAATAGGGTGAATGGTAATCACATTTTATTTCTGTAGTCATAAAGATCATAAAACATATAATAAAAGGATATGTATGATATTATTGTAACATATACAGAGTGGATCACAATTACAATAAAGTGACAATGTCTTCAATGAATATAAATATCATAAAAATTTCATTAAAAACAATATTGAGAAAAATAAATTTTTCACATTGAAAATCATCTTTTAAAAAGTTAAATTTTTTTGAAATAATTTCATTAAAATTATACATTTAAAATTATAAAATAATCTTTAAAAAATTAAGAGTCCATGATATAATTTTTTTACATGTCGAGTACATTAAAACAAATAATATTATAACATTTTCAATAAAATAAAAAAAAAATGCCTTGTTTGGAAAAAACATAAAGACTAATTTCAAATAATTTTGAACAAAATTCAAACATGGGTGAAAATTTATTTAATTAATAATTTTTATAATTTAAAAATATTTTTTGGTGACATTTTTACGAAACATGTTTTTTGTAGAAAAATGGGTTTTTCACCAAAAAGAGAAATAACATTAGATTTAGTTAAAAAACATTTCTCAAAAATTTTATGTAACGAAGAGTGAAAAAATAGTATTATTATTTTTAATGGTTATTTAATGACTAGTTTAGTTGAACATATAATGAGTAAAAGATTTAAATATAAAATTACTCCCCCAAGGGATACTTAAACAAAAACAATCCTGAATAATTTTGAGATTATAAAATAAACCATTACTAATTTAGTAAATTTTGAAAAATAGGCCCTAATAAAGAAATAAATTCATATAAAACATTAAATAAAATTTGAATATAAATTTTTTTGGATATAAAATATTTAAAGGGACAGTATATAAACCACAAAAACGAATAAGTAGTGAATATTGTATATCTTTTATAGAATTAGATGTGAGATGAGAAACCCTTACCTCTTGTTCTAATTTTATCATATGTGTCCAAAAAACCTATATAATAATGAGAGGTGCATTTTAAACCTATTAATAAAACATAATCTTATATCTAATAGAATATATGATTTACTTATAGACATTTATCGGTTTTTATTAACAATTCTTTGTCAAAATAAATTTCAGGTGATAATTTCATCATTTTTCATGTAGCTATTAGTTCTGTCATTTTGGAACTTTTAATTGGATAATGGTTACATAATATCCATAATTCAAAATTTTATATAAATATCATATATTTTAATAATATATTTATTTAGAGTAATCTATTAATGTTTGAGATAGGAAATCGATTATACCATTCATGTAGACGGTATGCCATATGTAGGCATGAATGGGGTTTACATTTTTATCGATGGATGGAAATAAAGAAAAATAAATATTTTTCATTATTAGAAATAATTAATATATCATATATTGAAATTATATCAATCAAATGCATTGTTATTATAATCCATGTAAAAATGAAATGAAAAAACAATCCAATTACTTTGTAGAGGTGGTAGTCCACAAGTACTTGAGGGAAATTATTATTTTCCAAAAAATTTGATAAAAATAAGTCATATGTGATATTATTATTTGAAATGTATGGTAAGATTTAAAATATCAACAATATTTCATAATTTTATTATTACTAGATTATATTAAAAGTGTAACCAAAGAACAAATCACATCACTTCGTGAGGTGATAATACACCGTATACATGAGTGACGTTATTGTATACCCCACAAAAAGTAAGGTAAGATGGTATATGCGATTTAATAATTATAGATGATTAATCATGTATTAAAAAAAATATATATTTTAAATACATTTTTATATCCATTCATGAACGGTGGTGATGGAAAAATAATTACATCGGTTTGTGAGGTGGTAGTCTGCCGTAACAATGATCAGCAATTTCATTTCCCAATTGGGGGAAGTAGAGATGGATATAAGTTATCAAATTAACAAAAAAAATATTAATACATAGTATAGACTAGTTTTATTATATTTAATTGTTTTATAATATTATATTAAGTGATAAGGATACGTAAAATAAAAACACATAGTTAAAAACATTATATATTCTTTAAGAAACCTCTTTTTGTTTAGCATTATTTCATCTGTTATTTCCTTATGATATAAAAAAACTATAATATGAAATGAATAATATAAGGAAAATATTTTTTAATGTATTGGTAGATAAAAAATGTGTTGTATGTGTGATGAGGAGAGGATAGGGGGATCATTTTATAAGTAGGTGAGAGGATACATATAGAAATATTGAAAAGATTAACTAATATAAACATTTTAATCAAGACAAAATCCTCCAAATGGTTCATAATAGAAATTTAGATGTGATAATGAATAAATAATTCCCAAAACTAGGTTTTGGAAAAGTTTTAGGTTATTTTAATCAATTTTCTTCTTAGTTTAATCCCATTAGTGAACCAACTTTTAACTTAACTGGGACAATTAAATTTTACACTTTTCACATTTCATTATGGTAGAAAATTAAGATTAAATTATTATATAATACAAATAATGATTATTAAAAATATAGAATCCTTTTTTCATGTTATTTTCATAAATAATTAAATTTAAAATTAATTAATATAGTTGATTAATGTGTTTTTTTCCAATGAGAAATATCCCCTAAATATAGAATGTTTTAAAATCAAAATTCAATATGAAACTGAGTTAAATAAACTAAATTAGTTAAAATTTAATATTATTGAAATAATTTTACATTAACAATTCAAACTATAATTTATATCTTTAAAACATTTAAAGGAAATAGAAGTTATAGATATTAATAGATATTTTTCATAATTCATCAAAAAATTAATATTTTTGTATAATTCTTAATAAATTAAATGAAAGATAATTATGAAATTTAGATTTAAAAAATCAATTTTATTTTTTCGTATATGTTTTCTTAAATTGGAAAAAATTAATTTTAAATGATATGTGTAATGTGCAACTATCCCACCTTTTATAAAAATGTAGTTTTTTAGAAAACATTTCTTTCCCCTTCAATATGATCTTATTTTATTTTTCATTAATATATATGCACTGAATTTATTTTATACATGTGTAACCCACATAATTTTATTAATTTATTAATTAATATTCAAAACATCCATCCTAAGGACTAGGTTATAATGATAATGTTTAAATAATAATATTTTTAAATAGTAATTATTTTCATTTAAACCTAGTGTTGCATGCATCACAAGCAGTCGAAGACATTAAAATTTTAAGAATATATCATAATGTCTCATTGTGTTATATTTTATTCTTATATTGCAATTACATGTCATATATTCTATCTTACAAAAGGTTACAATTTTAAAATATCTAGTTATTTCATTCTAACCCCTTAAATAAATTGAGTCCTTACAATTTAATATTTACCTCAGTAATAAAGAGTTTGACATTTGAAAGTTATTTTTTTGGAAACCCAAATCCAAAAAAGGGTTAATAAAAAATTCTCTATATTAGAGAGAAAGGGATGTAATTTCTCATCTAGAATAAAAAATTACTTTGTTTCAATGTAGGATATAATTGGTGGGAAATTAAAACATGGATGTGGAAGAGAACACTATACCCATGGATTAATATAAAGTGATAAAGAACATATTAATCAGAAATCTAATGACAAAAAAACCATAAATCTATGATGAATTAAAAATCTATTGCTTTAATAGTAATGAATGTAATATGACAAATTTTTTTTATGAAGTTCATTTTCCTAATGTTCATGGATTATTTTTATATTATGATGAAGAACATAAGAAAATATACGTATAGTTTAATTCTTTGTTTTTGCATTAACCAATTTCTACATTATTTCTTACTTCAAGAAATGAATATTCATAATGAAATTTTTGTGCATGAATCTCTAAAATTTATAGATCATAATATCTATAAAAGTGTAAGTAGTTATTAATAAAGTATTTACTAAAACAAAAATGGTTAGTACAAGTTTTCCAATACAACACATTAATCTCTAATACCCTAATATTAACTCTAATAATCCAAAATAAGAAATTTTATAAATATTAAACAATAATACTCATCCAAAATATTTTTTACCAAATTGAAAGTCCAAATATTTTGATGGAAGGTCACTAAATGAACATTATATTCCCCAGAAATTATAAAGGGGATTTCAATTTCACATTAAAATTATGTGAATGAATTTATCAAAAGAGAATTAATAAAAATATTCATTCCCAAAAATGAAAACTGAGGGTTTTTATTATATTCTATAAATCCAAATATTCAGTAAACTCTAACAATGATATCACAAACCATATAATCACTCACCAATTTAATTGTCAGAAATATTATCCTATATACATCTATTTATCATTTTTATCTCAACATAGGTAATATATTAAGGGTCATTTTGTCTTGATAATGTTTTCAAAAAGATCAAATTTCCATTGTATCATTTTTATTGGTCATTGGCACCATTAAACATATGTTCTAAAATCCTTAAATAAAAAGTAATTTATATTAGTCCTTAAACAAAAATTAATTCTTATAACTAAGATTTCATTGAGGAAATATTTATATAACATAAATTTTGAATCCAAACATAATAAAACTCATCATTCCAATTCATTGGTAGTAATATCATAATCTTTACCTTGATACCTTAGCTTTATCTGATGTATATTGTAAAGACCCGTAAAATTCAAGGGAAATTTTTTCTTAATTTTCTTTAGAATTTTACAAGAGCGCGGTTTCAGACGGCACCTGATTCCGAGGCCCGGAGTGCCTGGAATTAATTTCCGAAGTTTGGCTCGGGTACGTTCAGTGAACGAACGAGCGGGAATTCCTAACTTTTGATCCGGTGCTCGGAATTGAAATCCGAGGGCACCGATGAACTCGCAGCGCCGATATTAGCTTAAAGAGACCTTTTCGGGAGTTGCGTTTGTTGCGGGTTGAAAGTTAAGTTTTGGGGTTTTCAGTTGAGTTAAATAAAATTTGTGTAAGACAAATTTTTTTTTAGTTTGTTAAAAACCTACCTAAGGGGGTTGGAAGTGGGACCCACACCCACTTAACCTCCCTTGGGAGGATTAAGTGTGGTGGGGCCCACACGAACCCCTAGACTTTTCAAATTCCCTTAACCCCCTTCTTAAATGGCTTAAGTTACTTAATTAATTATGGGAGTTAAGCCTTTTTGAATTTCAAACTTTTGGAATTCTTTTGTGTTATGTGTTAATAAAATAAGATGTAGTCTTATTTTATTTTGAGTTCTTTGTTTGTCATTTTGAGAGCTCCTCTTCATCTTCAAGCTCTGACGAAGAACGAAGAACGCTCGAACTCCGACGAAGAACGACGCCTCTCTTATTCGTCCTCGGTGTCAACAAGAGGGAACGCCGCTTCCTCCTCGGACCTTCTTCGTCGGCAAACGAAGATCCGCCAACGACGTGTCTCTTCGGGCATATCTCTTCGTCAACGGATTTGACGAACGACGACCGCGACGCCCGACCTCCGCGACGCCGTCTTCCGCGGAACGTAGACGAATCTTCGAATCTTAAACCCGATGTAGGGGTTGTTGATTTCATTTTGGTTTCCTTATTCCTTTTCTTGCTCGTGGATCGCATGTCTACGTGAGGCATTTAATTATTTTATATAAGTGTTATTTTTTAACGTGAGGGGGCCGGACCGTACGAACACGGCCGAACCCCCCTCCATCGTTCTTGTTTAATTCATGCGGTGGAAGCAAAGTGGCATGGTGCCGTCGCACCACGCGGATTACCGTACGTTTATTTTACGCGGCGCCGTCGCGCCACGCCGAGGTAGAAACTTCACGAACGCGACGCCGTCGCGCCGCGTTGAAAAGAATCAAAGTACGGCGAAGGGGCGCGGTGCCGTCGCACCACGCCGGATGACGAACGTCGCGGCCGGTTCCGGGCCGCGGCGGGACGAGGAGACCGCGGCCGGTTCTGGGCCGCGGCGGAAGGGAAGACCGGCGGCCGGGCCGCCGGCGTCGGAAGCCGAAGAGGGGACCGGAAATTCCGGTCCCGTTGGAGAAAACCGGCCGGCCAGCTGGCCGGCCGGATGCCGTTAAACCGGGGAATTAAATCCCCGGCCAGCTGGCTAAACCCCCCTCTTAAAGAGGGGGCGGTTTTATTTAAAGGGAGTGGGCAGCCGGCCCCCTCGGTTCCGCACCAGCAGGCCCCCCACGTGGGGGGGGGGGGGCTTCTTTAAAAAAAATGGGGTGCGGCCCTTTGTGCCGCGCCGCCCTTCAAAAACCGCGGGGCTTAGCCCCCGCGTGCGCCGCCACCTCGCGGCGCCAGGCCGCCGCGGCCCGCCGCGCCGCCGCGCCGCCCAGGGGGGGTCGGGCCGGGTCGGCCCGGACCCGGACCCCCCGTTTCGGACCAGTTTTGGTTTTTCGCTCATAACTTGAGCCTCGGACCTCCGATCGACGAACCGTCAGCGGCAACACGATCCTTGGATCGAGACGGTCGTTTCGGTATATCGCACTCAAGGTTTCGGTTTACTTTGTGTTCGGCCGGGTTGGTTCGTTCACGAAACCAACCGGGCTTTCGGAGCGGAAACGCTCATATCTTGAGCTACGGACGTCCGATTGACGTGCCGTCAGTCGCGTAGTGTTCCTCTTAGTGAGACGGATCTTTTGGCATACTCCGCCCGAGGTTTGGACGCAGGTGGAGTACGGTCGGGTTGGTTTAGCCTTAAAAACCAACCGGGCCCCGGAGACGAAAATGCCAATAACTCTCAGACCGGGCGTCCGATCGACGCGCCGTCTGTTGCGTTGAGTTCCTTTTGACGATACGGAACTTTTGGATACATCAACTCTGGTCTTTGTGACAGTTGATGTATCAGCCTCTCGGCTCGTGGAGTGGACCCTCCGAACGAGCTAGCTGTGTGCGGGAACCCTAGTGCTGGCTGCGACTGTTCTACTGCTACGACTGCTACTGTGACTGCGACGACGACAGTACAGAGATCCTGTGTGGATTCGACGACGACAGTACAGAGATCCTGTGTGGATTCGACGACGACGACTACAGCACTCAGCGATCCTACGTGGATCAGTGCTACAGGTCCTGTGTGGGCCCGATCCTGTGTGGGTCCTTGCGCTCAGCGGTTCTGTGTGAGCCAGCGCCTACAGGTTCTGTGTGAGCCCGATCCTGTGTGGGTCTTTGCGGGGGTTAGTTACCTATCGATCCTTCGTGGGTCCGACGACTTAGATGGATCAGTGATCATCTTTATCATCCTTGAAGAAGTATACCTGTGTGAGCTGAATCCTGTTGCTTTCCTGTGTGGATTGTGTTGTGCAATCCTGTGTGGATTATGTTTTGCTTTCCTATGTGGAATACGTATACTTTCCTGCGTGGACTGGGTTGTACTTGGGCTCGGAGGTTGGAGCGTATTTTAATTGATGACTTAGGTATATGTATGGGCATATACCTAAGCAGTGTCAGTTGTTACTTCGTGTTTGTACTTTTCTTCGTGGTTTATCCTTTGTGGATTTGAGAGACCTTCAGGGGTCTCGGGGTCCCTACTGAGTAGCTTATACTCACCCCTGCACGGGCTTCGCCCGCACTACGTTGTGTTGGTTGCAGACGACGGACATCGTTGACTTAGCTGAGGCTTGTAGAGCGGGACGGTACCCGGAGGTGGACCACTGGGCGGGACGTGCACGGAGCGGACGGCGGGACCCGTGGAGCAGAGGAGCTATCTGTACCCACCCTTCAGGTGGGATTTCCGGTGGACAGCTCGGAGTAGCGGCTTTTACTTTTCAGTTGCTATTTTTCCCTTTTCGAGTTGTACTTTACTTTCAGTTTGGGTTTGTATATTGACCCATTTACTTTTCCGCACTTTCAGTTGTACTCTGCTTGCTTAGTGTTTACTTTCCTCTTGTTTACTCTGTGGTGTGTGTTTACTTTTCAAAGGCAATGCTTCCCTTTTTACCGGGATTTACGCCTTGGTGCTAGTCGCCAGCCCCTGGCCTATGGAAGGCGGGCTTGGGGTAGTCAGGGCACGGACCCCGAGGGCGGGTCGTGACAAATTGGTATCAGAGGAGTTCGGTTCTACCACGAACTCTGATCTTTTCTATGTGAAGCAATAATGTTTAGCGTATTGAGTGTGGATATCAGTCCAGGGAGTCCAGTGTTGGTGCGGCGGCCGACGTATCCGTACACCAGGACCCTGATTTCTGATTTCCGACTTAATGCATGAAAACATTGTTTGCGTGTGTGTTTCAAGTTTTCTTTGTGATTACTTATATCAGCTCACCAGGTATACTGTTCTAACCGTGGCGCACCTGTTTCCTTTTCAGGATGGCCCCACGACGGCAGCCAGCTAGGGTTCCGAGAGTCGAGCGAGACGACAGCCCACCGAGCGACGAGGCTTCGGTGCAGGGCCCTTTGCCAGTAGTGGCACCGGCGGTAGCTTTACCCGCCGATCCCCCGATGCTTCCAACAGCAGCCGCTGACGATGCACGTCGCCTCAGCGCACTGCATGAGTTTCAGCGCCAGCGACCGCCCAGGTTTCGCGGGGAGACGGATCTCCAGGCAGCAGAGGACTGGCTGGAGGCAGTGGTTCGAGTGTTTAGGCTAGTGAGGACACCAGCAGACCTCATGGTGATCCTCGCTGCGAGCCTACTACACGCAAGCAGCAGGACGATGGTGGAGCTTGATGATCCAGGTGCACGATGAGGCATCCTTTCTCTGGACGGACTTCGAGAGCCTCTTCCGCTCTGAGTTCGTCCCGGCCACCCTCCGAGCGGTGCGCATCCAGGAGCTTCTACAGCTGCGGCAGGGCAGCATGACGGTTCGCTCAGTACTCGGCGAGATTTACCGATCTCTCGCGCTACTCGACCGACATGGTACGAGACCCATTCTTCCGGGCCCGGACCTTCGAGCAGGGTTTGAGACACGAGATCAGGGCATCGCTGATCTCCCTCAGCATACCGACTCAGACAGGAGTACTGGAGCGGGCCCTTCTGATCGAGAGCTTCCTTGTTGAGTCTACACCAGCACAGAGACCCACCGCAGGGCGGCACGTGGCAGAGTCATCTGCAGCGGGCAGTCGACGGATGACTAAGGGGTCCAGACAGACCAGACCTTCGGGCAGACGACCTGAGGGCACTGGCTCGGCAGTGCGGGGCACACAGCGCGGGGCCAGTCTTACGAGAGGCATACAGTGCTACTCGTGCGGCGGGCAGGGCCACATGGCTCGTGACTGCCCGACCCGCCGTGCCGAGGAGCAGCAGACGGTTGAGGGACCACCGAGGCAGAGGCAGAGAGTCGACCGTGGCGGTCCGCAGGGAGGAGGCAGACGAGGCAGAGGAGCTGGACGAGCAGCTGGTGGTGGCCGACGCTTTGAGGCTCTACCACCACCACCACCAGGAGGTCCACCCCGACCACAGGGAGCTAGCGGGCAGCGACAGGCACAGCTCCAGGCAGCAGAGGCCTACGACCACGGCGCACCTGAGATGATTCGAGGTACTATCTGTGTCTATTCCACCCTTTCTGCAGTTCTTTTAGACACAGGAGCGAGTCATTCTTTCATAACCGCTGCCCTTGTTCGGAGCTCGGAGATTCCGACAGAGCCGTTGGCTCGATCCTTACGGCTAGAGACTCCTACGGGAGCAGACTCGACGATTAAGCACTGGTGCCGGCAGTGTGAGCTTACTCTAGGAGGCGAGAGCTTCGGCTGGGATCTTCTTTTAGCAGCGTCGAGGCCTTACGATGTCATCTTGGGCATGGATTGGCTGTCTACGGTCCATGCACAGATTGACTGTTTTAGGCGCAAGGTGCGATGTGTACGCACCGACGGGAGCAGGTTCACCTTCACCGGCGAGAAGGGAGCCTTAGCAGCACAGGATGGACTTCCGCGGAGGAGAGGACAGCCCATCACTCATCAGTTGGCTAGCCTTATCCTTGGAGCAGTTGACGTGCGGAGTCCTGGTTTTCCTGCAGTGGTGGATCAGTTTGCGGACGTTTTTCCCGACGATGTTCCAGGGCTACCTCCTCGCAGAGAGGTAGACTTTTATATTGACTTGTACCCCAGGACAGCCCCGATATCCACTCCAGCATATCGGATGGCCCCCGCCGAGCTTCGAGAGCTACGGGTACAGTTGGAGGACTTACAGGGCAAGAGGTTCATCCGACCCAGTGTTTCACCCTGGGCTTCCCCGATATTGTTCGCCAAGAAGGCGGACGGGAGCTTGCGACTTTGTGTTGACTATCGTCGCCTGAACCAGGTGACAGTGAGGAACAAGTATCCGCTACCGAGGATTGATGACCTCTTTGATCAGCTCAAGGGAGCACGGTGGTTCTCGAAGATAGACCTCAGGTCAGGCTATCATCAGCTCAGAGTCAGAGACGAGGATGTGCAGAAGACGGCCTTCAGATGTCGGTATGTACACTATGAGTTCTTGGTTATGCCTTTCGGTGTAACCAATGCTCCAGCAGTGTTCATGGCTCTCATGAACAAGATCTTTCAGCCATACCTCGATCTGTTTGTCGTGGTCTTCATCGACGACATTCTGATTTACTCTACGATAGAGGAGGAGCACGCCTATCACTTGCGAGTTGTCCTTGACACACTCCGAGAGCACCAGCTTTATGGTAAGCTCTCGAAGTGCCAGTTCTGGATACGTGAGGTCCACTTTTTGGGACACGTTATCTCTGAGGCGGGAGTTGCAGTGGATCCCGCGAAGATTGAGGCTGTGTTAGCATGGGTGCCACCCATGAGCGTGACTGAGGTTCGGAGTTTCTTGGGACAAGCTGGATACTATCGGAGATTTGTGCCGAACTTCTCCAGAGTTGCGGCATCACTCACAGCATTGACAAAGAAGGGGAAACCCTTCATGTGGTCAGACAGATGTCAGCAGAGCTTCCAGGAGCTGAGGCAGAGGTTGACCAGCGCACCTATCTTGAGGTTGCCTGAGGAGGGAGTTGGATACGTAGTTTACTGCGATGCATCAGGGACTGGACTCGGATGCGTCCTGATGCAGGAGCGGGCCGTGATCGCCTACGGATCACGTCAGTTGAGGCCGCATGAGCAGAACTACGCCACTCATGACCTGGAGTTAGCAGCAGTGGTCTTCGCTCTGAAGACTTGGCGGCACTATCTGATGGGCGAGCGCTTCACAGTCTTTTCTGACCACCAGAGTCTCAGGTATATCTTCTCTCAGAAGGACCTGAACCTGAGACAGCGGAGATGGCTTGAGTTCCTCCAGGACTATGACTTTGAGATAGTCTATACTCCTGGTAAGGGGAACGTGGTAGCCAATGCCCTCAGCAGGAGGACGGGCATTCAGCTACTTGAGGAGGCGACGGAGCAGCTAGCCTCCTTACAGATATCCTTCGTGGATAGAGACGGAGCAGCCTTTCTTCAGTCTCTCACAGTCTCTCCTCCACTCCTACAGCGGGTCAGAGAGGCTCAGCGCGGGGACGCTGACTGTGAGACCCGGCGTGCACTGATATCCTCAGGTCAGGCGCCTGATGGCTTCTCCCTTGGAGCAGAGCACGACATCCTTTTCAGAGGACGTACCTTCATACCAGTCGCTTTGCGAGAGGAGGTGCTGAGAGAGTTTCACACTTCTCCCTTGGCGGTACATCCTGGAGTGGCGAAGATGTACCAGGATCTCAGGCGACAGCACTGGTGGCCGGGCATGAAGAAAGTTGTGGCAGAGTTCGTTTCACGATGCCTCACCTGCCAGCAGGTGAAGGCAGAGCATCAGGTACCAGCAGGCTTGGTACAACCCTTGGAGGTCCCGGAGTGGAAGTGGGACGACATATCTATGGACTTTGTGACTGGACTTCCACGTACTTACAGAGGTCACGACTCCATCTTGGTGATTGTTGACCGACTCACCAAGTCGGCACACTTCTTACCCATCAGAGAGCAGGGCTCGGTGGAGAGCTTGGGACGTCTCTACGTTCAGGAGATTGTGCGGCTCCACGGCGTGCCATCATCTATCGTTTCCGATCGAGATGACCGCTTTACTTCCCGGCTTTGGAAGGGGTTACAGGAGGCGTTCGGGACGCAGCTACGTCTTAGCACAGCTTTTCACCCTCAGACAGATGGTCAGACGGAGAGGACCATTCAGACTCTCGAGGACATGCTCCGCGCATGTGTCCTCGACTTTGGTCGTAGCTGGGAGGACCACCTACCCTTGGTGGAGTTCGCATACAACAACAGCTACCACTCCACCATCGGGAAGGCACCGTACGAGGCGTTGTACGGCCGACCATGTAGATCTCCTTTGTGCTGGACAGACCCCGGGGTGTCAGCACTGGTGGGACCGGAGATGGTCCAGGCCACGACAGAAAAGGTCCAGGTCATCCAGGAGCGGATGAGGACAGCTCAGAGCCGGCAGAAGTCATACGCTGAAAGGAGGCGGAGGCCACTAGAGTTCGAGGATGGCGACCACGTCTTCTTGCGGGTCTCACCTCGACGTGGTATTCGGAGATTTGGCCGTGGCGGCAAGTTATCTCCGCGCTTCATCGGACCCTTCCAGGTTCTCAGCAGGATTGGCGAGGTGGCTTATCGCCTGGCTCTACCACCTCAGTTGCACCGGGTGCACGACGTCTTCCACATATCCCAGCTGAGGAGATACGTGCACGACCCGACGCACATCATTGATCACGGGGAGCTTGACTTTGACGATGGGGCGACTTTTACGGAGATCCCGGTGGAGATAGAGGATCGACAGGAGCGGGTCCTGCGTGGGCAATCGATTCCTCTTGTGCGCATCAGATGGCAGCACGGGAATCTCCAGGAGAGCACATGGGAGCAGGAGGCTCAGATGCGTGCTCAGTACCCTCATTTGTTTCCCTAGGTTTTGTTGTATCTTTACGGGGACGTAAATCCCTGAGGTGGGAGTAATGTAAAGACCCGTAAAATTCAAGGGAAATTTTTTCTTAATTTTCTTTAGAATTTTACAAGAGCGCGGTTTCAGACGGCACCTGATTCCGAGGCCCGGAGTGCCCGGAATTAATTTCCGAAGTTTGGCTCAGGTACGTTCAGTGAACGAACGAGCGGGAATTCCTAACTTTTGATCCGGTGCTCGGAATTGAAATCCGAGGGCACCGATGAACTCGCAGCGCCGATATTCGCTTAAAGAGACCTTTTCGGGAGTTGCGTTTGTTGCGGGTTGAAAGTTAAGTTTTGGGGTTTTCAGTTGAGTTAAATAAAATTTGTGTAAGACAAATTTTATTTTTAGTTTGTTAAAAACCTACCTAAGGGGGTTGGAAGTAGGACCCACACCCACTTAACCTCCCTTGGGAGGATTAAGTGTGGTGGGGCCCACACGAACCCCTAGACTTTTCAAATTCCCTTAACCCCCTTCTTAAATGGCTTAAGTTACTTAATTAATTATGGGAGTTAATCCTTTTTGAATTTCAAACTTTTGGAATTCTTTTGTGTTATGTGTTAATAAAATAAGATGTAGTATTATTTTATTTTGAGTTCTTTGTTTGTCATTTTGAGAGCTCCTCTTCATCTTCAAGCTCTGACGAAGAACGAAGAACGCTCGAACTCCGACGAAGAACGACGCCTCTCTTCTTCGTCCTCGGTGTCAACAAGAGGGAGCGCCGCTTCCTCCTCGGACCTTCTTCGTCGGCAAACGAAGATCCGCCAACGACGTGTCTCTTCGGGCATATCTCTTCGTCAACGGATTTGACGAACGATGACCGCGACGCCCGACCTCCGCGACGCCGTCTTCCGCGGAACGTAGACGAATCTTCGAATCTTAAACCCGAGGTAGGGGTTGTTGATTTCATTTTGGTTTCCTTATTCCTTTTCTTGCTCGTGGATCGCATGTCTACGTGAGGCATTTAATTATTTTATATAAGTGTTATTTTTTAACGTGAGGGGGCCGGACCGCACGAACACGGCCGAACCCCCCTCCATCGTTCTTGTTTAATTCTTGCGGTGGAAGCAAAGTGGCGTGGTGCCGTCGCACCAAGCGGATTACCGTACGTTTATTTTACGCGGCGCCGTCGCGCCACGCCGAGGTAGAAACTTCACGAACGCGACGCCGTCGCGCCGCGTTGAAAAGAATCAAAGTACGGCGAAGGGGCGCGGTACCGTCGCACCACGCCGGATGACGAACGCCGCCGCCGGTTCCGGGCCGCGGCGGGACGAGGAGACCGCGGCCGGTTCCGGGCCGCGGCGGAAGGGAAGACCGGCGGCCGGGCCGCCGGCGTCGGAAGCCGAAGAGGGGACCGGAAATTCCGGTCCCGTTGGAGAAAACCGGCCGGCCAGCTGGCCGGCCGGATGCCGTTAAACCGGGGAATTAAATCCCCGGCCAGCTGGCTAAACCCCCCTCTTAAAGAGGGGGGCGGTTTTATTTAAAGGGAGGGGGCAGCCGACCCCCTCGGTTCCGCACCAGCAGGCCCCCCACGTGGGGGGGGGGCTTCTTTAAAAAAAATGGGGCGCGGCCCTTTGTGCCGCGCCGCCCTTCAAAAACCGCGGGGCTTAGCCCCCGCGTGCGCCGCCACCTCGCGGCGCCAGGCCGCCGCGGCCCGCCGCGCCGCCGCGCCGCCGCGCCGCCGCCCGCCCGCCGCCGCCCGCCGCCGCCGGCCACCGCGCCGCCCAGGGGGGGGTCGGGCCGGGTCGGCCCGGACCCGGACCCCCCCGTTTCGGACCAGTTTAGGTTTTTCGCTCATAACTTGAGCCTCGGACCTCCGATCGACGAACCGTCAGCGGCAACGCGATCCTTGGATCGAGACGGTCGTTTCGGTATATCGCACTCAAGGTTTCGGTTTACTTTGAGTTCGGCCGGGTTGGTTCGTTCACGAAACCAACCGGACTTTCGGAGCGGAAACGCTCATATCTTGAGCTACGGACGTCCGATTGACGTGCCGTCAGTCGCGTAGTGTTCCTCTTAGTGAGACGGATCTTTTGGCATACTCCGCCCGAGGTTTGGACGCAGGTGGAGTACGGTCGGGTTGGTTTAGCCTTAAAAACCAACCGGGCCCCGGAGACGAAAATGCCAATAACTCTTAGACCGGGCGTCCGATCGACGCGCCGTCTGTTGCGTTGAGTTCCTTTTGACGATACGGAACTTTTGGATACATCAACTCTGGTCTTTGTGACAGTTGATGTATCAGCCTCTCGGCTCGTGGAGTGGACCCTCCGAACGAGCTAGCTGTGTGCGGGAACCCTAGTGCTGGCTGCGACTGTTCTACTGCTACGACTGCTACTGTGACTGCGACGACGACAGTACAGAGATCCTGTGTGGATTCGACGACGACAGTACAGAGATCCTGTGTGGATTCGACGACGACGACTACAGCACTCAGCGATCCTACGTGGATCAGTGCTACAGGTCCTGTGTGGGCCCGATCCTGTGTGGGTCCTTGCGCTCAGCGGTTCTGTGTGAGCCAGCGCCTACAGGTTCTGTGTGAGCCCGATCCTGTGTGGGTCTTTGCGGGGGTTAGTTACCTATCGATCCTTCATGGGTCCGACGACTTAGATGGATCAGTGATCATCTTTATCGTCCTTGAAGAATTATACCTATGTGAGCTGAATCCTGTTGCTTTCCTGTGTGGATTGTGTTGTGCAATCCTGTGTGGATTATGTTTTGCTTTCCTATGTGGAATACGTATACTTTCCTGCGTGGACTGGGTTGTACTTGGGCTCGGAGGTTGGAGCGTATTTTAATTGATGACTTAGGTATATGTATGGGCATATACCTAAGCAGTGTCAGTTGTTACTTCGTGTTTGTACTTTTCTTCGTGGTTTATCCTTTGTGGATTTGAGAGACCTTCAGGGGTCTCGGGGTCCCTACTGAGTAGCTTATACTCACCCCTGCACGGGCTTCGCCCGCACTACGTTGTGTTGGTTGCAGACGACGGACAGCGTTGACTTAGCTGAGGCTTGTAGAGCGGGACGGTACCCGGAGGTGGACCACTGGGCGGGACGTGCACGGAGCGGACGGCGGGACCCGTGGAGCAGAGGAGCTATCTGTACCCACCCTTCAGGTGGGATTTTCGGTGGACAGCTCGGAGTAGCGGCTTTTACTTTTCAGTTGCTGTTTTTCCCTTTTCGAGTTGTACTTTACTTTCAGTTTGGGTTTGTATACTGACCCATTTACTTTTCCGCACTTTCAGTTGTACTCTGCTTGCTTAGTGTTTACTTTCCGCTTGTTTACTCTGTGGTGTGTGTTTACTTTTCAAAGGCAATGCCTTCCCTTTTTACCGGGATTTACGCCTTGGTGCTAGTCGCCAGCCCCTGGCCTATGGAAGGCGGGCTTGGGGTAGTCACGGCACGGACCCCGAGGGCGGGTCGTGACATATATTCCCTTTAATATCAGGGAATTCATTTCTGTTATGCCCCATATCCTTACAGTTGAAGTATTTCACATTAGAAGATTATTTATTTTTCATTAAATCATGATCATGATGTAATTTCTCATCGCACTTTTATAAAACTATCATTCTCATAAAACAAGTACCAAGGTGGTTCATTCCATAATTATTACATGTGGGGAAATTTATTTCCCTTCTTTTCATTTCAATTTTTTTCCGGTAGCATCCTTTTATTATCATGGTTACCTTTTAAGATATAATACATAGAGAACAATTTATAATTATTTATAGAAAATTATACTCTATTATAATATGATAAATTTTTTGGGGACTCTAGTTCCCTTTGAACTATTGCCTTAAGCCCAAATTAGAAACAATCATTCTGGATCTTCAGATTACATATATATATGTAGTTCCCATTCCTTCCCCTAGGAACCATTTCTAAACCATGTAGAAAACTAGATTAGATCATTAAATTATAAAACATAATTTATAATAATTAAACAAGTGAAACACTTAAAAAATGTTTAAAAATTTATGAATGAATTATCTCATAATCCTAAAAATGATTTCTTTGGGAATGTTATGAAATTTTAAGTTTTTTTGATACCCTTCATAATGAGTTTTAATCATAATCATCATTATCATATAAATTTTTATTCAAGGAAAAGCGATCAAATACACAAAAACTAAGAACAATGCATCCCCCACCCCCTGCCATGAGCCTCCAAATCTGAGAGATGTGGAGGCCTAAAATAATGAATACTAAGGGTATACCCTATAATAAAGTTGACCCCCATGTGTTTTAATGAAAATTTGAATTAACCAATTCATATCCATGGTAAGAGTCAGACCATGTGTATCCTACGTCCTATTTTTATTTACTAGGTAATATTTGAGTCAAGCACAACACACAATTTTTATAGTTATTACCGAAAGGTAAATGTGTACCAAACACACATCCACATGTATTATCCATTCCGGGATTTATTTATTGGTAAACACATATCCCCTACCTTACCAAGACATTAATATGTTGTTATATATATATAATGAATGTATATCATAAGGTTATATTCCATATTATATGTTTTCTGATATCTTATTTCCATGGTTTTGACTAATCTTCATGTGATACCAACAGTAATGTCCCTGATCCCAATAACCCAAAGCTGGTGGTTACATTATTATATTATAATAAAATATAACGAATCACATCCCAAAAGAAAAATTATTCTAGTATTCTTTTAAAACTAGATACATGTTTTAAATTCACATTAAAGTTGAAAACATAAAGTAGTCAAATATTTTTCGTTGATAAGTTCATTATTCCTCATAGTGAAACTTTTCATATCAATCACAAAACACTTCCTGGTATCCTGGTGGAATTAAAAAAATAAAGGGGTGAGATCTAATGATCATTAAGTGTAATAATTCGAAATAAGATATCCATAATAGATAATAATGATAAATATGTCATGGTAAAAAACTAAAACACATTCCACTTAATCAATTCACTGATCATAGTATGGAATAAAAACCAATGATCAAATAATTACGTACAAATAATTAAATAATATTGAAACATATCCCAAAATATTATAAATAATCTAATAATGAAATAGAAATAAATAAATTATATCTTAATGAGGAAATTCATAATGAGGGACATTTAAAGCATACTATCAAGACTTTTAATAAGATAGTTTAAATATAAGGATGGAAACCAATATAATTTGGCTAATTAATTTTACTCATGAGAAATGTCAATGCATTGAAGTACAATATATAACCAAAAACCACTGATAAATTACAAATTCTAATTCATTCATCATATGAAAGGGTTGAGACATAATAAACATAACCTTTTTATTGAAAAACTAAAATAAGAAATGTTAATACTTTCCCTAATCAAATAAACATAACCAACAAATATCTAGCATAATATGGTTAATGTTTATTAAATTTAAAATACTCAACCAAAATATTCATAAAACATAAGAATAAATAACAAGGGTTATTTTAATTAAACATATACCCATTTTATCACAAGCACAGTAAAGTTTTTATGTCATCGATTAATATAAATTACCTAAAAATATCATTAAATAATTATAGAGGGAAATTTTATTTTCACATTGAAAAGAATATTTAAAAATGTTCAATTTTTTATATAATTTATTTGAAAACAACTTTTTAATATTATAAAATATGCTTCAACCATTTGACTGGTCATGATGGTAGGAAATTACATAACTGTCGATTAGGTTAAAATAAATATTTTAATAATATTTTTTGTAAAAGAAAAACATACATTGTTTGGAAGATGAAACAAATATTACATTATTTTTTTTCTATATCAACAATTGGTAAAAATTTATTTTAAAAAAATTATAATGTAAATTTATTTAGTAAAATAATATTATAAAACATGGTTTTGGAAGAAAAATGGGTTTTTTCCAAAGAGAGATATAATATAGAGTTTTATTAAAAATATTTTTTCAATAATTTTATATAAAAATAAATGGAAAAAATGTAAATATTACTTGGAATAGTTAATCAATAATAACAGTACATGAAGATATATTTATTTTTTAATAGAAATATCATATAATTCTACCATGGAAGAAATAAACAAAAATTATCACGTATATTGATGAGATTGTGAAATTAACCCTTTACATTCTTGTAAGATTTGAATAATAAACTCCATGAATGAAATTACTTAAAATTAAACATTAAATACCATGAAGTGTGCTAGATTCATAATACCAAATATAAAAATGGGACTTATATACAACCCACAAAGGAACAACCGGTGAATATGGATTTTGTCTCACAGAAGATAAAGTGAGACAAGAAACCCTTTACTTGTGTTTGACTTCCTTGGTATGTATCCAAAAATAATGTATAATAAATATAGTTTAATAAATAATCATTTTTTATCCAAAATAAAATATATAATATAATACATAATATAATTATAGCAGTCTAGACTCAAATAATTAAAAATTTATTATTAAAATCACCATTTTGGGTGATAATTACTTCATTTTCAAAAATGTTTAGTTTAGTAAATTTGACCCTTTTATTTTTATTGTGGATGAATCTTATAAAGAATGTTAAAAATGATTTAAATACCATATATTTTCACTATATATTTATTTATGTTATTCTATTTAAGTTAGATATAGAAAACATATTATATCGTTTATAGAGATCGTAGATCGTACATATACATGAATACCATTTCCATTTTAATCTACAAATGAATCAAAAGAAAAATAAATATTAACTAATCATTAAAAATAATTATTACTTAAAATATACCATTTTTATTAATAAAAAAAATTCAATATTACAATACATTTAACATTTAAATAAAAAACATTTCACACCACTATATAGATGTAGTAGTCCATTCGTATATAGGAGAGACATTATTGACTTCTAAGGGATTAGAAGGTAATAAGTTAGATTTGATTTTATATTTCATGAATTATTATTTATTCAAATATAAAACACATACTCATTAATTTAAACCTTACCACCTTCAATTAAAACAAAATTTAAAAACGAATCACATTACTTCGTGAGGTGGTAGTCTGTTGTACATATGTACGATGTTATCACATCCCCTTTGGAATTTAAATTAAAGAGTTATAAGTTATATAATAATTAAATAAGTATAATAATTTCATAAATATCTTATAAAAGTTCTAAATCCATTATTATATATAGACTTCGAATGTGGTGATGGGAAACAAAATATATCGGTTTACGAGGTGGTAGTCTGTTGTACACATGATTGAATTTTTCATATACCATTTTATGAAGGTTAATATGGATTTATGTAATAAAATTAACATAAAAATATAAGTATATATTGTATAATGATATTATTAAATTTTAATATTCTCGGTAAATTAGAAGGATTTTTAAGAATATGTAAAATTAAATTTCATAGTTATCAATATTACCTCTTCTTCAAAAAAACTCTTTAGGTTTCACCTAAATCCTTCATAGATTATATTTATAATATTAAAAATGAATATAATATATTTGGAGTAATTTAAGGAATATTTTTTTGATTTTATTTTATAAAAAAAGGTTTTCGTATTGTCAAGTGGGGATGAGAGGGGGTGGCCTTTTATAAGTGGTTCAGAGGACACACGTGTAATTGTTGAAAAGATAAAGTGATATGATTATTTATATCATTCAAAAAGCATCACTATTGGGTCATTATTGAAACATATAGGTTATAAGGTCGTAAATTGGGAATAAAATTCTTTTTGGAAAAGACTTATGCCATTCGAACACTTATATTCATAGTTTAAGCCCTAGTAAACCCATTTTTACGTCATCCATGCTAATTAATTATTAATGGTTCTCTATTCATTATATGAAAAAATAATTTTAATTTATTATATAATATATATAATTATTTTTCCTTATATTGAATAAATATTTTCAAAGTATATAATTCTCTTATTTGTTGAATGTTCTAATATCAAAATTAAATGTGTAATTGATAAAAATTAATGAAAATATTTAAATGTTAATATAAATTTAATTAATTTACAATATATTCAATTAAAAATATAATTTAGCTCTGTAAAACATTTAAATGAAAAGAAATATTTCAATAAAAAGCATGATTTTTCAATATTTATAACAAAAATAATTCTTTTGAAAAAAATCAAAAAAATTCACCCAAAGATAATTTTGACATGTAGATTTAAAAAAGAAGTTTATTTGTCCATTTATATTTTAAAAAAGTTTTTAAAACTTAATTTTATATCATGTGTACAGAGTGTGACTTCTTTACCTTTTATATAAATATAGTTTGGCATAAAACATTCATTTCTATTACAAATAAATCGTATTTTTTTTATAATGAATAGAGATCCATTGAATTAATTTTTTACACGGTTAAACCCTATAATTTTCATAATTTATTTATTACTGTTAAATCCCACCATCACAATGGCTAGTTTATAATGGTGATATTTAAAGAAATATATCATAATATTTTAAGGTGGTATATTCTATTCTAATCTAGTTTTGGTATGTCTTATACAATATTAAACATGATGTCCATATTTTAAATATCGGGGTGTTACATTATACCCCCAAAAATAAATTTATTTCTTGAAATTTAATCTTGATATCTATAATAAAGTGTCTAAAATTTTGAAATAACATTGATACAAAACTAAAGATTAAAAAAATTTAATAAAAAATTTTCTTGATTGGAGAGAATGGGATTTATGAAGGCCATCTAGAATAACATATTACAAGGTTTCAATATAGGAGATAATTACTGGGAAATGAAAATATAAAAGTGTAATAGAACACTAATGACCAAGGAAAAATAGAGTTTTATAGAAAACACACTCATGAGAAATTTAGCCACCACAAAACCCTAAATCTATGGTGAATTAAAAGACCATTGATTCAATATAAATTAAATTTATTGGTAATTTTGTTTTCTGGTGATCATTTTCACAAAGTTGAGGTATTATGTTTCTATTATAACAGAGAACAGAAGACAATATACATAAAATTTCATCCCATGGATGTTCTTCTATCAATTTACACTTAATATATGAATCTATTAAATAAATATAAAAGATAATTTTTTTATACCGGAATTACTATAATTAACTGATCATAAGGTCCATATATATGTAACCAGCTATACATCCCATATTTACTAAATTAAAAATGGTTTGAAGATGTTATTAAATAATGTAAATAAATATTTATTACCTAAATAGTGACTCAAAAAATTAAAATTGATCTCTTTCATATATGTTTAGTTCTATGACTCCTCCAAAATATGTCTGACCAAATTCACAGTCCAATAATGTAGAATAAGGATCACTAAGTCAAAAATATCTTCCAGAGATAATATAATGTGGATTTTACTATCACAAATTAAATATTTGAACAATATTATCCCTATAAAACCTTAATAAAAACATTCATTCTTCCAAAAAATAAAATCTCATATTTTGAAATATATTCCACAAATCCAAACATGAATTAATCTTCTAT
The DNA here is from genome assembly GCA_963277665.1 of Viscum album. NCBI lineage: Eukaryota > Viridiplantae > Streptophyta > Magnoliopsida > Santalales > Viscaceae > Viscum > Viscum album. The sequence continues at coordinate 547,618,956 of OY728156.1, forward strand.
AGGATAACATAAACAGTCAACTCACTCCCCAATTTCAATATAACCAATACTACTAATAAAAAAAATATTTACCTTTATTATATTAAAATTGGATACATATTAAGAGAAATAATCTATTATATAACTCCTAAAACATAATTCTCAAATCCATATAAAATCACATTAATTATACTACTACCTATGTTGTAATATTATTATCTTGACTTTGATCTATTATCTCCTTCTGAGTTATATTCCTGTGATGTAAGGGTTGTTCATTTTTGTAGTTTCCCATCTCATTATAGTTAAATAATTTCACATTAGAAGACTTTTTTACTTCCTTTGAAAACATTAACATGGTTTCCTTTCTCCTTAAAATTATTGAAAACTCTCATTTCCTTTAAAAATGTACCAAGTAAATTATTTCCAAAATTATTACATGTGGGAAATCTATTTTCCCTTCTACCACTTATTTATTTTATGATATTTCACCCTATACTTCTCTTTATTCCCTTCAAATCCATAATACAAAGAAAAATATTTCTCTATATCAATTACACATGATAATATGTCACCTTATGATAACAATTTTTGTGAGACTAGTTCCCTTTTTAATATTGGCTTTATCCCATCAAAGAAATGACTGGCCTTACTATTTGAATTAGAAGCATTTATATATTTATCACTCCTTCCACTATGAACCATTTATAAACAATTTCAACCACTATATTAGATCATAAAATTATGAAACATAATGTATAATCCCAAATTTTTTGATGAAATTAACATAAACTAGAAATTTTATGCATGGAATATCTCCGAATTATAAACATGGTTTTTTGGAATGTTTTCAAACAAAGAAAATTTTTTCATTCCCTTTATAATGGGTTATAATGAAATGTAAAATAACCCAAGAATATACCATAGGTATTTCATACTATGTGCATAGTAAGACCCATTTTCACATACCAGGTAATATTCAAGTTATGTTCGATGTATCTTTTTTAGAGATATTACCCATAAATGAATCTATTATAGAACATTGTCTACTTATTGTATCCACAATGAGATGTATTTATAATAAAACCACATAATATATTCCTTACTAAAATTTTATTATTTTCTTCTTACATATACTCAATGTACATCATAGGTTTATGATACATATTTTTTTTTAAAATCTAGTTCACGAATGGTTCAACTGAACTTTTCATGAATCCAAATATAAAACCCTAGACTCGGTAACCTTGAGCGGGTGGTTACTTAATTATATTTTAATAGGAATCAAGGAATCAAATACAGAAGGAAAAAATAGTTTATTATTATCAATAAAGTAGATAAATACTTGAAAATCACATTACAACTGAAAAAATAAAATATACAAAATTTTGTCCTTTTTATACCATTATTCCTCATAGTGTATCCATACATATCAATCAAAAAACACTTTCTGGTATACTAAAAAACATAAGAAAGGGGTAAACTCAGTTACTTAGTATGTGTGATCATATAGAGGAAGATATGATTAGTAAATAAATATAATCCATAGGTCAATGTGGAAAACTGAAACACATGCCATTCAATTAATAAAGTAGACATATTATGGACTAAATAAATGATGATAAAATAAAACAATTTAAATAGTTACATAATCTTGAAACATATACCTAGATATTCAAACAATAATAATAATCACATTGAATTTAATAACTGATCTCATAATAAGTAAATCTGTATTTCTGGATGTGTGACAAATAACAACAAGACCTTTCCCAAGATAGTTTAAATATATGGGCTCAAATCCATTTAATTTGGAAAACTGATTTATCTCAAGATATTTATCAATGAATTGAGTGTCTATTTATAATAGGTCCCCACCCATAAATTATAAATTCAAATTAATTCCTTATATGAAGTTGGTGAAACATAATCAATATAAATAATCATATTGAAAAACTATCACTTGATATGTTTATACTTACCCCAATAAAATATAAAAATATTAATCCATCTTGAATAATATGGTGAATGGTAATAATATTTTATAAACATAATAAAATTTTTTAGAAACCATTATAAAAAATATGAATGAAATCAATATAATATATCCTCAGTGGATCATAAGTAAAATAAAATTTTGTATTCTTTGATGAATAGAAATACCATAAAAATGACGGTAATAAAATTCTTGAAGAAAAAAAATATTTTAAATTGAAAAGAAGCATAAAAAATTTCCAAACAACATTTGTCAAATACAATTCATTGAAGGTAAAATTTAAAAATTATTAAATAATATTTAAAACATTTAATGGTAATGAAAATGAAAAATTCCCTACCTGACAAGTAATTTAATACAATAATCATTTTCACATTTTTGGAAAAATCCAAATGGAACTTGTCTGGAAAATTAAATGAATATTCCGTTTATTTTTTTATAAAATGTAAAACAAGGTTATAAATTTATTTAAATAATCATTTGGATATTTTTAAAATTTTTGGGAATAGTTTTAGAAAACATAGTTTTGGAAGGAAAATGATTTTCGCACGAAGAGAGTAATAATGTTATATTTTCATAAAAACATTTTCTCAATCATATTAGGTACATAATAGAGAAAAATTAAACTATTAATTAAAAAAGATCATTAATAACCATATTATATAAAAATATATTGTGTTTAACATAGAAATATAAATAAATTCCCCTAAGAGATTTCGAAAAAATTATTCTTGAATATGAATGAAATAGTGAAATAAACCATTATCTATTTGATAAATTTTGAATCATAATCCCTAAGAAATAAATAACAGAAAATGAAACTTAAATTCAATGGTGGTAAAAAGAATCATGACATAAAATAAATAATGGGTATTATATATACTACACAAAGGATTAAGTGGTGAATATTGAATATGTCTCACGGATGGAAAAGGTAGACGTGAAACCCTTAAATCAGATTCAAATTCTATTATATGTGACTAAAATTTTTGTATAATAAATATAAGTTTATTAAAAATATATTATAGGTCATAAATAATATATCTTATACCATATATGATTTACTAATAGTCTTTTATAACAAACTTATTTATAATTTATTATTAAAAATCACCATATATCGTGATAATTTCCTCATATTTCATGTTTTTTTAGTTCAATAATTTTTTTCTTATAAATATATTATGGTTATATAATATATTATATTTAAAAGATTATATAAATATCATATATACACTTTGATAGTGAAATATTTATTGTATTATATTAATTTTTTATAAAAAAATGGATTACATCATTCATGGAGATGGTAGGCCATACATATGCATGGAAGTTTTTTCTATTTTTTTCAGTGAAAGGAAGGAAAGGAAAATAAATTTAAATTAATCATTTCAAAATAATTGTTATTTCATATATATATATATAATGTATATTAATAAATTATTTTATTATTACCATCCATGTATTGATAAGATGAAAACATTTCACATCGTGACGTGGAGGCGGTAATTCACACATACACATAGGCGTCATTATTTTTTTCTAACATATTGGGAGGTAAGAATATATATGAGTTATTATATTTAAGAATTTATTTTTATTTCACAAATATCACACATATTAATTAATTTTAACCTTACTACATTCCATGTAAATTATGAGTGAAAAACGAATTACATCGCTTCACGATGTTGTAGTCCGTCATACCAATGAGCGACATTCTCTTACCCAGAATGGAATTGAAAGTAATAATTTATAAGTGATACCATAATTCAAGAAGTATAATAATTTCATAATTTTTAGATACATTTTTTTAATATATCAATATATCTATCCTTGAAATTTTGGCGATGAAAAAGGAATTACATCGGTTTGCAAGGAGGTAGTCCGCGGTACCCATGATCGGCGGTTTCATTTCTCATATGATGGATTTCAAGATATATATAGGTTAAGAAATTAATATATCAAAATATTTGTTTGTATTTTATACTGGTAATATAATTTTTCATAGTTTTAGTAGATAATATAGTATTAGAAGAAGAAGTAAAATGAAAATTCATTATTAAAAACACTACGTATACTTTAAGAAACCACATTTGGTTTCACCTAATTCCCTCTAAGATTAGATTTATGATCTAAAAATCCCTATGGGATATATGGAGTTATATAATAAGTTTCTTTTTTTATTTAATGAACCAATGTGTTTGTATAAGTTTCAATAGGAGAGGATAGGTAGTGACCTTTTATAAGTGGGTTAGAGGAAACAAAAGTAAATTTTAAAATATAAAGTGATACCCACATATTTCTCATGAATAAAACCACCTGAATGTGAAATTATAAAATATTATAGGTTATAAGGTCGATATATGTCCATAAAGTTGGTTTTGGATATGTTTCAGGTCATTTAGAACCCTTATCTTCTTAGTTTAACCCAATGCAAACCCATTTTTACCATAGCTGTGGTAATTAATTTTTTACTATTTTCAATATCCATTATTATAAAACATTATTTTGACCATATTACATCATATACATTATTCAAATTATAAATTTTTAAAGCGTTTTTGTAAATTCAATTCATATAAATGGTAGAATTCAATTTAAAATTAAACAGAGATAAGGCGAAATATCTATTTCCAAAGAGGCAATTCTCATAAGTATAAAATTTATAAATAAAAAATTCATCATTAAATTTTTCATAATGACCAAAATAATTTAAGTTTTAATATAGTTTAACTAAATTTTCATTAAAATAAATTAAAAATATAGTTTAAATTGGTAAATTATATAAATAAAAAGGTATTTTTCAATAAAAATTATTATTTTTCACTATTAATCAATAAATTATTGTATTCTAGATTTTATTAAAAATTCCAAAAATGATAATTTTGGAAGGTAGATTTCAAAAATAAATCTTATTTTAAACACTAATTGTTTTTTAATTTATTACAAATAATTTTATTTTATATTCAAAAATCATTACTAATCCTCATTTTATAAAAAATATTGTTTTTTAAGAAAACATATCATTATATTTCAAGTGTTTATTATTTTAATTCTACTCAATATATAAACATTGAATTAATTTAATAAATGCATAAACTGTATAATTTTCCAAATTTAGTTATTAATGTTCATAATCTCTATTTTATTGGCTATATAAGAATGGTCATATATTAATAATAATATTTTAATAGAGTATCACATTTATTTTAAACCAAAAATTCAGTCAATCCCAGGATATCAAAGAGATATAATTTAATGAAATATATAATAAATAATCAAGCTGATACTTTATATTACAATATTGTTATTGTATTTCATATAAGATATTGAACACAATGTTCCTCTTTTAAAATCTCAGGGTGTTACAAAATGCACCAGAACACTCTACTAGATGATATTATAAATCATTCTTCATCTGATGATCATTAAGAAAAATATTCTTCCAATATAACTATAGTATTTTTATTTTATCCAACGCACCTCCATCTAATAAATTGAATAATAAAAACTCAAAAAATTCCTTCACATTTATTCCCCTAACATATTATCTTTATACCATAAATTTGATATAAATATCTTATAATAACTCCACTTAATGAATTCATACATGTTTTTCTAATGAAAACAGTTCAAAAGAGTTTAATTGATGTAATTTTATCAAATACTTTATGAAATGAAAATATTCAAAATTATCCCATTTTGATATTTGAAAAACATTCCTCTATTCTTTATATATCTTTATAATTTTTCTTTTTAAGGTTTCATCCTATTGAATTTTTATGTATGAAGATATTTTTTCAGTATCTCCCCTTATAATCTTAAACCAAATTTCTTATTCCAAAATAAATGGATAAAAAAACATTTTCCCACAAAATTTTTTCTCTCTATTCAAACTTAATAAAATATATCATTCTTTTTGACCCACAAAAAACATTGCCTAATTTTGTTCTCTCCAATGAACTCTATAGAACATTGTTAGTAGAAACATTTTATAGTAGAATACATTTATCATCCTTTATAAAAAAAATATTTCATCATGAGATATATGTAACTGATGATGTTGGTAACATATAGTGAATAAAATGATCATTTTCTTTTTCTAGTATGAAAATTGTTTATCCAATGAATCTTTGTATCTTCCCACATAAAAACTTCGATTCATGGAAATTGTTATAAAAAAATAATCTAATCTTTTTTTAGGTATAAAAAAATTTTTACATCTGAAGGACTTGGTTAATAAAACTTGGAATGACACCATGTGTTTGATTCCAACTATATCTAATCATTAATGTTGGATAATTTAACAATGTGAGGTTATTTTTTAAAACAAACCAAAAATTAAATCCTTTTAACAAACTTCTTACATCCATTATCTCTATAACCAACTTAATTGTTGTCGGTAGGAATAATATCCCCCTATGTATTTTTTTCATCCACGAATAAAAAATCATAATAAATTTATTAAAAAAATCTCTTGATCACTTATATAATAATTATTATCCCATATGGGGGAACACAATGTAGGAAAACGTGTCATTGAAAAAAACTATTGTAAATATGTAGTGACTTAATAAAATTACTCTTCGACATATCCCCAAAATCATTTTTCCCATCAATCATGACCTTTCACAAAATTTTAATTTTTTTCTACAAGATTTGTTTCCTACATAAACTTCAACAAATATTGAAAACATTTCACACATGATGAAATCACAACATACCCCATTTAAAAATTACCCTTAATTTTTTAACCAAATTATATTTAATATCTCAAAAAATTAGTTTTAAATTAAATGATAATTATATTTTAATCTTTTTCTTAAATTATAAATTAAATATGTAAATAAAAAGATACAAGTTACCATTGTGAAAAACTATTAGGGTAAAATTGAGTAATCGTAAAGAATATGGAATAACAAGATAAAAATGTATTTATTTTTGTGGTAGTGTTTTTATTGACTAAATCATCCCTAACCTCTATTATTATTTAATTTTGGATGAACATTTGTTAATTTATGCCTCCAAATAGTTAATACTTTTGAGTATTTAAAATAATTCAACACCTCCTCAACTATAAAAGGGAACTCAATATCCTCAATTGTCCACACATTCACAACTCTATGGATCATAAAGGTACTATTGAAGTCACGTCCCAAAATCTCTAAACTCATCCTACAAGCCTTATATTGATCATAAATCCATACCAGGAAGGATTTTAGTGGAATCCTAATAAGGATAATTTAAGAATAGGTAACATTCATCAACAAACATTTTTGTTTGATTTATTCTTCCATCACCTTAAATTATTATTATATCCTGGTTATATAATAAAATAAATATCCACAATATAATTAAATTATTTTATGTTAAAGTAAAAACCTACTATCACAAAATATTTTATTATACGGGTGAAAAAACCATTAATCATGTTTACAAAGGACTACCACCTTGTGAACCGAAGTCATTTGATTTTTGAACACCACAAATTAAATATGGTTTTAATATTGTATTTATAGTTTTTATGTGATATTTATTATTTTATTATAATTTTTTATTTGTTATTTCACACACACCTTCATTCTTTTCATTTTAGGGGAATACTATAATCTTGTTACTCAATAATATGAACTACTGCCTCACGGAGTGATGTGATTCCTTCATGATTTACTTAGAAGGTATTAAGATTGAGTTTAATAGAAATATGTTATATATTACAAAAAAATATTATATAATGAATATATATGTGTATATATAATTTAATTTAATATTATTTCTTTCATTTTTGAACAAAAATAGAAAAAATGTTCATGCCTATGTATGACCTACCGTCTCTAGGAACAATTTATTTCATTTCATATCACAAAATTTTATAGGATTACTATTAGTAAATATATACTGAGTATATATGATAATTTTATCATGGTTATTATTCTGGAGATTATGGAACCATGATCAATGTTACAAGGAAAAAATTTTAAAAAAACATCTTACACCAAAAATAATGTTTTTATTACATGAAGAAAAATTAACATGGAATTTTTAATAAATGGGTAACAAATGGTCCTATGAAAGTCATACATGGTATAATATATATGAATGTGGTTTTGTAATATATGTATAATAAATTTTTATCTATTATACAAGAGGTTTGATCAAAAGTCATGACATAAGGTATGTGATTTCCTTATAACTTTTAATTTTCGTGAGAAAAATTGCATTTCACCACATGTTTTTTTATGATAAAAATACCCTGACCCCAATATCCTATAGCTAATGAAATACATTATTACATTGGTATTATAACCTAGAATTATCATCCCAATGAACTTAATAGTTTAACATATTTTTAAAACAAAATACAAACAAAATTGTTACAATACAACATGAAAGGAAAAAACAACATATCAAATCCAAAGGAAACACTCATAATCTCCTAGATTATCACAAAAATTCTTTCAAAATATGTATCATTTCATCTTAGGAAAAAATAATAAATAAGAAATGGGTTAGTTTAAATTCTTATGAAGATTAATAATAAAACACAATATAAAAGAAAAAAATAAACAATAAGGCAAGGTAAATAACTAATAATACATGAAATTAATGAAAAATGTTAAGAATAATTTGGAAGGAATAAAATCTGGTTAAATAATTCCATATAAATAATTTTATGATAATGGTAAGTAACCATGGATATTATACTATTTTAATAAACACATAGATTATCAATTAATAATATAATAATTATGGAATGAATAATTTTAGAAATATAAAACAAATAATTGATTCATTGGCCATGATATCTGAAAGTAAACAGTTACGACTCCAAAAAATCTAAATTTAAAAATAAATAGGTGAGGCCTCAGCCAATTCAGTTTCTAGTTTGAGTCAAGATAACTACCGATGCATTGAGGTGATATAAAGGTCCTCTCCTATAAAATAAAAAAAATTAATTATATGAAAGAGGAGAAAGATAAAAAACATATACATATTACATTCAAATAAAATTTTCCTATAAGTAAATATAATCACTAAGCATTTTTAGTAATACATGGATGGTATCAAGATATCACATCCATAATCAAACTAATCCAAACCCATTTAATTAAATGTGGTATATGACTTCATAAAAGATCAATTTATATTAATAATAAGATTTAATAAAGTGTTTTGAAATAAATTAAAATACTCTAATAAAATAATCAAGGAATTATTGATGAAAACACCGTTTTATGTTGTCAAGAAGAGTTCTTTTGGAATAAATCATTTGTATCTGTCATCAAACAAGATTTTAAACATAAATATCCTAGAAAAAAAAATTAATGGAAAATGAAATGATGTTTTATTCATAAATAATGTTCAAATAAAGTTAATACAAATAAAAGATGTTTTCAATAAACATTCTAAATGGGTTACTTAAATATGGTTTAAGAGAAAATATGAATGTGTATTTAAAACAAGGAATGTAATAATTGTATATATAAATAATTAAATGATAAAATATTTTATCATTTTAAATAAATTTTTTTTATAAAATTAATGGGGACTCAAAAAATACTATTGATGGTACATGAAAATGGGTTAGAAATTGGGAAGTTCCCTTTAATCAGGCATGCTTATGAGGATAATTTGAGATAGGAAATGTATAAAACATATATTTAATCATCAATAAAAAATGAAATGATATCGATACATGATTTTGGAACATAAAAACATAATTTATAAAAATTATATAAACATACATATTAATTAAATTTGGGTAAATTGTTATAATGTGTAATCCAAATGAAAAATGGAGTTTTAGGGAGAATTACTTACCACTTTGAAACAAATCAAAATAGATTCCCAAATAAATTAATGATAATCAAATTAATCATTAAATACCATTAAAATAAATATATTCATGTTATGTTATAGAAATTTTAATTATACATACACCACACACAAGATATAGTGGTGAACAAGGGATATCTCACAAAAATAACGGTGAGATGAGAAAACCCATATCTTATGTTTGAAAGTATTCTTCACTTACACATAATGTCATAAATAATGAAATTAGATTTATCAATACATTTATTAATAACAATTTCAACACACTTATTTTAAATTTTATTAATTTCATTGGTGGGATTTTTTGTGTTTTAACAATCGACTTTGTTGTTTGACGGTGTTAGTTTCCTTGATTTTCATGATTGGTTAACTTGTACACATGTATGAAAGATCGTGTAAAATAGAAATATTTATCCAGAATTGAAATAATGTGTTATTAATAAAAATCTAAGAGATTTAATTTCATTACATATCATTTTTTATCTAGATATTTAAATGATTCATTAGATATATCATTCAGGATAACAATTTATATTTTTTTTTACATTTTTTCAACACTCAAAAAGTATTTTTGTCTTATAAATTAATATTATTTATATATTTTTGATATATAATATTAAATATGTTGTAATACTTATAATATAGTTTGTTTTAACCAATAAAATGGATTTATTACCATCCTTTAATGTGTAATTGGAAAACAAAAACTCATCATCCACGAAGGTGGTAAATTGACACCTTAGAGATGATGTTTTAATTTTTAGAATTAATAGAGGGAAATAGGAAATAATTGATGGTTTATATTTCATTAATATAATAAAATTTCATTATATATATAATAACATATATTTATGATGCATTTTTGTACATATGAGTTAAAAAAGGATTTGAAAAGAAAAGAAATTAAATGAAAATTAAAAGAGAAAAATGGTATTTTCGTCTGGAATTCATCTCATTAAGACCCTCCTTATTAAAATTATAAATGGTATTTTGGGTTAGAACAGAAATACTATAATGATAAATTGATGATTTTGTTTTTTTAGTTAATATTTATTTTGTTATTTTTTTTATTTATCCATGGGGTTCTGCTTGTATTTCCCTCTTAATTGTTTCTTTATTTTTGGGTTTCTCTTCCCTCATTCTGAAGTTCTTATTCTTTAGAAGGTTTTTTTATCAAAATATTATTGATCTAGTGTTTTATAGTAAAATCATGATATTTATTGTTCAATTGTTCCTTTATATGGTTTTATGGTGGTGTGGTTGTTGTTTTCCACCCATTTCTGGATGTTTCCTAGTGTGTGGTTGGTGGTTCCATGATTTAACATAAATAGATGAGTTTTTTTTATTTCATGTTTATCTAAATGTTTTTTATAGATTATTTGTGTTGTACCAAATATGTTATGTAATGGTTTGGAGATTCACATGTGATGAAAATGGGTTTCCTAAAAAAAGTAGTTATGTTTAAAGTGTTCTTTGTTGTTGGTTTTAAAAACTTGTCTTATACCTTGTGAATAAGGTGATAAATGTGTTTTTAATGGTATTAATGTGTGATAACGTATTGAATGTTATTTTTACTATAAAATAGGTTTTTACTACATGTTGGATTCATTATTTGGAATCTCTAAAGTGCTTATAAATAGTGAACGTGATATGAAGCCTGTAATGAAATGGTTTTGGTGTGAGTTTGGACTAGAATGAGGATTTTACCTTGGAAATGGTCATATTTCCTATGATTTATTCTTGTTGTGTTACTGAATGGTTTTCATAAATTGTAAAAGAGGTTTAAAATGAATTTTCAAATGGGTTTGGTGTGCCTGTAAAATGAAACATTGGTTTATTATAGAAAATGGTCATTTCCATGTGTATTTCGATCATTGGATCAATGTAAAAATGTGAAATTGGTTATTTAATTGTGTTATTATGATTATTAGAATGTGTATGAAAAAATGATGATTTTTTGATATGAGAAATAGTATTTGAGCTCAAATGGAATCTTGGGAATCTAGGTTGGCAAAGTGGAACTACTATACTTGGTGATTTAGAAGAGGTCGAGGCCTAGATTCGTCTGGAACAATTGAAAATTACAACACTAACTAAACATGTGATATGATCATAGAACAATATAATTTTTGGATGATATCCCTTCTAGTGGATCAAGAATGGGAACTCAGTTGGTATTGACCTATGATTTGGAGACCACAAGAATTTTGGGATATGTTCCCATCTAAGGGATCGTCCATGAGAATACTATTGGTAGTTTCATTTGAGGATTTTTATAATCAAGGTAAAAGGTTTGTGGGGTACCACTAGAACTAGTTACCACTAAATATTTACCCATGTTTATCTCTTGTGACATGATGCTTATGTGATTCAGTGTTATTCATTGACATACATTGGACCTTTTGTATATTATTTTAAGTAAGCTTATTTGTTAAATGGGGATTCCTTAAAAAGTGTTTCTTAAGAATGATTTCATAAAAATAATTTTGTAGGAATTTTTCAACTATTCTTATGGAAATGTTTATGATAAATTTTATTCCAATCCTATGACATGTAATATTTTTTTGTGTTTCATCCTACTAAGCTTTGGATCACACCTTTCATACATATTTGGGTGTATGTAGATTTTATTAAGTAAAAACCAAGTAAAAGAAATATGTTTCATAGTGGTGATAGTGGATTCATTTTCTAGTATTCCACTTCTTGTAGATTTTTGTGGTGGTGGTGTCAGGGTGAATTAACTCTATTTTCATGGAGGTATTTTGGGAAAGTTTTTTGTTCCAATTTCATTGTATATCTTTTTGGTTTTTTGTTTAATTTATTAAAAATTGAATCTGAAAACCGTTGTACCACATTCGGTTATGTTTATCAGTTATGGAGTTGTTTATTATTGTCGGTTGTTCATGTTTATATAATGAGATAAATAGTTTCCAAATCATGTTATTGATACTCATAGACTAGTTTCTACTCTATCAGGATCAAGAATGCCCTTTGGGCTATGCCACAGATCGAGTTTGGTGTTGGGTTTGATAGAACTACGGCTTAGTTCATGAAATAATGGCATCATAGGAGGTCAATATGTCTTGAGTCAAGTTATTTGGGATATTTTTGGATAGAAAAAATCTAGTATTGTTGGGAATTGAGGGTCTTGTTGCGATTATGGTGTCGTGCTAGCACACATCATGACAGGGATCAAGTCATCATGGGATGTTGGGATTTTATTTGTCTTTTTCTCTAGGTGTGATATACATTCTTTAAAATTTATATGAACACTGGTTCTGGGTTTGAGTGTTTTATTTGACATGTTATTGTGGTGAATTTGGTTATGTTTTTATTTATAGAATTTTTTCATATTTTTTTAGAAAGTTTCAATATTTTTTAATTGGGGTTTTCCGTGTGGTTATTACTTGGGTAACAAGATGCGTTCTCAAGGACTTCCCATGCAACTAAGGGAAGAGGGTGGAGATACTTATCCCTCTCTAACTGATCATAGTCTTTTGGATGTAGTGGTTTGGGATGTACAATCATTGGTTCAAGGAGTTGGATCTGGTCCTCCTCAGGTTGGGGAAGCCTAATAAGGTCCTAGAAATGATAATACTTAGGAGTTCCTCATGAAAAACCTCATTCATTCCCAAGAAGCATATAACCTCAGAAATTAGAGGAGTGGATTGAGGTAATATAAAGTATGTTAATGTTTATTGATAATCTAGATATAGTTATGGTGAAATTAATATCATTTTTGTTAGATAGCCCCAGTTGGAAGTCTTGGGACTTAATGTTTCAATTTGGAAATAATAAGAAGATGAGTTGGAAAGATTCCATGGGTTTCTTCAACAAGACGTATTTCCCTAAGATTTTAGTTTTTTCTAGGTCCTAATAGTTTTTTTGAGATAAACTAGGGATATCAAACCGTTATATAGTATGCCAACCAATTTTATGAGATAGTTCAGTCTGCACCCAATATTATTTCCAATGGGCAACTGAAGGCTCAGATGTTTGAGATGGGGATCAACAAGAGATATAATAATAGGTCTTATTGTTTAATATGAATATATATGATGAATTCTATGATTGTACAATGATTATGGAGATTGATCATAATGGAATTATGGGTTTTAATTTGGTTGTGTTAGTTGTGGGAAGTAGTAGATCACATGAGAAGAAGAGAAAGTTGGATGGACAAAGGAAAAGGAAGGTGGTAGTTCAGGCCATCCATCCTGGATGTCGTTGTCTGTGGCTTCTGATGCTGGGTCATTTGTGTTCCATCAGTGTGGGAAGGTGGGACACATTATATCTGTGTTCACATCTCCACCAGGCCTTTTCTATGGTGCATTGATCTGGTTCACATTCACTAATTTTGTAGAGTGGGTCACCCATATTAGAGTAGTGCATAATATGTGGATTCTATGGGATGTCAGCTCAGGTGGAATCATCAAAGAATGTGGGATATTTGTTTGTAGGTCATGGTGATAGGTATGGATCATATTCTTGGTAGAAAAAGTTCATGGAATAATTTCATGGTAGTGTTCATTATCAGGTTCAGGTTTATATGAGGCAACTTTATGTGGTGGATCAGGCACTAGTAGAATCAGATGAAGGTCCTATGATATTTCGAGGTTCTATTATTATTTAATCACTATTAGATGTTTCAATATGGGAAAATGGAACATCTATTTAATTATTTTCTACACATCTCATGGATATGTTAACGATTCAGATTGACCTAATTATGTATACAATGTAGTTAGTAATACCACTAGGTAAAAATTGAGTGTAGGGTTTCAGGTGTTTGTCCTGCACAATCATCATGTTAGGGGTTGTTTTGGAATTATATTTTTTGGTTTGAGTGATGGAAATCTTTGATAGGATCCTTGGAATGGATTGGATGGTAGATATTAATGTTCACTGAGATTTCTTTTGGTAGTGGGTAAGTTTTATGCCACTTGATGGAAGTACCCATGTTTTTCAGGGTGAATGGGATCCACAATTGGGATTTGTAGTACCTCCACTTCCAGGATAGTGAATTTTTTTAATCATATCTCGTTTTTCATGTTGTAGGATGATAATGGATCTCTTGAGAATGGATTACCTCCTATGGTGGATGGTTTCCCAAATGGGTTTCTAGAGGACTTATCAGGTTTTCTTCCAAACATGGATGTGAAGTTCAATATCGATTTAGAACTAGGGAAACAACTGATTTATCATACCTCATACCATATGACCCACAATTGGTTTATTGATTTAATGGTAATAATAGATGATTAGAAATAAATAGGATTCATTCTCCCGAGCATCTAACCATGGGATTACCCACTTATGTTTCTGAAAAAGGCAGATGGATCTCTTATATAGTGCATCAATTACTAGATGTTGAAAAAGCTAATGGTTATGGAAAAAGAATTTCATGTATTTATGAAATTTTTGATCATCTTAATGGGTAAATATTGTTCTTAATGTTTTTATATCATTCTGAGTATCATCAAGTAAGTGTTATAAAGGAAGATATTCCAATAATAGCTCTTTGAAGATTGTACAAGCATTTTGAGTACATGGTCAGGCCTTTTGGGTATATGAATGCGCATACATTATTTATGGAACTCATGAATATGGTTTCCCACCTATATCATTATTCCATTTGAAATGTATTCATGGATGAAATCCTTGTATATTCTTGGATTGAGGAGAAGCATGAGTGACATAGGATAATTATGTTGGTAACACCTTATGATCATAAAAGTTTTGATAAGTTTTCTAATTTCACATTCTTTGTCAGGGAGGCAATGTTTTTGGGACATGTGATCTTGTAACATGGGGTTTCTGTAGACCATGTGAAGATCAACGTAGTGATTTCATGGGAAAAGGGGAATAATTATTTTTTGAAATTATAATTTTTTAGGTCAGTTTGGCTATTAAAGTTGTTGTTTTTTGGAATTTATCATCGCTTTATTTATCCATGGAAACACTCACATTGATGGGGGTGAAGATTGAGAGGGTCCGAGAGTGTCTAGCATATTTTTGAGAGATTAAGTGGTGGTTGACCACAACCCCTATTATGATCTTACCAAAAGGTGGAAAGGGATATTTGGTTTATTGTGATGCCTCAGGTGTGGTTCTTGGTTGTTTTTTGATGTAGGATTACCATGTGTTTCCATGTAGTTTATGCCATATCCAACCACCAACAAGATAATTACCCAACCCATGACCTAGATCTTGACACAATGATTATTGCCTTGAATATTTAAAATCATTGTCTTTTTGGGAAGAATTTTGGGGTTTATTCTAATCATAAGAGTGTAGCCTACATTTTATTATAGAAATATTTGAATGTGAGGCATCATTGTTGGGTTAAGTTTCATCAATGGTTCTACATTGATATAGTCTATACCCTAGTGAAAGGTAATTTGGTTTTGGATTCTTTGATAAGGAATGTACTTGGGAAAGATTTTAAAGTATACATTTATGAGGGGATGTATAAGGGTCTTTTTGATCTAACGCATCTCAAGTACAAGGAATAAAATGGAGGTTTGTACGTGTAAAGTGTTCCCTTTACACCATCCCTTCTAAAATTGATTTTGTGGGGCAATCTTGGTGATGAGTTATGCCAGTGTTCTATGAAGTTCCTTTGTTGTGGGGAGATTACTTGTGTATGGTTGTTGTCCATTGATAGATATTTGTCCTTTATCAATCATTGTGTGATGTCATTGTCATCGAGTATGGTGGTGATGTAGGATATCCACCACTCCCAGTGTGTCCTTTATCCTGATTTTATGAAGATGTACAAAGACATGTATTGGTTATTATAGTGGCTAGGTATGTGGCGAGACATAACTAACATTGTGTCACAGTGTTATCCATATCTATAGGATAATGAAGAGCATAAAAGGCCCTCCATTTTTCTTGAGTCACTACCTATTACTAAGATGATGTTTGATAAGATCACCATGGATTTTTTTTGGATTACCTTATACACCTCAGGGACTAAATGGAATTTCGGTAGTTATTAATCATTTTAACAAATCATCCCATTTCATTCTAACCAGGGATTCCACCAAGGTGGATGTGTTGGGTTGGTTGTATGTGGAGGAGGTTATGAGGCTTCATGGTGTGTTGTAAACAATTTTTTTTGACAAGGACCCTCATTTTACCACATGGTTTTGTGAATTACCTTATAAGGATATGAGGTTTTAGGTAAATTTGAGCACAACATTCCATCCTCAAACAGATAGTTAGATGAAAAAAAATCATATTTTTGAAGAAATTATCTAGGTATGAATTTTGGATTTTTGAGGTTTGTGGGATATACCTTAATAATTAGTTGAGTTTGAATATAAATAAGGTTACCAATCCTTTATTCGAATGGACCCTTTCTAGGAAATTTACAGTTGGCTATGTCTGTCTACTATTTGTTGGGCTGAGGTGGGTGTGACCTCATTTTTGGGACCGAGCCTTTTGCAAGAAACGTATGATAAATACAATTTGAACATGAAAAAATTTTTGATAGTAAAAAACCATCATAATTCTCTTTCTAATCAATGGATCCTATTGTTTGAGTTTTCTATGGGCGATTAGGTATTTATAAAAGTGTCAACTTACTTAGGTCATAATATTTTTAGTAATAATGGTAAGTTAACACCAAGGTATGCCCCACCATTTGAAATTACCAAGTATATTGATAAAGTCTCATACATGATAGCCTTTTCATCTTATTAGACATCAATTCCGGATGTTTTCTATGCCTTTCAACTGAAAAATTATAACTCAAATCCATATCTTTCATTGAATTGGGGGAGATTTAATTATAGATTGATTTGTCTTTGTTTGACATGCCTTTGTATTTTTTGAATTTTTAGGAGAAAGTGAATAATGGGAAGTCCATTATATGGGTTCATGTTCTTTTCCATCATAGTAATCATTTTCATGATACTATGGAGTGGAATTATTGGGTTGATGAGGAGTATCTATTTTTTTATCTGATCATTCTTTAAGATGACTTTTCAGGGGTGAAATGTTTTCATGGTTGGGAGAGTTTTCATATCCAGGATTCTATTTGAGGGTATATTTTATATATTTTTAGTCTGGTATTTATCCTATTTTTGTTCTTGGATATTTTTTTATGTGAAAATGGATATGTTCATCCCAATAGCATGTAGGGAACTGTTGGAACATCGTTAGGGGAAACCATGTGTGCTCCCCTAGGTAAGCATAGAACCAAGTTCAAAATTTTAATGTAGTGACCGCACATATGGGCCATGGTTTGAGAAACCATACATGTGAACTGTTTGACATTTTCTCCTTAGAATGTGAGGAGCACAAAGTTGACATACGGTTTTGAAAACCACATAGGAAAACCATGAGACGTTTCAAGGTTATTAAAATGTATGAAATTAACTTTGCGGCATCTTTGATTTTATCCCTAATTCACATTTAATCCACCCATTCATGATTTTTAGTAATCAGAACATCCTCCATGGTTTCTTTAACATCCTGAGTCTAATCCATTTGGTGGTGTTGACCCATGTTCTTCATGGAACATCAATATAGTCATTTCTCACTTGATTTCTCCCTTAATTTAATAGTTTTATTCCCACATTGAGTTATTATTTTGTAGAGGTTTATTTAACCAAAAGTGTGTTTAATGTTTTTTGGGAGGAATATGGAAAGATATTGTTCAATATTTTCTAGATATGGAATTTTGGTGGTGTAGTTGTGGTTTTCCAAAAGTTCCAGATGTTTCTAAGTGTGAGGTTAGTGGTTCCATGCTTTTACATTATTAGATGATTGTTTCGTGTATGAATGGTTGTTTAAATGTGTTATATTGATTATTTTTGTGGTGAGAAATATGTTTTGGAAAGGTTTTTATTTTTACATGTGACAAAAATGAGTCTCATAAAAATGGTTGTGTTGAAATTTTGATTTATTTTGGTTTTTATTAAATATGTTTTAAACTATATAAGAAAGTTAAGAACTAATTTTTCAAAGATATTTATAGTTTTAAATGTTTGGAAATATATTTTTCAATGGAAAATATGGTTTTCTTGCATTTAATATTCTTTTTTGTGAACCTCTAATGTGTCTTTGAATTTTGAAAGTCATGTGACGCATATTATGAAGTGGTTTTGGTGTGAGAATGGATTTGAAATGGGATTTCCCATTGAAATGTTCGAGTTTCATATATTTTTATTTTTTGAATTTACAAATGGGGTTCATTAAATTTTGAAGTAGTGAGAAATATATGTAGAAATGGTTTTGGTGTGCGTGCAAAATGAAAAGTGGGTTTTCTTTAGAAATTATTGGTTTTTATATGGATTTTGATCATTGGATCGATGTGAAAATGTGAATGTGGTGATTTCCTTATGTTATTATGATGATCTTTATGTGTATGAGAAATTTTTAATGTATGTGATATGTGAAATGAAATTTGAGATCAAAGGAAATATGGATTATTTAGGTAGGTGAACTATAACAAGTACACTGGTTGATTCAAAAGCGGATGAGGCTCTAATTCAACAAGAAAGAATGATGATTACCATACTAACTAAACATGTGATATGATAAAAGACCATATAATTTCTCGATGGGATCTGCTCTACTTGATCATTCATGGGAACACTGTTGGTATTGGCTTATGTTCTGGAGACCACTAAAATTTTGGGATATGTTCCCATCCAATGGCTGGTGCATGAAAACATTGTTGGTTGTTTGGTTTCATGATTTTTATCCCCAAGTAATGTGGTTTATTGGGTCCCACTAGATACAGTTACATATAATTATTTTACCATTTTTCACTCTTGTAAAATAATGATTATGTGAAGTGGTGTTAACTGTCAGCATACAATGGACATTGTATTAAATTTTATTTCATGAAATATTTTTGTAAAAAGTGTGTTCCATACAAATTATTTCATGATAATGTATAACAACAGGGTTCTTTATTTCATATTAAATCATGATTTATTACATGTATTTTTACATAACAGAACTTAGAAGATCATGAGGAATATAGTCTTGGAAAATTATAATGATTACATAACAACATAAAAACTAAAATACAACATCTATATTGAAAACATCTTTCACATGAACACAACATTCCTACGTACTTAACACTACATGGAATAACATGAGGACATATATAAGAAACGGGTGAGCTATAAATCCTCGTAAGGGATTAAACAAGGCATAAAATGAAGAATATAATACATGTTATAAGATAAGAATATCAATGAGGAATAAGTATATAAAGTCATGACAAAGAATAATAATTTAAAATGGAAATGTGGAAACAACACAAAACACGATATTAACATCACCCAAGGATCATTTAAAATACAGTAGGATAAGTTAAAACTCATTTAAGATGAGGTATCATGTGTAAACACTGATTTTACATGATTTATCATGGTTTAATACACATTACACATGAAGTAGCACGATTCAACTTCCATTACACATGAAGTAGCTTGATTCAAAATCCACTAAAAATGAAGTAGCATGAATCAACACCCCTTAAAAATGAATTTTCATGAGTAAAAACCCATTTCACATGAAGTATAACAATTCAACACTAATATAAAATTACATATCACGAATCCACACATTACCCACTACATTAGAGCATTATCTGGGCCCACACATCATAATTATTTCAATCTCATGTTTAAGTGTGCCACATAGATCATATAACATGGATTCATTAAATATAATAATTTATTACAAGATCAAGGAATATGGAATACATATATGTAAATCATTAATCAATAATAAAAAAATTACGTTTGACTTCATAAAAATTATATGATCATTTATATTTAATAAAATTAATCTAATAATAATATTTTATTAAAATATTTTTGCTTTAAACAACACATTAATTAATCAAAATATATTTCATAATTTAATTTTGAAAGTTAATAAAAAATACATCACATTCTTTAAAAATCATTTCAAAAGTAACAATAATATGATGAAAAATATATTCATTATTATATAAAAAATAATATACATAAACTTATTTCTAGGTTCTTGATATATATTATTTTTTACACCAACATAATCCATAGAAATATGGTGTTTGATGGGGGAAATTACACGAGGTTGTCTGGTGCACATGGTTTGAGGCGTGATCTTGATAAACTTGAACTTCTCCCATACACGGTTTTTCTCACAATTAAGTTGTTGGATCTCTACATTGGATTAGTTTATGGAAAATCCTAGAAATTTTATCTACCTAAAATGCTCTAATATATAAGCTTCATAGGGTACAATCCTACTGGTTGGGGCCACCACTTCCTTTGTCTGTGCCAAAAGGATTTATTAAAACCATATATTTATACTAGTAACGTGATCATTGTTCAATGAATATATTATCAATTTTAAAGATACTTACCGGTCATTTAAAATTTAAGTTAATGTATTAAAATAAAAATAAGTGCATGTTTTTTCTATATTCAGATGAAATTTAATTAAATGAAATATGGGAATCATTCATAATAATTTGGGACATTAAAATATTCTCCTTAAGAAAATTCACCTTGGAAATTTTATTTAACCACACTAAAATAGATGTGGGTAACTCTGATTAATCAAATTCTTTGGTTCCCACAATGTTTCTTCAAACTTATGTTTTCACCACAACACATTGACAAGGGGAATTTTCTTATTTTGTAGAAATTTTTCTCAATGAAATAAGATCTTAAATGCCAGATCCTCATAAGAAAGGTCATTTTCTAAGGGTACCAAAACTAGATTGAGTAAATGTGATGTTTTTAGTTTATACTTCCATAATAGTGGTACATAGAATACATCATGTTCTTGAGATATGTTCAATGGGAGTGATAGTCGATAATCCACTGCTCTAATGTGCTCCAGGATCTCAAAAGTGCCAATGTAAATTTTACTAAGCTTTCTCTTATTACCAAATATCATAACTCTTCCCCTTGGAGACATGAATAAGAATAAGATGTCTCCAACATCAAACTGTAGGTATCATCGATGATTGTCATTGTTGTTTTTTATCAACAATAAGCAACTTTTATGTCCTACTAGATAGTATTAATCTTCCCCACCATTTATTCAACCACTTCAGGATGTAAAATACTTTATTCCCCAACTTCATCCCAACATAACGGTGTTTTTCACCTCTTTCAATAAAGTGTTTCATAGAGTTTCATTTTAATGATTGACTTAAAAATATTGTTGTAATAGAATTAGAGGAAAAGAAGATTTTGGTACCATCCTCCCATGAAGTCTATTGAGAAAGATCTCAAAATGTCCTCAAGTGTTTTGATAGTTAACTTAGACTTTCCCTTAGTTTGAGGGTGACATTTCTTAATAAAGTTCATCTCTAGATTTAAAGCATGCCAGATACTTTTAAAAAACATAGTGGGAATCTTGGATCTCGATCGGATACAATCTATGGTGGTACTCCAAGTAGTCTTACAACTTTATTGTTTAATATCCATGCTAATTGATCTAGTGAAGAAATCTGGTCGAATCTCAACGAAGTGTGTAATATTTTTTAGATGATCCAAAAAACCCCAATAACATTGATTCAATTAGATGTATTTGGTATTTTGTTGTATTATCCCTATAGACATTCACCTTTCATCCTTCACTTGCTATCATACCAGAGACATTAATGTATATTGTATGATCTCCTTCTTCATTTTATCCCACCAATAGTGATCTTAGAGATCACAATACATCATTGTGTTTCTTAGGTTAATAAAGAACGTAGAACTATGTGAATCATCCAAAAGTTCCTATTTTACTCTAGGATATGATGGAACACATAGTATTTAACCAATTCTCACAAGTCCTTCTTCATTAACATGGAAATTTGAGGATATACCTTTTCTTATAGTTTTCACTTTATTTTGAATTCCCACACCATTGTTTTGAGAAACCTTAAGCATTTAAAAAAGAGAGAGTTGAGATTAATTTATGAATGAATTGATTATGTTCCATTATTTATGATTCCTAGGTCTATATTCTTTATCTCTCAGAAGATTGGATCCTTTCAAATTACCATCAATGATATAATTGTTGGGTCCATTATAGATAGTACATCTATCACCTTATTTTCTTTTACTTGATGGTAGTGGATAGAGCAATCATAAGCGTTGACAAGCCCTATCCATATTCATTGAAATATATTTAATTTTTTCTTTGTGAATATATATTTGAGACTTTTTTGATCCGTATATATTTCACACTTCTCACTAAATAGGTAGTGCCTATATATTTTTAATCAAAATATCAATACTCATAACTTAAAAGGATGTGTGAGATAGTCTTTCTCAAAATTTTTCAATTGCCTTGATGCATAGGCAATGACTTTTTCACCTTTCATCAACACACATCCCAATCCATTCTTTAAAGAATCAATGAAAATTATGAAAACCTCCCCACTTGTAGGTAGTGTGAGTACATGATAAGTGATAATACTCCTATTAAACTCCATTATCATTTCTTCACATTCAACATTAAAAAAAATTAACTCCCATCCAAGTCAGCTTGGTAAGAGGGTTTGACAATAATTATAAATTTCTCACACATCACTGGAAATATCCAGAAAACCCAAAAAAGATACAAATATCCTTAAAAGATGTTGGTATTAACCCTACCTCAATTTATTTTTTCTTTGATGGATCCACATATATTCCATTTATTGGGATGATATGCTCTAAGAAAGAGAAATCCTTCACCCATAAGTCACACTTGATGTACTTTTCATCGAGCTTCTCCTTTCACAAGGTATTTAGCAGAGTGCTTAGATGCTCCTCATGATCCTCCTTGGTTTTTGAGTAAATTAGAATATGTTATATAAATGAAACCACAATTTTTTTTGATGTAATATCTAAATAATCAATTAATCAAGTCCACATAGATTTTTAGAGCATTAGTGAAATCACTATGAACTCATAGTGCCAGTAACATTTAGGAAAATCATTCTTATAGATATCTTCCCACTTCACCCTTGCTTCGTAATATTCCAACTGCATATGCAACTTGGAGAAGTATTGTGTTCTTCATAGTAGATCGAACAAATCATAAATTTTGCGAAAATGATATTTGTTCTTTATTGTGATTATTTTGAGCTCATGATAGTCAATGAAATTGCGCATTGACCTATCCTTTTTCTCAACAAAGAGGACAGGTCCACCCCATAGTGAAGCACAAGGGAATATAAAACCCTTATCTAGATTTTACTATTACTATTTATTTATCTCCTCATGTTACAAAACAATAATTATTTATGGAGACTTTGATGTTGGCAATTCCCCAAGCATAAGATTGATCAAAAAATAAACCTTTTTTCTCAGAATAAAACTAGACAATTCTTTGAGAAATAGATCAAAAAATTACCTCACAATAAGAATGTCTTCTAGAATGGTTATTTCCTTAGAATAAATCAATTATTCTAGAAATTTATTCTCATACAACAAAAATATCAAAATTTGAGATGATGATCCTAATGGAAATTCACCCCCTCTTTGCACTAGAATACAATTAGGGGTCAATTCGCTATTTGGTGAGTGATTTTACCCCATGAAAATTAATATTGGGTCTATATAGAGAATTCCGATCCATGAACAAAATTTCATGATGTTCTACCATGGGAAGTATGAAAAAGGTCACTTGGAAGTTCAATCAACACACTGGGATAGGGGAGGAGTCATATACATTGGATGCAATAGATGACCCATTTTCAATTTTTATGGACATATAAACTTCCATGCATTATGCTGGTTATTGGATTGTTCTAATAATATTACATGATATAAAATAATTCATAGAACCCTAATCAAAATGGATGGCTTCTATTATTGAAATAATAACAAGCAAACCTATCACCACTTCATTTTTAGGATTCCCTTCGATGATAGTGATGAAAAAATATCGTGCTTTATTCCTTAGAGAATGTTAGTTTCCTAAACAAATATTAGTTTAGGGAGCTAGTCCCCAAGGTGCTCTAGTTACTTATAGTGGGAACAATTAACAACGCATTGATTGAAGACTAGAGAATTACTTTCCTATATCACATTGGTGGGTTTCTACTGATATAAAAATTTTTAGGTTCCCTCATCTTCCCCACCTAAATAATTTCATTTTCTCCTTTTTATTTTATAGTGTACTTATTTATACACCTTGTACAAGTGGGGTGATGGAATTTTGTTAGCACGATTGGTTTTATCCATCAGAACACCAGAATTAATGACCACTTGCTACTTCTTATCCCCATAAAACCCCTTAGATTCATCGATCTATATCTCAACATTAAAGTCACATGATACAATTTATTTATAGCTATAAATGTTATTTATTTTTATGGAATTTAATAGGCAAGGTTTTATACCACCAAAGAAGCGGTCAACATTGTATTTGGGGTAATGGAAAAACTGGAGGCGTATCATGTAAGTATTTTGATGTTTTCTTCGTAAACCACAAAAAATTCATAATCATTTTTCCTATGTGTAAGTAAATATCATTCCATCATAAGAAGGTGGGTGTGGGAAAATATTTGTTAACAAAAAATTACAAAACTCCTTCCACTCTATTGCTTTTATATCTTCCTTAGGCTTCGTATTATTGAACAATGTTCACCACTAATCATCTTCACAACCTTTTGATAAACAAAACGAATAACCTTTCCTTGACTTTAAGATTTAATGATTGGGAATATTTTTTCAATGTATTTGATACATTTTTATGTGCTTAATGGATCAAATGATCCACTAAAAGTAGGTGGCCTTTGTCGCATGAAACTCTTGACTGCGGGTTTCTCTCTATTAGGGTGGGTTGAGAGTTCTTCTTGGACCCGGATTCAATTCATAACTTGAGTTAACTGAGAGTGTATTGTGATAGTGTTTTGGATTCCATCTCCCATCAGTTTGGGCATATTATTTGGGGAATCCTCACACTTCCCTTTGAATATGTTGTTAGCATGATTCTTCCCATTTCTGGTAATTTCCTCGAATAAAAGGAAAATTAGGGATGACTATCTTAAGTAGTTAAACACATAAATGGGAATCCAATAACATTAAATATATAACATATAAATTCTATTTACCTCCATAACATACAAATTTCGAGGCTTCAGTCTATTTTATACATGATTCACTTACTAATATATATATATTATGAGAATTTTTACTTTTTTACATTAATAATGGATTGTAATGAGTTTAGGAATTTACTAGAGAATATTTCATTGAAGTTTTAAACTAGGTGCAAAACAAAGCCCATTGTCATGTACCAGGATACCCGGAGTTAATCGTGGAATACCTTGGTAAAGTTATTACTCCTGGGTAGATCTATTCTAGAACAAAGTCCACATGTAGTACACAAACAAGTATGTATTTGATTGATAAACCAATTAATCTGTAATTATTAAAATTTTGTGATGTTCAATCACACATAGACTTATCCCTAAGGCTTTTCAGTAGTGTTTTCTAATCCTAACCCCCACAATAACTAATCATATTCTTCTATACCCACTATAATAACCCTACTATTTATTTAATATTTAATCATGAATTTTTACATGTATTTTCACTATATAAATCTTAAACGATCGAGATGAATAATGACATGAGAAATTAAGAACATTACATAACCAAATAAAACATGAAATATAACTTTTATTCAAAATTGTTTTACATGTCCACAACATTCCTTTATACTTAACACATCATTGGATTACCTGAGGAAATATGTATGAAATGGGTGATTTATAAATCCAAATAATGGAATAAACAAGTAATATCATAAATAAGACAATACATGTTAGAAAATAAGCATATCAATATGGAACATAAATATAATGTCACGATAGAGAATGATAATAATAACATGGAAATGTGGCATCAACATACAACATGATATTAGTATGAGCCAAGGCTCATTTCACATGGAGTATCTTGAGTCAAATCCCATTGCACATAAGGTATAATGAGTCAACATGCATTTCACATGATGTATCATGGATCAACATCCATTTCACATGAAGTATAATGAGTAAACACACATTATACATGAAGTAGCACGAGTCAACACCTAATGCACATTAAGTAGAATGAGTAAACACACATTGAAAATGAATTAATATGATTCAAAGCCCATTGAACATGTATTATATTTAACCAACACTCATTACACATGAAATATCATGATACTATACATTACACAGTGCATTGGAGTGCTATTAGGGAACACCATTCATAATTATTTCAATCTCAAGTTTAAGTGAGCAACATAGATCATATAACATGGATTCATTAAAAATAATAATTTATTCCATGATCAAGAAAAGTGGAATAAATACATTTAAATCCAAAATAATTATTTATATGGGAATAAAGGTTAATATACATGATATAGAAATGTGTATGGTATTCACTAAATGATGGGAAATCATAGTAGAATTTTGGTAGCATAACGATGTCAAATTGAAATTAATAAAATGGGTTGATGAGAGTGAAAATAATCTCTAATTATTTGAAAATGAATTTTAATGTAAGGGGAATTGGTAATAATGCATCCCATATTAATCAATTGGAAATTTAATGGCATATCATAAATAAGATTCTTGATAAAATTAGGAGAGAGAGAAATCTATTACGGAATTATAGCATAGTAACAACTTAGGTAATAGTCCAAATTGGGGAGGATAAATGAATTATCATTGAAATTAATTAAAATTTATAGTAGGTAATTGATTATAAATGGATGAGAATATAAATATTTAAAAAATTTATAATTTCAAACAATGTTCTTGAATTTAAAGGAAGAGAGAGATGTGAGGATCCAATATGGAATTTTGGCACAATAACAGGTGTACATAAGTGTTCTTAAGATGAATAAATGATTGTAAAATGTGATATAATAACATATAAATCATATTTATAGTAATATGTATATTTAATGACATACCCAAACAATGGAAAAAAGGAAATTAATACATGAAATGAAAGGAATGACTGATAAAAGAGGAGAGTGGAAGATCCCTTACTTGGATGTGGGACCTCAAGTGCTCCGAAAGGGCTTCTTGGGAGCATAAGGGAACCTTGGGTGAAATATAGGGAGTATATTTAAAAGGGTGGTATATAATTATAGATATTTAGTTAGGATAAATGAGATATTGGATGAGTTAATATTGGAATGGTATGGATTTCTTTATTATTTTTTTTTGTTTTGGACACTTCATAATACACAATTCAAAACCACAAACAATCCCATGATTTTTTTAACATGATTTATGTAAAATGTGTGTGGTTTAAATTATTTTATAAGGAAAAATGACGAATATATTAAAATATTTCCCTTTCTTATGTGTTGGTTAGTCACATTCTCAAGGAAATGATTATAAAATAAGAAAATATATTATATTTTTAGGGGACTCAGTAAGGATTTATAAAATAAATCAAATAATATTAAAATTAAATTATTTTGAAGGAAAAAATTATATTTCTCTTAATATATAATTTATAGTACTTATTACATCATTATATAGGCCATTATGATGTCATAAATGTCACTGTATATTTATATGCAATTTAATTATTACTCAAAAATTTGACTATCTCAGAAAATTATGAAAAATTTACCATTGTATAATTTTTACATCATGAATAAAAAAATAATAGTTATTTTATTTATGTAATTTTATAAATATTTTGACTTTCAATTTTGAAATTAAAAGACTTTTATCAAAAATTGATGGGGTTTTGACCTAAACAGTTTTCAAACTTTAACAAAAATTATGTTTTACTTCATAAAAATTATATGATCATTCATATTTAATAAAATTAATTTAATAATAATATTTTATTAAAATAATATTTAATTTAAAAATTTAATTCATCAAATTATATTTATTAATTAAATTTTGAATATTAACCAAAAATACTACTTATACTTTAAAAATCTTTTGCAAAGTAAAAATAATTAGAAGAAAAATATTATAATGATTAAATAATAAACAATATACATATTAATATTTCTAGGTTATTGATATAAATCCCTTTATAACACCATTATACACACTAAGAGTATGTTGTGCGATGGTGAGGGTTTCATGGGGCCATTTGATGAACATGGTTTAGGTTGTGATCTCGATGAGCTTGAACTTCTCCCACAACATTTTTCAATCATTCTTAAATTTTTGATTTTAGAAATATGATTGGTCAAGGGAAAATTCCATAAATGATATAACCCTTGGATGATCAGATAAATGGGCTTTATGGGGTATGATCCAATTAGTTTTGGTCATAAAATCATTTGTTTGTGCCAAAATAATTTGTTAAAACCGTATATTTATACTAGTGTTGTGATCATTTTCCAACAAAAATATTATCAATAGTAAATATACATAATGATAATTTAAAATATAACTAGATATAATAAAATAAAAAAATAATTAAATGTGTTTTCTATATCCCTAAGAACATTAGTTAATTCAAAATGTGTAATTTTATTCATAATAGTTTGGGTCGTCAAAAAATATTGTCTTGAAATTTTTTATTTTAAATGTTTCAAATATTCTTATCTATGTTTTTATGAAAATTTTTATTATAATGATATTTAATTTAATATTTTCTTCTCGTAGGAATCCTACATGGCATTGGATTACACCCTGCATACTCTTTTGGGTATATGGAGTCTTTTTTATATATGACCCAAGAAAACGGAAAATGTGTCTTAGAGGTAAAGGTGGATTTAGTTCTTGTATTAGACTTGTTGTTGGTGTTTTTGGTTGTGGGTTGATGGTGAATTCCTTCTTATTTCATGGTGTTTTTGGGATAATTTTTCATTCCCATTCCGTTGTAGTACTTTTTTGGATAATTTTTTAAAATTTAATATGAAATGTGTTCATGCTCATTTGGTTATTTTTAGAAATTACTATAATGTTTAGTATTTTTTGTTTTTTCATGTTTATATAAATTGATGAAATCTTTCCCAAACAATATTTTTGATACCATAACTAGTTTTCTTTCTGTGGGGATTGGGAATTCCTTTTAGGCAATTCCAGGGATCAAATCAGTTTTTAGGTTGGATGTCACATTATCTTGATTAGTGAAATAGAATATGTAGGAGAGGGTTGGGAGAGGGATTCTTCTTGAATTGGAAAATTGTAAATGATTTTCAGGTGTGAGGAGAAGGGGTAATATTTATAGGGGGATAAAGGCATTTTGTTGTTGTTTAATTCATTTTTCTATTATTTTGTCTCAAGTATAGTTGTGATTTAAATGATAAAATATAGTAAATATAAAATGATATATTGATAATATGGGATTAAACCATCCCTAAATCAGTTATGATTCAATAATTAAAGTATTTTTTGAATACTATAAATTACCGTATTACACTATTATGAAAAAAATAATCAATTTTATAAAAATACCAAAAAATAACCCAAAAACGTTTTTTGTGTGTATAATTCATAAATAGACTCCATTTGGTGTAATTAATTTTATAAATATGAACATTTTAATTTTTAATTAAATTTTTCATTTATTTAGAAAATTTAGATTTTATTATTATTATAGTTTTATGAAACATTAAAAAATTAATTAAGATCTCATAAAATTATCTTATTATCAAAAGACCAAAATTATTAAATTATTAATCTCTTTAATCAAAATAGTTTTTCTTTTAAATAAATATTTTAATAATGAAATTGCGAATAATCATTAATGTTTTAAAAAATAACACTATTTAATTTATCATTCCCATGACATTCATTTACTCATTAAATGATATAAATGTATTATATTTTCATTCATAATAGGAATAAATTTTGATTAAACTTTCTTATAGAATTATAATATTCCAATCATAAATATAGTATTTATAATAAAGAAAATGAAAGTTGTATTAAAATTGTATTTTTTCACTATTTACTAGAAAATAAATATGTGTAAAAAATATCAAAAGTTCATGATTATATAATTATTAAATTTAAATGTATATTATTTTTATAAATTGAATATATAAATGTTTAAAAATATATTTTTGTAACATTTTCTCCATAAAATGGTGGTAAAATGCCTTTAGAAAATATTAGTCTTTTGTGCATATAATTTGATTTAATATTATATTAATCCTATAAAAATTATTAGTTGAATTTAAAGACGTTTTATAGAATTTTTATATTATAAATTTCATTACTTTCAACCACAAATTGTGATTAATTTAATATAAAAATCCATTGTCGTCATACAAATAATTTATTTTTATAAAAACAAAACCCTTATTTTCAGTTGTTTTTTATTTTCATTTCGAACTAATTTGTACCCAATGAATTAGTTTTATTAACATATTTAAAATATATTTTTTATTATTCACATAATATCATTCATTTTTTACATTCTAATGGCTAGGTGATAACTATCATTATTAAATAAAAAATTTAATCATTTCTTTAAGCATAGTTTTCTACGTACCATAATCTATCAAATAATAAAAATTTAGAAAGAGACCTACTGTAAAATTTTGGTGTATTAAATTATCCCCTTATTCAATAAATATCATCCTTGAAATTTTAAAGTGTACATAAAAAGTCAATTTTTTATACGTGACAATTTTCTCTAGGAATCCCTCATTATAAATTGGGTTAATAAAAAATCCTTGATGATCACCACAAAACTAGGATTTTAGGTAAGAAATAACTAGTGGAAAGATATAACATGGACATAGAATAGAAATATAACTATCTTGTTTGGATGGACTGTAATAGAAAACATTTTCATTAGGTAGTAAATCATCATATTACAATAAATACCACCATCGGTTAACATGCCATTGATTGGTCAGAAAGAAAAATTATCAGATAAAAATTTTCTTTAAAAATATTTTCCCAAAAGGTGAGGGATTTGTTTTATATTTAGATAAAAACAAGAGAAAATAAAATTAAAATATTGATTTCCATGTCATAATTATAATTTCATTCTTTAGTTGGTATTTTATCTATTTTTCCTTCATCTCTTACACCAAGAAATGAACTTTTAATTTGAACTTTTATGTCTAAAACACTTTTAACTAATTATATGGTCTTTACTTCATTCCTTAAATAGTTAAATATATATTTGAATCAAATAAGGTTAGAATATGTTATCAATTGATAATAATTTTCAATTTCTAACATGATATATTTTACATGTGTTTAATATTTAGACTCTTATAAAATATGTCTTTACACATTCGACAAACAAAAATTAAGAAGGATGGTCACTAAATTTCTAAAATCAACTTAATGTAAGTTTACCTCTAATAATGTAGCTCTAAATCCCACATAAAAAATATATGAATACCTTGATCACCTTAAAACCTACATTAAAGAATGTATTCTTTAAAGTATATAAATAATAAGTAATATAGTAGAATCTTTAAATGAATCATGATTCTACTAACAATAATATCATTATTCTTGAATCAAACAACACACATTCATTAATTATTCCACTTCGACCATAGTAACAAGATAAGTTTGACCATGAACCAATTTCTTTTTCTTATTTATATTTCCTTAAAAATTTGGGAATTAATTTTCATAGTACACCATATCTTTATAATTAAAACATTGTTCATTTACTACTTTTTTCATCCCCTTACATTCATGATCCTGGTAACCTTTCTCTCCATACATGTAACAAACTCTCATTTCCTTTAAGAAATTACCAATGTGATTATTCCCACAATTATCACATGTTAAAAATAATTTATTCCTCTTTTCCAATTATATATATCTTTCTCAACTATTCTCTTATTCTCTTTCATTCTATTAATGTTATAATAATTTGATAATTCTTTATATATATTGATAGCACATGAGACTATATACTCATATAATGAGAATGATTGGGAGACCATATCCATTTAGAGGAATGTATTTAACCCATTATAGAATAAATGAATCTTTTACTTAGGATTATGTTTGTAATCCATAAAACTCTATTCTAAACATGTAAATTTGGGATCATACATGGAAATATTTTTATCCTATTTTTTTCTATGATTCGTGAATTGCCCCTCTATATCTTCTCACTATCCCCATGTAAAATACTTTTCCATGACAAAATTCTTTAAAAAATTCCATTCCATATTTTTAAATCATTATTTTTCTTTGTGTTCTGAATAAATTCCCACCATTGATCAATATCTCCCGAGCGATAACAAACTACCATAGTAACCTTCTCCATTTTGTTAACTCTTAATGTAAAAATAATATTTTCTAAAGAACATATATGTTGCTCAATAATATATGGATTTTCATTTCCATTGAATAATGGAAGTTATTCTTTCCTAAAGTTATCTAATAATGTTACACCACATTATAAAACATGATTATCCATATAATTATGGTTATTAATCATAACACAATTAATTTTTCTATGTATAGTTATAAGTCCATATTCTCTAGTTTCACTCCCACTCAAACATCATTATATTGCATAAGGGGGAAATACCAACATCGAATATGTATTGGTACAATTTACATTAAATTCACATTGATCTGTTTCCAAATAGTGGAATATAGAAAATTAATTTATAGATCCTAATATATAATTTAAATCTATTAAAACACTTAATAGAAATTGAAAATTTATGTATAACTAATCTTATAATAATAAACAAGGTTTCCTCGTGAACACATTAAATTTTAAATCCATCAAAATGGTTTGTAATAAAAATATAAATTAAACCATGAATATCCCCAAGGAGTGTCAAACCAAGTGCATAGTGAGCCCTATATTCATGTACTACGATACACCGAGTTACGCCTAGTGCACATTTTCAGAGTTGTGACCCAATGCACATCTATTTTAGAACCATTTCCACTTGTTGTTTCCAGACATATATATATTTCATGGAATACCCACTTAACATCTACCAACCAAATTCTAGGATATTGTTATATGATTATCCTCAAAGTCTTGGGGTAATATTCCCTAATATGTTCCTTATAATTTAGATTCCATTATTTACACTATACTTCTTCTGATATATAATGGTAAAGACCTCGAACGTAGTAGATCGGATTCGGTTCCCTACTTTATTACATTGGTACTATGAACATGTATTCATATCCCAAAGGACTGAATAATTTTGCTGATTTGGAAAACGAGATACAAAAATAATGGTTGAATTATAAATTGAAAGTAAAAAAGCATGGAAACTCCAATGGAAAATAAATAATCTTATAGATTATCCTAAAACTTCACTCATAATATACATCTTCTCATCTTGGGGGGAAATAACAAATAATACAGGGGAGTGATCAGATTCTCGATAAGGGTAAGAAATTTAGTTGAAGCCAACATAAATAAACATAAATAACAAATAAATGTGAATAACTAAATGAAAATTCCATTAAAACAAATTTTTGAGAATCATATAGAAAGAATAAAAGTTAATTAAATAATTACATATAAATAATAATTCGAGAATGAAACTTTATCATGGATATTATACATGTTGAATAATCACATGGATTATAAATTACTAATATATTAATCATGGAATGCATAATTATGGATATAAAAAACATACCATCGATGCCTAATAAAATAAATCTAATAATAAATGGTTAAGGACTTAAAAAAATCAATATTTGAAAATAAATGGGAAAGACCTCAACAATGTCTATATCTAGTTTTTCCAATGAGACCAACCAATGTATCAAGGTGATATAGTGGGCCTCTACAACAAATTAATAAGTCCAAAAAATTTATCATATGAATGTGGTGAAACATAAACAACAAATGAAAAATAAATTTAAATTACATTTCATAATCAGTAAACATAATCACTGACCACTCTGAGAAATACAGTGAATGTAATCAAGATAACACATCCACATACAAACTAATCATAAATAATTAATAAAATATGGTAGATGATATCATACAATATTAATCCCAATTAATCACAAGATATAAAAAAGGGATTTAAAATTGATGAAAATACTTTAATAAAATGGTTGAGAAATGTTTTAGAGAAATATCTTTTTTACATTTCAATGAAAAATTATTTTGGAAAAAACCATTTCATGGTTTAATAAAATCATATTGTAAACATTTATACCCCATAAAATAAATTTATAGGATAATAAATTTATTTTTTTCACATAAATTATATCCAACATAAGTGAAAACAAGTAAAAAAATATTTTAGGAGACTTTAGTAATGGGCCACTTCAGTGCCGTTTAAGAGAAAATATAATAGAGTAAACAACATGGAAAAAGTCATAATTGTTTTTATAAAATAATAAATAAAATTTTTTAGTATAACAATAATGAAATTATGAATATATATTTTCATTAAAACTAATATTGTATGGTACATGAAAATGGGTAAGTAATTTAGAAGTTCCATTTTATCACATTTTCTTATTAAGGGGAATTGAGAAGGGAACATTATGAAAAACGTATTTCTCTATAATAGAAATATTACATGAAATTGATAAATGATTATAAAACAAATAATCTGAGTGTGTAATAATTATACAAATTTGAATAAGAATTAAATTTGGGTAAATAGAGATAAATCATAACTTGATTGAAAAATGGATGTTTGTGGGGAATCCCTTTGCAAATAGTAACCCTGCTTTACCCTTAAAATTAATGATCATAAAATTAAACATTGAATACCAAGAATATAAATAAATTACTGATACGATACATTAATTTATAGTATAAATACACCACATACAATATATAGTGTTTAATATAGAATATCTCATAGAAATAAAATTGAGATGAGAAAACCCTTACCTTTTGTCTAAAAGTGTTATTCAATTCCACTTAATACCCTGGATAATGAAATTATATTCACTAATAATTTTACTCATAAACCTTAATTTATTTTATTTAGTTTAATTTTTTTGTTTTCATTTATGGCATATTTTATGAGTTAGAATATTCAATATCTTCATTGAGGAGTGTTCATTTCTGTGATTTTCATGATTGGTTCACTTGTATACATGTACAAAAGATCTTGAAAATTGGTATTTGTTATCTAGAATTGAAATTATATGTAATTAAGGAATATATAGGATATTTAATTTTATTATATATCATTATTTCATATAATAAGATGATTCATTAAAAATATCTTAATGATAACCATTTAGATTATTTTGGCATTTTTTCAATTATCAAAAATTTGTTTTGTCTTATAAATGAATATTATGTGTATATACAGGTTCCAAAATATTAAATAAATTTTATTTAATATATTTTATTCCTTTTTAACAACAAAAAGGGTTTTATGACAAGACATTAAGGCATAATTTAAATATGATAACTCATCGTCCATGAATGTGTTATATCAGCACCTCACACATAATGTTTTCATTTTTTGAATAAAAATAGGGGAAGATAAAATAATTTATAGTGAATATTACTTTTTAATAATAACAATACATTATTATTAATATAATATTTTTTTCATTAATTTATTACAATATTATTCAAATAACATAAAGTAAAAGAATATAAATTGAAATAAAATTAAAAGAACGAATGTGGATTTTACCTCTTGAATTCCTTTTCTTGATAACCTTCGCAAGGTTGTTTAAAATCTTATTTTGGGTGATAATAAAAATAAAATAACATGGGGGACATGTTTATGAGAGTAACTGGTTAGAAGTTTTACATGATTTAAGGATTTTATGGTGTGAAAATAGGGGTCATCCTTATAGTGGAGGTGAGAGATGTTTTTTTATTTAATTCATTTTTTATTATTTTGGACCATGTCAAAGAACAATGATGATTTTCATTAATAAATATATTAAATAGATAATTATAGTTATATATTATGTTCAAATATTATCCATATATCATCTATGAGTCAATAATTCATGTATTTGTTAAATATAATAAATTAACAAATTGCACTATTCACCAAAAATTCAACTATTTTAGGAAAATCCCAAAAAATAACCCTAATAAAATTTTGATATGTCAATTTATAAAATGGACAATATTTTATGAAAATAATTTTCTATATTTGATAAATTTAATTTCCTATTAAAGTCAACATTTATTAAAAAATATTTATTTTAATATTATAAATCTTTTTATGGCACTTTGAAAAATTAATTAAGCTGCCATAAATTTATTTTTTAATCATAATAAAAAAAATATTAATTTATGAATCTATTTTATAAATGTAAATTATCTTTTAAATAATTATTTTATTTATGAAATTGGGAATATTAATTTATGTTTCAGAAAAAATAATACTTAATTATTGTTTTCTAAAACAATCATTTACTTATTCCATGATATAAATATATGAAAATTTATTTCAAAAGATATATTAATTTTACTTAATATTTAATAATTTATTTTTCTATTCAGATAATTAATATAATATTTATGAAAAATAAAAATATTGTTATATAGAAATATGGATTTTAACTATTCATTATAAAAAATATATTTTCTGGAAAATACCAAAATTTCACCCTAAGATAATTTTGACAATATGATTTTATAAGTGAAATTTATATTTATCAATATTATTTATAGAAGTGTATAAAATTAGTTTCAAAAAAAGTTATTCATTTAAAGGTGGTAAAACATCATTTTGAAAAAAATATATTAATTTATGCATAAAATTTTATTATGATTATATTAAGCCTATAAAACTTATTAGTTTAAATTGAAGACCTTTTATTGAATATGTAACATATATATTTCATTATTATCTTTTATTAATTGTGTAAATTTAAAATAAAATTTCACTACGGCCATATAAAGTGTTTTTATATAAAAAAAACTTTATATTCAATTGATATTAATTTTTATTTTTAATTAATTAGTAAACAATGAATTACTTTTTTAATCATGTGTAAACTATATTTTAAGATTTTACATAATCTAATTAATTTTATCTATTCCAACATCTTGGTGATAATTATTAATATTAAATAATAATATTGTATCATCTGTTTAAGCTTAGTGTTTTTTGTAATGTAAATTATAAAAAAAGATAAATTAAAAAAAGAAATATTGTAAAATATGGGGGTGTTACATATGTTGTGTATATACTTCCCATGAATCTATATTATGATTATTATAATTTAAATTTCCATTATTTACATATCCATTTGAGGATATCTCTTTCACGGGGTTTATGATTCAAAAGTTACCAAATCAGTATGTTTTTATGTCTAAATTCTCTTTTTTTGGACATATGTTATTCTATGAACCTATTTTATTTCAAAAGTTTTATATACAAATCCATTGACATGTAATATCATGAATTTAATCATTATCCTTTTATTTCTAATTTCATTTTATTTTAACCCTTCATGGATATTATGATTTAATGTTTGCAAGATGGTAATTGTTTTATGTTATAATCTCATTATTTTTAGGGATTATTTATGATTAGGTATTCAAAATTGAAAAATAATGATATAACTCTCAATAATTTTCATTAATTTTATTTTCTCTTGGTTATTAATTATATATTAATATAATGATAAAATGATTTCACAATTGGGTATATAATATAATTAAAAATATGTATTTATGAAAACATGTATTTATTTATCTATTTTTTAAAAAATCTGATTTTATTAATAAACATTGTTTTCTAAAAAATAAATTTTATTATTAAAATCCTATTATTTTAAAAATAAAATTTTATCCATGTTTGATTTTTTTTGAAAGACACATTTATGTCATTTTTTAAATAATGTTTTATATCTTTTACCAAAAATGTGAAAGGAATCATTGTTTTTGCATGTATGGCATGAACTAATTTTTTTCCAAAATTAGGATGAATCCATTATCTAGATATTTATTTATATTTTTTCAATGTTATTTTAAAATTTAAGGGGTTTTCAAGGTGTTTTATGTTTTAAAACTCATTTTTAAATTTCAAAAAGATATTTTCCTAAAGAATATATTTTAAATGATGATTCAAAAATATTTTCCATATAATTTGTCATCCATTGATTTTTCTTATTTATTATTGGGGATATGATCTATGGATAAAATTTATAGTATTTCTATAAATGGTTTATGTTTTTATGGTGTGATGTTTATGAATCCCATTTATCTTCCATGTGTTGTTCCAAGACGAAATGGGTATGAAAGACACTTCTTTTAAGGGGTAATTCTATAATGAAATTTTTATAAAACCTATCAATTTTCCACATGTTATGTTACGATGAAATTTTAATGACACCCATTTCATATTATAGGTTATGATATGATGATTGTTTGTGATCTGGTGTCACACATAAATATGGTTTTCATAATATGATGGGTGGGACCAATATTACCCTCTAATGAGTTGGGTAATGATTTATAAATCTCATGAGATAGACATGGATTGAATGGGGGTGTGATCCTAATATAGAAATACAAGTATGGAATTGGGAGGGAACACAGTTTAGTCAGATAGGGATAAAAGAGGAGTGAACTCATTTCAGTAAGTAACTTTTTCTACTATAATGTCCTGTGGAAATGAGCCTTGACCAATATTTAAATTATATTCTATGTTTATGTTTATTTCATGAATTCCATGCCTTATGGAAATTTTATTCTCCCATAAATCAAGTTATTTGATTTAAATATGATTCATGTAGTATGAATATACAAACATTATTCCATGATTCAATATTGTTATATTTGATATGCAGGGTACACTTTTCAGATACTATTCTCACGTGTTAATACCTATATGATCATGTTATTCATATGTATCTTTATTTTCCACACTTACTTAGAATTTTATCTCACTATTTTTTATGTTTTATTTCCCTATGTTTTGGAGAAAGTTATTACGTATAGTATATCTAATAAGGTTTCTATTTATAATGAACATAGTATGAGATGACATAGCACACACATGAAAAAATGTTTATGTTTCTTTGTTTCAAAATACACTATATTGTTATATTTCTCAAGAATATGTTTATGTAATGTTATTAATATTCAAAAAACATGTATTATCTATATATGTTAAGCCAGAGTCTCTATTTGGTATCAAATGATATATTTAGTTAATAATTAGAAACTATAGTTTGAAAAAAAGAGATATCCAAATAAATTTATAAGGATAATTATAAGGATGATTTAAAGTGTAAAAAAATTTCCCATAATTTTGGTAAATGATAGAGAGAGTGGTTTAAAGAAATTGAATCTCTATCTTGATACTACATGTCAGTGTGGATTTCGAAAAAATGTACAAAGTGGTAATAACCATGAAGACAAATTATTGAGCCAGACTCGATTGAAAACTGGTGCATGACAATAATATTTTCCTCACACCTTGTTTCAAATTTAGAGGGGATATAATTTAGAAATTTATAAACACTTTATGAACCATCTTGAAGGGTTTAAATAAAATATGATATTGAATGACCTAAGATAAGCCTAAGGTGTCATAGAATAAATTAGGTGTCATGATTTAGACAAACTATAAGTGATTTTTCATTATTATAATTATTACAGTTCCTTACACTATGATTATTGGTTTTAGTCAATGGATAAAACATAAAGGAACCGTGTTAATCATATGTACATAAGAAAATGCATATATTTCCTCCTAATAATCCTAATATTATGGGAATTGGGATATAAAATATCATTGTTATGACAACAATAATTTATCATTTTATTAATCATGAGGAACATCCAAATAAATAATTGTTGGAGAACATTCTATTGAGTCCATCATGAGGAAATGTGTGCCATCCTTAAATATAAATACTCATATAATAGTTTCAAAATAATATAAAAGTACCACTAAAAATAGATTTTCCATTCTCCAGTGTTTGAATCATGAATCATTAAATTTTTTTCCATCTATCATTTTCATGTTTATGCAAATCAATGGTGGACTCTTATCAAGAATATGAAGAATATATTTTAAAATTGACTCCATGTATTTAGATGAGTTTAAGAACTTATTTTTCATTAATTACATCTATAATATTATTTATGTGAAAATGAATGAGTTACATGAATTAAATAACAGGAATTATAAATCCATTAGTGCCTAAGAAGCTAATTTAACAAGACATGCAACGTACACTTCTGGTATTATCATCCAACCAGAATGAAATGTTTATTAATACTTCAATGGCCTAAAAAAGTCTTATAAGTGTGTTATCAATAATATAATTTAGTAAATATGAATATATTAATCATTTTTCTATCAATGTTGAAATGGATGTTAGAGTTACATATCAATCTCATGGTTTTGATAAGTAATGGAATATAGACTTTAAAGGAAAATAAAAAACAATGTAGATGTGAAATTAATATTTCCTTTATGCTCAATGTGTGGGAATATGCATTAAAAAAATTGTATTAAGGTTACTAGTGAATGTTTTAATTGTTCAAGGGAGGTTAATTGGGTAATGTATTTCAAATGTTATTGGAATAAGTAAGATAATAATGAGAATATAGAGAAATCTATATAGAACTAAACTCCCCACTTCATTGATATTTGTTTAGAGATAATGGTAATTATGATAACTAAAATGAAAAAACA
Organism: Viscum album; assembly: GCA_963277665.1. Classification (NCBI taxonomy): domain Eukaryota; kingdom Viridiplantae; phylum Streptophyta; class Magnoliopsida; order Santalales; family Viscaceae; genus Viscum; species Viscum album. The sequence goes on from OY728156.1 coordinate 547,660,291, forward strand.
ATGTTTAATTTTGATGACGGATGATAACAACCTATTATGATAAGTGAAATCTCATGTTACCTCTATTTGTGACGAGGGGTGTGATTATGATGTGGTGAAAGGTACACTTACCATATACACTAGATATTATAATGTCTCATTTGAATATGGATCTATATATTCGTTCATACATAATGAATTTTATAAGGGTATAAAGATTACACTTAAACGATAATATTTATAATTTTTAGTGAAAACATATAAGGTTATGATGATTTCATCTCATGTCTATGATTCCTCTTTGGTCGACATTGGTGAGAATTTGCTTCATGGAAATATTTTCATTTCTCCTCCTTTTTAAATACAACATTACCTTTGGAATGGATAGAATTTCTATATATAAATTACAAAATAAAATAAGAGGAATAGAATCCATGTTTGATATTCCAAATCAACCAATAATAAATAATGAATATGATGATAAATGTGAATTTAAGATGGAGATCACATCCATTGTGTGGGTCTTGATTCATATTCAAAAGGGGTGTTTACCTTAAATGGTTGGGGAGAAACTCAACATCGATGAAATGCCTATTTTTTAGAACTTTTTTGACATATTTTCATAATATTTTCCTATCCTTCCAAAAAAACATGTTGTTAAATTCTCAATAGAACATATAAATGGTGCCAAAAAAATTTCAATGACTCTTAATAGAATACCCCCAATTGATTTTTAGTAATTTAATATGAAACTCTAGGAAAAAATTGATAAGTGATTCATTTTTCTATATGTGTATACTTGGGATGAACCTATTCTTTTTGATAAAAATAAATATAGGTCAATGTGAATCTATATTTATTATTTGGAGCTTGAAAAGATTGAAATTATTAAAAAAACATCCTCTTCCATCTGTTGATGAATTATTTGATCAAATTCTTGGACCCTTTACAAAATTTAAGTTGACTGTATATATCATCAATTTTTATTTATAAAGGATCATATACCCAATAAAACATTAAATACATAGTATAAACCCAACGAATACATAGTTACACTTTTTAGTCTAACTAATTTCATAACTATATTCATTGATTTATTCAATAGAGTCTTTATAAATTACCACAATCAATTTGTTTTTTTCTTCATAGATGATATTACTATATTTTAAAAGATCAAGTAATATAATTAATATCACTTCATAATTATACTAAGGACCCAAAGTAATGAGAAAACTTATGAAAAATTTAAAATGATTGAATTTTGGATGAAAAAGTTTTCAGTTTTGGCTCAAATAATATCTAGAGTGGGTATATCAGTGGATCCAAAAAAGAATGATTCTTCTGAATATTGGGAAAGACCAACCAATGTGATTGAGAACCATAGTTTTCTTGGTTTAGGTAGATTTTATCAATGTCTTGTGGAGAATTTCTCATCACTATCTAATCTAATCACAAATATGTATGATATGGGATCTAATTTCTTCTAGAAAAATGAATGTGAGGTAAATTTCAAATAACTAAATAGAATATTAGTTAGAACAATTACTCTTACATTACCTATTACTAGGGAAGAGTTTTTAATCAATACTGATGCAGAAAAGAATATATTGGGATTTGTTATTTTGAAAAATTGGGTGGTTATATCTTACACCTCATGATAATTGAGGATTCATGAAAAAAATTACCCATATCAAGATTTGATGTTATATTTTGTGATTTTTTCATTAAATTTATGGAGGAATATTATTTTTGGATAAAATTATGATACATATACAAATAATAAAATTTTAATTTATATATTCACATAAAAATAGTTGAACATGTGGAAGAGTAGATGATTAGGGATGACTAAATATCATGACTAGTCTATAAATTATCACCCTAGTAAACCTATCACAGTGGTTTATTATTTTAATTGAAATTATCATGCTTTTTTATCAATAATGATGATAAAAAAATATCGAATATTTATGGAGTTCAATGGTTGGATCAAGAAATCATGATGTAAGGGGAAAAAAATTTTCTTAAACAATTTAATCTTCAACCATTTATCCAAGTGAACACTAATGACACATAGAAAGAATATATATATATATACAGAATAAATTTAGTAATTTTTCCATGTTTAACCGTAATCATAAAAGGATGATATGGTTTTGGAACTATGTATGTGTTCTATACCAATTAAAATTTATGAAGGAGTTGTTATAAGAAGCATATAGTTCTTAATTCTCTATTCACCCTGGAATTATATAGATGTATGTATATTTGAAATAATTATTCTGGTGGAATGGAATGAAGATAAATATCATAGATTTTTTATCTTGGTTCTTAGTATTCCAATAAGTAAAGGCTAAAAAAAGGGGATGTTGCATCCATTACCCATACCAGAATGGAAATAGGAAAACAACACCCTGGATTTTGTCATTGAAATCCCAAAAATACCAAAAAATAATAATTATATATCGGTATTAGTTGATCTCTTTACTAATTTAGAATGATTCATCACTATCGGATATGTATTCTATCCAGATCATATTTCTAGGATATTAATTAATTAAGTGGTAAGGTTTTATGGAGTGACAAATTCAGTTTTATCTGATCGGGATCCAACATTTACCTCAATTATTTGGAAAAGTCTTAAGTTAGATAATGATATATATCTAATTTTCAGCACTTCATATCATCTATAGACTAAAGTTATCTCTTAAAGAGAAATTGAAAACCAAGAGTATATGTTGAGATCATTTTATTTGTATTTCAATGGTATTTGGGATAAACACATTCCTATGTTTATTTTTTTAAAACAATAGCTTTCAGTTAATCATTTAGATAACTCCTTATGAAACATTATATGAAAAGAAATGTAAATATCCAATTTTCATGAATTATTTTTGAGAAATAAGGCTTTTGGGAATTGATATAGGTATAGAAATGACAAAGAATCTTAGATCCATGAAAAACTACATCAATTCATATATTAGTTAGTATGAAAGTTATTATGGTAATCCCCAACATGACCTTGAATTTGATGTTTGTATTCAGATTTTTATAAGAGTTTCTCCATCGAATAAGGTTATGAGATTCAAGAGTAAATGGAAACTAATACCTTGTTATATCATTCCCCTTTATTTTCTTGATCATATCCAGGTGGTAGCTTATCAATTAGAGATTCCACTAAACCTCTCTCAAGTACATGCTGTGTTCCATGTACCACTCCAAAAAAAGTATATAACTAACCCTTCATATGTTTTAAAATCAAAATTCATACACCTTGGGAAAGATTCTTCTTATGAGGAATGACAGATAGATATTCTTGATTGTATAGAAAAGTTTCTATTAAACATGACCACTCACCTAGTAAATTTTTTCTGAAGAAAACAAAATGTTTGAAGAAGCTACATAGAAACTTGAGGATATTGTAAGGAATTTGTATCCCCAATAGTCTCTATCGTGGTGACACATTTCAAGGGAAAATTTATTTTAAGAGGGGTATAATGTAACACCTCATGTTTTTAATAATTATTTTTTATGAAATTAAATTTCATTTATGGATTTAATTATAAAAAATACACAGTTTATCTTGTTCTACATGCAACACTATTATATCATGCATTATATTCAATTCTGATTTCTATAAAAATAGCCACATATTATTAATATAGTTATTCATAATCAAATATTATTATGTAGTCATTAAACATAGTGATACAAATAGTAATAACTAATTTTTTAAAATTTTTATAATATTTTTATATAACTAAACCATATTAGTAATAAAATAAATAATTTTTTGTTAAGTCAATATATGTTTCAAAAATACTATTTTTTGGAAAAAATGATTTTATTCCTTGTTGTGAACAATAATAAAATTATTTTTTGTGAAATTTATGAACTTATTTTTCTAGAATATAATTTATTTTTTAATTAATTAACAAAAAATTCTATTATTGTGAATTTTTTGGATTTTTTTGAAATGTTTCAATTTTTTATGAGTAGTGTAAAGTACTGAATTTTAATTGAAAATTTCATTTCACCTAAATGATTAATAAATTTAAAGTATATTTTATATATATTTTGATGTATTATGTATATAGATTACTATAATGTAGGTAATTAGAATCAATTTCATATATAAATTTCATATAATAGCATTATATGATTTTGATCATTTTCTCTTTAAAAACCCAATTCTCATCTCGTCTATGGAATTAACATTTAATTAAATGATACAATTATTTAAATTTAATTTGTGGAAATGGACTCCATATTATTAATCTGAATGATTTTTATAATATAATAAGGAAAAATTAATTTTTGGCAGTAATTATTAGAGAAAATAGATAAATTAACTAACACAATTGTTGTTAAAAGAAGGTTTCTCACAATACATGCATTTGAATTAAAATTATTTCCACACAAATAGGTTTTTTAATAAAATTATTTCATATATAGAATTATAAGTCTAAATTAAAAAATAATTCTCATTTAATGTCTATATTATAGGATAAATTGAGTAAGTAAATAAAAACATACAAGTTACATTGGTAAATAACTATAATGGTAAAATTTGGTAAACATAAAGATTGTGGAATAAATTTATAAAAAATGTAGTTATTTTTGCGATGGTGATTTGTATCTAATAAATAAACTTTTATATACATTATAATTCAAATTTTAGGGCACATCTTGTAAGGGTAACCTACGAGTAGTGAATAATTTTGTGTATTTACAAGAATTACATTCCTCCTCAACAATAAAAATAAACTCAATCATCTTCATTATTTACACCATAAAACATTTTTGGTTCAGCCATGACCATCCCAAATAACTTCCAAAATAATATCCCCTCATTCTAGAAGAATTATTTTGGGAAGAAATCCATCCTTTGAACAATTTTTTTGTAAACCTAACATAGATACTCGAAGAAGAGGAAATGTTCATCAACACAGATTTTTGTTTTATTTCTTCCTTAACCCACTTACTTTCCTATTATATAAAGATTAGAAAAGAATATTATTAGATTAAATATAATTATATGTTGTTATGTAAAAGTAATAATCTAAATTATCACACCCCGACCATGTTGGTTATTTATATTAAATTATTTTAATTATTATATAGAGTTTTGGTAGAAGACGGGTCGCGTTTTAATGTTTCAGAAGCCTTTTTGTTTGTTGTGCGGTCAGCCCGCACAGTTAGGGGTGATCATGCGGTCCCCAAAGTAAAAAAGTGAAATAAAATATATAAATAAATAAATTCGATGAAGATAAAATGCTAAGTAAAATAAGAACGAATAAATAAATTAAAAAGAATCCTCATCTCTAATAATAGTTTATATATATATTTATTATGTTATTACTATTTCTATTAATAAGAATATTATAAGTGTAGAGTCATTATCTTATTTTATTATTTCAGTCTAATTTTTTTTATTTAATTTAATTTTTTAAAGAGGAAACCCTAGGAGGGGCGTCGCCCCCCCTCTCTTCCCTCTTGTGGCACTGCGCACCCCTTTGGTGCGGTGTGATCTAGCCCTTCCCCAACCAGCTTCTTTTTTTTCTTTCCGGCACACCACTCATCGCTACTCTGCCATGATCCTCCCTCGGTGCACCAGCACTCTGCCCTGGTACTCCTCCCGATCTTCACCAGACACATATTCTTTCTCCCCCGTTCTTTTCCTTGTTCGCACAGTAGGGCCTGAATCGGCCCTCCTTTGTTGTTGCCGCCTCGCTTTCGCCCACCCTGCGTATAGCCATCCCAGTGGCCCTTCTAGCGGATGCTCCTCCTAGCATGGTCGGCGCTCCTCCTTGGCCGCACCCCCCTCTCCCTTTTGGTCCGGCGTGCGACGCCCCTCCTCTATCCACCTTCTAGCGGCGCAAGGTTCCCTCCGCCTTTCCCTCTCCTTCGGTACGGTGGCCTCTGCCTATTTGGTGTGACCCCATCCAAAGGTTCCCCTCTTTGCTTGCGTGACCTCCTATGGTGCACCCTCTCCCTTCAGAAACCACCCTCTTGCGATGCCCCCCTCTTCCGTCCAGTCGAACTACATCGCCTCTTCTGCATTTTGACCACTCGACCCTCGCCGACCCTCTTCCCTGACGGCTTGCAGCGGCAACCCTCTTTTTAATTTGGGGTTTTGATTTCTGATCTGAAATAGAAATGTTTAAATTGTTCATGCTCAACAAAGTGAAGGTGAGATTCTCCTATTTAATTTGGATATATTTGATTTCATCTAATTTTGTATTTTTTTCTTCATGTTAACCAATTTTTTTTGGTTTGTTATTAGCATGTTTTTCTTGGATTATAGGGGATGTGATTGCTCTACAAAGACCTTTTCCCTCTTCCGTTGAAGTGTTGTTGTATTCGCGCACCACCAAGGTAGGAAAATTTGCGTATTTCATTCCAGATCACTCCGCTAATGTTCGTGCTCTTTCATTTCGTTTTAAAACTTGTTTCGCAGCGTTGTTATGCCTTTTATTAGATTTCTATAGTGTTCTTGAATATATTTGAATTTTTTTAAAATATGTTTGGAGTGAGTTCCTGGTTCGCATCGGCTTCTGTTTGTGATGATTTGTCTGTTTAGGTTCCAAATATTATTTTGATATTTTACTTTAAAATGTAATTCGCACCCCTATGTTATTCTCGTCTATCGTTTTATGATGTTTTAGCATTGATGTAGTTGGTTAAAAATTGGTCTTTGGTGTAATTTGTAAATTTTTTGAGAAAGATTTGTGGTTTCTAAAATGGATCGGAGTGTGTTTTGAATATAAATCTTTTTGGTAGAATTTCATTGTGTGTTATGACGTGTGATTTTGGTTTATGTGAGTCCTGGATACCTTTAGGTCATGCTTTGGTCCTTCCGCATTAATTGTTTTTGGGTGTTGTTTAGTTGTTATAGGGTGTTGCTCCGATGTGGCCATGAATCCCCTCGTTGGTTTCACAAAGGGTGTCACGGGTCACGTCGAACCGCGCTGTGTCCACCGCCGCTGAAGTCGAAGTGATTTAGATTGCTTCGGATTGTTTTCCTTTATTTGCGGGGCACACCTTGTTTTACCCCATGTTTCGGGTTCATTGCGTTTCATCTGCACCGGTTTCAAGGTGGGTTTTACTCTATTTATTCATTTTGATTATTTTAAGACAATGTTTATGTGTTTTTAGATACGATTATTAGGTGTGGAAATAGGCATTTATTTTATGTCGAATAGTTGAAACATTTTCATGACGAGCGGACGCCCAGTATTGAAAGAATGCTTGTTGTTTCTTTAAACATAATTCATGGAATTTCAAATTTAGTTCTAGTTTTAATGATAAATGATTTCTTTTGAACATGTGTATTGGGTTTTCTCGAGACATGTTGTCTTTTTTAAAATTTGTGAAGGCCCATTTGGCACTTTATTAAAATAAATTATTTTGGAAAACCCATTCAGGGGTGATCTGTGGTGTGCATTGATTGCGTGAGATGTATGTGATGTTTGTGCATCGTGACTGATTCTTTGGAATTGTTGATTCAACCCCCTGTTATTATATGTGTTGACATGGGAACCTGGCATAGTGAGTGAATATTTTGAGAACGATTACTGCACTAGTTTAGACCACGCACTGGCTAGTGTCCCCATAGCAGGGGAATACTGAGTTATTGCTGCTATGGGGATTGGGCCTCTCGGTTAGGCCATGAAGGGCTATGCCGGGTAGTAGTATGGGCATTATGACATTATCGAGTTAGTGAATGCATTCAGGATGAGTCACATGTATAGTATGTTTTGGATTGTTCACGATCTCATAGGTTCGACCCATGTTTCCTTTATTGTTTATTTGTGTGTGGCGCACGATTGAGAAGTCTAGTTCAGTGCTGGCTTTTGTGTGCCATTTTTTTCCATTGCCCTTGGCGTGTATTGTGTGTTATTTGTACCTTTTATTTTTGGATAACAACTAATGTTTGGTTTTCTAATTGTTCATAAAAGTGTTTTAAAATGGAATTCACCTGTTCCTTTCAAACATTAGAAAAATTGTTTATAAATTATAAAGGTAAATGCACTGATACTTGTTCTAGAAATGAAAGTGTGTGTGTGTGAATACCAATATATTGTATATTTAGTTCAAACCTGGAATTAATAGATTTCATTATTTAAAGGTAGTGCATTGGGAATAGATATCGGGCTAGCCTACTAAGTTTTTATACTCACGCCTATAGTTCTTTTCTGTTTTTAGTGTTTGTGCAGGCTACAACTTGGGTGTGTTCTCCTTGGGGGACGTTTGGTCGTGAGTTGGAGAGTGACCCTCAAGGTCACACAGAGATATGGGTTGTCTCTTTAGGTTAGTTTTATTTTCTTTTTTTCTTGTTTAGTTACTTTTATCTGTTTATTTATTTTGTGCTTCTCTATTTTATTTCACATGCTTTATTTATTTATTTGTTTTGCTTGAAATCGTTCCCACGACCTTTGTTGATGCCCTGGAACTTGTCACCAGCCCGGGAGGATCAGGAACACCTCTCGGGCCATATCGCGGGTCAGCTCGGGTGACCAGTTCAGGGTCGACCTAGGTTGGTTCGTGAAAAAATGGTATCAGAGGGAGGTCGGCTCTTAGCAGATCACGCTTTTCAGAGCACCCTTTGTTATTTGGTATGTTTGGTAGATGGATATTAGGACTGTCGGGGCTGAGGAGGTAGGTTTTGGGTCGGTGCCTGATCACCGCCGCTCGTGACGAGACCAAAGTTACCAGGGGTAGTTTGGGTTTTGAGTCTTTTGTCTTTGTTTTGGATTGAGGGATGACAATAGAGGGGACTTGGTGTCACGCTGTGAAGCCACATGGAGTAGTGACCCATGTGGAGCCCAGGTGCCCGATTCAAGGTCCTCTGGCGTTATGTCTTAATTGGGGCATGAATCACTACCATGTCGCCGGGTTGGGCATAAGTACTAGTTCTTCATTCGGGTTGTCCATTGTTGGTTGTTCTTTTTCTTGATTTCGGTTGGTTTTAATGTGTTTTTGGAAATGTAGGTGGTTTTTAATTGAAAGGGATCTTTCTCTAATGGGTTTAAAACTGGTAAAATGGGGTTTTCATTCAAGTTGTTTTAAAATCGGTGAAGTGGGTTTTTAAAGAGTATGTGCCTTGATTTGGAAAATTATGGATTATGTTTGGATTTGGTAATGGAGTGGAATGTGCAACCCTTAGTATCCCTTAGGATCTTCCGCATATGTGTGGGTATACATGTGAAGTGCACATTAAAACATATGTAAGGGTGATTTCAATGAAATGGGATGAAGGCTTATGCGGCGGTTCACAGGATTCCATGGGTGGGGTTTTGTAATTTAAGGCTTGGCTTGATTTTTCTAAAATGGACTTGAATGAAAAATTGATTTCGGGACATGGTTTTTCATTAAATGTGGGTTTTGGTATTTAGAAAAGTGGATTTTACCTGTGTTTGTATATGTTTGACTTATGAATCTGTTACCCTTGTCTTCTGTTGTTGCTTTGGTTGTGTTTAAGCTTGTTCGGGGTTTCAGGCCAGTTGTCTCAGTTCAAGGTGTTTCTTATGATTGAGTTTGTCTTGATGCCAGTTTCGATTTTGTTTTTCAGGTTCTGAATATGCCACCCAGAAATGTCCTCAAAAGTTGTTAATGGGTCGTGCCCAATTCTAGTTTCTACAGATTTTTTCATGTCTCTCGAGGCATTCAGGGTTCGTTAGGGGTAATGAAGTGGTTTGATTGGAGTAGAGCATGTCTTCGTGTGGTTGGGAACTCCCGAGTTTGATAGAGTTCGTATTGTCTTGGGTTTAGTGGAGGGTCCAGCCTTGGACCAATGGAGGTGGATGTCTCATCATAGTTGGAGTTGGGATGATGTGGAAGGTGTTTAAGTTCGTGTTTATCCAATGGATCATACCAGAGGAGGTGAAGGTGAAAAGAGGTGAGATCATTTCCATAGTTAACAAGGCCAGTGGTTGGTGAAGGCCTGTGTCAGCCGCTTTAAGGAGTTGACATTTGGAGTGTAAGTTCCTGGAAAATCTGGCACCTTTCATCATTCTTGAGGTTTTCCATTTTTGGGAGCGGGGTGTATGAGATAAACCATCCCCTGAAGAAATTCCTTTTTGTTGGTGTCGACTCCTGATTCGTCATACTACTTTCTAATGTTCCATCATTGTTGTCGGTTCGAGAATCCAAAGGCATCTTGTCTCATCCCTCTGAAGTCATGCTATTGTGTGACCACTTAGGTCACTGGGAAAGGTTCCGAAAATAGTTTCTTTTGAAGAGGGAGTTCCGATAAGGGGATGATCCTGTCTGACTACGAGGCATAAGATGCTTCATCCATCAAAGCCCCCAGCCTTAGGTCTCGGGGTGAAGCTCAAGCACAGTCTGGGCGTCAGAGGCACGTGAGACCCTTGTTTGGTTCTTTATCTTTCGTCTTGGAATCGAGACATTCAGTGTTTCCTTGTCCTGGTTTTCCCGTTGTTGTAAGTTCATCTTTTGTGGTAATAGTGTGATGAACTTATTCTTTCATGATCATAGTAGTTGCATTCTTCTGAATGTGGCCTCTAAAATTGTTGTTTTCTTAAAATTTATTTGGCCTTGTGTGGGTTGGTCCTGACATCATTAGTGATCGTTTAGATATGTGAATATTGGGGGTTTTTTGTCTTGTGCCATGAGTTCTGGGTTTTAGTGGAAGCGTTTTCTCACTCGTATTAAGGAAGTTGGATGTGTTGGGGTTTTAAATAAGTTTGGGGAATTATTAGTTCCAACAGTGTTGTCATAGGGAGTTCATTATTTTGGTGCCCCGATTTTCCTGGTGGCCTTGTTAGGTTGTTCCGTTTATGTCTCAATGGTCCCGCTCAACTCAGGTCGATAAGTCGGTATGTTTGGGTTGGGAGTTCCCGCGTTAGCCACTCCTCGGGTTGGTGTGCATGGGTTTTGAATATTCCGTGTTAGTTGATCCCTTGTGGTGGGGAGAACCCTCTTGTGTTCTCCCCTCGTTTTATGTCATGGTTTCTTCATGACAGGTTGGGTGTGACTTTCAGAGTGGATCATCAACCTGAGGTTCTTGACTTTCCTTTTTGGATCTGTTCGAGTACGGACTCAAGCATTGGCTATCTTTTGTCTGGGTGACTTTCTGGGGACAGAAAGTGTCTGTGGTGGGGAGAAATTTCACACCCTACCATGTTGGTTATTTATTTTAAATTATTTTAATTATTATATTGAGTTTCAGTAGAAGACAGGTCGAGTTTTAATGTTTCGGAAGCCTTTTTTGTTGTTGTGCGGTCAGCCCACACAGTTAGGGGTGATCATGCGGTCACCCAAGTAAAAAATGAAATAAAATAAATAAATAAATAAATTCGATGAAGATAAAATGATAAGTAAAATAAGAATGAATAAATAAATTAAAAAGAATCATCAACTCTAATAATAGTGTATATATATATACATATTATGTTATTACTATTTCTATTAAAGAGAATATTATAAGTGTAGAGTCATTATCTTATTTTATTATTTAATTTTAATATTTTTTATTTAATTTAATTTTTTTAAGGAAGAATCCCTAGGAGGGGTGTTTCCCCCCCTCTCTTCCCTCTTGTGTCACTACGTACCCCTTTGGTGCGGCGCGATCGAGCCCTTCCCCACCAAGCTTCTTTTTTTTCTTTCTGGCACACCACTCATCACTGCTCCACCATGCTCCTCCCTCGGCGCACCAGCACTCCGCCCTAGTCCTCCTCCCGATCTGCACTAGCCACATATTCCCTCTCCCCCATTCTTTTCCCTATTTACACAGAAGGGCCTGTATCGTCCCTCCTTTGTAGCTGCCGCCTCATGTTCACCCCCATGTGCATAGCCATCCTAACGGCCCATCCAGCGGAGGCTCCTCCTCGCATGGCCGGTGCTCCTCCTTGGCCGCACCCCCCTCTCCCTTTTGGTCCGGCGCGCGACACCCCTCCCCTATCCACCTTCTTGCGGCGCAAGGTTCCCTTCGCCTTTCCCTCTCATCCAGTTCGGCGGCCTCTACCTCTTTGGTGTGACACCATCCGACGATGCCCCTATTTTCTTGCACGACCTCCTCTGGCGCACCCTCTCCCTTTGGAAACCACCCTCTTGCGACGACCCCTTCTTCCGTCCAGCCGAACTCCATCGCCTCTTCCTCATTTCGACCACTCGACCCTCGCTGAACATCTTCCCTGACGGCTTGCAGCGACAACCCTCTCTTTAATTTGGGGTTTTGATTTTTGATCTGAAATAGAAATGTTTAAATTTTTCATGATCAACAAAGTGAAGGTGATATTCTCCTCTTTAATTTAGGTATATTTGATTTCATCTAATTTGGTATTTTTTTCGTCAAGTTAACCATTTTTTGGTTTGTTATTCGCATGATTTGCTTGGTTTCTAGGGGATGTGTTTGGTCTACGAAGTCCTTTTCCCTCTTCTGTTGAAGTGCTGTTGTATTCATGCACCACTGTGGTAGGAAAATTTTCCTCTTTCATTCCGAAGCACTCCGATAATGCTCGGGCTCATTCATTTAGTTTTAAAACTTGTTTCACAGCATTGTTATGCATTTAATTAGCCTTCTATAGTGTTCTTGAATATTTTTGAATTTGTTAAAAATATGTTTAGAGTGACTTCCTGGTTCAAGTCGGCTTGTGTCTGTGAGGATTTTTCTGTTTAGGTTCCAAATATTATTTTGATATTTTTTTTATAATATAATTCGCACCCCTATGCTATTCCCATCTATCATTTTATGATGTTTTAGCATTGATGTAGTTGGTTAAAAATTGGTCTTTGGAGTAATTTGTATATTTTTTGAGAAAGATTTATTGATATCTAAAATTTATCAGGGTGTGTTTGAATATAAATCTTTTTTGTAGCATTTTATTGTGTGTTATGACGTGTTCTTTTGGTTTATGTGATTCCCAGATACCTTTAGGTCATGCTTTGGTCTTTCCGCAATAATTGTTTTTGGGTGTTGTTTAGTTGTTGTAGGGTGTTGGTCCGACGTGGTCACGAATCGACTCGTTGGGTTCGCAAAGGGTGCCTCGGTTCACTTCGGACCGCGCTGTGTCTGCCGCCGCTAATGGCGAAGCGATTTAGATTGCTTCATATTGTTCGCCATTATTTGCAGGGCACACCTTGTTTTACCGCATGTTTCAGGTTCGTTGCATTTCGTCCGCACCGGTTTCAAGGTGGGTTTTACTCTGTTTATTCATTTGTATTATTTTAAGATAGTGTTTCTATGTTTTTAGATACTTTGAATTGTTGCATCGCATTGGCAAGGTTTTTCCGTGATGTTGCAATCATCGGCAAGTGGCGCGTACTTGTGTGCAAGTTGGGATGTACCCCATCATCGTCGTAACCAGGCTGCGATTTGATGTAGGTCCCCCAATTCCCTTACCTTTAGATTTAGAATTTTATAATTGCTTGATGTTTTAATAATTTTAGTAAATTGGAAATAATATAATATTATTAATTTTTATACGATTATTTGGTGTGAAAAGAGCCGTTTATTTTATATCGAAAACTTGGAACATTTTCTCGATGAGCGGACACCCAGTATTGAAAGCATGCCCATTTGGCCTTTAAAAATAATTCACAGAATTTAAAATATATTTATAGTTTTAAAGATAAATGATTTAATTTGAACATGTGAATTGGGTTTTCTCGAGAAATTTGTTCTTTCTTTAGAATTGGTCAAGGCCCGTTTGGCTCTTTAATAAAATAAATTATTTTGGAAAACCCACTCAAGGGTAATCTGTGGTGTGCGTTGATTGCATGAGTTGTATGTGATGTTTTTGCATCGTGACTGATTGTTTGGAATTTTTTATTCCTCCCTCTTTTATTATATGTGTTGACATGGGACCTTAGAATAGTGAGTGAATCATCTGAGAATGATTTCTGCACTAGTTTAGACCACGCACTGACTAGTGGCCCCATAGTAGGGGAATACAGAGATATTGCTACTATGGGGATTGGGCCCCTCGGTTAGGCCATGTAGGGCTATACCGGGTAGTAGTATGGGTGTTACGACGTAATTGAGTTAGAAAATGCCTTCAGGATGAGTCACATGTATAGTATGTTATGGATTGTTCACGATCTCATAGGTTCGACCCATGTTTCCTTTAGTGTTTATTTTTGTGTGGCACAGGATTGAGATGTCTAGTTTGGTGCTGGCTTGTGTGTACCATTTTTTTAAAATTTCCCTTGGCGTGTATTGTGTGTTATGTGTACTTTACCTTTTTGGCTAATAACTAAAGTTTGGTTTTCTAATTGTTCGTAAAAGTGTTTTAAAATGCAATGCACCTGTTCCTTTCAAACATTAGAAAAATTGTTTCTAAATTATAAAGGACAATGGACTGATACTTGTTTTAGAAATGAAAGTGTGTGTGTGGGAATACCAATATCCTGTATATTTAGTTCAAACCTGGAATTAATAGATTTCTTTATGTAAAGGTAGTGCATTGGGAATAGATATTGAGCTATCCTACTGATTTTTTATACTCACACCTATATTTCTTTTCTGTTTTTAGTGTTTTTACAGGCTACTGATTGGGTGCGTTCTCCTTAGATGACATTTGTTCATGAGTTGGAGAGTGACCTGCATGGTCATGCGGAAATAGGGGTTGTCTCTTTCGGTTAGTTTTATTTTATTTAGTTCTTGTTTAGTTACTTTTCTCTGTTTATTTATTTTCCACTGCTCTGTTTTATTTCACCTGCTTTATTTATTTATTTGTTTTGGGTGAAATCATTACCACGACCTCTGTTGATTCCCTGGCACTTGTCACCAGCCCGGGAGGATCAGTAATGCTTCTCAGGCCATGTTGCGGACCAGCTCGGGTGACCAGTTCAGGGTCGACCCAGGTTGCTTCGTCACAAAAATCCACACAAACTTCCATCAAATAGATTAAAAATCATCGTTATTGGGTATGATGGACTACCTCCTCGTGAATCGATGTAATTTTTTTATATTACCTTATCTAAAGGATAGTTGTAAAGATGAATTTATAGATAATATATGATTTTGGAATTGTTATTTCACACATCAATTCAGATTTTCAATTTTGTGGGATTAATATAATATCGGTCATGCGTACGATGGACTGCCACCTCATGAAGTGATGTGATTTATTCATTATTTACAGAGAATGTATTATGGAAGGGTTTAATAAAAACAATATATATATATATATACATATATTACATAAAAATTATTTTTTAATGATAATATATATATATATATATCATTTAATTTTCTTTTAATTAAACATGAAAATGGAAAAATGACCATGCATACGTACAACCTACCATCTCTTTCAATAGTGTATTTCAATTCATACCACTTAATTTTATTGGATTAATATGAATACACATATATTTAATATATATGATATATATTTTGTGGTTATAATTCTTGTGGGAATGGGACCATGATCAATAATAGTGGATAAAATATTAAACAAATTGAAACATATACAAAAAACATATTACCCGAAAAGGAACATTAACATTAAATTGTTAATAATCAGGTAATAAAGGGTCATTAACAATAATAAATATTATAATATATAAAAATTTGGTTATTTATTAGATGTATAATACCGTTATATTTATGATACAGGTGTTTATAATGAGTATGTTGATTCTTAAGGCTTATAGTAAGGGATCTTCACCTCACATTTACTATATGTTAGACAAATGCCATATTAACAAGATGTTTTCTTTATGGGGTATATATATATAACATTAGTGTAACATATGATTATTATAATTATAATTATTTTTATTTTAATATATATTTTAGGATCTCTCTTTCAGAGGGTTTACATTTCAAAAGATGCCAAATCAGAAATGGGGTTTTTGTATCAAATTTCTTTCTCTGAGATATACATCATGTTATGTACATATATTATTTCATGATTTATATATAAAAACCATTTAACATGTAATATAATGAATTTATTCATCCTCAAGATATTATATTTTATTTATTAATGGGGAATATGGTTTCACTGTTACTAACATGGTAATGATTTTTATATTACAATATCATCATTTAGAGGGATTATTTATCATTAAGTCTCCAATGCTGAAATCTCAGGGTATAACTATAATGAATTATCATGAATTTTATTATCCAATGGTTATTTATTATATCATCAATCAATTATACCATTTTCTCACACTTTGGTACTAAATATAATTAAGAAAAATATTTTTAGGGAAATCTGATTTTATTTCACTCGTAAATGTTAAATTTGTTTTCCTTCTAAGATATGTTTTTAAAAATAAAATCAAAATGTGTATTATTAGTATCTTATTATTTTAAAAGAGTTTTTATACATTTTTTTCTAATTTTCTTGAAAGGATCATTTATTTCATTTTCAAAAAAAGGTCGTTTATATTTTACCATAAATGTGAAATGAATACTAGTTTTTAAGAGTACAATATGAATGAAATCTTACAACGCCATGAAAAATAATTTATTTGAAGATTAATTTATATATTATTAAAAATATTTTAAAATAAATTGTTTCTAAAAATTGTTCTATGTTTTTTAAATTGTTTAAAAAGAATAAAAGATATTTTCCTGAAGAATCATTTTAAATGATATATCAAACTTATTGTCCCTATAAGATGTCCTCAAATGGTGTTACCTATGATTATTGGTTATATGATACAAGTATATGATTAATATTATTTCTCTAAATTGTTTATATTTTTTAGGAATGATGTTTATGTAACCCATTTTTCTTCCATGAGTTATACCATGAGGAAATTCTTATGAAACATGCTTCTTTTAACAGTTTAGTATATGATAAAATGATTAAAATACCGGAATATTTTCAATAGATTATGATATGATGAAACGTTATTGATACCGATTGTATTTTATTTATTATGATATGATGAATTTTTATGATCACTTTTTACAGATAAATATGGTTTTTATTATGTGAAAGGTTAGACTTATGTATCCCTCTATTGATCATGGTAATGATTTATATATTTCATGATATCGACATGGGTGGAATGGTGAGTAAACCTAGTATAATAGGATAAGGATCTAATAGGGAGTGATATCTATTAAGTAATACATGGATAAATAAAAGATTTAACATATTTAAATAAGGGGCTTTATTTTCTATGATTTATTTGGTAGAGAGAATTGAATAATATTGAAACTCTTTTCTACGGCTATGTGTTTGCCACAAATTCTATGAATTATGCTAAATTTATTCCCCCATGGATCATGTTATTTGGTTTCCTTATGATTCATTAAATATGAACTACCATTATTTAGGATATGGTTCAAAATTATGATCTTTGATATGTAGGGTATGATTTTAAAATATTATACACTTGTCTCATACTATTATTCTCATGTTATTCTTACATATCACTCTTTTCTAAAACTGAAATGTATTTTGAGGTGACCCTTTCTTATGTTTCCTTTCCAATGTTTTTAAATAAATATATTATATATTATGACTCTAATAAGGGGAATATTTATCAAAAACTTTGTTTGAGATGACATAGCTTACTTATGTACCAGTGTTTATGATTCCAATTTTCTAAAGACACTAAACTATTTTGGTTCTCATGTAAATGTTTATGTAATATAATTAATATTCATAAAAATTGATGTAATATATATTTATGTCAAGTCCAGGATTCAATTCCATCACTATAATACCATTTTAAACCCTCACATACGATATCTATGATTATAAAAGGGGGAGGGGGAGTCAGTGATCTATTGTTTTTAAAATATTCTTTCTTCTGAAATAACCTCCACTTTCTATTAATTTTTTATAATTTTATTGAAAAAAACTCACAAGAACCAACAAAATAACATCAGAATTTATTTGGTTAACTACTCAACAAGAATAGATATTCATTTTCATGACATAAAAATAATTTAATAACACACAATACAACATAAAAAATAATTTATGTGGTTATAGAATGTAGGGGATATCCTTACACTTCAATTTCACTATGATCAAAACTATAGTGCATGTTCATTATGGACAAAGTAACATATATCATTGATTTTGTAAAAACTTTTAGACACCTTCACCATAGGCTCATAACATGATCATTGTGTTTCATTTGAATAATTTATATTATATACTCTTAAAAAAACTAATTCTTTAATTTCTTACCCAAAACAAGCAATAACTTCTTCAATCAATTGGTTGTGCTTTTTATTGGATTCCTTGTAAATTTCATCCCAAAATGTTTTCAATAAATTTTATCTAGTACCTTATAAAATGATATCATTATTCCTTATAATTATTAGTAATGGTTATACCTGTTATATAAGTTTTTTTATTTAGTTTTACTGATGGTTCCTGATTGCAACTTCTTCCATAATTGAAATCTTCTTTGTATTTTAATTATTTAACCTAGTGTCTCCTTGGTTATAAAAATCCCTAATCAATACTATGGATAACAAAATCTTTTTGAATGTCTCTATATGAAACCACTTATATTAACACATCATCTTTTTCACACACATTAATAATACAGACACCATACATTGTAAATGAACCCATCATATAATGGCATTTGAAGTAGAATGGGTTGAAAAACCAGTTTCGTTTCCCCCTCAATGAGAACATAAATACTAAAACTCTCAATTATACTTGTTCAAAAAATCATATCAATAATTATATAATGTACATGAACACATATATGAACCTTAATTGAATTCACCCATCATCAAATTTCTGTAAATCATGGTGATTTTAAGGATTTTCATACATGATATTTGGAATAATAAATGACTAGCTCTGCATTTTCACCATTTATATATTTTAAAAACATTACTAAAGAACACCACTTAACGAGAATTCCTTCGGAAACTGTTTATCAAAAAAATTATTATAAATTTATAATCTATTAAGACATTATATACATAACAACAATTCATGGACATATATCTAATTACATGCATCATCAAAATCTATTTTGTTTCTTCATAAGCCTTTTACAATTTGATGATCTTTATAATAGAATATTTATTTGGTATAACATTATGACTACTAATTTTTTCAATGAACCTTACCCCATTGTGTTGAATCAGAACACATCAAACATTAAATTTATATTACTTTCTCTCTCTGAAGATATTTATAACAAAAAGATCATCCTATCATAATTTAGTAACCTAAAATTCCTGTCATTGTACATATTTTTTGATGGATATAATAAAGATATTTTTTATGATGAACTCTGTTTGAAGACTTTTTCTGATTACATTCCTTAACATCCTTACTTTATTTAATTTATAAAATTTCTTCTATTCACAAAAGTTCTTGAGGTTTGATTCATCTGATGGTTTCTAAGGGTGGATCTTTTATTTATGATTTTATTATTTTGGAACCTTCACTTATTAACATAAAAATCAATTTTTTGGAATTTTTTTTGGTAATTTATATTTCTTAAAGAAATTTCACTCACCATTACACCTTCAGAGATCTTCTCATTTTTTTACTCACTAAAAATATTTTCTAATTTTTGTCTATTGAAATCCAATAAAATTAATTTTTAGGAAAATTTTAAACATGAAAAAATTTCTCCCCATTTATAAAAAATCTTATATCATAATATATTGGAAAACCATGATGTTGTAAAATTATATAGTAGAAATTTATCCCCATATATTATCTGTCAAAACATTTTTTATCTAATGAAACATTATAACATATATCACACAAACATAGATATTTGAACCTTGTTATAAAAACATTACCTGATACATTTTTACATACTAACACTTTTATATGTCTGATGGACTAGTATAAGAAAACTCTATTTGAGTCTCTTAATTATATTACAACTCCATCTGATCATTATTGTTTGAAACTTCAAGGAAGTGAGGTGTTTTTTTGAAATTAATATAAAATAGAGTTATAGTAAAAAAATTATTATATTAAATTACTTAAAGACATCTTTTTAGCCACTTACACCCCAAAAAAATTTATGATGGATCATACCATATAGGTAAAAGATAATTTCATAATGAATAAAGATAAATAATGTTGATGTTATAGTAGTTGGGGTTTGGCTTAGTGGTAAGCACCTCGTAATACTACATGGAAAATTGGGGTTCAAAACCCATGGGGTGCAGGTTGCTGTAGCAGTACTGTAGCGGTACTGTAGCAGCAGCGGCACTGTTCATCAGCGGGTACTGTAGCAGCGATAGGGAACTGTAGCGGCGGCAGGGCACTGTAGCGGCGACGATACTGTGCGATACTGTAGCAGCAGGTTACTATTCACAGAATGTGAATTGGCCTTAGAATTTGGGCTTACGGGCTATGTAATGGGCTACAAGCCCACTGGGCCTTTGGGCTATGTAATGGGTTTCCCTCTACCCTGTTAAAAGAGGACTTTGCATTGATTTAATAATAAAAATGAGGCTTCGACACCAACCTTTTAAAAAAAAGGTTGATGGTATCATTTGATTAATTTTCTTATTCTAGAATACGAGATAGATGTAGAACAATCAAGTATGGATTAAGAAACTTTTATTAAAATAAACAATTTCCATTATTTGTTAATAATTTTATTAAAAGGAATATTATATTAAACAATGAGAATAATAAATTCCTTTTATGGGAACATTAAAGAATAGAGAATACGTGTTTTAAAAAAATAGAGCTGGAAAAAAGATATGTTCACATAGAAACATGCTGAACGGATTCATTTTTCTTTAAAATTGACCATATGGAAATATTTATAAGATTTTAATTTAATTTTTCTATAAAAATCAAGGTAATTGAATGTTACAATTTTTAAACACTTTATAAAAAATGAATTTTATAACATTTTAAAAAATATATTGAAAATTATTAATGTCCATTATAACCATTTATTGAAATCCACATCATAGAAAGGATCATAAATCAATAATTTAACAATATGTGAAGTAAATAATTAATGTCACATGAATAACTATATTATATAATTTATATTTTTATAACAATGATATGGAAGGGAAACATCCATTTGAAGGTATATTAGTTGTCATTATTAACAATATGCTTTTATTTGACAAATTATTTCAACGAATGGGAGGATATTAATTAGGAGTTGTAATATCACTAATTTAAAAAGTTAATCTAACATTTTAAAAGGCAATGTTAGGAAAAAAGGACATGTAAGTTCAAAATCATTAACATATTTCACGACTGAAGGGGAAAGCGACTTAAGGTGAGAAAATAATTATGACTTGAGAAACATTTATAAAAATCCATGAAGGAGGAAGAGCAGGAAAATGAAAATACAATAACATGTATATAATATATCTCATGATAAATAAAAAATTGGAAATTATATAGTACATATATATGTAAATTGGGGGGAAAATGTTAAAAATATCACAATGAATGGAGTCTGAGACAAATAATCCATTACAGATTAAGAATAATTCTAATAATAACAACTAATAATAAATAGAGATTAATATTAAAGTTAAAATAACATTAATAAGGATAATATAGGATATTAAATTTCCAATATTATGTATATAAACTATTTAAAATAAATTATGTGCATAGAAGAACAAGTGGATCAATGAAAGTGGTTTTCAGATGAAGCTCTTACCATTGTTTGAAACCATTAATCACTTGCACCTAACATTTTAAATAATAAAATTATGTTTATTAAAGACCATAATAACAATATTATCGATCTATAATTAATTAGTTATGGTATAATTATATTCATAATTTTTTAATTTACCAAAATTTTTCCACTCATGTTGGTTACTCAAGGTTGTTCGATTGAGTTTTAAGTAAATATCATGACATGTTGATTGTAATTAATTTTATTTTTAAAATTGATTTAAAAACTCTAAATTATAAATATTGTGTTTATACCGTTTTTATAAATTTATATAAATTTTAACATCATCAATTATTGATGGTAATGGAATAAAAAACGTGTCACTATGTGAAGGTGGTAATCCACATGTATAGACAATCAACAATTTTATTACATATAAATATTGAGGGATGAATACATTAAAGTAATTCAATATTATAGAATGATAATAATTTTATAAAATCATAATTTTTTAAATAAACATATATTTAAATCAATGATAGGTGGTTATGGGAAATAAGATTTATTTTTCATGGATGTGGTAGTTCTCCCATACAGACAATTAATAATATAGTTCCTTAATGAATGGAAATAATGATGGTAAATAAAAAATCACAAATTTTTATAGTTATATAAGAGAGATTAAAATTATAATTATTCATCAAACACATAATTTATTCCATAATAAAGATTTTGTGATGAAAATGAACTTAATCGCATTGTTGAGATGATATTCCTCACAACACACAGTCAATGCAAATGTTTTTCTTAGTGTATGTATAGGTAAGTATAATTATTGTTAAATTTATATAATGAATATCAAGCATTTAAATTCTATGTAATCCCTTATATTATAGGATTTAGGGATTATAATTACAATTAAAATTAAAAAAAATATAAGAATAAGAAACACAATGATGGAGACTTATATGTTTCATGAATCTGTCAGTGGAAATGAATGTATTATGGTAATTAAATTTGGCCAAAGGATATGGATAATTATAGAGGGTTATAAGATGAAAATTTTGGTAGAGTTTCACCAAGGAATTTCATGAGAGTTAATTGATTTATGTGAGTTAATATTAGTTTGAAATATGGGTTAGACATTAAATTCCTAAAAATGTGGGCCTATAAGGTCAAATGTTTTTCTAGGCTTAGGAACATTTATATCACATTATATTACTCTTTTGAAAAATAATTTTTCTTAATTAAATATAAATCATGGCAAATAATTTTTTTCTAGAAAATTAATAGGACTGTTCCCACAAAAATTTTATTGTTCTAAATAAAAATTTATACTCTATTTAATATAATTAAATTTATAATGAATATAAAATTTACTTCTGTAATAAAAAATAAAATATATCAAAAATCAAAATTTTAAAATAAAATGTCTCTTACATTCAAAAATGATAATCATGTGATTTAAACATGATCTATTAAATAAATTATACTAATATAATAGAATTTAAATTTTTTTAATTAATGTTTAAGTCATTCTTATGTGACAATAATATTTTAATTGCTAATAAAATATTTCAAACATAAGTATTATATTGTTCACCTAAAAATTAATATTTCAGGAAAATATCAAAAATTCATACTATGATTATTTTTATAATTATCTATTAAAAAATAAATCTTATTTTTTATAATTATATTTATAAAAAAATATATCTTTAAATTTTTATTTAAACTAATGAATATACATATAAAAAACTTTTTTTTAACTAAAGGTATCATTAATCATATGTGTTTTTAGTATTATTTTATACATACAATTCAATTGAATAATTTTAAATATATTAAATCATATTAAATACATAAAAATCATGTAAATGTGAACAAGGACATTTATTATATAACATAATTTTTATTTTTTTGTGGGTGATGATTGTTATTACTTTTAAAGAGAAGATATATATACTGCAATCTCTGGCTATTAAACTATACCCCCTAAAATAAATTTCCTCTGTACATTTAAAAAAAATTTAAAAAAAATTTAAAAAAATTGCATAACTTCAAAAAAAAATTCAAATGAAATATTATAATTTAAACAAGACAAAAATTCATCCGCCTCTATTTAGAAAATAAAATTATTCATTTCCCTCAATATCCTGGTGCTTTAATTCCTCACTTTTCACACATAACGCATTTCAATGTCCATTTAGAACATTACATAGTGTATTTTTCACAAATAATTTACATAAAGTAAATTGAAAATTTATTCCTTAATTATCTTTGTCACTTAATCTTTCACGAGAATATATGCTTGTCTTCTTTGGTGTGTTTTGGTGTGTTTTGTGTTTTCAAAATGTTTATCGTTCTATATCGCAGTATAATGGGTTGGTCATTGAGGTACTCTCAAAATTTTCTCATACACTCATGATTCATTATGATTCCATCCATTACAAATACCAAAAGGGTTCAAATGAGTGAAAATACATTTACAATATGGGGATTTTTTTGGATTCATAAAAATTAATTAAAAATTAAAACCCTCATCCTCTTTTCTATTTTCACATTTTCCCTTTATTCATTATATTCCCCTTATTTGAATATTTTTTATGATCTAGGTTAATTTATTTTTAGTTATCTTATACATATAATCCTAATCCCTTAATGTAATTATGATATAAACCATTTAATGGTTTTCATAAAGATAATATGATCAATCAATGAAAATCCCGTGGGAGTGTGAACTTGGTTATGCAGTAAGGGCCCATTCACTATGCGCTAGAATGACGACTAAGGAATACTCATCCAAAACATATTGGGGTTATTACCAATAGATGTATCTGTACCAAAACCACATCTACCTTTAGTATCTAGATAGGTATGTATTACCAGGAAAACAACACAATATGTACCATACCAACTAATATGAACCAAACCTTAAACAAAAAATATTTCATAAATTAAAACATAGATTACAAAAAATAAAAGTCTATGATATAGGGTCCATTGTCTTTGGGTGATTAGACATATAAAAAATTTATAAAATAAAACATAATTCTATTAATTTAATATTCATTGAGTGATTCTAACTCTCATAATGCCACTTAATTCCTCATAGGTTAAGCTTAAGAAATTCAAAATGAAAATGGAGATGAATAAATCCCAACAATGAAATAAACATTATAAATTAGTATAAAATGGTATTTATAACATGATATCATAAATATAATGATCATAAGCCTATAATCATAGAATAAATAAATTATAAAATAATATCATGGAGTAAACATGATAATAGTATATGATAATATGGTCATAGGAATGAAAAAATAGTTTAAATATGGCATTATATGATTAATTCAAGGATTCCTTCCTTGGTAAAATAACATAGTTTTCTAGGATAATTTCTCACCCCCATTTTTGGATATAATCACTACCCACACACAATGATATCGTATAAGATAAAAAAATTAACCAATGCAATGTAGGAGGATATAATTTTGATCCCATGCGTTACATAATATAAATAAAATATATACGTGAAAAATGTTTTCAATAAATATATCATTAAAACATAAGGAAATGAAATTTAGTTTATATCCATTAAAAGTAGTTCTCTAAAGAATTATTCATGATTTTGTCAATAAACATGTAATGATAAATCCATTGAAAATAAATATGTATCTAATGATTTTATAAATCATTCATGGTAAATAAAACTCAAAACATGACTAAATATATGTTAATTACTCCATATAGTAAGTAGTTATACCAATTAGAAAAAAATTTCCGCTTTCAATATATATACTCGACATCAAGGTGAATACCCTTCAATCAAGTAATGGAACATAATTCATTTAAAAAGGAATGAAATTGGATGTAAATAATACCTAAATAATGGGATGATTAGGAAATATAGAAGTAGTGATGGATAATATCATATATATAAAAGATAATTTCATAATAATCCCAGATAATGTTGGAGGACAATATCATATAAAGAATATTGTTTATCAAGTATGTGACATTGATAAAATGCACCCTAATAAACATTAATAATTTTTTTTGAAAATAAAAAATTCTTATATTATTTAAATATATCTAAGAAGTGATATTTTATTAAACTAAGAGAATAATAATCATTTTTTGAAATCATGATACATAGAGAGGATGTATCTTAGAGAATAGAGAAGGAGGAATAAATATATGTTAACTTGAAAACTTTTCAAAGATATCAGTTTTGGTTGAAAATGACACATATAAAAAAGATAAAAAATTTAATTTTAAAATATTTTAATATATTCATGGTTGTTGTAAATTATTTTTTAATAGAATTTGTAAAGAAAAAATTTAGGTACATTTTTAAATATTACATTAAATGGAATCATTATTTTCAGAATTAATAATTAATAAAACATTTAAATTCCATTAAAACCATTTAGTGAAACCCACATCATAAAATGGATGATATGACGTTTAATTTATAAATTTTCAATATATTTATTATGGAAACATGGAACAACATTTAAAATACATTTGATAGGTGAAACATAGATATGAAATTGAAATATCTATTGGCAAGTATAAGTGTTATTGTTATCAACATCATGAATTTATTTGAGGAAGAGTTTAATCAAAGGGTTGGAAATTAGAAATGACAATTAATATCCCTAGATAAAACATAAATATAAAATTTAAAATGGAAATGATAGAAAAATATTATTATATGATCAAAATCATGGAAATATTTGATGACTTGTAGGAAAAAAGGTCATGAGTTGAGAAAATAATTATGAATTGTGTAATATATTCTATAAAAAACATGAATGATAAAGATATTGATAATGTACCCAATAAACTAGGAGTAAGATATATCTCATGATAGAATAACAATTGATAATCCTATACCCTATACAAATTTAAATTGATTTATAAAGTAAAACGTGTATCAATGAAGTGATCTTGAGACAATAATTAATTTTGACTTAAAAACATTAAAATAAAAATTATTAGAACAAATAGAGATTAAATATGATTTCAAAATATTGTGATTAAGTAGGATACATGATATTTTATATCCAATTGGTATTATATACACAATTTAAAATTAATTAGGTACATAAAATAACATTTTTCTTAAAGTAGAAAGGTTTAAGATGAATCACATTCTTGTGTATGAAAGCATTATGAAATTGAAATTAACTTCCTAAATAATAAAATTATGTTTATTAAAAACCATAATGATAAAATTATTTATCGATTATTAATTTCTTATGGTTTACTTATCACTAACTTTCTCATTTATTAAATTGTTTCCACTCCTCTCGGTTACCCAATGTGGATCATCTGTTTATTAAATGAATATATAATCATATTGACCATTGTTATGTTTTTTTAAAATTTATTCCTAACCTAATAATATAAATATTATATTAAATATCATCTTTACAACAAATTAAAATTTTAATTTATCCATAAATAGACACAATTGAACACAAAATGTGTTACTACGTGGTGGCGGTACTCTACACATACACAAAGTGGACAATTTTATTTTCCATAAAATATGAGGGAGTTATAATGTGAAAATACTTATAATTTAAGAATAATAAAAATTTTATAAAAAATAATAATAATTCATTTATAACATTTTTAGGTTTATCCATTTTAGTTGGTTATGAGAAATAAGAGGCACTGTGCACTAAAGTGGTTGTCCTCCTATACGAATGATTAATTATATAATTCGTTATTAGTAGAAATAATGATGGTAAATGTAAACTTGGAACATTTATTAATTGTATTAGATACATAAAAAACATAATTATTCTTCAAAAACATTTTTGATACCATCCATAATATGTGAGGATCAAAAATGAACTATATCATGTTGTTGAGGTGGTAGTCAGCATAGTGTAAGATTGTGGATTATGAATTTCTTAGTGAATCCATGGAGATGGATAATTATTTTTTAATAATTATAATGATATTTAAGTAAATAAATGATACTAAATTCATTATATTAATGGAGTTCATTAATAAATGGTTAATATTTTTTTTAAAAAGTAACGACTAAGAATAATAAACATTCACGTCTGAGGATAATGACTGAAAATTAGTTTTTTAGTATAAAACAATTTTTATGTTAATAGTGAGAAACCACATACAACCAAAGAAAACTATCGGACCACCCCATCCCAGTAAGTGTTCCAACAACAAACCTTCACCATCACATGACCCGTCAGCAAGAAGTCCCGTGCAGAAGCACGTGCATGGAACCGATGACGAAGCTATACCCTCTCAAGCATCCAATTCCAAGAGACCTGCATCAATAAAGACTTAATTATCTAATACCCTTCTAGAGCTGGTCCATGAGAATGCTGTAAACAAGCATAGACTGAACTACAATGATAAGTAACAGATGACCCATAGAAACTATAGCTCACACAACCCATTCACTCACACTAGCCAACCAAAACCACTAGCTTAAACTACATCGCAAACAAGAAATTTAATATTACTCGAGTCTATTTTCCAAAATAGATTCCATGTTAAGGGTGAAATGTTTAATTCTTATTCTTCCCATATCTTCTTCTCAAAAAAAGATACTAGTTGATCCCAAGACTGAATGTACTCCTCAACACTGATATTTCCATGGTCCAAGGACCCTAACAAAATTGAGTCATGTTTTTCAATACAAGAATTTTTCTCCTCATTAATAGACACCTCTAGAGACCTCCCAATAATTCTAACAGACTCCTCCTCAGTATAATTGAGCAATAGGACATGTTCTGTCACTTTTTCTTCAGAGTTTCAAATTAGAACCAAGGACTGACAATCATGCTCCCCTGGACTCTAATGGCTCATAGACTCCATAGCCATTCTATTGTAAGTCATCCTCATTGCTAAGTGTATCTTTAGAGGAGGATGTAGTGAATAATAGTCCATCCTCCCCTTCTTCCTCTTAGAATCCCTAGTGCTCTTCTGGCTTAGAGCCTCATCAACAGAATGACCATGTACACTGCCTTTTTAATCCTCACACCGACTGCATCTCCCTCAACTGGAATAGAAAAATCAGAACTCTCATCTGAAAGTCCATCAAACCTGTTGCTCATGGAAATTGATATCAATCCACCTTCCTCCCCACCTATGTTTGGACCAACCTCATCAATATCCGACCCCTACCTCTGCTTTCTAATATCCACACTACCTACCCATGTCATCTCAGCCACTGAACCAGAGATTTCCACCTTCCCTTCATCTGATGACTTATCCAAGATTGTCTTACGCCCTTCCTTTGGACTTCAGTATGAATCCCCTCTAGCTGGTATTCTACCCCTTCATCCTACGCACCACAACTGGATGAACGAGCCAGATATCCTTTCAGCCTGTTGAACACATCATCCACCATCAGGTAAACCTGGTGTGTTGCCACATTAGTGCCAAGAGTCACCACACCCTCTTTTATTCTGACCTCTTCCACACTACATGTTCGTACCTCCTCCACTGATAAATACAAATTTCCCCCTAACTATAACCTCTTCACCCACTATATCCCAACTCAATCTCATTGTCCCACAAACCAGTGGAAAATTTTCAATGCCACTGACTGCCATTCAAGTCGTGTCGTGCCCTTTCCTAAGACAATAATCCATCAATTGCGAGCCAAAGACCCTACCCACCAACTATGCAAGTGTCTGTCGATAGAAATCAACAGCATGCCCGAAACTCTAAAATGATAAATATAAATCCTTCCAGATTTAATAGATTACTCTCTACCTTCACCAAAATTCTTATCCAATCGTAATCCAAACATAATCAAATGGGACCCTAGATGCATCCATCTCCACACATATCCTCGAGAAAATCTGGTGATAGATTGTTGCCATTATGCTATCTAAACAAAGATACCTACTAAGTATATTGTCGAGAATTAGGATAACTGAGGGGTTTTGAAATGGCAACAGAAGGATAGGTAAACTAACCCAAATCGATGCGGACATCGAGTCTTAATTCATGTGGAAATCAAATTACCAGAGGAACAAGAAGACGTGACATCCACTGCAACGCTGCAATGCCTTTGACTCGGTGCTGATTAGGTACTCCTCTAAAAGGAACCAGATCATAATATGATGACTATCATGTAACCCCACCTTTTCCCGCTCCAGGAGAACCCAAGTGTATAAGTTGAACCTATAAAAGGAATTGACCGTTGGCCTTCGGTGTTTGAACCTTACTATCTGGTTGACCATCAAAAGTGAAGAGTCTTCAGAGAACTCCGAGGTTGAAATATAGAGATTTGGGAGTCCATTGATGAGATCTGGAACCTTTAGTCCAAAATCAGATTTCGGTAATGGAGGAAGATATTCAGGTATTGAGAAGGGGAAAAAATGGGGACGCTTCATTCCTTAATAAAAATCCCTCCCCCGTATATGGGGGAGGAACCTGTGCGTCCGCCACCATCGTCACCATAAGATACGAGTCCTCTAGGGTTTCCTTCTTAATCTAGATTAAAATTATTTTAATGGGAATATTATGGGTTCCCATAGGCTGTGGTGTTGGATCATAAAATAGATTTATATGTATATTTTATGGCAAATACCAGGGGGGGGGGGGTGAATCAAACATTTAACAACTATTTATTTAAACACTTAATAAAGAACTTAGTTAAATAAGTCTTAAACTAATACAATTCCCAATCAATACATTTGACCACAGAGGTCCTAGATCGTATATATCTGATATGATATAATACTATAAGTAATGAAAAAAACTTTTATTCAAATTGAAAACAATAATTAGAGAAATAAAATTGAATAATATTCTACCATACAACATATAGAATCTCTTAATACAATAAGTAAGAATGAATTGTAATAGTAAAAATTACAATTGAAATGTATATGAATAGAAAGAGGAAACAATAAAATTCCCTTTCTAATACAAATAGCGGTAGAAAAGTAAAAGTATTACATTAATTTAATCCCACAGATAAGGGTATCATTTAACATAGGATAAAAGGTTTCTTTTACTACCACCTTGGTATGACCTCTATAAAATGATCGATACGACTGTCTTCTTATCCTCAGAATCCCTTGATTTAGATTATAACCAGCGCCTCTATCAATCCATAAATTTAAATCCTTCCATATAATGATCGATAACTGGTCATATATTCCATGAAATCCCTCGATGTATATTATATGATAAGTTGTAAAAAGAATTAAAAAATCACATATAAAAATATAAGAACATAAAACAATATTTTCACTTCTTTTATCTTCAAGGAATTCACACGAAGCAAGAGAGAAGTCACATAATCTTTCTCTAGAAATTGATAGAAGAAAAAATTGTGTATTCTTATAAGAATGACCTACTATTTATAGGCATCAGGTTTTAGTGGACATATTTCCTCCAATGTACATATTTCTCTGAAAATATCTAAGGGACTTGGATACCTGGAATTACAGCAGTCAAAACAATCCAAATACACTACCATTTTGATTGGTAAATAACCCACTCAAAGACATTGTTTTAGGGTAAAAATTGTAAGTGAGAAAATATGAACCAAAAAGTATGAGTAACATGTAATAAGTATTGAAGTTATGATAATAATATAATAAATTCC
This sequence comes from Viscum album, assembly GCA_963277665.1. Lineage (NCBI taxonomy): Eukaryota > Viridiplantae > Streptophyta > Magnoliopsida > Santalales > Viscaceae > Viscum > Viscum album. Next base: position 547,691,432 of record OY728156.1, read on the forward strand.
AAAAGTACAATAGATAACTTATATTCCAGGAATATCATGATAATAACGCATGTCGTGATTACAATTTATGACCCGATTATGAATCTTAACATGTTTACGATGCATGATATTTAATCTAGTTACGATGCTTGAATTCAATTCATAATAATAGTATGGTACATACCCTAGTTATGATTCCTGACTATAATACAATATTTAACCTGGTTACAATGCATAATTATGTTGTTGTACTTAACCAGGTTACAAGGCATATGGTTAAGATGACCTGGTTACGATACATGTGACTAAAATTCATTTGGATACAATGCATTTTAAATCGATGCAGTATATAATATAATTATGATTCCTGATTACGATGTAACACATAATATGGTTCTAATTTTTAATTATGATATTGTACATAATCTCATTACAATTTTGAGACTACATATAAAACAATGAGGGTGAACAACATAAATGATTATTATAAGATTAAAACATATAATAAAGATAATGTGAGTGATTATGATTCTGAAACAACACACATTATAAAAAATATATGTGATTATGTAGCGTGTGATTTTTGATTTCCAAAACAAATAATTGATGTGAATGTTGAAACACATTTTGACTGAAAATATTTTTCAATGTAAAAGGTTATATTATTAATTAACAGTCATCTTTTACTAAGTAATTAAAATTTAATGTGAGTTATGGAAGGGTTGGAGGTGTTATCCTTTTATAAGTGATGAAAATGGGATTTTCCATGTAAAATAAATGTATGTAATGGGTAATAATGTGAAGGAATGAAAGTTATGTGATTGAGGCATGAGAAGGTTGGTAATATGTGTGGTAAAGTCATTAAAACTGAAAAGGTGTTTTATAATTTCTAATGTTCATGTAATCATATGAAAATTCATTTCGTATTATATTACTCTCTTAGACACCAATTAGTTTCATTTAAATATTATTCATGAGAATTATTTTATTAGAAAAAGCATAGTAGGTCGCTTACCAAAAATTGGAATTTCGTAAATTCAATATTTTATTCCATTTGATATAATAAATATCTAAATTAGTGAAAAAATATTTTAAAATTAAATCATATAATATATCAAAAAACAACCTTTATAATAATATATCACTTATGTTTGAAAATTATAATCATGGGTTTGTAAAAATCTATTTTAAATAATATATATATATGTATGTATATGTATATATTGATTTTTAAAAAAAGGTTTTATAAATATTTAATTCATTATTTTGTTATGATAATATTTTACTTAAAATAAAATGAAAAATAAATATATTTACGACAATCCTAAAAATAATTTAGTAATAAAAAATCCTGAAAATAAATAAATAAGATAATTTTAATATTCTATATCATGAAATAAAGTTAATTTTATCCAATTATATTCTAAAAATTTATATATTTATCTTTTAATTTAAATACACAATATATAGATAAAACTATTTTATTAACCTAAGGTGTTTTTATCATGTGTGTTTTTAATACTATAATATAAATTAATTTAAATTGTAAGAATGTCAATATATTATATCATATACTGATATATATTAATAAATTAATGTTCATTAACATAATTTATTAATATAGAATCATTTTAACTTTATTGTGTGTGAAAAAAGTCATTGAATTTAATTAAATGATATATATACTGCAATATGAGGTAGTTAAATTAATGGATTTAAGTTATAAGTATATATAATATTTATTGATTTGGTTACATGGTAGGGAATGGTGAAACATGGTGGGGTCATTCAATGTAGGGGAGGGAATGAGGTTGATTCCCATCATGCTCAAGATTCCAAATTTGGATAATGAAGATGATGCAATTATAGTAATGAAGAAAAGGATGTAAATGATTAGTTATGCGTGGAAGTCATGAATTATTGGTTTAGGGAACACAGATAATCATTTATTTGTTCATGATTTCATACTACGATGATGATGATATGGTTGTGGTTTTTCTGAGGAGAATGTGGATATGCAATTAAGGGTGGAGGAATATAAGGAATGGGAAGGGAAAATGATAATTCCCTTCATTATTGAATAACCTTATAAATTTTTGGTTGGATATATGGATACAATATATGAGTTTAATTTTTTATTATTAAATTAATGTTCTGATGCGAACATAGTGTGGTGGACCTTTGAGGGGATGGAGTAGGTAGGGATGCGGTCTGGAAAACATTAGTTGTGATTTAGTAAGTGTTATTTGTTATGGTAGTTTTTTTGTGTATTTATGAGATTCATGTTTTGTTATGGAATGGGATGATTATTTATGATATATTTTCTATTTTGTAATTGTTTTTTCATTCCTGACCAGGATTACAGAGTGATCATTCTTTAAGATCTCTACAAGTAAGAGGTGTAACAACTAAATTGATAGGTGAGAATTTTGGAAATATTTTTAAATTAGATACATAATGATAGACTATGTATAAATTATTATGGTATTACATTTTTTTATATAATTTTCATGGGTATTTTGTTCATAAATTATTCAAGGATGTCTCAAAAATGGAGGGATAGGTTGGGAAATGATATGGGGTGTAGAATCTAGGTGTCACTATTTCATTCATATTTGGCCCATGTGGGATTCCATTAGGGTAGGGTCTTATTGAGTACTATGATATAATTTTTAATGTATTAGGGAAGATTATGGGCTTAAAATAAATGAGGATTGCATGGGATTGGTAGGGAAGTGTTAAACCCTAAGACTAAAATATGAAATCGGCCCTGAATATAGACTAATACATAGATATTTAGGGATACTATGATCTAATTCAAGGAATTTTACATAATATTCAAAGGTTTAGGTTAAAGTTTAACTGTTTTAGGTTAATAATTGTAGGTAGGTATATGTATGATTATCATTAGCAACACTGACATTCCATTCTGGATCTTCAATGTGCTTTTGTGATTATACTTATTTTATAAATTTTTTATTATTTTAATATAATTACATAATTTATTAAATAAAATTTAATAAAATAGTAAAATGTAAACTAAATATAGTATACCTTTTAACTAAATCCATAATTATTCATTGATTCTTTTTGTGAAATGTTTCCTATCACGTGATTTTAATTTTAATTTTCGAAATGTGTAACTTGTTGGTATATTTATATGATGTTTATAAAAGTGACAAAATTATAAATATAGATTTATTTTTTATGTCATTGTTTATTTTTGGGAGCCTTTATAAAAAATATTTCCTAAATAAATTCCATGTGGTTAGGTAGAAATAAATTATTTTAGATTCATTCTTGGAAGTAATTTAATTCATGTAGAAGTTTTTATTGCACGTGTCACCTTCCAATCTTAATATTTTATATAAATGTGTTAGGAATTTAAGGAAATATGTAATTTTGTTCAATTAATTATATAATCTTTTGGAGATAATAAGAATTATTAGTTATAACCAATTAAAATTTCATAAGTTTTTTTTAATAAAAAATGACTCTTATTATCAATCATGGATAATGTTTTGTGATAACAATATATATATATATATATATATATGCATGTGTTATACTTTAAATAATAACTACAAATAAATTTTTATTTATTGAAATATATATGAGAATGTGTTTGGGATTGATTCCTATTGTTTATTATGAGAAATATGTATAAAGTTAAAAAATGTTTTCTTGAATTGTTATGATAATAGTAGTATATATTTTCCTCAAAAAGTTTTTAATTGACAATATTTTATATAAATATATAGTTAGATTAATGTAACTATTTATTTTGTAATAAAACATATTTCTAATATAGTATGATTGTTTAATGAATATTTAGTGTTAGATTGTCAAGCATGATTCATGGAAATAAAGTGTGTATAAATTTTATTTTTTAATTTATAAGCATGTCTACGTGATATTATTAAAGTTAAAGGCACTATGATTTATATAAAATCTTCTAAATAAATTATATTGGTTAATGATGTGATATATAATTATTTAATTCCTTGATATGCTTATATGTTTCTTCCAAAATTTGTTTCCTAAAGATAAAATTAATGTATGAAGGTTATCATTTGTGTGGATATTATTTTTAATAATGATCTATATTGATTTGATACTGGGTATTTATTATGGTTGGGATGATTAAATAAAATTTCATACACAATTCATCACATGATACTAGTAATGAATTTTTTCCAATAAAATCATAAATTTGCTGGTAATGTTCTTTTTATCAAAACATAATTATTTTGAGAAATATGATGAAAAGTGATTTATTTTTTTTGTTTCATTATAATATTTTCTATGGTTGGATATGCTATCCTTGGTATGATTTATGTGGATTTAGTGGACATTTCATCGATGAATTGGAAGTATGGGATGTGATGGGAAGTATAGTTGTGGATTATTTCTTAGGTGTCCACGATAAGTTTTGATTTTTGGTGTGGCATTGACTATATAGATAAATGCATTGGATGAGGATGTTTGGTTAGTTATCATGGTGATTTTTTTAATAGTGGTGGATGTGATTTAGTTTGTCTAGAAATTTTTACATGGATGGTTATGTAAAAATATATGATCTTATAAATGTTGTGGATTAATTTATGTTATGATGCATACTATCTGTAACACCACGACCCCAGTTACCCAGTGTCAGTGCATTAATGTGTAACATTGGCATGATCACAAAATATCATGTCTCAAAAGACCGGTTAGTTTAGTAGCCTTGGAAACACTAGATACATTCATAAATGTTACATTACATCATAAAGTAAACAACTACAATGACATAGTCTCCATTTTCCACACTCGTATCCCCTTTTGACAATCCATGAGGGTCATTCATAAAATACTTCTTCACATCTTGGAAACTATTAAAACATTGAAAGGGGTGAGCTCAGATGCTCAGTAAGGATAACAATATAGCAGAATCTTTCATAAATAAACATAAACATTTAAGGCAATGTATAACTATACAAAATCCTTTTAAACATGAACTTCAACATAATATGGAAAAAGTAAAATGAAATAATTCCATTTACTTATTAACATGGATATTCTAATGCTCAAATATTCACATGCAATATCAATAACCACTTTTATAATGATGGAATGAATAATGCCAGACTATCATAACCACATAGCCAAATCCTCATGCCAAGATTACAAATAATATTTTTTCAAGTCCTCTTTCCAAGAAACTAGTTTGTCTCATGAGACCTGTCGATGCATCGAGGAGCGATAGTGGGTTCCACCCGTCACTTATTAAGTCCAATGCATTCCTTATATGAAAAGGTTTAAAATTATCATAAACCATAACATAATCATATCTCATAAAACATTCATAAAAAACATAACATTTCCACATTTCAATCATAAGATATCAATAAAACACAATGATATAATAAAAACACTTTCAAAACCATTTTTAATACCAAAATAAAACAATACTAAAACAAGGTATTTATTTTTCATTTAAAAAAAACTATGGCTTGTAGGGGAAGCCGAAACTCAAATAATGGTCACGGCAGCGGAGAAGTCATTGTCACCGCATACATAAGACAAAACATTCATTTTGTCATTTAGTGAAAATTATTCATATAAAAATATACCTTTTGAATAAACGTAGAAGTCAAAGGGGTTTATACACCATATAAAAGTAAGTTGTGTATAAAACAAAGTATGCCTCAATGAAAGGAGTTGAGACGAAGTCCCTTAAAAAGATAATTTTTTAAATATGATAGATATATTATGTTTATTCACTATAAGTAGACATAAATACAGTACAAATAAAAGATAGGACATTATAATATCATGACATAATTTGAAAGTATGAGATTAACCCAAAGAATGGAAATTGGGTTAAGAAGTTCCCTTACCTTGTGTCTGACATGACTCGATCATTCTTTAATCTACTGAATAATAAACTAGAGTTAATTTATACTTGCTTAAGAGCCTTTTTCATGTTAATTAATCCTTTTATATCACTTATTACCATGTTATGAACATTATGTAATTATTTAAGTTTATAACGTTCATTTTGTCGATCTTTGGTACTTGAGTAAAAAATAACATTCTTATAATTACAAGTTGATCATGTGGTGAAATATCTATTATATCCAGAATTATATTCTTGATGTAGATATCATATATATCATATATATCCATTATATACATTCATTCATAATATTTCGTAACATTTAGAGGTAAGAAATGAAATGCACCGTTCATGGAGACGGTAAGCCGTACGTACGCATTAACGCTACTTTCATTTCTATTTCATATTTAATGGAATGAAATCATAATGATATAAAGGTACATTATAATTCCAGTATAATATCATATATAATATCATGTACTCCATCCTTTATACATCCCACATATGGCATTAACGATTCAAATCTCTTTGAGGGGGAGGAAATCCGCACTTCCTAAAATGAAATTATCACGTTTACCCATAATGGAAACCATAAAGGTGTGCCATAAATGAAAAATAAAGAAGCTTAAGTAAAACATAAACATATTATATATCATATATAAATATAGTGACATATTAATGGCCTCCTTTGAATGTGATATATGAGTGTTGAACAATCATCGTTTTGTGAGGCAGAAATTCGCAGTCCACAGAAATAGTATGTTCTTTAATCATTAGATGTACGTGTGTGTAAGTGTAGCTAGAATCCTTATTATAACAACATCCTAGTATATTGAGTATACTGGTGTTGTTACAAAAGAAATGAATAAAAATATTTTATGGGGTTGGAGAAGCAAAATAAAACATAGGAACACAAGAGAAACCACTACCTTTAAAATAGGTAACCCATTTTTACATGACCTCAAAGGATTCCTTGGGAAGACTTATGCCCAAAGTGAGGCTTCTCAGAGTAAGAGAGGAACGTTTAGAGAGTATTTTGGCAGAGGTTGGCCGAGACAAATGGCTTGGAAGGTGTAAATAAGGTGGTAGTGGTGGGGGTATTTTATAAGAGGAGAGGAGGGGCACTCTTGGAATGTAAAGAAATGTTACTTTATTATATAATGAGTTTCGGATTTTAATGGTCCCAAACTTATATATTTCGAGGATAAGGTGATAAGGGTTAGAAATATACTCATCCAATAGGCTTTTTACAAGTGTAATTCTTATATTTTACATTATACTTCCATTTTATTAAAATTGTTAATTAATGAGGTAATCGCTGCATCATTATGGTGTCATAAATAATTTAATTTATTTAATGTCTAAAAATTATAAAAAACTATCATGATTTAGGAAATAATTTTTTATTTGTAATTAATATTTATATTCAAATTTATGACTTGTATAACCACATTTAAAAATTGTTTTAGTAAAACAACTCATGTTTGTGACATTTTTATTTTAACATTAAATAAAACGTTTTTAATGTAATTTTCCAACAAAAGTGGCTCCATGGGGTCCCCAAGTTGACCCATGGATTTTCATGGTCGGCCATGACTCATCCAATAGGTTTAGGACAAGTGTAAAGGTCATTTCATGTTATTATAACATTATCTTTACCTAAAATTACACGAATTACCTTTAATAGCGATTAATTAAATTTGAATGTTACTATCCACCAAAAAATTATTTTAATCCCATTGAAAAAAATTTTAATTCCTAATGAAAACCATGTATATCAGATTTTTGAAAATAAAATAACATAAATGGTAATGTTTCATTTAAACGAAAAAGCAGTTTTTTAACTACCACTTAGTGGTTTCACTATTCATCAGAAATTGAAGTTTTTCAGAACAATGCCAAAATTTCACATTAAGATATAATTGATCTTCTGAATTAAAAAATGATTTCTATTTTACAAAATTCCAAACATATAAGTTGAATTAATTAATTTTATAATTAATTTCCACTGTCACAACAAATAGCGTTTTTTAAGAAACAATATATATCAAAAGATTGACAATTGTTTATGTCCAATTTCAAAGTGAAATAAATTCTAATGACCACCATAGGATAAAATGGTAGAAATATATTCTAGTTACACTATAAAACCACTAAATATTATAATTTATCAAGATAAATTATTTTGATTAAAAAAGTTGTTTTTAATTATTTTTCACTATTCAAAAAAATTGGAAGTTCTCAGAAAAATATAAAAAATTCAACATAGGCTAAATTTGATATTCAGAATCCAAAAATGAAGTCCATTTTGAAATATAAAATATATATAATTTAAAAAATTGGTTATTATTATTCATAATGGCCATTTTGATTGGTCATTGTGTGTTAGAATCTCGAACTTGCGTACAATGCAAGCTATTGCATTATTGAAAGAGAAGCATATCGTGGATGCTCGGGGTGTTACATTCTCCCCTCCTTCAATAAATTGAGTCCTCGCAATTTGAAATTTTTCTTTGAAAATAAAAGGTTGAAGATAGGAAATTCCTTTGAAGAAAACCCACATCCGAAATAAGGTTAATAAAAATATAACTTTAAAAGATAGAAAGATAAGTAAAAAGGTCACCCGAGATAGCCAGTACTAGGATTATATTAAAATATGGATATGGATGAAAAAACACCATCAAGGTGTGAAGGAGAGTTGTAGAAAATAGGATTAGGAGAAGGTTAACCACAAGAAAATCACAAACTTGTGATTAGTTAAACGGTCATTGAATCCCCAATTGGAAAAGTTAACTGGAAACATTTTTTTAAGTTACCTTTTATAAAGTTGAGGAATTTATTTAGAAGATATAATAAGAACATAAGAGAATATACATACTTGTCTTGTAGACTTTCATTCTTTAATAAAATTTTACCACAAACCCATCTTTCACTCTAAAAGTTAATAGAACTCAAAATATTCTATTTATCCTAATTGTATAAGGTTCTAAATATTAACACATACCATTTAGATTAGGAAAACTATTTTTTAATAACCAGGGACATCCTGTAGGCTAGTGTTAGGTAATAAAGGCCTGTTGCACTATGGTTGTGGGTTTGATTCCTACAGCTTTGTTCGACGCGACGAGTTATCCCCCAACCAACATGTTGTCCTTTTTTTTAAACTATATATTATAATATTCCAAAAATATTATTCAGAAATGTTTTAACCTTAAACAATACTATCCAAGGTTCAACTTAATCCATTCCAACCTTTATAGTTATCCAAAATACTTAATTCTAACTCATAGTCAAAATTTTATAAGGAAGGTAAACATAATGAAGATCCTTTTTTCTGCGTAACAACATGTGAACACCTTCATCTTGTATTCTTTTAAACCATTGAAACATCCTGAATTACCATAAATCCATATTGATTACATTCATGATCACTTATTCCTTATACAATACTAGATATACTCCTTCTATCAAAAAATGTATACAAATCATTAATCAGTTTCAAGGAAGTTAGGAATATCCAATATAATCTATCCAAATCAATCATGTATTATTCCAAAATCACAATATCGGTATAAAAACCATATTATGGTTTATCTTTCTCTCAACCATATATTTTCCAAAAAATTTACCTGCTGTGGAGTCACTTTTCTTGGTTCTACACAATCTCAAGTTCTTGATGACATAGTACTGTAGTACAATCCTTATATACTCCATAATTATTATAAACAGTACATCATTGATACAACACTCAAATGAAAAAAATTATTTAATAACAACATAAGAACTCTAATCATTCCTCTTCATCTGTGGTAGCATCATAACTTGATTTTTATCCAATAACATGATTTGGGGCATACTCTGATGATTTGGACATTGGTTTGCGTAGTGTCCCCACTCCTTGCAGAGGAAGAATTGTACATTTGAAAACTTTTTCTTACCCATGCAGTCATGCAATTGGTTTCCTTTTTCTCCACACTTATAACAAACTCCCATTCCCTTCAGGCAAGTCCCAAGGTGTTTCTTCCCACAGTTATCACATATTGGAAAAGTATTCTTTTCTCTCTTCCTTTTATCCATCATCGTTTTCTTCTCTTCCTTCCCTTAAAATCCATAGGACTCAGAGAATTATTTACTTATCTTATTAACACATGATACAATTTCTTCATATGTGGAGAATATATGGGAGACTATTTCCCTTCTAAATGTTGGCTTAATACCATGAAAGATATGATCCTTCTTACTCTTTGGATCATACGTATTGCTGGAGTTCAAAATCCTTCTACTAGGCGCCATTTCTATACAATGAAATAAACTATGTCAATTTATGAATTAAAATACATAATTCCATACTTCTAAAACACTTAACATAAATTGAACTATTTATGGATATAATCCATAATCATAAAAATGTTTTCTTTAAGGACGTATATACTCATAACCCTTCATAGTGGTTTGTAAAGAAAACGAGAATTATCCTAAGCATATCCCCTGGGAGTGTCGTAACCAAGATTTCATCAAGGCCCATTGTCGTGCACCTGTTTCCGTTCGAGTCTAGCTCAAAGCGGTGTTTTTGGGTTTTACCCCTAGGTACATCTGTGCCATAGCCGCCTCTACCTGCTCGTATATAGACATGGATGTATTGCTCGGAAAACTCACAAAATCTCTATAATACCAAAATTCTATGAAGTTATTCTATACTAATCCTCAAAGTCTATCTTTGGGATATGTGCTCAAATCAGCGTTTATCTAAATCTAGTTTCCAAGGTTAGTACTAAACTGCCGCTGATACCAACTATAACACCTCGACCCCAGTTACCCAGAGTCGGTGCATTAATGCATAACATTGGCATCATCACAAAAGATCAATTCTCGAAAGACCGATTAGTTTAGTATCCTTGGAAACACTTGATACATTCATAAATGTTACATTACATCATAAAGTGAAGAACTAAAATAACATAGTCTCCATTTTCCACACTCATATCCCCTTCTGACTATCCCTGCGGGTCATTCATAAATACTTCTTCACATCCTGGAAAATATTAAAACATTGAAAGGGGTGAGCTTAGATGCTCAGTAAGGATAAAAATATAGTGGAAGCTTTCATAAAAAAACATAAACATTTAATGGAATGTATAACTAAACAAAATCCTTTTAAAAGTTAAATTCAAAATAATATGGAAAAGGTAAAATTAAATAATTCCATTTACTTATTCACATGGATATTCTATTGGTCGAATAATCACATGAAATATCAATAACCACTTTTACAATGAGGGAATGCATAATGCCAGACTATCATAACCACGTATCCAAAGCCTCGTGCGAAGACTACAAATAAGATTTTGTCAAGGCCTCGTGCCAAGACACTAGTTTGTCTCATGAGACCTGCCGATGCATCAAGGATCTATAGCGGGCTCCACTAGTAAGTTATTAAGTCCAATACATTCCTTATATGGAAATGTTTAAAATTATCAAAAACCATAACATAATCGTATCACATAAAACATGCATAAAAAACATAACATTTTCACATTTCAATCACAAGATATCAATACAACACATTGATATAATAAAAAAACTTTCAAAACCATTTTTAATACCAAAATAAAAGAATAGTAAAACATGGTATTTATTTTTCATTTAAAATAAACTATGACTTGTAGAGGAAGCCGGAACTCAAATAATGTTCACGGCGGTGGAGAAGTCGTTATCGCCGCATACGTAAGACGAAAAATTCCGTTTGTCATTTAGTGAAAATTCTTTGTATAAAAATATACATTTTGAATAAACGTAAAAGTCAAAGGGTTTATACACCGTATAAAAGTAAGTTGTGTATAAAACAAAGTATGCCTAAATGAAAAGAGATTGAGACGAAGTCCCTTAGAAAGATGATTTTTTTAAATAAAATAGATCTATTATGTGTATTCACTATAAGTACAGATAAATACAATACAAATACAGGATAGGACATAATAATTTCATGACATATTTTGAAAGTAGGAGATTAACCCAAAGAATGGAAATTGGGTTAAGTAGTTCCATTACCTCGTGTCCGAGTTGAATCGATTGTTCATTAATCTCCTGAATAATAAACTAGAGTTAATTTCTATTTTCTTAAGAAACTTTTTCATGTTAATTAATCCTTTTATATCACTTATTGCTATTTTATTAACATTATGTAATTATTTAAGTTAATAACGGTCATTTTGTCGATCTTTGGTACTCAAAAATAAACCTCTTATAATTACAATTTGTTCGTGTGGTGAAATATCCATTATATCCCAAATTATATTCATGATTTAGATATCATATATATCATATATATCAAGTATATACATTCATTCATAATATTAGGTAACATTTAGAGGTAAGAAATGAAATGCACCGTTCATGGAGACGGTAAGCCGTACATACACATGAACACTACTTTCATTTCTATTTCATATTTAATGGAATGAAATCATAATGATATAAAGGTACATTATAATTACAGTATAATATCATATATAATATCATTTACTCTATCCTTTATACACCCCACATATGTCATTAACGATTCAAATCACTTTGAGGGGGTGGTAGTCTGCACTTCCTAAAACGAAATTATCGTGTTTACCCTAATGGAAACCATAAAGGTATGCCATGAATGAAAAATAGAGGATCTTAAGTAAAACATAAAAATATTATATATCATATATAAATATAGTGGCATCTTAATGGCCACCATTGAAGGTGTTATATGAGTGTTGAACAATCATCGTTTCGTGAGGCAGAAATTCGCCATCCACAAAAACAGTATGTTCTTTAACCATTAGATGTAGGTGTGTGTAAGTGTAGCTTGAATACTTCTTATAAAAAAATCTTAGTATATTTAGGATACTTTTTTTGTTACAAAGTAAATGAATAAAAAGAGTTTAGGGGGTTGGCGAAGCAAAATAAACCATAAGAACACAAGAGAAAACTCTACCTTTAAAATGGGTAACTCTTTTTGATTTGAGCTTAAAGGCTTCCTTGGGAAGACTTATGCCCAAAGTGAGGATTCTAGGAGTAATAGAGGGAATTTGAAAGATTATTTGGGAAGAGTTTTTCCTATCCAAATGGCTTGAAAGGTGTAAATAAGGTGGTAGTGGTGGGGGCCTTTTATAAGAGGAGAGGAGGGGCACTCTTGGAAAGTAATGAAATGTTACTTTATTATATAATGATTTTCGGATTATAAAGGTCCCACACTTATATATTTCTAGGATTAGATGATAAGGGTTTGAAATATAATCATAAAATAGGCTATGTAAAAGTGTAATTCTTAGATTTTACGTTATCCTTCCATTTTCTTAAAATCGTTCATTAATGAGGTAATCGCTGCATCATCATGGTGTCATAAATAATTTAATTTATTTAATGTCTAAAAATTATAAAAAAATATCATGATGTATTAAATCTTCTTATATTTCTAATGAATATTTGTAGACAAAAATATGACTTGTATTACCTCATTTAAAAATTGTTTTATTAAAAGAACTCATGTTTGTGACATTTTTATTTTAACATTAAATAAAAAGTATTTAATGTCATTTTCCTACCAAAGTGGCTCCATGCGGTCCCCAAATTGACCCATGGATTGTATTGGACGTCCATAACTCATCCAATAGGGGTAGTACAAGTTTAAAGGTCATTTCATATTTTTATAACATTTTTTTACCTTAAATTACACTAATTACCTTTAATTGCGATTAAGTAAACTTAAAATTTACTATTCACCAAAAAATTATTTTAATCCAATTTAACCACATTTTACTTCCTAATGACAACCATGTATGTCGGATTTTTGAAAATAAAATCATAGAAGTGGTAATGTTTCATTTAAATGAAAAATCAGTTTTTTGACTACCACTTAGTGGTTTCACTATTTATCAAAAAATGAAGTTTTTCAGAACAATGCCAAAATTTCACCGTAATCTATAATTGATATTCTGAATTAAAAAAGGTTGTATAATTTAAAAAATTCCAAACATATAAGTTGCATTAATTAAATTTATAATTAATTCCTGCTTTCACAACAAATAGCGTGTTTTTAAGAAACAATATATATCAAAAGATTGACAATTATTTATGTCTAATTTCAAAGTGAAATTAATTATAATGACCACCATTGGATAAAATAGTAAAAATATATTCTTATTACACTTTAAAACCACTCAATATTATAATTTTTCACTACAAATTATTTTTATTAAAAAAGTTGTTTTTAATTATTTTTCACTATTCATAAAAAATTGGAAGTTCTCAGAAAAATATCAAAAATTCAACATAGGATAATTTCGATATCCCGAATCAAAAAATGAAGTCCATTTTGAAATATAAAATATATATAATTTAAAAAAGTTGGTATTAATATTCATAATGTCCATTTTGATTGGTTGCGGTGTGTTAGAATCTCGAACTTGTGTACAATGCAAGTTATTGCTTTATTGAAAGAGAAGCGTATCGTGGATGCTCAGGGTGTTACACTATCCATTGATAATTTTTACGTTGGTTAGATGAAGGAAATGTGGGTGATAGGATAATGGTGGTAAGATTTGGTACTTGTCACTGTTTATTGATTTGGATATGATGAATGTTGTGTGAATTTTATGGTTTTTTATAACCTTTTTATTATACAATATGACGTTACTAGATTTAAATTACATCAGGAATGAGGGTTTGGAAAATGGAAAGAGGAATATTATGATAGTACATTAACAAAATTTCAATGGTGGTAAGTACCAAAATTCATCAATGGGTCCTATATCATGAATATTAGGATTATTTGTAATAATTTGAGGTTTTTTGGTTTGGATGCAATATATGACTCATCTTCAATTTTTATGGACATATAAACTTCCATGCTTTATGGTGGTGATTGGATTGTTCTACTAATATTCCATGATATAAAATATTTCATAGAACCCGAATCAAAATAAATGTTTTCTATTATTGAAATAATAATGAGTAAACCTATCACCACTTCATTTTTAGGATTCCCTTCGATGATAGTGATGGAAAAATATCGTGCTTTATTCCTTAGAGCTTGTTAGTTTCCTAAACAAATATTGGTTTAGGGAACTAGTTCCCAAGGTGCTCTAGTTCCTTGTAGTGGTAACAATTAACAATGCATCGATTAAAGACTAGAGAATTAATTTGCTAAATCACATTGGTGGGTTTCTACTAATGTAAATTTATTTAGGTTCCCTCATCTTCCCCACCTAAATAATTTCATTGTACCCTTTGTTATTTTATAGTGTACTTCTTTATACAACTTTTACATATGGGGTGATGGAATTTTGTTAGCATGATTGGTTTTATCCATCAGTACACCAGAATTAAAGGCCACTTGATACTTCTTATCCACATGAAACCCCTTAGATTCATGGATCTATATCTCAACATTAAAGTCACATGATACAATTTCTTAATAGCTATAAATGTTATTTATTTCTAGGGAATTTAATAGGCAAGGGTTTATCCCACCAATGAAGCGTTCAACATTGTATTTGGGGTAATGGAAAAACAAGAGGCGTATCATGCAATTATTTTGATGTTTTCTTCGTAAACCACAATAAATTCATAATCATTTTTCCTTAGTGTAAGGAAATATCATTCCATCATAAGAAGGAGGGTGTGGGAAAATATTTATTAAAAAAAATTACGAAACTCCTTCCACTCTATTGCTTTTATATCTTCCTCAGGATTCGTATTATTGATCAATGTTCACCACTAATCATCTTCACCAAATTTTGATAAACAAAAAGAATAAACTTCTCTTGCCTTTATGATTTAATGATGGGGAATATTTTTTCAATGTATTAGATACATTATTATGTGCTTAATGGATCAAATGATCCACCAAAAGTAGGTGGCCTTTGTAGCATGAAACTCTTGAATGTGGGTTTCTCTCTATTAAGGTGGGTTGAGAGTTCCTCACGGACCAGGATTCAATTCATAACTTGAGTTAACTGAGAGTGTATTGTGACAGTGTTGTGGATTCCATCTCCCATCGGGTTGGGCATATTATTTGGGGAATCCTCACACTTCCCTTTGCATATGTTGTTAGCATGATTCCTCAAATTTTTGGTAATTTCCTCGAATAAAAGGAAAATTAGTGATGACTATCTTAAGAAGTTAAACACATAAATGGGAATCCAATAACATTAAATATATAACATATAAATTCTATTTACCTCCATATCTTACAAATTTCTAGGCATCAGTCTATGTTATACATGATTTACTTCCTAATATATATATTATTATGAGAATTTTTACTTTTTTACATTAATAATGGATGGTAATGAGTTTATGAATTTACTAAAGAATATTTCTTGGATGTTTCAAACTAGGTGCAAAACAAAGCCCATTGTCATGTACTAGGTTACCCCGAGTTAATTGTGGAACCCCTTGGTGAAGTTATTACTCCTAGGAAGATCTATTCTAGAACAAAGGACATATGTATAACACAAACAAGGATGTATTTGATTGATAAACCAATTAATCTGTAATTATAAAAATTTTGTGATGTTCAATCACACATAGACTTATCCCTAAATCTTTTCAATAGTGTTTTCTAATCCTAACCCCCAAAATAACTAATCCTATTATTCTATACCCACTATAACAACCCTGCTCTTTATTTCATATTTAATCATGAATTTTTACATGTATTTTCACTATATACATCTCAGAAGATCGGTAGGAATAATGACATGAGAAATTAAGAACATTACATAACAAAATAAAACATGAAATATAACTTTTATTCAAAATTGTTATACATGTCCACAACATTACTTCATACTTAACACATCATGGGATTACCTGATGAAATATGTATGAAATGGGTGATCTATAAATCTGAATAATGGAATAAACAAGGAATATCATAAATAAGACAATACATTTAGAAAATAAGCAAATCAATGTGGAACATAAATATAATGTAACGATAGAGAATGATAATAATAACATGGAAATGTGGCATCAACATACAGCATGATATTAGAATGAGCCAAGTCTCATTGCACATAGAGTAGCTGGAGTCAAATCCCATTGCAAATAAGGTATAATGAGTCAACAGGAATTTCACATGAAGTATCATGGGTCAACATCCATTTCACATGAAGTATAATGAGTAAACACACCTTATACATGAAGTAGCACGAGTCAACACCCAGTGCACATTAAGTAGCATGAGTAAACAAACATTGAATAAAAAGTAATATGATTCAAAACCCATTGAACATGTATTATATTTAACCAACAATCATTACACATGACATATCATGATACTATACATTACTCAATGCATTGGAGTGCTATTAGGGAACACCATTCATAATTATTTCAATCTCAAGTTTATGTGAGCAACATAGATCATATAACATGGATTCATTAAAAATAATAATTTATTCCATGATCAAGGAATGTGTAATAAATACATTTAAATCCAAAATAAATATGTATATGGGAATAAAGGTTAATACACTTCATATATAAATGTGTATGGTATTCACTAAATGATGGGAAATCATAGTGGAATTTCGATAGCATAACGATGTCAAATTGAAATTAATAAAATGGTTTGATGAGAGTGAAAATAATCTATAATTATTTAAAAATGAATTGTAATGTAAGGGGAATAGGTAATAATGTATCCCATATTAATCAATTGGAAATTTAATGGCATATCATAAATAATATTCTTGATAAAATTAGGAGAGATAGAAATCTGTTACAGAATTATAGCATGGTAACAACATAGGTAATAATACAAATGGGGGAGGATAATTGAATTCTCATTGAAATGAAATCAAATTTATAGTAGGTAATTGATTATAAAATGATGAGAATATAAATATTTAAAAAAATTATAATTTGAAACAATGTTCTTGAATTTAAATGAAGAGAGGGAGGTGAGGATCCAATATGGAATTTTGGCACAATAACATATGTAAATAAGGGTTCTTAAGATGAATAAATGATTTTAAAATGTGATATAATAACTTATAAATCAAATATATAGTAATGGGTATATTTAATAACACACCCCAAAAAAGGAAAAAAGGAAATTAATACATGACATGAAAGGAATGATTGATAAAATAAGAGAGTGAAAGATCCCTTACTTGGATGTGGGACCTCAAGTGCTTTGGAAGGAATTCTTGGGAGCATAAGGGATCCTTGGGTGAAATATAGGGAGTATATTTCCTAGGGTGTTATAGAATTATAGATCTTTAGTTAGGATAAATGGGATCTTGGATGAGTTAATATTGGAAAGGTGGGGGATTTCTTTAATATTTTTTTGGTTTTGGACACTTCATAATACACAATTCAATACCACAAACAATCCCTTGATTTATTCACATGATTTATGGAAAATGAGTGTGGTTTAAATTATTTTATAAGGAAAAAGGACGAATATAATAAAATATTTCCCTTTCTTATGTGGTCGTTAGTCACATTCTCAAGGAAATGATTATAAAATATGAAAATATATTATCATTTTTAGGGGATTCAGTAAGGATTTATAAAATAAATCAAATAATATTAAAATTAAATTATTTTGAAGGAAAAAATTATATTTTTCTTAATATATAATTTATGGTACTTATTACATCATTATTAGGCCATTATGATGTCATAAATGTCACTGTATATTTATATGCAATTTAATTATTACTCAAAAATTTGACTATCGCAGAAAATTATGAAAAATTTACCATTGTATAATTTTTACATCATGATTAAAAAAATAATAGTTATTTAATTGCTGTAATTTTATAAATATTTTTATTTTCAATTTTGAAATTAAAAGAGACTTTTATCGAAAATTGATGGGGGTTTTGACCAAAACAATTTTCAAACTTTAACAAAAATTATATTTTACTTCATAAAAATTATATGATAATTGATATTTTATAAAATTAATTTATTAATAATATTTTATTAAAATAATATTTATTTCAAAACAATTAATTCATCAAACTATATTTATTAATTAAATTTTTAATATTAACTAAAAATACTACTTGTACTTTAAAAATGATTTGCAAAGTAAAAATAATTAGAAGAAAAATATTATAATGATTAAATAAAAAACAATATACATAATAATATTTCTAGGGTCTTTATATAAATCCATTTATAACACCATTATACCCACTAAGAGTAAAGTGTGCGATGGCGAGGGTTTCATGGGGCCATTCGATGAACATGGTTTTGGTTGTGATCTCGATGAGCTTGAACTTCTCCCATAACATTTTTCAATCATGCTTAAATTTTTTATTTTAGAAATATGATTGGTCAAGGGAAAATTCCATAAATTATATATCCCTTGGATGATCAGATAAATGGGCTTTATGGGGTATGATCCAATTATTTTTTGTCATCAAATCCTTTGTTTGTACCAAAAATAATTTGTTAAAACCGTATATTTATACTAGTGTTGTGATCATTGTCCAACAGAAATATTATCAATAGTAAATATATATAACGATCATTTAAAAAATAACTAGATATAATAAAATAAAAAAATGATTTAATTTCTTTTCTATATCCCTAAGAACATTAATTAATTCAAAATGTGTAATTTTATTCATAATAGTTTGGGTCGTCAAAAAACATTGTCTTGAAATTTTTTATTTTAAATGTTTCAAATATTCTTATCTAAGTTTTTATGAAAATTTTTCATCTAATGATATTTAATTTAATATTTTCTTCTATTGGGAATCTTACTTGGCATTGGATTACACCCTGCATACTCTTTTGGGTATATGGAGACTTTTTTATATATGATCCAAGAAAACGAAAAATGTGTCTTGGTGGTAAAGGTGGATTTAGTTCTTGTATTATACATGTTGTTGGTGTTTTTGTTTGTGGTTTGATGGTGAATTACTTCTTATTTCATGGTGTTTTTTGGGATAATTTCGCATTCCCATTCTTTTGTAGTACTTTTTTTGGATAATGTTTTAAACTTTGAATCTGAAATGTGTTCATGCTCATATGGTTATTTTTAGCAATTACTATAATGTTTATTATTTTTTGTTTTTTCATGTTTATATAAATTGATGAAATCTTTCCCAAAAAATATTTTTGATACCATACAGTAGTTTCGTTTCTGTGGGGATTGGGAATTACTTTCAGGCCATTCCAAGGATCGAATCAGTTGTTAGGTTGGATGTCTCATTTTCTTGATTAGTGAAATAGAACATGTAGGATAGGTTTGGGAGATAAATTCTTCATAAATTGGACAATTATAAATGATTTTGAGGTGTGAGGAGAAGGGGTAATATTTATTGGGGATAAGGGCATTTTTTTATTGTTTAATTCATTTTTTTATTATTTTGTCTCAAGTATAGTTATGATTTAAATGAGAACATATAGTAAATATAAAAGGATATATTGATAATATGGGATTAAATCATCCCTAAATCAATTATGATTCAATAATTAATGTATTTTTTGAATACTATAAATTACCGTATTACACTATTAGTAAAAAAATAATCAATATTATAAAAATACCAAATACTCACCCAAAAACGTTTTTTATGTGTATAATTCATAAATGGACTCCAATTTGGTGTAATTAATTTTATAAATATGAAAATTTTAATTTTTAATTAAATTTATCATTTATTTAGAAAATATAGATTTTATTATTATTATATTTTTATGAAACATTAAAAAATTAATTAAGATCTCATAAAATTATCTTATTATCAAAAGACCAAAATTATTAAATTATGAATCTCTTTTATCAAAAAAAAAACTTTCTTTTAAATAAATATTTTAATAATGAAATTGCGAATAATCATTAATGTTTTAAAAAATAACACTATTTTATTTATCATTCCCAAGACATTCATTTACTCATTAAATGATATAAATGTATTATATTTCATTCATTATAGGAATAAATTTTGTTT
The DNA here is from genome assembly GCA_963277665.1 of Viscum album. Classification (NCBI taxonomy): domain Eukaryota; kingdom Viridiplantae; phylum Streptophyta; class Magnoliopsida; order Santalales; family Viscaceae; genus Viscum; species Viscum album. The sequence goes on from OY728156.1 coordinate 547,712,249, forward strand.
AAACTTTCATATAGAATTATAATATTCCAATCATAAATATAGTATTAATAATAAAGAAAATGACAGTTGTATTAAAATTGGATTTTTTCACTATTTACTAGAAAATAAATATGTGTAAAAAATATCAAAAGTTCACAATTATATAATTATTAAATTTAAATGTATTTTATTTTTATGAATTGAATATATAAAATTTCCAAAATATATTTTTGAAACGTTTTCTCCATAAAATGGTGATAAAATTCCTTTAGAAAATAATAGTGTTTTGTGCATATAATTTGATTTAATATTATATTAATCCTTTAAAAATTATTAGTTGAATTTAAAGACGTTTTATTAAATTTTTATATTATAAATTTCATTACTTTCAACCACAAATTGTGATTAATTTAATATAAAAATCCATTATCGTCATACAAATGGTTTATTTTTATAAAAACACAACCCTTAATTTCAGTTGATTTTTATTTTCATTTCGAACTAATTTGTACCCAATGAATTAATATTATTAACATATTTAAAATATATTTTTATTATTCACATAATATCATTCATTTCCTCCATTCTAATGGCTAGGTGATAACTATCATAATTAAATAAAAAATTTAATCATTTGTTTAAGCTTAGTTTTCTGCGTACCATAATCTATCGAATATTAAAAATTAAAAAAGAGACCTACTATAAAATTTTGGTATATTAAATTATCCCCTTATTTAATAAATATCATTCTTGAAATTTGAAATTGTACAAAAAAAGTCAATTTTTTATACGTGACAATTTTCTCTAGGAAAACCTCACTATAAATTGGGTTAATAAAATATCCTTGATAATCACCAAAAAACAAGGATTTTAGGTAGGAAATAACTAGTGGAAAGATATAACATGTACATATAATATAAATATAACTATCAAGTTTGGATAGAGTGTAATAGAAAACATTTTCATTAGGTAGTAAATCATAATATTACTATAAATACCACCATCGGTTAACAAGGCATTGATTTGTCAGAAACAAAAATTATCAGATAACATTTTTCTTTAAAAATATTTTCCCAAAAGGTGAGGGATTTTTTTATATTTAGATAAAAACAAGAGAAAATAAAATTAAAATATTGATTTCCATGTCATAATCATAATTTCATTCTTTAGTCATTCTTTTATATATTTTTCCTTTATCTCTAGCATAAGTAAATGAATGTTTAATTTGAACTTTTATGTCTAAAACACTTTTAACTAATTATATGGTATTTACTTCATTCCTTAATTAGTTAAATATATATTTAAATCTAATAAGGTTAGAATATGTTATCAATTGAAAATAATTTTCAATTTCTAACATGATCTATTTAAAATGTATTTAATATTTAGACTCTTATAAAATATGTCTTTACACATTCGGCGAACAAAAATTAAGAAGGATTGTCACTAAATTCCTAAAATCAACTTAATGTAAGTTTAGCTCTAATAATTTAGCTCTAAATCCCACATAAAACATATATGAATACCCTGATCACCTTAAAACCTACATTAAAGAATGTATTCTTTAAAGTATATAAATAATAAGTAATATAGTAAAATCCTTTAATGAATCATGATTCTACTAATAATAATATCATTATTCTTGAATCAAAAAACACATATTCATTAATTATTCCACTTCGACTGTAGTAACAAGATGAGGTTGACCATGAACCAATTTTTTTTTCTTATTTATATTTCCTTAAAAATTTGGGAATTCATATCATTATAATTAAAACATTGTTCATTTACTAATTTTTTCTTCCCCTTACATTCATGAGCCTGGTAACCGTTCTCTCCATACATGTAACAAACTCTCATTTCCTTTAAGAAATTACAAGTGTGATTATTCCCACAATTATCACATGTTAAAAATAATTTATTCATCTTTTCCAATTATATATTTCTTTCTCAACTATTCTCTTATTCTCTTACATTCTATTAATGTTATAATAATTTGATAATTCTTTATATATATTTGATAGCACATGAGACTATACCCTCATATAATGAGAATGATTGGGAGAACATATCCATTTAGAGGAATGAATTTAACCCATTATAGAATAAATGAATCTTTTTCTTAGGATCACATTTAAATCCATAGAACACTATTCTAAACATGTAAATTTGGGATCATACATGGAAATATTATTATCCTATTTTTTTCTATTATTCGTGAATTGTCCCTCAATATCTTCTCACTATCTCCATGTAAAATACTTTTCCATGAAAAAATTCTTTAAAAAAATCCATTCCATGTTTTTAATTTCATTATTTTTCTTTGTGTTTTGAATAAATTCCCACCATTGATCAATATCTCCCGAGAGATAACAAACTACCATAGTAACCTTATACATTTTGTTAATTCATAATGTAAAAATAATATTTTCTAAAGAACATATATGTTGCTCAATTATATATGGATTTTCATTTCCATTGAATAATGGAAGTTATTCTTTCGTAAAGTTATTTAACAATGTTACACCGCATTATGAAACATGATTATCCATGCGACTATGGTTATTAATCAAAACCCAATTCATTTTTCTATGTATAGTAATAAGTTCCTATTATATAGTTTCAACTCCCACTCCAACATCATTATATTGCATAAGGGGGAAATAACAACATCGAATATGTATTTGTACTGTTTACATTAAATCCATCATAATGGTTTGTAATAAAAATATAAATTACACCAATAATATTCCCAAGGAGGGTCAAACCAAGTGCATAGTGAGTGCTATATTCATGTACTATGATACACCGAGTCAGGCCTAGTGCACCTTTTCAGAGTTGTGACCGTATGTGAATCTGTTTTAGAACCATTTCCACTTTTAGTTTCCAGACATAGATATATTTCATTGAATAACCACTTAACATCTACCAAACCAAATTATAGGATATTGTTATATGATTATCCTCAAAGTCTTGGGGTAATATTCCATAATATGTGTTTTATAATTTTGATTCCATGATTTACACTAAACTTCTTCTGATATATAATGGTAAATAACTCGAACCTAGTAGATCCGATTCTATGCCCTACTTTATTACATTGGTACTATGAACATGTATTCATATCCCAAAAGACTGAATAATTTTAATGATCTGGAAAACTAGATACAAAAATAATGGTTTCATTACAAATTGAAAGTAAAAAAGAATGGAAACTCTAATGGAAAACTCATAATCTTCTAGATTATTCTAAAAATTCATTCATATTATACATCTTCTCATCCTGGGGGAAGATAAAAAATAATACAGGAGAGTGATCAGATTCTCAGTAAGGGTAAGAAATTTAGTTGAATCCAACATAAATAAGCATAAATAACAAATAAATGTGAAGAAATAAAAAAAAAGTCCATTAAAACATATTTTTGAGAATCATATAGAAAGAATAAAAGTTAATTTAAAAATTACATATATATGATAATACGAGAATGAAACGTTATCATGGATATTATTCATGTTGAATAATCACATGGATTATAAATTACTAATATATTAATCATGGAATGCATAATTTTGGATATCAAAAACATACCATCAATGCCTCATAAAATACATCTAAGAATGAATTGTTAAGGCCTAAAAAAAATCAATATTTGAAAATAAATGGGAAAGTCCTCAACAATGTCTATATCTGGTTTTTCCAATGAGACCAACCGATGTATCAAGGTGATATAGTGGGCCTCTACAACCAATAAATAAGTCAAATAAATTTATCATATGAATGTGGTGAAACATAAAAAACAAATGCATAGTAAATTTAAATTACATTCCATAATTAGTAAACATAATCATTGACCACTCTGAGAAATACAGTGAATGTTATCAAGATAACACATCCACATACAAAATAATCATAAATAATTAATAAAATATGGTAGCTGATATCATAAAATATTAATCCCAATTAATCAAAATATATAAAATAGGGTTTTAAAATTGATGAAAATACTTCAGTAAAATGGTTGAGAAATGTTTTAGATAAATACATTTTTTACATTGCAATGGAGACTTCTTTTGGAAAAAACCATTTCAATGTTTAATAAAATCATATTGTAAAAATTTATATCCCATAAAATAAATTTAGAGGATAATTAATTTATTTGTTTCACATAAATTATATCCAACTTAAGTGAAAACAAGTAAAAAAAGATTTTAGGAGACTTTAGCAATGGGCCACTTCAGTGTAGTTTAAGAGAAAATATAATAGAGTAAACAACATGGAAAAAGTCATAATTGTTTTTTAAAATTAAAAATAAAATTTTTTTTTAGTATAAAAATTATTAAATTATGAATATATTTTTTCTTTAAAACTAATAATTTATGGTACATGAAAATGGGTAAGTAATTTAGATGATCCATTTTATCACATTTTCCTATTAAGGGGAATTGAGAAGGGAACATTATGAAAAATGTATTTCCCTATAATAGAAATATTAAATGAAATTGATAAATGATTATAAAACAAATAATCCAAGTGTGTAATAATTATACAAATGTGAATAAGAATTAAATTTGGGTAAATAGAGATAAATCATAACTTGATTGAAAAATGGATCTTTGGGGGGAATCCCTTTGCAAACAGTAACCCTGCTTTCCCCTTAAAAATAATGATCATAAAATTAAACATTGAATACCAAGAATATAAATAAATTAATGATATGATACATTAATTTTTAGTATAAATACACCATATACAATATATAGTTCTTAATATTGAATATCTCATAGAAATAAAATTGAGATGCGAAAACCCTTACCATTTGTCTGAAAGTGTTATTCAATTCCACTTAATACCCGGGATAATGAAATTATATTCACCAATAATTTTAATCATAAACCTTAATTTATTTTATTTAGTATAAATTTTTTTATTTTCATTTATGTCATTTTTATGAGTTATAATATTCAATATCTTCGTTCAGGAGTGTTCGTTTCTGTGATTTTCATGATTGGCTCACTTATATACATGTACAAAAGATCTTGAAAATTGGTATTTGTTATCTAGGATTAAAATGTTATGTAATTGAGGAATATATAGGATGTTAAATTGTATTATATATCATTATTTCATATACTAGGATGATTCATTATAAATATCTTAATGATAACCATTTAGATTATTTTCGCATTTTTTCAATTATCACAAATTTGTTTTGTCTTATAAATGAATATTATGTGTATATAGATGTTCCAAAATATTAAATAAATTTTATTTAATATGTTTTATTAATTTTTAATAATAAAAAGGGTTTTATGAAAATACTTTAAGGCATAATTTAAATATAATAACTCATCGTCCATGAATGTGTTATATCAGCACCTCACAGATAATGTCTTCATTTTTTTGACTAAAAATAGTGGAAGATAAAATAATTTATGATGAATATTCCATTTTAAAAAATAACAATACATTATTATTAATATACTATTTTTATCATTAATTTATTACTATATTAGTTAAATAACATAAAATAAAAGAATATAAATTGAAATTAAATTAAAACAACGAATGTGGATTTTACCTATTGAATTCCTTTTCTTGATAACCTTCGTAAGGATGTTTAAAATGTTATTTTGGGTGATAATAGAAATAAAATAACATGGGGGACAAGATTCATAGAGTAATTGGTTAGAATTATTAAATGATTCAAGGATTTTATGGTGTTAAAATAGGGGGTCATCTTTATAGTGGAGGTGATAGATGTTTTTTTATTTAATTCATTTTTTATTATTTTAGACCAAGTCAAAGAAAAATGTTGATATCCATTAATAAATATATTAAATAGGTAATTATAGTTATATATTATGTTCTTAAATTATCCACATATCATTTATGAGTCAATAATTCATGTATTTGTTAAATATAATAAATTAACATATTTCACTATTCACCAAAAATTCAACTTTTTTAGAAAAATCCCAAAAAATAACCCAAATAAAATTTTGATATGTAAAATTATAAAATGGACTCTATTTTACGAAAATATTTTTCTATATTTGATAAATTTAATTTTTAATTAAAGTCAACATTTATTAAAAAATATTTATTTTAATATTATAAATGTTTTTATGGCACTTTGAAAAATTAATTAAGTTGTCATAAATTTATTTTTTTATCATAATAAAAAAATATTAATTTATGAATATATTTTATACATGTAAATTATCTTTTAAATAATTATTTTAGTTATGAAATTGTGAATAATAATTTATGTTTTTAAAAAAAATACTTAATTTTTCTTTTCTAAAATAATCATTTACTTATTCCCTGATATAAATATATTACAATTTCTTTCAAAACATATATTAATTTTACTTAATATTTAAAAAGTGATTTTTCTATTTAGATAATAAATATACTATTTATGAAAAATAAAATTATAGTTATATAAAAATATAGATTTTAACTATTCATTTTAAAATAAAAATTTTCTGGAAAATACCAAAATTGCACCCTAAGATAATTTTTGACAATATGATTTATAAGTGAAATTTATATTTTTCAATATTATTTATAGAAGTGTATAAAATTAGTTTTAAAACAAGTTATTCATTAAAAGGTGGTAAAACATCCTTTAGAAAAAAAAATATATTAATTTATGCATAAAATTTGATTATGATTATATTAAGCCTATAAAACTTATTAGTTTAAATTAAAGACATTTTATTGAATATGTAACATATATATTTAATTATTATCTTTTATTAATTGTGTAAATTTAAAATAAAATTTCACTATGGCCATATAACGTGTTTTTTATAAAAACAAAACTTTATATTCAATTGATTTTAATTTTAATTTTTAATTAATTAGTAAACAAAGAATTACATTTTTAAACATGTGTAAACTATATTTTAAGAGTTTAAATAATCTAATTCATTTTATCTATTCCAACATCTTGGTGATAATTATTAATATTAAATAATAATATTGTATCATATGTTTAAGGTCAATGTTTTTTGTAATTTAAATTATCAAAAAAGATAAATTAAAAAAAGAAATATTGTAAAATATGGGGGTGTTACATATGTCTAGTATATACTTCCCATGAATCTATATTATGATTATTATAATTTAAATTTCTATTATTTACATATCCATTTGAGGATATCTCTTTCACGGGGTTTATGATTCAAAAGTTACGAAATCTGTATGCTTTTATGTCTAAATTCTATTTTTTTGGAACATATGTTATTCTATGCACCTATATTATTTCAAAAGTTTTATATAAAAAACCATTGACATGTAATATCATGAATTTAATCATTCTCCTTTTATTTTTAATTTCATATTATTTTTATTCCTTCATGGATATTATGATTTAATGTTTGCAAGATGGTAATTGTTTTATGTTATAATCTCATTATTTTTATGGATTATTTATGATTAGGTATTAAATATTGAAAAATAATGATATAACTCTCAATAATTTTCATTAATTTTATTTTCTCTTGGTTATTAATTATATATTAATATAATGATAAAAATTTTCCACAATTGGGTATATAATATAATTAAAAATATGTATTTATGAAAACATGTATTTATTTATCTATTATTTAAAAAATATGATTTTATTAATAAACATTGTTTTCTAAAAAATAAATTTTATTATTACAATCCTATTATTTTATAAATACAATTTTATCAATGTTTGAATTTTTTTTGAAACACACATTTATGTCATTTTTTGAATAATGTTTTCTATATTTTACCAAAAATGTGAAAGAAATCATTATTTTTGAATGTATGGCATGAAATATTTTTTCCAAAATTAGGATGGATCCATTATCTAGATATTTATTTATATTTTTTCAATGTTATTTTAAAATTGAAGGGGTTTTCAAGGTGTTTTATGTTTTAAAACTCATTTTCAAATTTCAAAAGAATATTTTCCTAAAGAATATATTTTAAATGGTGATTCAAAAATATTTTCCATATAATTTTTCATCCATTGATTTTTCTTATTTCTTACTGGGGATATGATCTATTGATACAATTAATAGTATTTCTCTAAATGGTTTATGTTTTTATGGTGTGATGTTTATGAAGCCCATTTATCTTCCATGCATTGTTCCAAGAGGAAATGGGTTTGAAAGACACTTCTTTTAAGGGGTAATTCTATAATGAAATTTTTATAAAACCTATCACTTTTCCACATGTTATGTTATAAAGAAATTTTAATGACACTCATTTCATTTTATAGGTTATGATATGATGAATGTTTGTGATCTGGTTTCACACATAAATATAGTTTTCATTATATGATGGGTGGGACCAATATTACCCTCTAATAAGTTGGGTAATGATTTATATATCTCATGAGATAGACATGGATTGAATGTGGTCTGATCGTAATATATAAATACAAGTCTGGAATTGGGAGGGAACATGGTTTAGTCAGATAGGGATGAAAGAGGAGTGAACTCCTTTTAGTAAATAACTTTTTCTACTATAATGTCCTCAGGAAATGAGCCTTGACCAATATTGAAATTAAATTATATGTTTATGTTTATTTCATGAATTCCATGCCTTATAGAAATTTTATTCTCCCATAAATCAAGTTATTTGATTTCCATATGATTCATGTAGTATGAATAAACAAACTTTATTCCATGATTCAATATTGTTATATTTGATATACAGGGTACGCTTTTCAAATACTATTCTCATGTGCTCATACCCATATGATCATGTTATTCATATGTATCTTTATTTTCCACACTTACATAGAATTTTATCTCACCATTTATTATGTTTTATTTCCCCATGTTTTGGAGAAAGGTATTATGTATGGTATATCTAATAAGGTTCTTATTTATAATGAACACAGTAGTAGATGACATAGCACACATATGAAAAAATGTTTATGTTTCCTTGTTTCAAAATACACTATATTATTATAGTTCTCAAGCATATGTTTATGTAATGTTATTAATATTAAAAAAATATGTATTATCTATACTTGTTAAGCTAGAGTCTCTATTTGGTATCAAATGATATATTTAGTTAATAATTGGAAACTAGAATTTTATGGAAAATGAGATATCCAAATAAATTTATAAGTATAATTCTAAGGATGATTTAAAGTGTAAAACAATTTCCCATAATTTTGGTAAATGATAGAGCGAGTGGTTTAAAGAAATTGAATCTCTATCGGGATACTACAAGTCGGTGTGGATTTCGAACAAATATACAAAGGGGTAATAACCATGAAGAAAAATTATTGATCCAGACTCGATTGAAAACTTGTGCATGACAATAATATTTTCCTCACAACTAGTTTCAAATTTAGATGGGATATAATTTAGAAATTTTTAAAATCTTTATGAACCATCCTGAAGGGTTTAAATAAAATATGATAGTGAATGACCTAAGATAAGCCTAAGGTGTCATAGAATAAATTAGGTGTCATGATTTAGAAAAACTATATGTGATTTTTCATTATTATAATTATTACAGTTTCTTACACTATGATTTTTGGTTTTAGTCAATGGATAAAACATGAAGGAACCGTGTTAATCATAAGTAAATAAGAAAATGCATATATTTTCCTCCTAATAATACCTATATTATGGGAATTGGGATGTAAAATATCATTATTATGATAATAATAATTTATCATTTTATTAATCATGAGGAACATCCAAATAACTAATTGGGGGAGAACGTTCTATTGAGTCCATCATGAGGCAATGTGTGACATCCTTAAATATAAATACTCATACAATAATTTCAAAATAATATACAAGTACCACTAAAAATATATTTTCCATTCTCTAGTGTTTGAATCATGAAAAATTCAATTTTTTTCCATATATCATTTTCATATTTATGAAAATCAATGGTGGAATCTTATCATGAATATGAAGAATATATTTTAAAATTGACTCCATGTATTTAGATGATTTTAAGAACTTATTTTTCATTAATTTCCTCCATAATATTATTTATGTGGAAATGAAGGAGTTACATGAATTAAATAACAAGATTTATAAATCCATTAGTACCTAAGAAGCTAATTTAACAATACATGCAACGTACACTTCTGGTATTATCATCCAACCTTACTGAATGGTTGATTAATACTTCAATGGCCCAAAAGAGTCTTATAAGTGTGTTATCAATAATATAATTTAGTAAATATGAATATATTATTCATTTTTCTATCAATGTGCAAATCGATGTTAGAGTTACATATCAATATCATGGTTTTGATAAGTAATTGAATGTAGAGTTTAAAGGCAAATAAAAAACAATGGAGATGTGAAATTAATATTTATTTTATGCTCAATGTGTGGGAATAGGCATTAAAAAATTGTATTAAGGTTACTATTGAATGTTTTAATTGTTCAAGGGAGGTTCATAGTGTAATTTAGTTCCAATTTTATTGGAAGAAGTAAGATAATAATGAGAATATAGAGAAATCTATACAGAATTAACCTCCCCACTTCAGCGATTTATGTTTAAAGATAATGGTAATCATGATAACTAATTTGAAAAAAAATGGTTAATTATGATGATGGATGATAACAACCTATTATGATAAGGGAAACCTCATGTTACCTCTATTTATGATGAGTGGTGTGATTATGATGTGGTGAAAGGTACACATACCATATACACTAGAACTTATAATGACTCATTTGAATGTGGATCTATATATTTATTCATACACAATGAATTTTATAAGGGTATACAGATTTCACTTAAATGATAATATTTATAATTTTTAGTGAAAACATATAAGGTTATGATGATGTCATCTCATGTCTATGATTCCTCTTTGGTCGACATTGGTGAGAATGTGCTTCCTGGAAATATTTTCATTTCTCCTCTTGTTAAATACACCATTGCCTTTGGAATGGATAGAATTTCTCTATATAAATTACAAAATAAAATACGAGGAATGGAATCCATGTTTGATATTCCAAATCAACCAACAATCAATAATGAATATGATGATAAATGTGAATTTAAGATGGAGTTCACATCCATGGTGTGGGTCTTGATTCATATTAAAAAGGGGTGTTTACCTTCAATGGTTGGGGAGAAATTCAACATCGATGAAATGACTATTTTTTTAGAAATTTTTTGACATATTTTCATAATATTTTCCTATCCATCCAACCAAACATGTTGTTAAATTCTTAATAGAACACATAACTGGTGCCAACAAAATTTCAAAGACTCCTAATAGAATAGACCCAATTGATTTTTAGTAATTTAATATGAAACAATAGGAAAACCTTGATATGTGAATCTTTTTTCTATATGTGTCTACTTGGGATGAACCTATTCTTTTTAATAAAAATAAATACAGGTCAATGTGACTCTATATTTATTATTTGGAGCTTGAAAATATTGAAATTAACAAAAAACATACTCTTCCATCTGTTGAAGAATTATTTGATCAAATTCTTGGACCCTTTACAAAATTTAAGTTGATTGTATATATCATCAATTTGGATTTATAAAGGATCATATACCCAATAAAACATTCAATACACAGTATAAACACCACGAATACATAGTTACACTTTTTAGTCTAACTAATTTCATAACTATATTCATTTATTTATTCAATAGAGTCTTTATAAATTACAACAATCAAGTTGTTTTTTTCTTCATAGATGATATTATTATATTTTAAAAGATCACGTAATATAATTAATATCACTTCATAATTATACTAAGGACCCTAAGTAATGAGAAAACATAAGAAATATTTAAAATGTTTGAATTTTGGATGAAAAAGTTTTCTGTTTTGGCTCAAATAATATCTAGAGTGGGTATATCAGTGGATCTATAAAAGAATGATGCTTCTAAATGTTGGGAAAGACCAACCAATTTGATTGAGAACCCTAGTTTTCTTGGTTTAGGTATATTTTATCAATGGTTTTTGGAGAATTTCTCATCACTATCTAATCCAATCACAAATATGAATGATATGGGATCTCAGTTCCTCTAGATAAATGAATGTGAGGAAAATTTCAATTAACTAAACAGAATATTAGTTAGAACAATTACACTTACATTAACTATTACTAGGGAAGAGTTTTTAATCTATACTAATGCAGACAAGAATATATTGGGATTTGTTATTTTGAAATATTGGGTGGTTATATATTACACCTCACTATAATTGAGGATTCGTGAGAAAAATTACCCATATCATGATTTGATGTTATATTTAGTAATTTTTCTCATTAAATTTATGGAGGAATTTTATTTTTGGATAAAATTATGATACACATACGAATAATAAAATTTTAATTTATATATTCACATAAAAAGAGTTGAACATGTGGAAGAGTAGATGATTAGGGATGACTAAATATCATGACTAGTCAATAAATTATCACCCTAGTAAACCTATCACGGTGGTTTATTATTTTAATTGAAATGATCATGCTTGTTTATCAATAATTACGATAAAAAAATATCGAATATTTATGATGATCAATGGATGGATCAAGAAATCATGATGTAAGGGGAAAAATATTTTCTTAAACAATTTAATGTTCAACCATTTATCCAAGTGAATATTAATGAGTCATAGAAAGAATATATATATATATACACAAAATAAATATAGTAATTTCCCATGTTTAACCATAATCATGAAAGAATGATATGGTTTTGGAACTATGTATGTGTTCTATACCAATTAAAATTTATGAAGGAGTTGTTATAAGAAGCATATAGTTCTTAATTCTCTATTCACCCTGCAAGTATGAAGATGTATGCATATTTGAAATAATTATTCTGGTGGAATGGAATGAAGATAAATATCATAGATTTTTTATCTTGGTTCATGGTATTCCAATAAGTAAAGGCTAAAACAAAAAAATAAAATGGGATGTTGCATCCATTACCCATACCAGAATGGAAATGAGAAAACAACACCCTGGATTTTATCAATGGAATCCAAAAAATACCAAAAAATATTAATTATATATGGGTATTTGTTGATCTCTTTACTAATTTATAATGATTCATCTTTATCGGATATGTATTCTATCCAGATCATATTTCTAGGATATTAATTAATGATGTGGTAAGGTTTTATGGAGTGTCACATTCAGTTTTATCTGATCGGGATCCAATATTTATCTCAATTATTTGAAAAAGTCTTAAGTTAGATCATGATATATAGCTGAGTTTCAGCACTTCATATCAGCTATAGAATCAAGTTATCTCTTAAAGATAAATTGAAAACCAAGAGTATATGTTTAGATCATTTAATTTGTATTTCAATGGTATTTGGGATAAACATATTACTATTTTTTTTACAACAATAGCTTTCAGTTAATCATTTAGATGACACCTTATGAAACCTTATTTGAAAATAAATGTAAATATCCAATTTTCTTGAATGATGTTTGAGAAATAAGGCTTTTGGGAATTGATATAGGTATATAAATGACAAAGAATGGTATATCCATGAAAAACTACATAAATTCATATATTAGTTAGTATAAAAGTTATTATGGTAATCCCCAACATGACCTGGAATTCTATGTTTGTATTGATATTTTTTTAAGAATTTCTCCATGGAATAAGGTTATGAGATCCAAGAGTAAATGGAATCTAATACCTTGGTATATCTTTCCCCTTTATTTTCTTGATCATATCCGGGTGGTAGCTTATCAATTAGAGATTCCACTTAACCTCTTTCAAGTACATGATGTGTTCCATGTACCACTCCCAATAAGTATATAACTAACCCTTCATATGTTTTAAAATCAAAAGTCATACACCTTGGGAAAGATTCTACTTATGAGGAATGACTGATGGATATTCTTCATTGAATAGAAAAGTTTCTATTAAACATTACCACTCACCTAGTAAATGTTTTCTGAAGAAAACAAAATGTTTGAAGAAGCTACATAGAAACTTGAGGATATTGTAAGGAATTTGTATCACCAATAGTCTCTATCAGGGTGACACATTTCAAGGGAAAATTTATTTTAAGAGGGGTATAAGGTAACACCTCATGTTTTTATTAATTATTTTTCTATGAAATTAAATTTCATTTATGGATTTAATTATAAAAATTACATAGTTTATCTTGTTCTACATTCAACACTATTATATCATGCATTATATTCAATTCTGATTTCTAAAAAATAGCCCCATATTATTAATATAGTTATTTATAATCAAATATTATTATGTATCCATTAAAAATAGTGATACAAATAGTAATAAATAATTTTTAAAAATTTTTTATAATATTTTAATATAACTAAACCATATTAATAATAAAATACAGAATTTTTTGTTAAGTCAATACATGTTTCAAAAATACTATTTTTTTTGGAAAAAATGATTTTATTCCTTGTTGTGAACAATAATAAAATTATTTTTTGTGAAATTTATGAAATTATTTTTGTAAAATATAATTTATTTTTTAATTAATTATGTAAAAATCCCATTATTGTGATTTTTTGGGATTTTTTTGAAATATTTCAATTTATTATGAGTAGTGTAAAGAACTGAATTTTAATTGAAAATGTCATTTCACCTAAATGATTAATAAATTGAAAGTATATTTTAAATATTTTTTGAAGTATTATTTATATAGATTAATATAATGCATGTAATTAGAATCAATTTCATATAGAAATTTGATATAATAGCATTATATGATTTTGATCATTTTCTCTTTAAAAACCCATTTCTCATCTCGTCTATGGGATTAAAATTAAATTAAATCATACAATTATTTAAATATAATTTGTGGAAATGGACTACATATTATAAATCTGAAGAATTTTTATAATATAATAAGGGAAAATTAATTTTTGGAAAAAATTATTAGAGAATATAGATAAAATCAATTAAAAAATTTTTTGTTAAAAGAAGGTTTTTCACAATACATGCGTTTGAATTAAAGTTAATTCCACACAAATATGTTTTTTAAATAAATTATTTCATATATAGAATTATAAGTATAAATTAAAAAATAATTCTTATTTAATGTCTATATTATAGGATAAATTAACTAAGTAAATAAAAACATACAAGTTACATTGGTAAATAACTATAATGGTAAAATTTAGTAAATATAAAGACTATGGAATAAATTCATAAAAAATGTAGTTATTTTTGTGATGGTTCTTTTTATCTAATAAATAAACATTAATATACATTATAATTTAAATCTTAAGGCACATGATGTAAGGGAAACCTACGAGTAGTGAATACTTTTGTGTATTTACAAGAATTCCACTCCTCCTCAAATATAAAAATAAACTCAATCAAATTCATTATTCACACCATAAAACAGTTTTGGTTCAGCCATGACCATCCCAAATAACTTCAAAAATAATATCCCCTCATCCTAGAAGAATTATTTTGGGAGGAAATCCATCCTGTGAACACTTTTATTGTAAACCTAACATAGATACTCGAAGAAGAGGCAATGTTCATCAACACGGATTTTTGTTTTATTTCTTTCTCAACCCACTTAATTTCTTATTATATAAATATTATAAAAGAATATTATTAGATTAAATATAATTATACGTTGTTATGTAAATGTAATAATCTAAATTATCACACCCCGACAATGTTGGTTATTTATTTTAAATTATTTTAATTATTATATTGAGTTTCGGTAGAAGAAGGGTCGAGTTTTAAAGTTTCGGAAGCCTTTTTGTTTTTTGTGCGGTCAGCCCGCACAGTTAGGGGTGATCATGCGGTCCCCAAAGTAAAAAAATGAAATAAAGTATATAAATAAATAAATTCGACGAAGATAAAATGCTAAGTAAAATAAGAACGAATAAATAAATTAAAAAGAATCCTCAACTCTAATAATAGTGTATATATATATATTTATTATGTTATTGTTATTTCTATTAATAAGAATATTATAAGTTTAGTGTCATTATATTATTTTATTATTTCATTCTAAATTGTTTTTTTATTTAATTTAATTTTTTTAAAGAGGAAACCCTAGGAGGGGCGTTGCCCCCCTCTCTTTCCTTTTGTGGCACTGCGCACCCCTTTGGTGCGGCGCGATCGAGCCCTTCCCCAACCAGCTTTTTTTTGCTTTATGGCGCACCACTCATCACTGCTCCTCCATGATCCTCCCTCAATGCACTAGCACTCCGCCCTTGTCCTCCTCCCATTCTTCACTAGCCACTTATTCCGTCTCCCCCATTCTTTTCCTTGTGTGCACAGTAGGGCCTGTATCAGCCCTCTTTTGTTGCTACCGCCTCGCGTTCACCCCCCCTGCGCATAGCCATCCCGACGGCCCATCTAACAGCGACTCCTACTCACACGGTCGACACTCCTCCTTGGCCGCACCCCCTCCCCCTTTTGGTCCGGCGCGCGGTGCCCCTCCCCTATCCACCTTCTAGCGGCGCAAGGTGCCCTCAGCCTTTCCCTATCATCCAATACGGCAGCCTCCACCTATTTGGTGTGACTCCATCCAACGGTTCCCCTCTTTCCTTGTGTGACCTCCTCTGATAGACCCTCTTCCTTCAGCAACCACCCTCTTGTGACGACCCCTTCTTCCGTCCAGTCGAACTCCATCGCCTCTTCTGCATTTCAACCACTCGACCCTCGCCGACCCTCTTACCTGACGACTTGCAGCGGAAACCCTCTTTTTAATTTGGGGTTTTGATTTCTGATCTGAAATAGAAATTTTTAATTTTTTCATGCTCAACAAATTGAAGGTGAGATTATCTTATTTAATTTGGGTATATTTGATTTAATCTAATTTGTTATTTTTTTCTTCACGTTAACCAATTTTTTTGGTTTTTTATTCGCATGTTTTTCTTGGTTTCTATGGGATGTGTTTGTTCTATGAAGTCCTTTTCTCTCTTCTGTTGAAGTGTTGTTGTATTCACGCACCACCGAGGTAGGCAAATTTGTGTATTTCATTCCGGAGCACTCCGCTAATGTTCGTGCACTTTCATTTAGTTTTAAAACTAGTTTCGCAGCATTTTTATGCCTTTAATTAGACTTCTATTGTGTTCTTGAATATTTTTGATGTTTTTAAAAATATTTTTGGAGTGAATTCCTGGTTCGCATCGGCTTGTGTTTGTGATTATTTTTCTGTTTAGGTTCCAAATATTATTTTGATATTTTATTTTAAAATGTAATTCACACCCCTATGTTATTCTTATCTATCGTTTTATGATGTTTTTTCATTGATGTAGTTGGTTAAAAATTGGTCTTTGGTGTAATTTGTAAATTGTTTGAGAAATATTTATTGGTTTCTAAAATGGATCGGGGTGTGTTTTGAATATAAATAGTTTTGGTACCATTTCATTGTGTGTTATGACTTGTGCTTTTGGTTTATGTGAGTCCCAGATACCTTTAGTTCATGCTTTGGTCATTCTTCATTAATTGTTTTTGGGTGTTGTTTAGTTGTTATAGGGTGTTTCTCCGACATGGCCTTGAATCCCCTCGTTGGGTTCGGAAAGGGTGTCTTGGGTCACGTCGGACTGCGCTGTGTCTGTCGCCGCTGAAGGCGAAGTGATTTAGATTGATTCGGATTGTTCCCCTTTATTTGCAAGGCACACCTTTTTTTACCGCATGTTTCGGGTTCGTTGCATTTTTTCTGCACCAGTTTGAAGGTGGGTTTTACTCTGTTTATTCATTTGGATTATTTTAAGACAATGTTTATGTCTTTTTAGATACTTTACATTGTTGCAGCACATTGTAAAGGTTTTTCTGAGATGTTGCACTCGTTGGGAAGTGGCGCGTACTTGTGCCCAAGTTGGGACGTACCACATCATCGTCGTAACCAGCCTGCGAGTTGAGGTAGGTCCCCCATTGCCCTTACCTATAGATTTATAATTTACTAATTGCTTGATGCTTTATTAATTTTAATAAATTGGAAATAATATAATAGAATTATTTTTCATACGATTATTTTGTGTGTAAAGAGGCGTTTATTTTATACCGAACACTTGAAACATTTTCATGACGAGAAGACACCCAGTATTGAAATAATACCCATTTTTCCTTTAAACATAATTCACGGAATTTCAAATGTAGTCCTAGTTTTAAAGATAAATGATTTCTTTTGAACAAGTGTAATGTATTTTCTCGAGAAATGTGGTCTTTCTTTAAAATTTGTGAAGGCTCTTTTGGCACTTTAAGAAAATAAATTATTTTCGAAAACCCATTCATGGGTGATCTGTGGTGTACGTTGATTGCGTGAGATGTATGTGATATTTGTGCATCGCGACTGATTGTTTGTCATTGTTGATTCACCCCTTTTTTATAATATGTGTTGACATGGGAACCTGGCATAGTGAATGAATCTTTTGAGAACTATTACTGCACTAGTTTAGACCATACATTGTCTAGTGGCCCCATAGTTGGGGAATACTGAGTTATTGCTGCTATGGGGATTGGGCCCCTCGGTTAGGCCATGCAGGGCTATGTCAGGAAGTAGTATGGGCGTTATGACATCAACGAGTTAGGGAATGCCTTCAGGATGAGTCACATGTATAGTATTTTCTGGATTGTTCACGATCTCATAGGTTCGCCCCATGTTTCCATTAGTGTTTATTTGTGTGTGGCACACTATTGAGAAGTCTAGTTCAGTGATGGCTTGTGTGTGCCATTTTTTGTCATTGCCCTTGGCATGTATTGTGTGTTATGTATACCTTTTCTTTTTGGATAATAACTAATGTTTGGTTTTCTAATTGTTCGTAAAAGTGTTTTAAAATGCAATGCACCTATTCCTTTCAAACATTAGAATTTTTTTTTAAATTATCAAGGGAAATGGACTGATACTTGTTCTAGAAATGAAAGTGTGTGTGTGTGAATACCAATATCTTGTATATTGAGTTCAAACCTGGAATTAATATATTTCTTTATTTAATGATAGTGCATTGTGAATAGATATCAGGCTAGCCTACTGAGTTTTTATACTCACACCCATAGTTCATTTCTATTTTTAGTGTCTGTGAAGGCTACAACTTGGGTGTGTTCGCCTTGGGGGACGTTTGGTCGTGAGTTGGAGAGTGACCCACAAGGTCACGCAGAGATATGGGTTGTCTCTTTAGGTTAGTTTTATATTCTTTTGTTCTTGTTTAGTTACTTTTCTCTGTTTATTTATTTTAAGCTGCTCTATTTTATTTCACATACTTTATTTATTTATTTTTTTTGGGAGAAATCGTTCCCACTGCCTTTTTTGATGCCCTGGAACTTGTCACCAGCCCGAGAGGATCAGGAAAACCTCTCAGGCAATGTCACGGGCCGGCTTTGGTGACCAGTTCAGGGTCGACCTTGGTTGGTTCGTGACAAAATGGTATCAGAAGGAGGTCGGCTCTTAGCAGACCTCACTTTTCAGAGCGCCCTTTGTTATTTGGTATGTCTGGTTGATGGAGATTAGGACTGTCGGGGCTCAAGAGGAAGGTTTTCGGTCGGTGCCTGATCACCACCGCTCGTGACGAGACCTAAGTTACCAGGGGTCATTTGGGTTTTGAGTCTTTTGTCATTGTTTTGGATTGATGGATGACAATAGATGGGACTCGGTGTCACACTACGACCCCACATGGAGTAGTGACCCATGTGGAGCCCAGGTGCCCGATTCAAGGTCCTATGGTGTTATGTCTTACTTGGGGCATGGCTCACTACCATGTCGCCGGGTTGGGCATGAGTACTAGTTCCTCATTCCGGTTGTCCATTGTTGGTTGTTCTTTTTCTTGATTACGGTTGATTTTAAAGTGTTTTTGGAAATGTGGGTGGTTTTTAATTGAAAGGGCTCTTTCTCTAATGGTTTTAAAACTAGTAAAATGGGGTTTTTTTTCAAGTTGTTTTGAAATCGGTGAAGTGGGTGTTTAAAGAGTAAGTTCTATGATTTGGAAAATTATGGCTTATGTTTGGATTTGGTAATGGAGTGGAATGTGCAACCCTTAGTGTCCCTTAGGATCGTCCGCATATGTGTGGGTATACATGTGAAGTGCACATTGACACATATGTACGGGTGATTTGAATGGAAAGGGATGAAGGGTTATTTGGCGTTTCATAGGATTCCATGGGTGGGGTTTTGGAATTTAAGGCTTGGCATGATTTTTCTAAAATGGACTTGAATGAAAAAGTGATTTCGAGACTTAGTTTTTCATGAAATGTGGGATTTGGTATTTCTAAAGGTGGATTTTACCTGTGTCTGTATATGTTTGATTTATGAATCTGTTACACTTGTCTTCTGCAGTTGCTTTGGTTGTGTTTAAGCTTGTTCGGGGTTCCGATCCAGTTGTCTCAGTTTGAGGTTTTTCTTATGATTGAGTTTGTCTTGATGCCAGTTTCGATTTTGTTTTTCTGGTTCTGAATATGCCACCCAGAAATGTCCTCAAAAGTTGTTAACGAGTCATGCCAAATTCTGGTTTTTACATATTTTTTAATTTCTCTCAGGCATTCGGGGTTCGTTAGGGGTAGTGAAGTGGTTTGATTGGAGTAGAGCATGTCTTCGTGTGGTTGGGAACTCCCGAGTTTGATAGAGTTCGTATTGTCCTAGGTTTAGTGGAGGGTCCAGGCTTGGGCCAATGGAGGTGGATGTCTCATCATAGTTGGATTTGGGATAATGTGGAAGGTGTTTAAGTTTGTGTTTATCCAATGGATCATACTTGAGGAGGTGAAGGGGAAAAGAGGTGAGATCATTTCCATAGTTAACAAGGCCAGTGGTTGGTGAAGGCCTGTGTCAGCCGCTTTAAGGAGTTGACATTTTGAGTGCAAGTGCCTGGAAAATCTGGCACCTTTTGTCATTTGAGAGGGTTACCCTTTTTGGGAGCAGGGTGTATGAGATAAACCAGCCCTTGATGATATCACTTTTTGTCGGTGTCGACTCCTGATTTGTCAGACTACTTTCTAATGTTCCATCAGTGTTGGCGGTTCGAGCATCCAAAGACATCTTGTCTCATCTCTCTGAAGTCATGCTATTGTGTGACCACTCGCGTCACTGGGAAAGGTTCCGAAAATAGTGTCATTCGAAGAGGGAGTTCTGATCAGAGGATGCTGATGTCTGACTATGAGGCATAAGATGCTTCAGCCATCAGAGCCCCAACCTTAGGTCATGGGGTGAAGCTCAAGAATAGATTGGGCATCAGAGGCACGTGAGACCCTTGTTTGGTTCTTTATCTTTCATCTTGGAATTGAGACATTCAGGGTTTCCTTGTCCTGGTTTTCCCACTGTTGTAAGTTCATCTTTTGTGGTAATAGTGTGATGAAGTTATTCTTTCATGATCATAGTAGTTGCGTTCTTCTGAATGTGGCCTCTAGAATTATTGTTTTCTTAAAAGTGTATTTACCCTTGTGTGGGTTGGTCATGGAATCATTAGTGATCATTTGGAGATGTGAATATTGAGGGATTTTTGTCTTGTTCTGAGAGTTCTGGGTTTTAGTGGAAGCGTTTTCTCGCTCGTACTATGGGAGTTGGATGTGTCAGGGTTTTAAATCGGTTTGGGGAATTATTATTTCCAGTAGTGTTGTTATAGGGAGTTTATTATTTTGGTGCCCCGATTTGCTGGGTGGCCTTGTTGTGGTGTTCCGTTTAAGTCTTAATGGTCCTGCTCAACTCAGGTGGGTAAGTCGGTATGTTTGGGTTGGGAGTTCCCGCGTTATCCCCTCCTCGGGTTGGTGTGCATGGGTTTTAAGTATTCCGTGTTAGTAGAGACTTTATGGTGGGGAGAACCCTCTCGTGTTCTCCCCTCGTTTTATGTCATGGTTTCTTCATGACCGGTTGGGTGTGACTTGTGGAGTGGATCATCATCCTAAGGTTCTTGACTTTCCTTTTTGGCTCTATTCGAGTACGGACTCAAGCTTTGTCTATCTTTTGTCTTGGTGACCTTCAGGGGACAAAAAGTGTCTGTGGTGGGGAGAAATTTTGCACCCCGACGATGTTGGTTATTTATTTTAAATTATTTTAATTATTATATTGAGTTTTGGTAGATGACGGGTCGAGTTTTAAAGTTTGAAAAGCCTTTTTTGTTGTTGTGCAGTCAGCACGCACAGTTAGGGGTGATCATGCGGTCACCCAAGTAAAAAGAATGAATTAAAATAAATAAATAAATAAATTTGATGAAGATAAAATGCTATGTAAAATAGGAACAAATAAATAAATTAAAAACAATCCTCAATTATAATAATAGTGTATATATATATATTTATTATGTTATAACTACTTCTATTAAATAGAATATTATAAGTGTAGAGTCATTATATTATTTTATTATTTCATTATAAATATTTTTTTATTTAATTTAATTTATTTAAGGAGGAAAACCTAGGAGGGGTGTCGCCCCCCTCTCTTCCCTCTTGTGGCACTGCGCACCCCTTTGGTGCGGCGCGATCGAGCCCTTACCCACCCAGCTTCTTTTTTTTCTTTCCGGCACACCACTCATCACTGCTCCGCCATGATCCTCCCTTGGCACACCGGCACTCCGCCCTGGTCCTCCTCCCGATCTGCACCAGCCACATATTCCATCTCCCAAGTTCTTTTCCCTATTCACACAGAAGGGCCTGTATCATCCCTCCATTTTTGCTGCCGCCTCGCGTTCACCCCCTGCGCATAGCCATCCCAGTGGCCCATCCAGCGGCAGCTCCTCCTCGCACGGCCAGTGCTCCTCCTTGGCCGCACCCCCCTCTCCCTTTTGGTCTGGCGTGCGGCGCCCCTCCCCTATCCACCTTCTAGCGGCGCAAGGTGCCCTCCACCTTTCCCTCTCCTTTGGTCCGGAGGCCTCCACCTCTTTGGTGTGACCCCATTCGAAAATGCCCCTTTTGCTTGCACGACCTCCTCTAGTGCACCCTCTCCCTTCAGAAACCACCCTCTTGCGACGACCCGTTCTTCTGTCCAGCCGAACTCCAATGCCTCTTCTGCGTTTCGACCACTCGACCCTCGCTAAAACTCTTCCCTGACATCATGCAGTGGTAACCATCTCATTAATTTTGGGGTTTTTATTTTCTATCTGAAATAGAAATGTTTAAATTGTGCATGATCAACAAAGTGAAGGTGAGAATATCCTCTTTAATTTAGGTATATTTGATTCCATCTAATTTGGTATTTTTTTCGTAAAGATAACCTTTTTTTGGTTTGTTATTCGCATGTTTTGCTTGGTTTTTAGGGGATGTGTTTGGTCTACGAAGTCCTTTTCCCTCTTCCGTTGAAGTGTTTTTGTATTCACGCACCACTTAGGTAGGAAAATTTTCTTATTTCATTCTGGAGCACTCCGATAATGCTCGTGCTCTTTCATTTAGTTTTAAAATTTGTTTTGCAGCATTGGTATGCCTTTAATTAGCCTTCTATAGCGTTCTTGAATATTTTTGAAGTTGTTAGAAATATGTTTGGAGTGAGTTCCTAGTTCATGTCAGCTTGTTTCTGTGACGATTTGTCTATTTAGGTTCCAAATCTTATTTTGATATTTTTTTTAAAATGTAATTCTCACCCCTATGCTATTCTCATCTATCGTTTAATGATTTTTTATCATTGATGTAGTTGGTTAAAAATTGGTCTTTGCTGTAATTTGAAAATTTTTTGAGAAAGATTTATTGGTTTCTAAAATGGATCAGGTTTTGTTTTCAATATAAATCTTTTTGTACCATTTCATTGTGTGTTATGATGTATGCTTTTATTTTATGTGAGTCCCGGATACCTTTAGGTCGTGCTTTGGTCCTTCCGCATTAATTGTTTTTGGGTGTTGTTTAGTTGTTGTAGGGTGTTGCTCCAACGTGGTCATGAATCCCCTCGTTGGGTTCGCAAAGGGTGCCTCAGGTCACTTCGGACTACGCTGTGTCTGCCACCGCTAAAGGAGAAGTGATTTAGATTGCTTCAGATTGTTCGCCTTTATTTGCGGGGCACACCTTGTTTTACCGCATGTTTCGGGTCCGTTGCATTTCATCCGCACCAGTTTCAAGGTGGGTTTAATTCTATTTATTCATTTGGATTATTTTAAGACAATTTTTATGTGTTTTTAGATACTTTTCATTGTTGCAGCGCATTGGAAAGGTTTTTCCTGGATGTTGCAAATGTCGGCAAGTGGTGCGTACTTGTGCGCAAGTTGGGACGTACCCCATCATCGTCGTAACCAGGATGTGAGTTTATGTAGGTCCCCCACTTCCATTACCTTTAGATTTAGAAATTTTTAATAGCTTGATGTTTTATTAATTTTAGTAAATTGGAAATAATATAATATAATTAATTTTTATATGATTATTTGGTGTGAAAAGAGCCGTTTATTTTATACCGAACAATTGAAACATTTTCTTGATGAGCGGACATCCAGTGTTGAAAGAATGATAGTTTGGCCTTTAAACATAATTCAAGGAATTTAAAATGTTGTTCTAGTTTTAAAAATAAATAATTTATATTGAACAAGTGTATTGGGTTTTCTCGAGAAATGTGGTCTTTCTTTAAAATTTGTGAAGGCCCGTTTAGCAATTTAATAAAATAAATTATTTTGGAAAACCCGGTCAGGGGTAATATGTTGTGTGTGTTGATTGTGTGAGCTGTATGTGATGTTTTTTCATTATGAATGATTGTTTTTAATTGTTAATTCACCCCTCTTTTATTATATGTGTTGTCATGGGACCCTGGTATAGTGAGTGAATCTTCTGAGAACGATTGTTGCACTAGTTTAGACCACACATTGGCTAGTGGCCCCATAACAGGGGAATACTGAGTTATTGCTGCTATGGGGATTGGGCCCCTCAGTTAGGCCATGCAGGGCTATACCGTGTAGTATTATGGGTGTTATGACATCATCGAGTTAGTGAATGCCTTCAGGATGAGTCACATGTATAGTACGTTCTGGATTGTTCACGATCTCATAGGTTCGACACATGTTTCATTTAGTGTTTATTTGTGTGTGGCGCACGATTGAGAAGTCTAGTTCGGTGCTGGCTTGTGTGTGCCATTTTCTAAACATTTCCCTTAGCGTGTATTGTGTGTTATGTGTACTTTTCCTTTTTGGCTAATAACTTAAGTATGGTTTTCTAATTGTTCATAAAAGTGTTTTGAAATGAAATGCACCTATTCCTTTCAAACATTAGAAAAATTGTTTTTAAATTATAAAGGGAAATGGAGTGATACTTGTTTTAGAAATGAAAGTGTGTGTCTGTGAATAGAAATCTCTTTTATATTTAGTTCAAACCTGGAATTAATATATTTTTTTTATTTAAAGGTAGTGCATTGGGAATAGATATCGGGCTAGCCTACTGTGTTTTTATACTCACGCCTATAGTTCTTTTCTGTTTTTAGTGTTTGTGCAGGCTACAACTTGGGTGCGTTCGCCATGGGCGATGTTTGGTCGTGAGTTGGAGAGTGACCCGCAAGGTCACGTGGAGATAGGGGTTGTCTCTTTCCGTTAGTTTTAATTTATTCAGTTCTTGTTTATTTAATTTTCTCTGTTTATTTATTTTCCACTGCTCTATTTTATTTAACTTGCTTTATGTATTTATTTGTTTTGGGAGAAATCGTTCCCACGACCTCTGTTGATGCCCTGGCACTTATCACCAGCCCGGAAGGATCAGGAACGCCTCTCGGGCCATGTCGCGGGCCGTCTCGGGTGAGCAGTTCAGGGTCGTCCCAGGTTGCTTCTTCACATAAATCAACACAAACTTCCATCAAATAGATTACAAAATCATCATTATTGGGTATGATGGACTACCTCCTCATAAATCGATGTCATTTGTTTTTATATTACCTTATCTAAAGGCTATTTGTAAAGGGGAATTTATAGATAATATATGATATTAATGATATTTATGGTTTTATTATGATTTTGGAATTGTTATTTCACACATCAATTCGAATTTTCAATTTTGTGGGATTAATATAATATCGGTCATGTGTACGACGGACTGCCACCTCATGAAGTAATGTGATTTATTCATGATTTACAGAGAATGTATTATGGAAGGGTTTAATAAAAACAATATATATATATATATTACATAAAAATTATTTTTTAATGATAATATATATATATATATATATCATTTAATTTTCGTTTAATTAAACATGAAAATGGAAACAACGACCATGCGTATGTACAACCTACCATCTCTTTCAATAGTGTATTTCATTTCATACCACTAAATTTTATTAGATTAATATAAATACACATATATTAAATATATATGATATTTATTTCATGGTTATAATTCTTGTGGTAATCGAACCATGATCAATAATAGAGGATAAAATATTAAACAAATCGAAACATATACAAAAAACATATTACCCGAAAAGGAACATCAACATTAAATTGTTAATAATCAGGTAATAAAGGGTCATTAACAATAATAAATATTATAATATATATTGATATGGATATTTATTAGATGTATAATACCGTTATATTTATGATACAAGTGTTTATAATGAGTATGTTGATTCTTAAGGCTTATAGTAAGGGATCTTCGCCTCACTTTTACTATATGTGAGGCAAATGACATATTAACTAGATGTTTTATTTATAGGGTTTATATATAGAACATTAGTGTAACATATGATTATTATAATTATAATTATTTTTATTTTAATATATATTTTATGATCTCTCTTTAAGGGGGTTTACATTTCAAAAGATGCCAAATCAGAAATTGTTTTTTTGTATCAAATTTCTTTCTCTGAGATATACATCATGTTATGCACATATATTATTTCATTATTTATATATTAAAACCCTTTAACATGTAATATAATGAATTTATTCATCCTCAAGATATTATATGTTATTTCTTAATGGGGCATATGGTTCACTGTTACTAATATGGTAATGATATTTATATTACAATATCAACATTTAGAGGGATTATTTATCATTAAGTCTCCAATGCTGAAATATAAGGGTATAACTATAACTAATTATCATTAATTTATTATCCAATGGTTATTTATTATATCATCAATTAATTATAACATTTTCTCACACTTTGGTACTAAATATAATTAAGAAAAATGTTTTTAGTGAAATCTGATTTTATTTCACTCATAAATTTTAAATTTGTTTTCTTCCAAAGAATTTTTTTTAAAAATAAAATCAAAATGTGTATTATTAGTAGCTTATTATTTTAAAAGAGTTTTTTATCCATTTTTTTCTAATTTTTTTGAAAGGATCATTTATTTCATTTTCAAAAAAGGTCGTTTATATTTTTCCATAAATGTTAAATGAATACTTGTTTTTAAGAGTACAATATGAATGAAATATTACAATGCCATGAAAAATAATTTATTTGAAGATTAATTTATATATTATTAAAAATATTTTAAAATAAATTGGTTTTAAAAATTATTCTATGTTTTAGAAATTGTTTTAAAAAGAATAAAAGATATTTTCCTCAAGAATCATTTTAAATGATCTATCAAACTTCTTGTCCTTATAAGATGACCTAATATGGTGTTACCTATGAATATTTGTGATATGATACAAGTATACAATTCATATTCTTTATCTAAATGGTTTATGTTTTTAGGAATGATGTTTATATATCCCATTTTTCTTCCATGAGTTATACCATGAGCAAATTCTTATGAAACATGCTTCTTTTAATAGTTTAGTATATGATAAAATGATTAAAAGACCAGAATATTTTCAATTGATTATGATTTGATTAAAAATTTATGATACCCATTATATTTCATTTATTATGATATGATGAATTTTTATGATCACTTCCTACACATAAATATGGTTTTTATTATGTGAAAGGTTAGACTTATGTATCCTTATATTGATCATGGTAATGATTTATATATTTCATGATATCAACATGGGTGGAATGGTGAGTAAACCTAGTATAATAGGATAAGGATCTAATAGGGAGTGATCTCTATTAAGTAATACATGGATAAATAAATGATTTAACATAGTTAAATAAGGGACATTATTTTCTATGATGTATTTGGTAGAGATAATTGAATAATATTGAAACTCTTTTCTACGACTATGTGTTTGCCAAAAATTCTATGAATTATTCTAAATTTATTCCCCCATGGTTCATGTTATTTGGTTTCCATATGATTCATTTTTTATGAACTACCATTATTTAGGCTATGATTCAAAATTACGATCTTTCATATATAGGGTATGATTTTAAAATAATATATACATGTCTCATACTATTATTCTCTGGTTATTCTTACATATCACTCTTTTCTAAAATTGAAATGTATTTTGAGGTGAACATTTCTTATGTTTCCTTTCCTATGTTTATAAATAAATATATTATATATTATGACATAAGAAGGGGGATATTTATCAACAACTTTGTTTGAGATGACATAGCATACTTATGTACCAATGTTTATGATTACAATTTTCTAAAGACACTAAACTATTTTGGTTCTCAAGTGAATGTTTATGTAATGTAATTAATATTCATAAAAATTAATGTAATATATATTTATGTTAAGTCCAGGTTTCATTTCCATCATTATAATGCCATTTTAAATCCTCACATAGGATATCAATGATCATAAAAGGTGGAGGGGAATCAGTGATCTATTGTTTTTAAAATATTATTTCTTTTGAAATAACCTCCACCTTGTATTAATCTTTTATAATTTTATTGAAAAAAACTCACAAAAACCAACAAAATAACATAAGAATTTATTTGGTTAAATACTCAACAAGAATAGATATTCATTTTCATGACATAAAAATAATTTAAGAACACACAATACAGCATAAAAAATCATTTATGTGGTTATAGAATTTAGGGGATATCCTTACACTTCAATTTCACTATGATTAATACTATAGTGCATGTTCTTTATGGACAAAGTAAAATACATCATTGTTTTTGTAAAAACATTTAGACACCTTCACCATAGGCTCATAACATGGTTATTGTGTTTAATTTGAATAATTTATATTATATACTCTTAAAAAACTTATTCTTCACTTTTTTACCCAAAACAAGCAATAACTTCTTCAATCAATTAGTTATGCTTTTTATTGGATTCCTTGTAAATTTCATCCCAAAATATTTTCTATAAATTTTATCCAGTACCTTATTAAATGATATCATTATTCCTTATAATGATTAGTAATGGTTATACCTATTATATAGGTTTTTTTATTGAGTTCTCAGGATGGTTCTTGATTGCAACTTCTTCGATCATTGAAATCTTCTATGTATTTTAATTATTTAACCCAGTGTCTCTTTGGTTAGAAAAATCCCTAATCAATACTACGGATAAAAAAACCTTTTTGAATGTCTCTATAAGAAACTAATTATATAACACATCATCTTTTTCAAACACATTAATAATACACACACCATACATTGTAGACGAACCCATCATATAATGGCATTTTAGGTAGAATGGGTTGAAAACCCAGTTTAGCTTCCCCCTCAATGAGAACATAAATACTAAAACTCCCAATAATACTTTTTCACGAAATCATCTCAATAATTATATAATGTTCATGAACACATACATGAACCTTAATTGAATTCACCCTTCATCAAATTTATGTAAATCATAGTGATTTTTATGATTTTCATCTATGATATTTGGAATAATAAATGATTAGCTCTGCATTTTCACCATTTAAATATTTTAAAAAAATTACTAAAGAACACCACTTAACATGAATTCTTTCAAAAACTGTTTATCAAAAAAATTCTTATAAATTTACAATCTTTTAAGACATTATATACATAACAACATTTCATGGACATATATTTAATGACATGCATCATCAAACTCTATTATGTTTCTTCATATGTCTTTTACAATTTTATGATCTTTATACTAGAATATTTCTTTGGTATAACCTTATGACTGCCAATTTTTTCAATGAACCTTACCCCATTGTCTTGAATCAGAACACATCAAACATTAACTTTATATTACATTCTCTCTCTGAAGATATTTATAACAAAAAGTTCATCCGATCATAATTTAGTAACCTAAAATTTCAAACATTGTACATATTTTTTGATAGATATTATAAAGATATTTTTTATGATGAACTTTGTTCGAAGACTTTTTATAATTACATTCCTTAACATCCTTGATTTTATTAATTTATAAAATTTCGTCTATTCACAAAATTTCTTGAGATTTGATTGATCAGATGGTTTCTAATGGTGGATCTTTTATTTATGATTTTATTATTTTGGAACCTTCACTTATTGACACAGAAAATATTTTTTTTTTGGATTTTTTTGATAATTTATATTTCTTAAAAAAATTTCACTCACCATTACAGATTCAGAGAACTTCTCATTATTTTTTACTCACTCAAAATATTTTCTAATTTTTATCTATTGAAATCCCATAAAATTCCTTATTATGAAAATTATACACTTGAAAAAATATCTCCCCATTTATAAAAAATATTATATCATAAGATATTTGAAAACCATGATGTTGGAAAATTATATAGTAAAAATTTATCCCCATATATTATCTGTCAAAACATTTTTTATCTAATGAAACATTATAACCTACATCACACAAACATAGATATTTGAACCTTGTTATAAAAACATTTCCTGATACTTTTTTACATACTAACACTTTTATATGTCTAATGGACTAGTATAATAAAACTCTATTTGAATATATTAATTATATTACAACTCCATCTGATCACTATTGTTTGAAACTTCAAGGAAGTGAGGTGTTTTTTGAAAGTAAAAGAAAATAGAGTTATAGTAAAAAAAGTTATTATATCAAATAACTTAATACCATCTTTTTACCACTTGGACCCCAAACAAATTTATGATGGATCATACAATATTTGTAAAAGATAATTTCTTAATGAATCAATATAAATAAGGTTGATGGTATCATTTGATTAATTTTCTTATTTAAGAATACAAGATAGATGTAGAAAAATCAAATAAGGATTAATTTTTTTTTATTAAAATAAAAATTTCCATTCTTTGTTGATAATTTTTTTAAATGGAATGTTATATTAAACAATGAGAATAATAACTTCATTTTATGGGAACATTAAAGAATAGATAATAAGTCTTTAATAAAACTAGAGCTGGAAAAAAGATGTGTTCACATAGAAACATGCTGAACGGATTCATTTATCTTTAAAATTGACCATATGGAAATATTTAAAAGATTTTAATTTAATTTTTCTATAAAATTCAATGTAATTGAATGTTACAATTTTTAAACACTTTATAAAAAATGAATTTTATAACATTTTATAAAATATATTGAAAATTTTTAATGTCCATTATAACCATCTATTGAAATCCACATCATAGAAAGGATCATAAATCAATAATTTAACAATATGTGAAGTAAATAATCAATGTCACATGAATAATTATATTATATACTTTATATTTTTATAACAATGATATGGAAGGAAAACATTCATTTTAAGTTATATTAGTTGTCATTATCAACAATATGCTTTTATTTGATGAATTATTTCAACTAATGGGAGGATATTAATTAGGAGTTGTAATATAACTAATTGAAAAAGTTAATCTAACATTTGAAAAGGTAATGTTAGGAAAAAGGGACATGTAAGTTCAAAATCAGGGACATATTTCACGACTGAAGGGGAAAGCGGCTTGAGGTAAGAAAATAATTATGACCTGAGAAACATTTTTAAAAATCCACGAAGGAGGAAGAGCAGGAAACTGAAAATACAATAACATGTATATAATATATCTCATGATAAATAAAAAATTGGAAATTATATAGTACATATATATGTAAATTGGTGGAAAAATGTTAAAAATGTCATAATTAATGGAGTTTGAGACAAATAATCCATTACAGATTAAAAATAATTCTAATAATAACAACTAATAATAAATATAGAATTATATTGAAGTTAAAATAACATTAATAAGGATAATACATGATATTAAATTTCCAATATTATGTATATAAACTATTTAAAATAAATTATGTGCATAGAAGAACAAGTGTCTCAATGAAAGTGGTTTTCAGATGAAGCTCTTACCATTGTGGGAAACCATTAATCACTTGCACCTAACATTTTAAATAAAAAAATTATGTTTATTAAAGACCATAATAAAAATCTTATTTATCTATAATTAATTAGCTATGGTATAATTAAATGCATAATTTTTTAATTTATCAAAATTTGTCCACTCATGTTAGTTACTCAAGGTTGTTCGGTTCAGTTTTGAGTAAATAACATGACATTTTGACAGTAATTAATTTTATTTTTAAAATTAATTTAAAAACTCTAAAATATAAATATTGTTTTTATACCATTTTTATAAATTTATATAATTTTTAACGTCATCAATTATTGGTGGTAATGGAATACAAAATGTGTCACTATGTGATGGTGGTAATCCACATGTACATACAATCAACAATTTTATTACCTATAAATATTGAGGGATGAAGAAATTAAAGTAATTCAATAGTATATAATGATAATAATTTTATAAAATCATAATTTTTTTAAATAAACATTTATTTAAATCAATGATAGGTGGTTATGGGAAATAAGATGTATTTTTCATGGATGTGGTAGTTCTCCCATACAGACAATTAATAATATCATTCCTTAATGAATGGAAATAATGATGGTAAATTAAAAAACTCAAATTTTTATAGTTATATAAGATAGATTAAAATTATAATTATTCATCAAACACATAATTTATACCATAATAAAGATTTTGTGAAGAAAATGAACTTAATCGCATTGTTGAGATGATATTCCTCACAACACACAGTCAATGCTAATGTTTTTCTTAGTGTATGTATGGGTAAGTATAATTACTATTAAATTTATATAATGAATTTCAAGAATTTAAATGCTATATAATCCATTATATTATAGGATTTAGGGATTATAATTATAATTAAAATTAAAAAATATAAGAATAAGAAACACAATGATAGAGACTTAGATTTTTCATGAATCACTCAGTGGAAGTGAATGTATTATGGTAATTAAAAGTGGCCAAAGGATATGGATAATTATAGAGGGTTATAAGATGAAACTTTGGGTAGAGTTTCACCAAGGAATTTCATGAGAGTTAGTTGATTTAAGTGAGTTAATATTAGTTTGAAATATGGGTTAGAAATTCAATGCCTAAAAATGTGGGCCTAGAAGGTCAAATGTTTATCTGGGCTTAGGAACATTTGTATCACATTATATTACTCTTTGGAAAACTAATTTTTCTTAATTAAATATAAATCATGGAAATTAATTTTTTTCTAAAAAATTAATAGGACTGTTACCACAAAATTTTATTGTTCTAAATAAAAATTTATTCTCTATTTAATATAATTAAATTTATAAAGAATATAAAATTTACTTCTGTAATAAAAAATACAATATATCAAAAATCATTTTTTTAAAATAAAATGTTTCTTACGTTCAAAACTGATAATCATGTGTTTTAAACATGATCTATTCAATATATTATATTAATATATTAGAATTTAAAATTATTTTAATTAATATTTAAGTCATTATTATGTGACATTAATATTTTAATTGCCGATAAAATATTTCAAAAACAAGTATTTTATTATTCACATAAAAAAAATATTTCAGGAAAATATCAAAAATTCATAATATGTTTATTTTTATAATTATCTATTAAAAAATAAATCTTATTTTTTATAATTATATTTATAAAAAAATATATCTTTAAAATTTTATTTAAACTAAAGAATATACATATAAAAAAATTAATTTTAACTAAAGTTGTCATTAATCATAAGTGTTTTTAGTATTATTTTATACATATAATTCAATTGAATAATTTGAAATATATTAAATCATATTAAATACATACAAATCATGTAAATGTGAACAAGGACATTTATTAAATAACATAATTTTCAGTTTTTTTGTGGGTGATGAATGTTATTACATTTAAAGAGAAGATATATATACAACAATCTCTGGCCATTAAACTATACCCCCTGAAATAAATTGCCTCCTTACATTTAAAAAAATTTAAAAAAAGATTTCAAAAAAAATATTGCATAAGTAAAAAAAAATTCATATGAAATATTATAATTTAAAAAAGACAAAAATTCATCCGCCTTTATTTTGAAAATAAAATTATTCATTTTCCCTCAAATGCCCGGTGCTTTAATTCCTCAATTTTCACACATAAAGAATTTCAATGTTCATTTAGGACATTAACTAGTGTATTTTCCACAAATAATTTACATAAATTAAATTGAAATTTATTCATTAATTATCTTTGTCACTTAATATTTCACGAGAATATATGCTTGTTTTCTTTGGTGTGTTTTGGTGTGTTTTGTGTTTTCAAAATGTTTATCATTCTATATCGCATTATAATGGGTTGGTCATTGAGGTACTCTCAAAATTTTCTCATACACTCATGATTCATTATGATTCCATCCATTACCAAGAACAAAATGGTTCAAATGAGTGAAATAACATTTACAATATGGGGATTTTATCGGATTCATAAAAAGAAATTAAAAAAATAAAATAGTCATTCTCTTTTCTATTTTCACATTTTCCCTTTATTTATTATATTCCCCTTATTTTAATATTTTTTATGATCTAGGTTAATTTATTTTTAGTTATCATACACATCTCATCCTAATCCCTTAATTTAATTAGGAAATTAACCATTTAAAGGTTTTCATAAAGATAATATGATCAATCAATGAAAATCATCTGGGAGTGTGAACTTGGTTATGCCGTAAGGGCCCATTCACCATGCGCCAGAATGATGAATAAGGAATACTCATCCAAAACATATTGGGGTTATTACCAATATATATATTTGTACCAAAACCACATCTAACTTTAGTATCTAGATAGGAATGTATTACACGAAAAAAACACAATATCTACCATACCAACTAATATGAACCAAACCTTGAACAAAAATTATTTCATAACTTATAACATAGATTAGAAAAAATAAAAGTCTATGATATAGGGTCCACTGTCTTTGGGTGATTAGACATTTAAATATAAAATTATAAAATAAAACATAATTCTATTAATTTAATATTCATTGAGTGCTTCTATCTCTCATAATGCCTCTTAATTCCTCATAGGTTAAGCTTAATAAATTTAAAATGAAAATGGAGATAAATAAATCCCAACAATGAAATAAACATGATAAATTAGTATAACATGGTATGTATAACATGATATCATAAATATA
Source organism: Viscum album (assembly GCA_963277665.1). Lineage (NCBI taxonomy): Eukaryota > Viridiplantae > Streptophyta > Magnoliopsida > Santalales > Viscaceae > Viscum > Viscum album. The sequence goes on from OY728156.1 coordinate 547,747,398, forward strand.
ATGATCATAAGCATATAATCATAGAACAAATAAATTATAAAATAAGATCATGGAGAAAACATGATAATAATATATGATAATGTGGTCATAGGAATGAATAAACAGTCTAAATATGACATTATATGAATAATTCAAGTATTCCTTCCTTGGTAACATAACAAAGTTTTCTTGGATAATTTTTCACTCCCATTTTTGGCTATAACCACTACCCACACACAATGATATCGTATAAGATCAAAAAATTAAACAATTCAACGTAGGAGGATATAATTTTGATCCCATGCGTTACATAATATAAATAAAATATATGTGTGAAAAATGTTTTCAATAAATATATCATTAAAACGAAAGGAAATTAAATTTATTTTATATCCATTAAAAGTATGTCTCTAAGGAAGTATTCATGATTTAGTCAATAAACAAGTAATGATAAATCCATTGAATATAAATATGCATCTAATGATTTTTTGAATCATTCATGGTAAATACAACTCAAAACATGTCTAAATATATGTTAATTACACCATATAGTAAGTGGATATACCAATTAGAAAAAAAATTCCTCTCTCAATCTATATACTCGGCATTAAGGTGAATACCCTTCAATCAAGTAATGGACATAATTCATTTAAAAAGGAATGAAATTAGATGTAAATAATACCTAAATAATGGGATGATTAGGAAATATAGAAGTAGTGATGGATAATATCATATATATAAAAGATAATTTCATAATAATCCCAGATAATGTTGGAGGAAAATTTCATTTAAAGAATACTGTTGATCAAGTATATGACATTGATGAAATGCACCGTAATAAAAATTAATAAGTTTTATTTGAAAATAAAAAATTCTTATATTATTTAAATATATATAAGAAGTGATATTTTATTAAACTAAGATAATAATAATCATTTTTTTAAATCATGATACCATAGAGAGGATGTCTCTTACAGAATGGAGAAGGAGGAATAAATATTTGTTCACCTGAAAAATTTTCAAAGATATTACTTTTGGTTGAAAATGACAAATTTAAAAAATAAAAAAGATTTAATTTACAAATATTTTAATATATTCATGGTTGTTGTAAATTATTTTTTAATTCAACTTGTAAAGAAAAAATTTAGCTACATTTTTTAAGATTACATTAAATGGAAACATTTTTTTCAGAATTAATAATCCATAAAACATTTAAATCCCATTAAAACCATTTAGTGAAACCCACATCATAAAATGGATGATATGATGTTTAAATTATAAATTTTCAATATATGTATTATGGAAAGATGGAAAAACATTTAAAATAAATTTGATAGGTGAAACATAGATATGAAATTGAAATATCTATTGGTAAGTATAAGTGTTATTGTTATCAACATCATGAATTTATTTCAGGAAGAGTTTAATCAAACAGTTGGAAATTAGAAATGATAATTAATATCCATAGATAAAACATAAATCTAAAATTTAAAATGGAAATGATAGAAAAATATTATTATATGATCCAAATCATGGATATATTTGATGACTTGTTGGAAAAAAGGTTATTAGTTTAGAAAATAATTATGAATTGTGTAACATATTCTATAAAAAACATGAATGATAATGATCTTGATAATGTACCCAATAAACTAGGAGTAAGATATATTTCATGATAGAATAAAAGTTGAGAATCATAAACACTATACAAATTTAAATTGACTTATAAAGAAAAACATGTATCAATGAAGTGTTCTTGAGACAAAAATTAATTTTGACTTAAAAACATTAAAATAAAAATTATTAGAACAAATAGAGATAAAATATGATTTCAAAATACTGTGATTAAGTAGGATACAAAACATTTTATATCCAATTGGTATTATATACACAATTTAAAATTAATTAGGTACATAAAATAACATTTGTCTATAAGTAGTAAGGTTTAAGATGAATCACATTCTTGTGTATGAAAGCATTATGAAATTGAAATTAACTTCCTAAATAATAAAATTATGTTTATTAAAAACCATAATGATAAAATTATGTATCAATTATTAATTTCTTATGGTTTACTTATCACCATAAGTTTCTCATTTATTAAATTGTTTCCACTCCTCTCAGTTACCCAATGTGGATCATCTCTTTATTAAATTAATATCTAATCATATTGACCATTATGTTTTTTAAAAATTTATTCCTAACCTAATGATATAAATATTATATTAAATATCATCTTTACACAAAATTAATTTTTTAATTTATCCATAAATAGACACAATTGAACACAAAATGTGTTACTACGTGGTGGCGGTACTATACACATACACAGAGTGGACAATTTAATTTTCCATAAAATACATGGGAGTTATAATGTAAAAATAAATATCATTTAAGAATAATAAAAATTTTATAAAAAATAATAATATTTTATTAATTACATTTTTAGGTCTATCCATTTTAGGTGTTTATGAGTAATAAGAGGCACTGTCCACAAAAGTGGTTGTCCTCCCATACGAATGATTAATTATATCATTCGTTATTAATAGAAATAATGATTGTAAATGTGAACTTGGAAAATTTATTAATTGTATTAGATACATAAAAAACATAATTATTCATCAAAAACATTTCTGATACTATCCCTAATATGCGAGGATAAAAAATAAACTATATCATGTTGTTGAGGTGGTAGTCTAAACAGTGTAAAATTGTGGATTATGCATTTCTTAGTGAATCCAAAGAGATGGATAATTATTTTTTAATAATTATAATGACATTTAAGTAAATAAATGATACTAAATTCATTATATTAATGGAGTCAGTTAATAAAAGGTTAATATTTTTAAAAAAACAAAGACTAAGAATAATAAACATTCACGTCTGAGGATAATGACTGAAAATTACTTTTTCAGTATAAAAGAATTTTTAAGGGAAAAGTGAGAAACCACATACAACCAAAGAAAACTATCGGACCACCCCATCGCAGTAAGTGTTCCAACAACAAACCTTCACCAACACAGGACCAGTCGGCAAGAAGTCCCGTGCAGAAGCACGTGCATAGAACCGATGATGAATCCATACCCTCTAAAGCATCCAATTCCAAGAGACCTACATAAATAAAGACTAAATTCAATAATACAATTCTTGAGTTGGTCCATGATCATACTGAAAACAAGTATAAACTGAACTGTAATGATAATTAATAGATGACCCATAGAAACTATAGCTCACAGAACCCATTCAGTCACAAAATCCAACCGAAACCACTAGCTTAATCAACGTTGTAAACAAGAAATTTAATATTACTCGAGTCTGACTTCCAAAATAGCTTCCATGTTAAGGGTGAAAAGTTTAATTCTTATTCTTCCCATATCTTCTTCTCAAAAATAGATACTAGTTGATCCCAATACTGAATGTAGTCCTCAACACTAATATTTCCATGGTTGAATGCCCCTACCAAAATTGAGTCATGTTTGTTAATCCATGAATTTTTCTCTTCATTAATAAACACCTCTAGAGACCTCCCCATCATTCTAGCAGACTCCTCCTAAGTAGCATTGAGCAATTGGACATGTTCTATCATTTTTTCTTCAGAGTTTAAAAGCAGAACCAAGGACTGGAAATCATGCTCCCCGGGCCTCAAATGGCTCAAAGACTCCATAGCCACTCTCTTGTAAGTCATCCTCTTTGCTAAGAGTATCTTCAGAGGAGGATGTAGTGCAGAATAGTCAGTCCTCCCCTTATTTCTCTTAGAATCCCTAGTTCTCTTCTGGATTAGAGCCTTAGAAATAGAATGACCATATACACTGCCTTTTGAATCCATCACACCGACTCTATCTCCCTCAACTGGAATAGAAAAATTAGAACTCTCATCTGAAAGTCCATCAAACCTGTTTCTCAAGGCAATTGATCTCAATCCACCTTCCTCCCCACCTATGTTTGGATCAACATCATCCATATTGGACCCCTTCCTACCCATGGAATCTCAGCCACTGAACCAGAGATGTCCACCTTCCCTTCATCTGATGAATTTTCCAGGATTGTTTTACCCCCTTCCTCTTGATTTCAGTATCAATCCTCTATAGCTGGTATTCTCCCCCTTCATCCTGCGCACCACAACTGGATAAACTGGCCAAATCTCATTTCAGCATGTTGAACTCATCTTCCACCATCAGGTAAACCTGGTGTGTTGCCACATTAGTGTAAAGAGTCACCACACCCACTGTTATGTTGACCTCTTCCACACTACATGTTCGCACCTCCTCCACTGATAAATACAAATGTCCCCTAACTATAACGTCTTCACCCACTACATCCCAACTCAATATCATTGTCTCACATACCAGTGGAATATTTTCAATGCCACTGACCACCATTCAAGTCATGTCATGCCCGTTCCTAAGACAATCATCCATCAATTGCGAGCCAAAGACCCTACCCACCAACTATGAAAGTGTTTGTCGATAGAAATCAGCAGCATGCCGGAACCGCTAACATGATAAATAGAAATCCTTATAGCTTTAATATATTACTCTCTACCTTCACAAAAATTCTTCTCCAATTTTAATCCAAACATAATCAAATGGGACCCTAGATGCATCCATATCCACAGATATCCTCGGGCAAATTAGGTGATAGACTGTTGCCATTATGATATCTAAACAAAGATACCTACCAAGTATACTGCCGAGAATTAGGATAACCGAGGGGTTTTGAAATGGCAATAGAAGGACAGGGAAACTAAACCAAATCGATGTGGACGGCGAGTCTAAATTCATGTGGAAATCAAATGACCAGCAGAATAAGAAAACGTGACATCCATTGCAACGCCGCAATGCCATTGACCCGGTGCAGATTAGGTACTCCTCTAAAAGGAACCAGATCATAATATGATGACTATCATGCAACCCCACCGTTGCCCGCTCCTGGAGAACCCAATTGTATAAGTTGAACCTATCAAAGGAATTGACCGTTGGCCTTCGGTGTTTGAACCTTACAATCCGGTTGAACATCAAAAATGCGGAGGCTTCAGGGAACTCCGAGGTTGAAATATGGAGATTTGGGATTCCATTGATGGGCTCTGGAACCTTTAGTCCAAACTCATATTTTGGGAATGGAGGAAGATATTCAGGGATTGAGAAGGGGAAAAAATGGGGACGCTTCATTCCTTAATAAAAATCCCTCCCCTGTATATGGGGGACGAACCTGCACTTCCACCACCGTCGTTACCATAAGATACGAGTCTCTCCTGGGTTTCCTTCTTAATCTACTATTAAATGATGTTAATAGGAAAATTATGGGTGCCCATAGGCTATGGTGTTGGATCATAAAATATATTTATATGTATATTTTATGGCACAATACCAAAGGGGGGTGAATTAAATGTTTAACAACTATTTATTTAAACGCTGAATAAAGAACGTAGTTTAATATGTCTTAAACTAATACAATTCCCTATCAATAAATTTGACCACAGAGGTCCTGGATCCTATATATATGATATGATGTAATACTATAAGTAATGAAGAACAATTTTATTCAAATTGAACACAATAATTAAATAAATAAAATTGAAAAGTATTCTACCATAAAACATATAGAATATCTTAATACAATAAGTAAGAGTGAATTTTAATTGAAAAAATTACAATTAAAATGTATATGAATAGAAAGAGGAAACAATAAAATTCCCTTTCTAATAAAAATAGTGGCAGAAAAGTAAAAGTATTACATTAATTTTATCCCAAAGATAAGGGCATCATTTAAACTAGGATAAAAGGTATCTTTTACCACCACCTTGGTAAGACCTATATAAAATGATCAATACGACTGTCTTCTTATCCTCAGAATCCCTTGATTTAGAATAAAACCAACGCTACTATCAATCCATAAATTTAAATCCTTCCATATAATGATCGATAACTGGTCTTCTATTCCATGAAATCCCTCGATCTATATTATATGATAAGTTGTAAAAAGCATTAAAAAATCACATATAAAAATATAGTAACATAAAACAATCTTTTCACTTCTTTTATCTTCAAGGCATTCAAACGACGCAAGAGATAAGTCACATAATCGTTCTCTAGAAATTGATAGAAGAAAAAATTGTGTATTCTTATAAGAATGACCTTCTATTTATAGGCATCCGGTTTTAGTAGACATATATCCTCCAATGGACATATTTCTCTGAAAATCTCTAAGGGACTTGGATACCTGGAATTACAACAGTCAAAACAAACCAAATACACTACATCATTTTGATTAGTAAACAACCCACTCAAAGACATTGTTTTTGGGTAAAAATAGTAAGTGAAAAAATATGAACCAAAAAGTATGAGTAACATTTAATAAGTATTTAAGTTATGATAATAATATAATAAATTCCAAAATTACAATACATAACTTCTTTTCTAGGATTATCATGATAACAATGCATGTCTTGATTACAATTTATGTTTTGATTATGAATCTTAACGTGGTTACGATGCATGATATTTAATCTGGTTATGATGCTCGAATTCAATTTGATAATAATAGTATGGTACATACTTTAGTTATGATTCCTTACTATAATACAATACTTAACCTGGTTACAATGCATTATTATGATGTTGTACTTAACCGGGTTACAATGCATATGGTTACGATGACCTGGTTCTGACACATGTGATTAAAATTCATTTGGATACAATGCATTTGAAATCGATGCAGTATATAATCTAGTTATTATTCCTGATTACGATGCAATACATAATATGGTTCTGATTTTTAATTATGATATTGTACATAATTTCATTACGATTTTGAGACTACATATAAAACAATGAGAGTGAACAACATAAATGATTATTATAATATTACAACATATAATAAAGATAATTTGAGTGATTATGATTCTGAAACAACACACATTATAAAAAATATATGTGATTATGAAGAGTGTGATTTGTGATTTCCAAAACAAATGATTGAGGGGAAAGTTGAAACACATTTTGACTGAAAATATAGTTCAAAGTAAAAGGTTATATTATTAATTAACAGTCATATTTTACTAAGTAATTAAAATTTAATGTGAGTTATGGAAGGGTTAGAGGTGTTAACCTTTTATAAGTGATGAAATGGGGATTTTCCATGTAAAATAAATATATGTAATGGGTAAGAATGTGATGGAATGAATGTTATGTGATTGAGGCATGAGAAGGTTGGTAATATGTGTGGTAAAGTCATTAAAACTGAAAAGGTGTTTTATAATTTCTAATGTTCATGTAATCATATGAAAATTCATTTCATATTATATTACTCTCTTAGACACCAATTAGTTTCATTTAAATATTAATCATGAGAATTATTTTATTAGAAAAATCATAATAGGTCCCTTACCAAATATTTGAATGTCCTAAATTCAATACTTTATTCAATTTGATATAATAAATATCTAAATTAGTGAAAAAATATTTTAAAAATAAATCATATAATATATCAAAAAACAACCTTTATAATAATATATCACTTATGTTAAGAAATTATAATCATGGTTTTGTAAAAATCTATTTTAAATAATATATATATATATATGTATATGTATATATAGTTTTTCAAAAAAAAAGGTTTTACAATTATTTAATTCATTATTTTGTGATGATAATATTTTACTTAAAATAAAATGAAAAATAAAAATATTTACGACAAACCTAAAGTTAATTTAGTAATAAAAAATCCGTAAAATAAATAAATAAGATAATTTTAATATTCTAAATCGTGAAATAAAGTTAATTTTATCCAATTATATTCTAAAAATTTATATATTTATCTTTCAATTTAAATACACAATATATAAATAAAACTGTTTTATTAACCTAAGGTGTTTTTATCATGTGTGTTTTTAATACTATAATATAAATTAATTTAAATTGTAAGAATATCAATATATTATATCATATACCAATAAATATTAATATCTTAATGTTAATGAACATAATTTATTAATATTGAATCCTTTTAACTTTATTGTGTGTGAAAAAAGTCATTGAATATAATTAAATGATATATATACTGGAATGTGAGGTAGTTAAATTAATGGATTGACGGTATAAGTATATAGAATATTTATTGATTTGGTTACATGGTAGGGAATGGTGAAACATGGTGGGGTCATTCAATGTAGGGGAGGGAATGAGGTTGATTCCCATCATTCCCAAGATTCCAAATTTGGATAATGATGATGATGCAATTATGGTAATGAAGAAAAGGATGTAAACGATATGTTATGGGTGGAAGTCATGAATGATAGGTTTAGGGAACACAGATAATCATTTATTTTTTCATGATTTCATACTATGATAATGATGATATGGTTGTGGTTTTTCTGAGGAGAATGTGGATATGCAATTAAGGGTGGAGGAATATAAGGAATGAGAGGGGAAAATGATAATTCCCTTCATGATTGAATAACGTTATAAATTTTTGGTTGGATAGATGGATACATTATATGAGGTTAAAATTTTTATTATTAAATTAATGTACTGAAGCAAACATGGTATGTTAGACCTTCGAGGGGATGGAGTAGGTAGGGATGTGGTCTGGACAATATTAGTTGTGATTTGGTAAGTTTTATTGGTTATGGTAGTTTTTTTGTTGTGTATTTATGAGATTCATGTTTTTTTATAGAATGGGATGATTATTTATGAAATATTTTCTATTTTTTAATTGTTTTTTCATTCCTGACCAGGATTACAGAGTGATCATTCTTTAAGATTTCTACAAGTTAGAGGTGTAACAACTAAATTGATAGGTGAAAATTTTGGAAATATTTTTAAATTAGATACATAATGATGGACTATGTACACATTTTTATGGTATTAAAATTTTTATATAATTTTCCTGGGTATTTTGTTCATAAAATTTTCAAGGATGTCTCAAAAATAGAGGGACATGTTGGGAAATGATATGGGGTGTGGGGTTTGGTGATTATTCTCTATGTGTTAATTTAGGTTATATCTATAATTGTTTTTATTTATTTTGTTTCGATAATTCATTAATACTTTTGTATACTTATTAATCATGGATTATTATTTTTTTACACAGAAGATCATATGGAGTACTCCAATGTTCTTACTCCAACAAATTTTTCGAAGCGTTTATAGGAAAGAACAATGGTGATTTGAGATGTAGTTTGGGTAGCATAGATGGATATTTTTTGCTATTAATTCTTTTAATTACTTCGATATTATGTATTTTAATATATTTAACATTTGGTATATGGAATTTCATTTACGAAATATATATTTTTAGTCTTTATTGGGGGTTTGTTTCATTGATCTAGGGGTTTCATGAGGTTAATTCCACCAATATGCTTGATTATACCCTCTATATTAGCCACATAGCTAAGGCCTACTGGAGGTGGAATCTAGGTGTCACTATTTCATTCATATTTGGACCATGTGGGATTCCATTAGGGGAGGGTCTTATTGAGTACTATGATATAATGTTTAATGTATTAGGGAAGATTATGGGCTTAAAATAAATGAGGATTGCATGGGATTGGTAGGGAAGTGTTAAACCCTAAGACTAAAATATGAAATCGGCCCTGAATATAGACTAATACATAGATATTTAGGGATACTGTGATCTAATTCAAGGAATTTCACATAATATTCAAAGGTTTAGGTTGAAGTGTAACTGTTTTAGGTTTATAATTGTAGGTATGTATATGTATGATTATCATTAGCAACACTGACATTCCATTCTGGATCTTCAATGTGATTTTATGATTATACTTATTTTATAATTTTTTTTTATTTTTATATAATTAAATAATTTATTAAATAAACTTTAATAAAATAGTAAAATGTAAACTAAATATAGTATACCTTTTAACTAAATTTATAATTATTCATTGATTCTTTTTGTGAAATGTTTCCTATCACGTGATTTTAATTTTAATTTTCGAAATGTGTAACTTGTTGGTATGTTTATATGATGTTAATAAAAGTGACTAAATTATAAATATAGATTTATTTTTTTATGTCATTGTTTATTTTTGGGATCCTTTATAAAAAATATTTCCTAAATAAATTCCATGCGGTTAGGTATAAATAAATTATTTTAGATTCATTCTTAGAATAAATTTAATTCTTGTAGAAGTTTTTATTGCACGTGTCACCTTCCATTCATAATATTTTATATAAATGTGTTAGTAATTTAAGGAAATATGTAATTATGTTCAATTAATTATTTAATCTTTTGGAGATAATAAGAATTATTTGTTATAACCAATTAAAATTTCATAAGTTTTTGTTAACAAAAAATAACTCTTATTATGAATCATGGACAATGTTTTGTGATAACAATATATATATATATATATATATGCATGTGTTATACTTTAAATTATAACTAAAAAATAATTTTTATTTATTGAAATATATATGACATTGTGTTCAGGATTGATGCATATTGTTTATTATGAGAAATATGTATAAAGTTAAAAAATGTTTTTTTGAATTTTTATGTTAATAGTAGTATATATTTTCCCCAAAACGTTGTTAATTGAGAATATTTTTAATAAATATATAGTTAGATTCATGTAACTATTTATTTTGTAATAAAACATATTTCTAATATAGTATGATTGTTTAATGAATATTTAGTGTGAGATTGTCAAGTATGATTCAGGGAAATAAAGTGTGTATAAATTTTATTTTTTAATTTAGAAGCATGTCTATGTGATATTATTAAAGTTAAAGTCACTATAATTTATCTAAACTCTTCTAAATAAATTATATTGGTTAATGATGTGATATTTAATTATTGAATTCCCTGATATGCTTATATGTTTTTTCCAAAATCCGTTTCTTAAAGATAAAATTAATGTATGGAGGTTATCGTTTGTGTGGATATTGTTTTTAATGATGATCTATATTAATTGATACTGTGTATTTATTATGGTCGGGATGATAAAATAAAATTTCATACACGATTCATTACATGATGCTAGTAAAGAATTTTTTTTCCATAAAATCATAAATTTGCTGGTAATGTTCTTTTTATCAAAACATAATTATTTTGAGAAATATGATGAAAAGTGATTGATTTTTTTGTTTCATTATAATATTTTCTATGGTTGGATATTCTATCCTTGGTATGATTTATGTGGATTTAGTGGGAATTTCATTGATCGATTAGAGGTATGGGATGATATGGGAAGTAGAGTTGTGGCTTATTTCCTAGGTGGCCATTATAAGTTTTGATTGTTGGTGTGGAATTGACTATATAGATAAATGCATTGGATGAGGATTTTTTTTAGTTATCATGGTGATTTTTTAATAGTGGTGGATGGGATTTCATTTTTCTAGAAATTTTTACATGGCTGGTTATGTAAAAAGATATGATCTTATAAATGTTATGGATTAATTTATGTTATGATGCATACTATCTGTAACACCCCGACCCCAGTTACCCAGAGTCAGTGCATTAATGTGTAACATTGGCATGATCACAAAAGATCAAGTCTCGAAAGACTTATTAGTTTAGTATCCTTGGAAACACTAGATACATTCATAAATGTTACATTACATCATAAAGTGAAATACTACAATAACATAGTCTCCATTTTCTACACTCATATCCCCTTCTGACTATCCCTATGGGTCATTCATAAAATAATTCTTCACATCCTAGAATATATTAAAACATTTAAAGGGGTGAGCCCAGATACTCAGTAAAAATAACAATATAGCGGAAGCTTTCATAAATAAACGTAAACATTTAAGGCAATGTATTGCTAAACAAAATCATTTTAAACATGAACTTCAACATAATATGGAAAAAGTAAAATGAAATAATGCCATTTACTTATTCACATGGATATTCTATTGGTCGAATAATCACATGGAATATCAATAACAACTATCATAATGATGGAATGAAAAATGCCAGACTATCATAACCACGTATCCAAGGCCTCATGCCAAGACTACAAATAAGATTTTTTTAAGTGCTTGTGCCAGGACACTAGTTCGTCTCATGAGACCTGCTGATGCATCGAGGAGCTATAGCGGGCTCCACCCATCACTTATTAAAACCAATCCATTCCTTATAAGAAAAGGTTTAAAATTATCATAAACCATAACATAATCATATCACATAAAACATGCATAAAAAACATAACATTTCCATATTTCAATCACAAAATATCAATACAACACATTGATATAATAAAAACACTTTCAAAACCATTTTTAATACAATAATAAAAGATTAGTAAAACATTGTATTTATTTTTCATTTAAAAAAACTATGGCGTGTAAAGGAAGCCGAAACTCAAATAATTGTCACAACGGCGGAGAATTCGTTGTCACCGCATACGTAAGAAAAAACATTCATTTTGTCGTTTAGTGAAAATGTTTCGTATAAAAATATACCTTTTGAATAAACGTAAAGTCAAAGGGGTTTATACACCGTATAAAAGTAAGTTGTGTATAAATCAAAGTATGCCTCAATGAAAGGAGATTGAGACGAAGTCCCGTACAAAGATCATTTTTTTAATAAGATATATCTATTATGTGTATTCACTATAAGTACACATAAATATAGTACAAAATACAAGATATGACATAATAATATCATGACATAATTTGATAGTAGGATATTAACCCAAAGAATGGAAATTGGGTTAAGAAGTTCCCTTACCTTGGGTCGGACATGACTCGATCATTCTTTAATCTCATGAATAATAAACTAGAGTTAATTTATATTTTCTTAAGAACCTTTTTCATGTTCATTAATCCTTTTATATCACTTATTACCATGTTATGAACATTATTTAATTATTTATGTTAATAACGGTCATTTTGTCGATCTTTGGTAGATGAGTCAAAAATAACCTTCTTATAATTACAAGTTGTTCATGTGGTGAAATATCCATTATATCCCGAATTATATTATTTATGTAGATATCATATATATCTTATATATCCATTATATACATTCATTCATAATATTACGTAACATTTAGAGGTAAGAAATGAAATGCATCGTTCATGGAGACGGTAAGCCGTACGTACGCATGAACGCTACTTTCATTTCTATTTAATATTTAATGTAATTAAATCATAATTATATAAAGGTACATTATAATTCCAGTATAATATCATATATAATATCATTTACTCCATTCTTTATACATCCCACATATGGCATTAACGATTGAATCACTTTTAGGGGGCGGTAGTCCGCACTTCCTAAAATGAAATTATCGCGTTTACCGATAATGGAAACCATAAAGGTATGCCATAAATGAAAAATAAAGAAGCTTAAGTAAAACATAAACATATTATATATCATATATAAATATAGTGACATATTAATGGCCACCTTTGAATGTGTTATTTGAGTGTTGACCAATCATCGTTTCGGGATGCAGAAATTCTTCATCCACAAAAACAGTATGTTCTTTAACCATTAGATGTAGGTGTGTGTACGTGTAGCTCGAATCCTTATTATAATAACATACTAGTATATTGAGGATACTGGTGTTGTTACAAAAGAAATGAAAAAAATAGTTTAGGGGGTTAGAGAATCAAAATAAAACATAAGAACAGAAGAGAAACTACTACCTTTAAAACAGGTAACTCTTTTTGATTTGACCTCAAAGGATTCCTTGGGAAGCCTTATGCCCAAAGTGTGGCTTCTAGGAGTAAGATATAGAGGTTTAGAGAGTATTTGGGCAGAGTTTGGCCGATCCAAATGGCTTGGATGGTGTACATAAGTTGGTAGTGGTGGGGGCCTTTTATAAGAGGAGAGGAGGGGCACTCTTGGAAAGTAATGAAATGTTACTTTATTATATAATGAATTTCGGATTTTAAAGGTCCCAAACTTATATATTTCAAGGATAAGGTGATAAGGGTGTGAAATATACTCATACAATAGGCTTTGGACAAGTGTAATTCTTAGATTTTACATTATCCGTCCATTTTATTAAAATCGTTAATTAATGAGGTAATCGCTGCATCATCATGGTGTCATAAATAATTTAATTTTATTAATGTATAAAAATTATAAAAAAATATCATGATTTAGGAAATCATTTTATATTTATAATTAATATTTATATTCAAAAATATGACTTGTATAACACCAATTAAAAATTGTTTTAGTATAATAACTCATGTTTGTGACATTTTTATTTTAACATTAAATAAAAAGTTTTTAATGTCGTTTTCCTACCAAAGTGGTTGCATGGGGTCCCCAAGTTGACCCATGGATTTTCATGGTCTGACATGACTCATACAATAGGGGTAGGACAAGTGTAAAGGTCATTTCATATTATTATAACATTATCTTTACCTTAAATTACACTAATTACCTTTAATCGCGATTAATTAAATTTAAAAGTTACTATCCACCAAAAAAATATTTTAATCACATTGAAAAAAATTTTACTTCTTAATGACAACCATGTATGTCATATTTTTGAAAATAAAATCACATAAATGGTAATGATTCATTTAAATGAAAAATCTGTTTTTTAACTACCAGTTAGTGGTTTCACTATTCATCAGAAATTGAAGTTTTTCAGAACAATGCCAAAATTTCACCTTAAGATATAATTGATATTCTGAATTAAAAAATGATGTCTATTTTACAAAATTACAAACATATAAGTTTCATTAATTAATTTTATAATTAATTTCCGCTATCACAACAAATAGCGTGTTTTTAAGAGACAATATATATCAAAAGGTGGACAATTGTTTATGTCCAATTTCAAAGTGAAATTAATTATAATGACCACCATAGGATTAAATGGTAAAAATATATTCTAATTACACTTTAAAACCACTCAATAGTATAATTTATCACTATAAATACTTTTGATTAAAAAAGATGTTTTTAAGTATTTTTCACTATTCATAAAAAATTGGAAGTTCTTAGAAAAATATAAAAAATTTAACATAGGATAATTTCGATATTCCGAATCAAAAAATGAAGTCCATTTTGAAATATAAAATATATATAATTTCAAAAATTGGGTATTACTATTCATAATGGTCATTTTGATTGGTCATGGTGTGTTCGAATCTCAAACATGCGTACAATGCAAGCTATTACATTATTGAAAGAGAAGCGTATCCTGGAAGCTCGGGGTGTTACATTATACAATCCTTAAATAAATTGAATCCTTGCAATTTAAAATTTTTCTTTGAAAATAAAAGGTTGAAGATAGGAAATACCTTTGTGGAAAACCCACATCGGAAATGAGGTTAATAAAAATATAACATTAAATGATAGAAAGATAAGTACAAAGGTCACCCAAGATAGCCCATACTAGGATTCTATGAAAATATAGATATGGAAGAAAAACAAACCATCAAGGTCTGATGGAGAGTTGTAGAAAAAAGGATTATGAGAAGGTTAACCACAAGAAAATCACAAACTTGTGATTAGTTAAATGGTCATTGAATCCCCAGTTGGAAAAGTTAACCAGCAACGTTTTTGTTTTAAGTTACCTTTTATAATGTTGAGGAATTTATTTAGAATATTTACTAATAACGTAAGGGAATATACATACTTGTAATGTAGACTTTCATTCTTTAATAAATTTTTACAACAAACCCATGTTTCACTCTAAAAGGTAATAGAACTCAAAAATATTCTATTTATCCTAATTGTATAAGGTTCCAAATATTAACATATACCATTTAGATTAGGAAAACTATTTTGTAATAACCAGGGACTTCATGTAGGCTAGTGGTTGGTAATAAAGGCCTGTCGCACTATGGTTGTGGGTTCGATTCCTACAGCTTTGTCAGATGCGACGAGTTATACCCCAACCTACAAGTTGTCCTTTTTTAAAACAATAGTATTATAATATTCCAAAAATATTATTTAGAAATGTTTTAACCTTAAACAATACTATCCAAGGTTCAACTTAATTCATTCCAACCATTATAGTTATCCAAAATACTTCTGTCCAACTCACAGTCATAATTTTATAAGGTAAAAATAATGAAGATCCTTTTTTCTGCGTAACAACATGCGAACACCTTCATCATGTATTCTTTAAAACACTAAAACATCCTAAATTACCCTAAATCCTTAATGATTAAATTCATGATACCTTATTCCTTATATAATACTAGATGTACTCCGTATATTCGAAAATGTATACAAATCATTAATCAGTTTCAAGGAAGTTAAGAATATCCAATATAATTTATCCAAATCAATCATGTATTATTCCAAAATCACTGTCTCAGTATAAGAACCATAATATGGTTTATCTTTCTCTCAACCATATATTTTCCAAAAATTTAACCTACTATGGAGTCACTTTTCTTGGTTCCACACAATCTCAAGTCATTGATGACATAGTACTGCTGTACAATCCTTATATACTGCATAATTATTATAACCAGTACATCATTGATACAAAACTCAAATGAAAAAATTCATTAATAATAACATAAGAACTATAATCATTCCTCTTCATCTGTGGTAGTATCATAACTTAATTTTTATCCAATAACATCATTTGGGGCATACTCTGATGATTTGGACATCGGTTTGCGTAGTGTCCCCACTCCTTGCAGATGAAGCATTGTACATTTGAAAACTTTTTATTACCCTTGAAGTCACACACTTGGTGTCCTTTTTCTCCACACTTATAACAAACTCCCATTCCCTTCAGGCAAGTCCCAAGGTGTTTCTTCCCACTGTTATCACATATTGGAAAAATATTCTTTTCCCTCTTCCCTTTATCTATCATCCTTTTCTTCTCTTCCTTCCCTTCAAATCCATAGGGCTCAGATAATTATTTAATTATCTTATTAACACATGAGACTATTTCTTCATATGTTGATAATACATGGGAGACTATTTCCCTTCTAAATGTTGGCTTAATACCATGAAAGATATGATCCTTCTTACTCTTTGGATCATACGTATTGCTGGAGTTCACAATCCTTCTACTGGGCGCCATTTCTAAACAATGGCATAAAATAGGTCAGTTTATGAATTAAAATATATAATTCCATACTTGTAAAACACTTAACATAAATTGAACTATTTATGGATATAATCCATAATCATAAAAATGTTTTCTTTGAGGAAGTATATACTCATAACCATTAAGTGGTTTGTATAGAAAGTGAGAATTATCCTATGCATATCCCCTGGGAGTGTCGTAACCAAGAGTGCAGCAAGGCCCGTTGTCATGCACCAGTTACCGTTTGAGTCTAGCTCAAAGAGGTGTTTTCAGGTTTTACCCCTAGGTACAGCTGTTCCAGAGCCACCTCTACCTGCTCATATCCAGACATAGATGTATTGCTCGGAAAACTCAGAAAATCTCTATAATACCAAAATTCTTTGAATTTGTTCTATACTAATCTTCAAAGTCTATCTTTGGGCTATGTGCTCTATTCAGATTTTATCTAAATCTAGCTTCCAAGGTTAGTACTAAACTGCCGTTGATACCAACTATAACACCCTGACCCCGGTTACCCAGATTCGGTGCATTAATGCGTAACATTGTCATGATCACAAAAGATCAATTCTCAAAAGACTTATTAGTTTAGTATCCTTGGAATCACTAGATATATTCATAAATGTTACATTACATCATAATGTGAAAAAATACAATAACATAGTATCCATTTTCCACACTCATATCCCCTTCTGACTTTCCTTGCGGGTCATTCATAAAATACTTCTTCACATATTGGAAAATATTAAAACATTGAAAGGGGTGAGCTCAGATGCTCAATAAGGATAACAATATAGCGGAATCTTTCATAAATAAACATAAAAATTTAAGGAAATGTATAACTAAAGAAAATCCTTTTAAACATGAACTTCAACATAATATGGAAAAAGTAAAATGAAATAATTCCATTTACTTAATCACATGGATATTCTATTGGTCGAATAATCACATGCAATATCAATAACCACTTTCATAATGATGGAATGCATAATGCCAGACTATCATAACCACGTAGCCAAGGCCTCATGCCAAGACTACAAATAAGATTTTTTCAAGGCCTCGTGCCAAGATACTAGTTTGTCTAATGAGACATGCCGATGCATCGAGGAGCTATTGCGGGATCCACCCATCACATATTAAGTCCAATGCATTCCTTATATGAAAAGGATTAAAATTATCATAAACCATAACATAATCGTATCACATAAAACATGCATAAAAACATATCATTTACAAATTTCAATCACAAGATATCAATACAACAAATTGATATAATAAAAAAACTTTCAAAACTATTTTTAATACTAAAATAAAAGAATAGTAAAACAAGGTATTTATTTTTCATTAAAAAAACTATGGCTTGTAGAGGAAGCCGAAACTCAAATAATGGGCACGGCGGCGGAGAAGTCGTTATCGCCGCATACGTAAGAAAAAATATTCCATTTGTCATTTAGTGAAAATTCTTCGTATAAAAATATACTTATTGAATAAACGTAAAAGTCAAAGGGGTTTATACACCGTATAAAAGTATGTTGTGTATAAAACAAAGTATGCCTCAATGAAAAGAAATTGAGACGAAGTCCCTTAAAAAGATCATTTTAAAAAAATAGTGCTATTATGTGTATTCACTTTAAGTACACATAAATACAGTTCAAATACATGATAGGACGTAATAATATCACGACATAATTTGAAATTAGGAGATTAACCCAAAGAATGGAAATTGGGTGAAGAAGTTCCCTTACCTCGTGTCCGACTTGACTCGATCGTTCATTAACCTCTTGAATAATAAACTAGAGTTAATTTTTATTTTATTAAGAACCTTTTTCATGTTCATTAATCCTTTTATATAACTTATTACCATGTTATTAACATTATGTAATTATTTAAGTTAATAACTGTCATTTTGTCGATCTTTGGTACTTGAGTCAAAAATTAACTTCTTATAATTACAAGTTGTTCTTGTGGTGAAATATCCATTATATCTAGAATTATATTAATGATTTATATATCATATATATCATATATATCCATAATATACATTCATTCATAATATTACGTAACATTTAGAGGTAAGAAATGAAATGCACCATTCATGGAGACGGTAAGCCGTACGTACGCATGAACGCTACTTTCAGTTCTATTTCATATTTAATGGAATGAAATAATAATGATATAAAGTTATATTATAACTCCAGTATAATATCATATATAATATCATTTATTCCATCCTTTATACATCCCACGTATGGCATTAACGATTCAAATCACTTTGAGGGGGCGGTAGTCTGCACTTCCTAAAATGAAATTATCGCGTTTACCGATAATGGAAACCATAAAGGTATTCCATAATTGAAAAATAGAGAATCATAAGTAAAACATAAAAATATTATATATCATATATAAAAATAGTGACATCTTAATGGCCCCCTTTGAAGGTGTTATATGAGTGTTGAACAATCATCATTACGTGGGGCAGAAATTCACCATCCACAAAAACAGTATGTTTTTTAACCATTAGATGTAGGTGTGTGTAAGTGTAGCTCGAACCCTTCTTATAAAAACATCCTAGTATATTTAGTATACTGTCTTTGTTAAAAAAATAATCGAATAAAAAGAGTTTAGGGGGTTGGAGAAGCAAAATAAAACATAAGAACACAAGAGAAAACACTACCTTTAAAACGGGTAACTCTTTTTGATTTGAGCTCAAAGGATTCCTTGGGAAGAATTCTGCCCAAATTGAGGCTTCTAGGAGTAAGAGAGGGAATTTGAGAGAGTATTTGGGCAGATTTTGGCCGATCCAAATGGCTTGTAAGGTGTAAGTATGGTGGTAGTGGTGGGGGCCTTTTATAAGAGGAGAGGAGGGCCACTCTTGGAAAGTAATGAAATGTTATTTTATTATATAATGATTTTCGGATTTTAAAGGTCCCACACTTATATATTTCTAGGATAAGGTGATAAGGGTTTGAAATCTACTCATCTATTAGGCTATGGACAAGTGTAATTCTTCAATTTTATGTTATCCTTCGATTTTATTAAATTCGTTAATTAATGAGGTAATCGCTGCATCATCATGGTGTCATAAATAATTTAATTTATTTAATGTCTAAAAATTATAAAAAAATATCATGATGTATGAAATATTCTTATATTTGTAATGAATTATTATAGTAAAAAATATTACTTGTATAACCCCATTTAAAAATTGTTTTAGTAAAGCAACTCATGTTTGTGACATTTTTATTTTAACATTAAATAAAAAGTTTTTAATGTCATTTTCCTACCAAAGTGGCTCCATGGGGTCCCCAAGTTGACCCATGGATTGTATTGGTCGGAAATTACTCATACAATAGGGGTAGGACAAGTGTAAATTTCATTTCATATTATTATAACATTATCTTTACATTAAATTACACTAATCACCTTTAATTGCGATTAATTAAACATAAAATTTACAATCACCAAAAAATTATTTTCATCCAATTGAACCAAATTTTACTTCCTAATGACAACCATGTTTGTTGGATTTTTGAAAAACAAATCACCTTAGTGGTAATGTTTCATTTAAACGAAAAATCAATATTTTAACTACCACTTAGTGGTTTCACTATTCATCAAAAATTGAAGTTTTTCAGAACAATGCCAAAATTTTACCCTAAGATATAATTGATATTCTGAATTAATAAATGATGACTATTTTACAAAATTCCAAACATATAAGTTTCATTAATTAATTTTATAATTAATTCCCGCTGTCACAACAAATAGCGTGTTTTTAAGAAACAATATATATCAAAAGATTGGCAATTATTTATGTCCAATTTCAAAGTGAAATTACCTATAATGACCACCATTGGATAAAATAGTAAAAATATATTCTATGTGTACTTTAAAACCGCTCAATAGTATAATTTATCACTATTAATTATTTTTATTAAAAAAGTTGTTTTTAAGTATTGTTCACTATTCATAAAAAATTGGAAGTTCTCAGAAAAATACCAAATATTCAACATAGGCTAATTTCGATATTCCGAATCAAAAAATGAAGTCAATGTTGAAATATAAAATATATATAATTTCCAAAAGTGGGTATTACTATTCATAATGTCCATTTTGATTGGTCGTAGTGTGTTAAAATCTCAAACTTGCGTACAGTGCAAGCTATTGCATTATTGAAAGAGAAGTGTATCATTGGTGCTCAGGGTGTTACACTATCCATTTATAATTTTTACCTTGGTTGGATGAAGGCAATGTGGGTGATAGGATAATGGTGGTACAATTTGGTACATGACGTTTTTTATTGATTTGGATATGATGAATGTGGTGTGGGAGTGTTGATTTGGAAAAGTAAAGGATGAATTACTATGATTTATTTTGAAGTGTTGTTGTTGTTTTCTATATTGATGTGAATTTTATGGTTTATGATAACATTTTTATTATACAATATGATGTTACTCGATTGAAATTCCATCAGGAATGAGGGTTTGGAAAATTGAAAGAGGAATATTATGATAGTACATTAACAAAATTTCAATGGTGGTAAGTACCAAAATTCATCAATGGGTCCTATATCCATGAATATAAGGATTATTTTTAATAATTTGAGGTTTTTTGGTTTGTGATGAATCATTACCTATTCTACGTTTCATTTGATGTTGGAATATTTTTGAAAATGGGTTAGAGATAGTGGGATATGAAAAATAATAACCTCAAATATATTCCATGGAAGGATATTTATTAATTATTCAATAAGTATTTAATTTATCTTATGTATATGTTTGATAATATGAAATGTTTCTTGAGAATTTTCAAGGGGATGAAAATTTTCATATATTTGGTATATAATTTATGGATTTTATTAGTGTGTTTTGTTGATTTAATCCCAATGAGAGAGATCACATACAAAATTTTCAGTCTATCATGGTGCTAGATATTCAATGATATTCAATGACTCCTCAATTGATGTATTGGGATATACTGAGAGATCGTGTGAAGATTATGCGAAGAGTATTTTCTAAATTGGAAGGTTTTAGTAAAGAACCCTACCAATCAGTTGGGATGGTTTTGGTGAAAACCTTAATTTATGAGACACAGAGGTCACAAAAGAAGAGAATGAGTTGAACTTCTTTAACTAGAGTGAGGATTATCACCCTAAGGTTGAGTAAAAGGTGGTTTAAAATGTCTAGATAGATTATCCTTTCCAAATGTAATTATATAGGGAAACATTAGTTGGTTTTCATGAAAATTTAGCACGATTTGTAGTCTTTAGAAGAGAGACAACTATGGGAATGTTTTTGGAGAATCTATTAATTTCAATAAAACCATATAATGAATTTTGAACATATTTTAATGATTATGATGAATGAGTATTAATATATAATTTACATTATATATATATAAATCCTTGGAATTTAGTTATTTCAAAAAATGATTTTTATCTATATTGATCCACATTTGAGGTGAATGGAATAATATACAAGGAGATTATTATTTGTAGCAGTGGTTGGTGTTGTGTTCTATCAAAGGTTGTGTAATCGTTTGAGGGGTGTCTCCTAGGGTCATGGAGAATCTTATTTTTTTATCTGAAAACTGGAGTTAATCTCTTAAAGTTGATGATATTTGTTTGAGTGTTCTATTTGAGATGCATCTCATGAGTGTGTGTTTAAGAGTCAATTATTACTTTTTGTTCTAGGTATAATATCATTCTTAAGGATGATTATATTTTATGGGGTATAAAAATAAATATCCATGATCATTCTAGAACATTAAATTTTGTGAAATATGTGTTAGATGTGTAAAGAATAAATTATTCTGAAGGTGGTGCTGATGGGAATGAAATTTTTTACTGGCCGAGTAAGGTCACCTTGTGAGTATTTGGTATGTGGTGTGAGGGTTCATCTCTTGTTGGTGGGTATTATTCAAATATATTACTTCAAAAAATATAGTTGGTGTTGTAATGTGAGGGGTAAAAGTGAATTTGTTAATATGTTATGACCATTATGTTATTAGGATGACAATTTTGACAATATTGTTGAAACATAAAAGGTGATTTTTTTGGTTTATTTCCCACATTGTGCAGTCTTGTCTCATAATACAAGGGTTTTTCAGGGGGTTTGTGAGATTATTTTAGTTTTGGATTCATAAAATGATAATTTATATGCTAGTTTAGATACACAAAGGAAAGTTCCTTTTTTCTATTATTGGGGGTATTCAAAGGTTTTTATTTAATTCATAGCATGAAGGACATATAGTTGTTTTTTGGTAGTTTTAAACAAGGTTATGTTAAGGAATGGTGATATGGGTTGTGGTATGACCCTTATTCATTTATATTTAATAGTAATGATAACTAGGATTTTTATGTTGAAAGATATTGGGGATAATGATGTGATTTACCATGGTTTGGGGTAATTAACCACAACATGACATGTTAATAGAATGTCATGATATAGTGAAAAATTTATCCAAATAAAATAAAAAA
This sequence comes from Viscum album, assembly GCA_963277665.1. Classification (NCBI taxonomy): domain Eukaryota; kingdom Viridiplantae; phylum Streptophyta; class Magnoliopsida; order Santalales; family Viscaceae; genus Viscum; species Viscum album. The sequence goes on from OY728156.1 coordinate 547,770,845, forward strand.
TGCTTATTTTATCCTCATATATGATTCATCTTCCTTTTAATTTTAAATGATCCAGGTAATATTTTTGATGTCTTTTTTATCATTTCATAGGCCTTACCTCTCAGCTTCGATATATTGATTTTTTTATGACCTGATGAGTTTTTCATCTTTCTTATTCTTTTTTTCTCACTATTATTTCTTCATGTAGGGAAAATATAGGGTATTGATTTTTTTTGATGGTGTATCACTATGTTTTATTTTTATTTAGTTTTCACTCTTGTGGTTTTATTTTTTTAATTTTTCTCAATGAATTCACAGTATTTATGAAATTTCAGTTTAAGAAGAGTATTTCAAAAATCATATTCTATAATTTGAAATTTATATTAATAGAATGCACATTGATATTTCTTCTTTTAGTGTTATCATTTTCTTATAATATCTTATTTGATGGGTTTCTTTGGGTTTTTATAGTTTATGGGGTGAAGAAAGTGTTAAAGGTTCTGTATTGTTTCCATGTTATTTTATATGTATTTATACTTATTGATAAATTATTACTAATGTGATTCTATTTCAATTGAAATGTTTATAGAACATTCTCACCTATATAATTGGATAATCACATAAATATTGTAACAAAATTGTAATTTATAGAATTATAAATTTGAAAATTTCAATTCTTTTTAGTTATTGTAGTTGTGTTTCATGATTCTATATGTTGTCTTGAATGAGGGTGTTGTGGTGTTGGTGTTTTTTATGTGTTTTCTTGATTATAACTAAATTTATTTATGAGATAGTAAGGGAAGTGTGGAAATTGAAATAATAAGTATAAATAATTTTGGATGATAGATACATGTTGAGTCAAATACCTTTATAACGAAATGATAAAATAATTAACGAATATTGTAAAATGGCCATTACTAGGGTAAATTAAATATAGTTTTCCCGATGAATAAGTTAAAGGGGTATTGGGATATTATTAATCTAATAATTATTGAAATATTTGGACATGGATAAAATAAATTTTTTAAAGGTTGATTGAATGGATTAAAATGGCGTGTGGATTATTGAAAGGGTTAACATAGGTGGATTAATGGAATAATAATACAACATTGTTAGTAAATGGTAAATTTTGTTAAATGGAAAGATATTGAAGTGATAAGTTATTTTTTATGTAATTTCATTTGTAAGACATGGTAGTAATATCAAATAAAATTATTTATTATTAAAATATTTTATTATTGTATGGTTTTTTTCCTGTTTTGATGATTTTATGTTAGTGATTGTGTGAAATGATATAAAAAATTGGGGGTGATTTGTTGAACATGGATGTACATAATGGTTGAAGTTATATGTATTAAGGATGATTATTGTCTTAGTTACATATTGGTGAAATATGATACATGTTCTTGGTCATGCATGGTTGGGGGAGGGAATGGGGTGGACAAAATAATTATTCATTATGATCTTCTGTGAGGATAATGATGTGGTCATTGTTGTGGTGAGGAGGATATAGATAAGATGTTATGGGGGGGGGGGGGGGTCCTGAAATATATCTTATTTCATTAGGTTAATTCCAATGTTATTCAAGATACACTACTAAAAACATGATGATGTGGTTGGGATATACAGGATACAGAGAAGCTATTATGGGTGTGGGATATAGATGAAAATAGGGATAGCATGATGTTGATTAGATTCCAGTTTATGTTATATTTCTAATGTATGGTTATAAATACAAATTAATTATTGGGGTGTTGTTATGAATATAATGATGCCAACATAAGATGGTATACCTTACTTGAGGTTTTTGTAGGTAGGTTTATGGCTCTAAGAAAATCAGATGTGAATTGATATGTGTTATCTGTTATGTTTGTTGATGTCATAATATATGGTTCTGTGATTTTTGGTTAGTTGAGAAATATGACTATTATTTATGATATGTATTTTATAAGGAATCGTCACCTAGTTGTTGATATTATTTTTTCGAGTGTTCATCCAGCTTTCTCAATACTAATTTGTGCTATAATAGGTTTACTAAAAGGTGCGGTTAGTGGTTGAATTTGCGACCTGGATATTAGGAATTGAATTATGGTTATGAGGTTTATGATATTTATTGTTTTTACATAATTTTAATGGGTTTTATATGTTTGAAATAGTTGATAATTCTATATATAAGTAGGGTAATAGTAGTAAATAATGTGGGGTGTGAAAATTGGTTATTATTTTACATGTTTTTATTCTGCTTATATATATGATTATTATGATTTCTTTGGTAGATAATGATAACTCTTTAATATTTAGTTACCTTGTATGATTATTTGTTTTGGAATAATGATATTAAAAATTCACTCCCAAGTTCACACACCACCCTGGGTTTTTAACTATTTTTAGGATTTACCAATGGTGATTGGATTTACTACTCCGGTAGCATTGATATTGTTTGGGGACATTATTCTATTTATGTCTTTTAATTTTTTTTATTTTACATATAATAAACATTTTGGTGATGGAGTATAATTTATTTAGTATTAATCGGTGATTTATTTTAGTATTACATAGTTTTTAGGAGGGTAATTCCAATCATATGCATGTTGTATACCCTAAATGCTTGCCGTCAATCCATGGCATATTATAGAAAATCATAAGTGGTCGATCTCACAATCTGTACAAGATCTTGAGGGGTTATTACTAGGGTGGTTCATGGATTAAACTATCAATAATAGTTATTACCAAGAATATATAAAAGTATTAGTTGGATATCTTTAAAAATACGACAAATACAAAAACATTCAACCATCACAGAATGGAGTTATGATATTTCCAATGATTATATATGCCCTAAATATGAAATAATTGAAAGAAATATTTGATCATGAAACTATATAATCATTATCACTTAATCTAGAAGGCATTAAAATGTATTTTTTTCTTACAGGAAACATTTATTAAGCTATGATAATGGGAATTAAGAGATATTATAGGAAGATAAATTTAATCACATGAAAAGATTTTCCATTCAAGATTCATGATAATATTAGAGATGTATCTCATCAAACTATAATTCCATATATCCTCTCAAAATTTCCTACCTTGTTTCTTGTATCACAACATTAGAATAACATAACTTATCCATTAAATGAACTTAATTATAGGATGTATTATGGTTTAATGATTTATATTTTATGAAATAATTAATGAAGATAATTTATCATATAGTTAAGTATAATAAAAAATGATCACTCACTTGGTCAATGGTAGGTGGTGAAATAATATATATGATAAAGTAACATGGGATCCTTTTAATAATAGAACATTTATTTTTCTCAATTGCATACTGAAATTTTAATGGGAAGATGTTTTTTTGTAGGGAGGATGTCAGTTTAACATATGATATATAAATATAAATGAGCCTTCTATAACATTCATATGATTTGAATTTAAATATTATTATTCACATAAAATATTAATCTAAAATGAAAAATGATTTACATAATTAGTATATAATATTAAAACATAACAAAAAATTTAATTTATTTTTTTAATAAATTTATATAGAATGCTATTATGAATAAAATAAACTGATAATTAATACATGTAAATTAAATGACCACAAGATTGAAATACTCTTCCCCATTATATCCCATGAGAATCATAGATCATATATGATTATAAAAATATTAAATATATTAGAAATATGTGATGTATTTTGATGATTAAATAAGAGTATATGATGAATTTTTATTATAAATTTATATGGGGTTATATATAGTAATATATATGGGATATGTGACTGTTATATGACTATTGGTTAATTTATCAGTTGGTTGTACATATAGCTCCTAGGTATATTAATTATTTAATGAACAATAGTGTAATAATTATTTAGAATGGATTGATGTATTTTAAATAACACATTTTACTTTATTAGTTAAATAATTACTATCCATAAAATATTTATTGAATGATAAGAATTATATTTTAAATATTCAATGAAAAAATAAATAGTTTTTATTTAAAATGTTTTTTATTCTATTTGTTATGTGTTTATATTTTAAAAAATTAATTTAGGATATATTGAGGATAAATACGAATATAAATAGCCTAAATTTTGAATTAGGGTAAAAAATTAGGGGATGAGATATATATTGTATTTCTGGTAAAAAATAATTATCATTGTAAAGAATAATATAATATTAAATATGGTAATAAAGGTAAATATAATATGACATTTTTTGTTTCTAAATTAATTGATACCCTGAAAGGTCTTGTCAGATATTTAAATAAATTTTAATTATAGGCATAAATTTTCTTACCTAACTCAACTAACACATATGTGATTTGAAGATCTCAATTAACCGAACATAGGTTTCCAAACATATTTAACCATGTTTCAGCTATAAAATATTCTTCCCTCTACCATTATGAAAAATCAATTTTTGAAACTCACTATACCCAAATGGGTACAAATAATTTTTCCCTCTTTTTTGGATTCCCCTATCTTAAAAATAATTCTCAATGAATTAAAAAAAATAGAACACCATTTAGTGAGGGACCTATCTATTCAAGGTACTTGATAGGTTTTAGATTTAATATTTCATTTATCTTCTTCCACTAATTATTATAAAACTTGATTCATGAATTAATTAAACAAAATACCAATCAATATAAATCCTAATAATTGTATAATATTAAAATATTTGTAGTATTATCAAAACTATTTCATAGTATCAAATTTTTTTTTGTGTCAGTACAAACACATATGTGAAACATGTTTCACTATTTTATGAAATGTAATTGAGAAGTGTGAAAAAATCAAAAAATTTAATATTTATGGTATTTACTATAAAAATATAATGCTTTTAAGAGTTCAATTGTAAATCTCAAAGGAATCATAATTATTATGAGAACATTAATGTTTGTACTGTATCCTCAAATTAGTTCCTTATAGATATCATCATTGAGATATGTACATATGACTTCTAGTTGTAACACCCCAAACTTCCACAATATGTTTCTCTTTGAATAATACAACAGTGTGCGATTCACACAACCCCAAGTTCAAGCACTCCTTGACCTATCAAAATAGTCATTTAGAAAGCTGTTATTAATAGTAATAACCAGAATTTTAATTTTATGTATATAACATATAATTTTAAAATTCATCTTTTTTATGTCACTGGCATAATATAAGGACAAATTCATTTTTTCAGATAAAAGAAGTTTTTAAAAAAATGCAATTTTACCGCATTTTAATGGTGAACGCTTTTTAAAAACCAATATTTGACACTTTTTTTATTAAATTTAATGAAATTAAATTATTATTTAGAATAGGGACATAAAAATTTATTTTGGCTAAATTTTTGGTACTTTTATGATTACTTTCATATTTTGATGAGTACTGAAAAATTATAAATTTTAATTGAATACGTCTTTTTTAATCAAAATAAATTATAGTATTAATTTATGCATTTGAATGGTTTGAAAGTATAATTGGATTATATTTTTGTAATTTAATAAAATTTTGGTCATTATAAGTAATTTCACATTTAAATTTGACATAAACACACGTGAATCTTTAGATAGTTTTTACTTTTTAAAAAACCATTTTTTAGTTTTGACAATGGGAATTATTGTATTTTAATTACTGAAATGTTTATGTTTTTAATTTTTAAAATGGAATTTATTTTTTAATTCATAATTTTAAAATTATATTAGTGTGATTTTTTGGTATTTTTCTGAAAACATTCAATTTATTATGTATAGTGAAAAACACTGCATTGTTGTCTAAAATAAACTTTTTTTAAAAAATAATAATGTATTTTCTATAAATTTACTTTATGTAAAAATACAAATATAAAACATATATATTTTCAATGTAATTCAGTGGATTCATTTCATAATAAAATTAGATGTATAAAATTTTATTGAACTTTTTAACGCCTTTTACCCACCTTCTATGTAGATTTGAAAATTTTCCTAAAACATATTTTTAGCACTTCAGATAATTGAATTTAAAAATTATGAAATATATGGTTGAAATTATAAAGTAAAATGTGGTTCAATGAGAAGAAAATAATTTTTGGTGAATATTAACTGTTGACTTTTTTTTAACATGGTTAAAAGTAAATATGGTAAGTAAAGATAAAAATGATATTATAATTATCCTAAAACATGTCATAATTCTATTGGATGTGTGTATTTTGATCAAAATAATCCTCAAAAATAAAATATGATCGTTTTGATCAACATAGTTTAGATTAATACATTTATTATTATTTTATTTTAAGAAGAGTTAAATGTTTTAAATTCAAATTTTTATAACTTCAACATTTATAATATAGGGGTATACATAAGATAATTTCGACTATATGTATTCATTAGAAATAAAAATATATTTCCTACGACATGATATTTTAATTATAATTTATATATATTATATAATTAATTTTTTTATGACAAAATAATTCTGCGGTAATTACCTAATTAATTAAAGATTAAAATATTTTGTATTAAAAATATTAAAATAAATATAAATTGATTCTTTTGATTCATTCCAAGAATTTTTTAGGTTAATATGACATATTTGAGTTGATTTAATAAATTTTGTTCTTTGTAATCAAGTTGATTTGATTTTCACAAAAACCTAATACTAAATATGGTCAAAATTGACATAATTGACTTTTTAACACAAATAATATTTAATAAAATTATTTAATATTTTTAAACAACTATGTTTAGGCTAAAGTACATCTATAATGAAAGATAAATTTATTAATGAACCACATTGGGTTCTCCTATAATTTTATTGTATGTTTATTAACCATATAATATAAAAATACATGGAGACATGGTAAATGTCAACCTATTTCACTAAGAGTTCAATCTATATTTTATGTTTAATATGGTGACCGAAACCTATCTAAAAAAATATTGGTTGAGATGTTTTCGACCCATAAGAACATTATAATATAAATAAATCCATTTGGATCCATTATAAACTGAAAATTAATTTATGATTAAATAATATTTTAAACTTTTCCTAAATTTACCCTTGCCTCTGTTAGAAAATGGAACATCCCCTTCTCTTAATTTCACATCTCCAAAGCCATTTGGATTGGCCAAAACCTTCCCAAATATCCCCCAACTACTGTCACGTCATACTTAATTCCTTACTTTGATCAGAAAGCCAACCTATGGATCACATTTGATCAAATCAAAAGGAATCACCTGAAGAAGAGGTAATAATTTCATCACCTCTTTCAAAGTTATCTTCTTCTTCCACATCAACATTATTATTTTTTCATAACAAAATAATAACTCTAGTACCTTCTACATACAGTTATGTTATTATGAATATGGTTCAACCATATTCATTATTCTGTCTATCATATTAATGACAAATTCACATACGTGTGTACGTATGACTTTCCGTCTCCATGTCGTGGTGTAGTTATTATTCAAAACATCATTATTTGGATGAAAAAAATAATGATGTATAATTGATGTAAATAATAAATATAATATTTTAATGATTCTTTATATTTGATATAACATCCAATTATATACAATTTATCCTCTAATTGAATGATATTGTCTATTGAGAGTACGCGCGGATTATCATCTCCACGAATGCGATGAGATTCATTCTCCATTGTAACCATTTAAGAATAATTTTCATATTATGAATAAAAAATAATGTTTAAAAACATAATATCATTATGTATATGAATCAAATACATCCTATTCATAGTATTCATGACTTTTGTAAAAAATATAATGGAAAATGAATTAGTTAACAATAGAAACAATGATACAACTGAAATATTATTAACAAAGCAATATTAAAAGATCATATATGATATCATATTTATGTGTATGGATATTGTATAATTTAATAAAAAATATTTCACCATTATACAAGAGGTTAACATACCCTCAACTAAGGAAACGTACAAGGTAAGGGGTTTAAACTCAATTCTTATTCGCATAAGATTCATGCTATATTTCAGCTATTTTATTTTCTGTGGCGTATGTACTGACCATGATTGTATTATTTGTATAATATACTTTAATTTATGGTTATTTATATATTCATTGTATGATACTTATTTCATGGGGTGTATGTTTCATAAGATACCAATTTGGAAAGGGAATTTCTAATTTCAATTAACACTCATTGTGTTCTATGCAAACTTCATTGATTATTTTATGACAAGATTATGTGTGAAGTAACCATTTATTTAATTATGTAGTAATTTCCACTACCCTTTGTGTAGATATACATCTGATACTAATAATCAATCCATTGATAAATTATCAAGTTGTTAATATAAACGTGATAATAGTAATTTTAATGACATTTTCATTAATTGAGTTAAGCATCCAAGTCATTGGGGTTGTTTTTACAGGAATATGTTTGAATGTACTCTTAATGATTTAAAATTAATATCTAATCATATGTATTCTATTTATATTTTTCACACATAATTTTGTCATTGATTTATCCTTAACCTATGGACATGGTCTTTATAAAGGATTTCATCTCAATTTACATTCCTTTGAGACTTCTTTGTTGTCATGCACCAATTCACTTTTATATGGTGTATATACTGTTCTTTGACATAGTATATCATTAATCCAATTATTATCCTGATATTAAAATGTTTTGGTTACCTCAATTATTTGTAGTATGTGTGTATCATTTTGTTAGGAACTCTAACTAAATAATCAATTTAAATGTTTTATAGATTTATTCTTTTAAATATTTCTCATTAATGTCCAGGTTTTAAAAATAGTTTTAAGGATTTATTTATATGGACGTGAATATTTTAAAATTAAAATTCCTCTTAAATATTTTCAATGTGTTATGGGACAATTTGATTAAAAAATTTATTTTTAAAATGTTCTGGATAGAGAGTGATACTTTTTAATGTTTTCAAGAAAAATGGGTTATTTCTCTCAAATAGTTTTACAAATTATTTTCATCTATGTCAATATCCTTTATTACTATTGAGTGAGGTTGATACAATCATCCATGTTGTATCGAATGAGTTATGTTTGACTAGGGGTGTGACATTTTTAAACCATTTATGGTTTGTGTTTATAATATTGAAATTTTTTATTCTAGTTTAAATATGAATGTTTAGATTATACATCAACCTTTTAATATGACGAATGCATTGGAAATAGTAAGTGATGGGTGGAGCCTACTATAACTCCATGATGCATCAGTAGGTTTCATGATACAAACTAGATTCTAGGAATAAGGATTTGACAAAATCTTATTTTTAGTCTTAGCATGAGGACTTGACTATGTGGTTAAGATGTCCGCCATTATGCATTCCATCATTATAAAATTAGCTATTGATATTGCATGTGATTATTTGACTAGTATAATATCTATGTTGACAATTAAATGGAATTATTTTATTTATATTTTCCAAATTATTCTGAAGATTAGTTAAAAATGATTTATTTAGTCTTATACATTTCTTTAAATGTATATGCTTATTTATGATAGTTTCCACTATATTGTTATCCTTACTGATCATCTGATATCACCCCTTTATAAGTCTTATTTTTCCTATGATGTGAAGAGGTATTTAATGGATGAACTTTAGGGATAGGGTAATGGATGTAATTGTGTTCAATGGGGACAACATGTTGTTGTTATTTTTATTTCATGATGCAATGTTAAACTTAAGTATGTATGAAGTACTTCTAAGGCTACTAAACTAATCGGTATTTCGAGACATGATCTCTTGTGATTCGGACAATGTTATCTATTAATGAACCAACTCTAGGTAATTGGGTTTGGGTGTTACAATTGTTATCAATAAAAGATTAGTACAAACCTTGGAAGCTAGATTTTTTAAAACTATTATTAGAAAACACTACCCTAAGATAGAATTTTCGGATTAGTATAGAAGAACATCCAAAAATTATGGTAATTTAATAATTATATTTGTTTTCCAAGAAATAAATCACATTCAAGATATGAGCAGGTAGAAGTAGATCTGGAACAAAAATACCTTGAAGTAAAAAGTCCAACAAAAAGTTTCTGGCCGGCCCTGGGGTATCATGGTACACGAAAATGGGCATTGATGTAGTCTTGGTTACAATATTCTAGGGGGATATGCTTTGGAAAATTCAAATTTTCATTACAATCTGATTTGAATGATTTTGATATAATATGAGAATAAATACCTTGGTAAATCCTATAGTGTTTTAGATAGAAAATATGGTGTCATGATATTCTCTAAATTATTTTATGACTCACACTATGATTTTTTGTGTTAGTCAATGGCTAGATTGCAAGGAAGTCAGAGTAACATTGAAGATGATGTAAATGGAGGTAATGATGATGAAAATGACAAACTAAATGGAATGTTTATAAGAATAAACTATTTCAGGTTCATGCCGAAATAGTTTTCAAAAAATATGACTAAAACATATATATTAACCAACTCCTGAACTCAGCATAGAAGAGGAAGGCAGTGAATGATAATGGTTCTAGCAATGGAGAACATAGAGGAATGAAAGATCAATTTCCATCATGCAGGAAATGTGGAAGGAGACACCCAATAATGTTTCTTAATAGAACAAAACAATTCATCAATTTTATCAATGAATAACATAATGTAAATAATTGCCGAGGAAAAATGAAGGGTATTCTGAGAGAAAATAAAAATGATCACAAGAATCCATTTATAGTCATTTGTTGTATATTTAGGGGACCTGGGCATTACCCGAGTCAATTACCTATTCTATAGGATAACATCTTGGTCATGAGAGAACCTATGTAGAAATAAATTGATGGTGAAATGTTTAAAAGTATTAGGGATCTTTATTGATGGGATGACTTTGGGAGACTTTTCTCTTGTATGTGTAACCATGAAGTTTGTTATGTTAAAATGGAATTCGAGGAAAAATTATCTTTTCTTTTATGGATATTGTTATAAATTAACATTTGAGTTTATATGATCCTTAAATTTGAGGCAATTACCGGTTATTAATTTTTGGGATGAAATTGCGAAGTACAAGATAAGATTTGTGGTTAAATTATGTTATGGTTTTTTTGAGGAATTTATCTAATTTTTGTAATATTCAAAAAAATAGTTTTTGAAGAAGGTAAACATGAAAACCATGTGACAACAAATCACATCGGACAAATCTATAGGAATCAAACCCATAACAAAAGTGCGACTGGGATTTATCACTTACTGCTAGACTACATGAAGTCCCAAATTATTGTGTCTAATAAGTTTTATTTAAATGATTTTATTGATAAATAATAAGTTCATTTGGGATCTTATGTTTTATCAAATAGATATCCTTAGTGTAAGAAAATGATTTGATGATTATGTGATAAATTTTAATTTGTAAGACGTTCGCTCTGTAGGGAACACTATATGCCTATGGAAAATAAAATATAATGGGATTTCATTAGAGGAGTAATAGTGGATTTTTATCTATATTTTTACTATAGATTTATAGTCATTTGGGTTATTTATGGAAATGATTAACCTATCATAGAGAATATGTTATTTTGTTAATTAATCTTATGTATGTAAATTTTTGATTAGTTGATGTTATTTGAAGATATAATTTAACGTGGAATACTACGTAATCAAATTATTCTGAGTTTTGTGTTTCAATCTCAGTTTTAATTATATTAAAATATTTTAAAGAAATTTTTTTATTGAATGGTATTGATTAACCTTTGGGTATTGTTGGTTTAATTTTATAAATAAATATTAGTATTTTGTTATCTAAAGGATTATCCTTTTTGGGGATCATTTGATATTGTACTAACCATTTTAGATTTGGTTAATCTCTAAAGACAAGGGAAACATATAGTTCATTATTTATGGATTATGTGATTCTACATAAGTTGATTCTCTCACTTCAGGTGTGACGAAGTCATCTTGAATACCTATCATTTTTAGTGAAAGATATGTCTATTGTTGAAATAAGTTAAAGGATGGAACTCTACTTATCATGTATTTTTTCTATATTATTATATGAAGAAATTATTTATTAAACCTTATGGAAAAGATCTTAAACCCAATAATGTGTTATCCTGATACCTTACATTATTCATCACAAATTTATGGCTTCGATGCCCTTAATTTTCCATTCACTTGTTTGTGATTGAGAACCTCAATCACTCCCTATAAATATTTACATTTTCCTCTAATTATAATTGCCACCAAGGTTCTTCTATTCGAAATCCTAATTTAATGGTGACTTTCCTATTTCCCTTTTCCTTTTATTAAGGCTAAATTTTATTAATCCTATTCTCAATGTAGTTTTTCCAAAAATGAATCTTATATATTTTTAAACATCTTATTTATGAAGAACAATTTGAAATTTGGAGGATTCAATTTATTGAATTAGGGAAGAATGTAACACCACAATCTTCCACGATATATTTCTTTTTGAATAATACAATAGCATGTGATGTACTCCACACAGTGTTCAAGCGCCCCATGACCTATCAAAATAGCCATTTTAAAATTAGTTATGAATACTAATAACCATATTTTTAATATTATATATATCCCATATAATTTTAACATTCATCATTTTTTTATTATACATAATATATGGACAAATTCAATTTTTCAGATAAAAGTAATATTTTGCAAAAAATGAAATTTTATCGCATTTTAATTGAGAAACCTTTATAAAAACCATAATTTGACTCTTTTATATATTGAATTTAATTAAATTAAATTCTTCTTTATAATAAGATCTTTAATTTATAGTTTGGATAATTTTCCCATATCTTTCTCATAACTTTTATATTGTGATGAATAATAAACAACTACTAAATTTTAATTAAAAAAATATTAATCAAAATAATTTTTAATGTATAATTATTAATTTTAATGGTTTGGATGTATAATTAGATTATATTTTTATCATTTAATACAATTTAGGTCATTATTAGTAATTTCACATTCAAATTGGACATAAACACATGTCAATATTTTGATTGTTTTTACTTTTTAAAAACCCGTTTTTAATTTTTACGATGAGAATTAATTTTAAATTTCATAAAGAAACTTCAATGTTTTGATTTTGATAAAATATAATTCATTTTTGGATTCATAATATCAAAATTATCTTAGGGTTAAATTTTGATATTTTTCTGAAAACTTTAATTTTTTATTAATAGTGAAAAACAAAATGTTATTGTTTAAAAAAAACTTTTTATTTAAGTAATTATTTATTAAATTTAAATTTATTTTAAGTAAAAAGTGATATAAAATTCCTATATAAGTTAAATATAATTCATTTGAGTAATTTTTTAATAAACTTTGATGCATGAAATTTTATTGAACTTTTTAATGCCTTTTACCCACCTTCAAGTTACATTTGCAAATTTGCATAAAATATAATATTACTGCTTTTGTGAATTTAATTTAAAAAATACAAGATATAAAGTTGAAATCAGTAAGTAAAATTTGGTTTAATAAGATGAAAATATTTTTTCATGAATAATAACTTTTGACTTTTATTTACCATAGTTAAAAGTAAATATGGTAATTAAAGCTATGAATAATATTATAATTACCCGAAAACAGGTCATAATTATATAGGATAACTATATTTAGACCAAAATAATCCTTAGTAATAAAATATGATATTTTTGGTCTACATGTCTTAGATTATGAAATTTATTATTATTTTATTTAAACAATAGTTAAAAGTGTTAAATTCAAATTTTAAAAACTAAAACATTTTTAATATATGGTTATACAAACTATTATTTCGACTATAAATATACATTAGAATGATAATAATATTTATTAAATAATGGTATTTTATTTATTATTTTGAGAAATTGTATAATTAAATTTATTTATAACACAACGATGATGCAGTAATTACCTAATTAATGAAAGATTAAAATAGTTGATATAATAAATATTAAAATAAATGTAAATTGAGTATTTTTGATGAATTTAAACAATTTTAGTAATTAATATAACATTTTAGGGTTTATTCAATGATTTTTTTTTGAATTTATCAAGTTGATATGACCTTAATAAAAAATACTAAATAGTGTCAAAATTGACATAATTGAGTTTTTAAAAGAATTACTATTTTGTTAATTATATAATAGTCATAAACATATAATGATCAGAAAAAGGACTTATATAATGAAATACATGTTGTTAATGAACCACTTGAAGTTATCTTGGTAGTTTATATTAATTTTATTAACCATATAATATAAAAATACAAGGAGACATGGTAAATGTCTAACTATTTAATTAAGTGTTAAATCTAAAACATAATGTTAACATGGTGACCTAAACCTATATAAAACCTATTGGTTGAGAGTTTTGTGATCCATAACCACCATATATTCTAAATTATTCCATTTTTAATCCATTATAAACCAAAAATAAATTTATAATAAAATAATATTTCTTTCTTTTCCTAAAGTGGCCCTCACCCCTCTTATAAAAGGGAACTTCCCCTTCTCTTAATTTCACACCTCCAAAGCCATTTGGCTCACCCAAGCCATACCCAAATATCTTCCAACTACTGTCAATTCATACTAGATTCTTTCTTTTAATATGAAATCTAGCATAATTATCTCTTTTGATCAAATAAAATGGAAGCACCCGAGGAAGAGGTAATAATTTCATCACATCTTTCAGAGTTATCTTCTTCTTCCAATTCCTCTTTCTTTGTTTTTTTGCATAAAAAAAATAAGTACAGTAACTTATACATACCGTGATGTTATTATAAATTTGTTACATCTATAATCATTATTATATCCATTATATTAATGAAAAAGTCACCATACGTGCGTACATACCACTTAACCTCTCCACGTTGTGGTGTCGTTATTATTCAACACTTCATTATTTATTTAGGTATAATAATGATTTATAATTGATGTAAATAATAAATATAACATGTTAATTAATCTCTATAAATGGTATAATATATAATTATATATGATTTCACATTCAACTGAAAGATATTGTCACTCCTGCGTATGTAGGATTACCGTCTCTATGAACGTGATGAGATTTATTCTACATGGTAACCATTTAAGAATAATTTAAATTTTGGGATTAAAGAATAATGCTTAAAAATACAATATCATTATTTATATGAATAAATTACATCCTATTTGTGACAAACATTACTTACATAAAAAACATATAATGAAAAACAAATCACTTAACACCTGAAACGATGATACTACTAAAATATTATTATCAAATAAATATTAAAAGTTCATATATGATATCATATTAATGTATATGGTTCTTGTATAATTTAATATCAATTATTTCACCATTATAAAAGAGGTTAATATACCTTCATCTAAGGAAACAGACAAGGTAAGGTGGTTTTCATTTCACTTATTATTCGTGTGAGATTCATTATATATTTCCACTATTTTATTTTGTGTGGAGTATGTACTGCCCATAATTGTATTATTTTTTAATATATTTTAATTTATTGGTATTTAAAACATCATTTTATGATCCTTATTTCATGGGGTTTATGTTTCATAAGTTACCATTTCGGTAAGGGAATTTCTAATTTCAATTACCACTCATTGGGTTCTACGCAACCTTGATAGATTATTTTACTCCAAGATTATGTGTGAAGTAACTATTTATTTACTTATATAGTAATTTAAACTCCCCTTTTTTGGATATTCTTTTGATATCCATAATCACTCTATTAATAAATTCTAAAGTCATCGATACGAACTTGATAAGAGTAATTTCAACTCAATTTTTATTCATTGAGTTAAACATACATGCCATTGGTGTTGTTTTCACTAGAATATGTGGGAATTTCCTCTGATTGATTTACACTAAATTTACAATGATATTGAGTTTATTTATATTTTTCACACATAATAATGTCATTTATATATACTTAACCTAAGGAGACTATCTTTATAAGGAATTTTATCTAAATTTACATTCCATTGAGGCTTTTTTGTTGTTATGCACCAATTCACTTTTATATGGTTTATATACTATACATTGACATAGTATATCATGAATCCTTTTATTCTCATGATATTATAATGTTTTGTTACCTCTATTATTTTTATTTAATCATGTGTCATTTAGATAGAACATCTAACTAATATATCATTTTAAATGTTTTAAATATTTATTCTTCTAAATCTTTCTCAATAATGTCCATGTTTTAAAAATAGAATTAAGGATTTATTTATATGAACCTAAATATTTTAAAATTAAAATTAAATTTAAAAAGTTTCCAAGTGGTATGGGAAAAAATTATTCAAAAATCAATTTCTAATATCCTCTTGATAAATAGTGATTCTTTTAAATGTTTTCAAGAAAACAGAGATATTTATCTTAAATATTTTTACAGAGTATTTTCATATATGTCAATATCCTTAATTATTTTTGATTGTGGTTTGTAAAATATTACATAATGTATTGAATTTGTTATTTTTGACTGTGGATGTACTATTTTTATACCATTCATGGTTTGTGGTAAAATTATTGACCTTTGGTATGCTAATTTTAATACGAATATTTATATTATGTTTCTAAATTTTCATATATGGAATTTATTGGACTCAGTAAGTGACAGGTGGATCCCACAGTCAATTCTCGATGCATCAGAAGGTCTCATGAGACAATCTAGTCTATTGGCACAAGTCCTTGAAAAAATATTATTTGAAGTATTGGCATGAGGCCTTTAAAATGCCGCAATTGATACTGAATGTGATTATTCAACTTGTGGAATATCCATTTGGATAAGTAAATGACATTATTTGATTTATATTTTCAATATGATGATGAATTTTAAGTATAAAATGATTTTTTAGTCTTATAGATTGCCTTAAATGTTAGTGATTATTTATGAAAGTTTATACTATATTGGTATCCTAACTAAGAATTTGAGCTCACTGCTTTCTATGTTTTATTTTTCCAAGGATGTGATGAAATATTTTATTTTTGACCATTATGGATAGGTTAAGGGATATAAGTGTGTTTAAAGGGGAAAAATGATGTTGTTATTTTTATTTCATCATGTAATGTAAAACTTATGTATGTATCATGTACTTAAAGTCTACTAAACTAATATATCTTTCAAGACATGATCTCTGGTGACCATGCCAATGTTATTTAATATTGTACTTACTCTGGGAAACTGGGGTCAGGGTGTTACACTAGTGAATTAACAATAGAACTTATAAGTAATTTTAAAATTATTATTCATAATCATATACTATTCTAGAGATGATAAACTCATTAATAGTTGACAATGGCTAAATACACAATAATAAAACACACATATAAGTATATGAAATGATAACCATACATATATTATTGAGTACATAATTTGAATAAAATGAACAAAAATAATTAATAAAAAATGAAATAAATTTGAATAGTTTTTTGAAATTAATTATAAATAATTTTAGGTTGAATAATTATGTAGTTAAATAATTTTCAATTGTGTTCAATGTTAAAGTAGGAGTTTATTTTTTGATCTATATTGTTCATTGAGATTCTATATATATCATGGAATTTAAAATAATTTGTATGAAAATTTCCTTCTAAAACCCCATATTTCTTCCCTTAATATGTTTGGGAATTAGAATCGTTTTCCATTCAACCGATTCAACTTCACTAGTTATGAGTTATGTCAGTTATTGTTTTCCCCATCTCACTCCATTGGTATATTCCCCTCCTCTTTTTTATATTCTTCTCAAATATATATATATATATATATGATTTCCAAAAAAACTTATACTATTAAATTAATTTGTAGGATTAATATTTTATAATCACATTCTATCTTTTATTGATCCTTTATTGTAACCAATTATCCTAAGTCGAATAGAGCAGACACATCATAATGACCAAAGTGAATATCTATTACCACATACTAGTGACGGGCACTAGGGAATCACATATTAAAAATCAGGAAAGGTTTCAACATAAAAAATTTAACATGAAGCAACCAAGAATTGGATATACATTGAGTCCAATAAACATGATAAATAGAAATAAAATGTATAAATATCCAACAGATTAAATATAATGATGACCAATAGTAGATATCATAACATCACTATACAACAAGTCATTATAAAAAAAATACATACGTGATATTTTTAATCTAAACCCAAAACAGAGAATAATGAAAGGAAAGGAAAATACATATCATAATAATGTTACATAATCCGCAAACCTTTCTAGATGATCCAACTCCATGAGACCAACAATTTACTATCCAAAAACCACCACGTATGTTGGTAATCAAGAAGGTTTATTGAACTGACGGGTTCCCTTTCACTTACCTCTGTAATAAAAAATAAGGTCATCCTACACACAAAGGAATATATATGGTATATGGAATTGATTCTAGTATGATACAAATAGGAATCTATGTGAGGATTTTGCATATGAAAACAAATAAGTCAACATTTAAAATCATTTTTTCATAACCATGTTCACTTTATAAAATAAGTTCACATTAAAATAATACTTTACAAATCCAATTATTTTTCTAAAATAAATTGTTTTCTCAATCATGGAAAATAATATAAAATAAAAAAAAATACACTTGGCAGAACTTTCTCAACAAACCCACATATGTAATCAATTTGAGAATAGGAATAAATACGATTATATTACTAAATAATTAATCACAAAAATCTACATTGATTATCTCAATAAATGATGTAATTAATATAATGAAAAAAGAATTTAAAAAAAATCAATTATAGGAAATTTTAACCCTAGAATCTAATTATAATTTTATTTATTGACATATAATGAAACATGGATTTCTATCCATCTAGGAAAGTATAATTAGGTTGGAATATCTCTTGATCTTTCTGAAACATAATATTAAGTTAATGTGAAATATCAATCAACAAGGACACATTTGAAACCAACCCTGGTGTTCCTTTTAATGGATATCTCGATCCTTTATTCAAAACAATCATTACATAAGTTATAAACATAACCAAACCCATTCATTCTCATGTTTTAATAAACAAACAACATATAACCGTTAAAAATATCTAGTGGAATAAAACATTTTAGAAACCATATTAATATACCAGAATTTCAATTTAATGTCAGGAATATAAATCCATGAAACAATTCATTAAAAAAACTTTCACAAAAAACCATTAAAGTATAAAATATCTTTGGGATCTTTTAAAACACACATGGAGGGTAGAAAAACATTTCTCATTGAAAAGACACCTTAAACCATTAAATTTTTATCATAATACAAGAATAAAAAAAGAATAGAAAAAACATTATTAATAAAAAAATTTGGGTAAATTTCATTAAAAAACATTAAAATATGTATTAAATGGAAACATATAGAAAATATCCCTCAAATATATACACAACTAGGAAACTAAATAGAAACTTTTCTCCTTTAGTAGAAATCACCTGAATCCTACAAGGAAAGTCCTCACCCACAAAAATATAATGAAATTATAAAAAACCTGCATTAAAAACCCTATATTTTTCTAAAACAAAATATAAGGTTTCTATACTTCATGGAAATGGAAGAACAAGGAAGGATAAGGGTGGAGGATGGAGAAATCAAGAATAAATTATGATTACCTTGAAGTAAATCCAAAATGTAAGCAATAAATCCCCAAAAAAAATTAGTGGAAGCTTTAAATATATTTGGAGAGGGATTATGTTGATGAGGGATATTTATAAGGTTTAGGGAATACAAATATTATAGGGTAAAATAGTATTTTATTGATTTATAATGACATAGAAAACTTATGTTATTTGGATGTATGGTTAGGAAAACTGTGTAAAAAACATGAAGCATATACTATCTCCCCAAAATAAACGCCACATAGTTTTTTTGAAAAATCACAGATGGTTAGACAAAACTTTATCAAGCCACTTAAAATAATTATATCCACCAAAATAACACACTAACATGGTTAGACATATGGTTAGGAAAAATGTGCACTGATAGTGAACTAGTTAATGTTTTTCCAAAACCCAAGGAGTTTAATAACCAACCACTAGAAACATTGAGAAATAATAAATGAATAAATAAAACATAGAAAATCGTAAAACTGACCTCATAGTTGTCACAATTATCCCCTATACTGATCTTTCTTCTCAAAAAACTCTTTAATGAATCTCATAAGAAAACAAGTGAGGACACTTCTCCCTCACTAAATCATCCTGATCCAACATATCATGGCTAGTGCCACCACACTTACAATGCAAACAGACTAACAAGGTCAACTTAACATGGGTCACCATGTTATGATAGTCCCTGATATAAAGAGGCTACTGAATTAGGTTTTTGTTAGGTTACTACTCAGAATATTCCCACTCTAAAACATGATATGGTTCTAGGAATTATATATCAAACTAGGATACATGAAACCCTTCATGAATCAAGGTCAACAATAGTTGAAAATCCATCCAACCAGCTACCTTACCCAAATGATCAGCAATGTGATATTTCCCAACATAACACATTTCCAACATCCACTTAATTCCCCAGTAATTATGCTTTAATCGAATGGATTCATATAAAAACAAAGGATGATCCACTTTGATCCAAGAATATGTAAAAAGTTAGGATAAAAATTATGTTGTTGATCATCTCCTATCAAGATAATAGAGAAAACTCATAATATTGTGAAATATTTTGTTATCTCTCAAGTGAAATAAACCTTGTAGAATAATTACCCTAATTCATTACCTCCTACATAACGGTCAAGTGAAATACTAGCCGCTTTCTGATGATGCAGATAATAGCAGGATATTGAGACCAATCACTTAATGTATCCCCACAATTTAAAAATTTTCTAATCTTCTCTCATTCTAGGTTTAATACCATATAATAGTAAACCCAATCAACTAGAGAGGGTGTGAAGTGAGCACTTTTATATAACACATTCACTATATCCACCTATAGATCTATAATCAAATTAGAAAAAATCACATCAGAATCCCTTCATCCTCTAGTTCTTTAACTATTTTAATTAGTAAACCTTGTCTCAATGTATTAGTGACCGCAATCCCCTTACAATGTGTATAATAAATATAAAAATCAATGATCTGAAACTTATATACCCTATATCAACTAATTGGTTTATAGTCCTTGTATATGAAAATATATAGCAATATCATATTATTTGAATAAAATCTAAATTTATCCCTAAAGAGGCAATGACTCTAATTTGTTATGGTATACATCAACTATGCCAACTCCATGTTATGCGTGGGGTAATTCCTATCTTGTGTAAATAAATGAAAATAGACATAAGACACTTCATGATATTCTAGCATCATTATAGGTCCCAACCCACTTTGGTGGAATTAAAATGAACACAATACTCGTCCCTCGACAAAATAAGAACCAGGTCTGTAGTTGTTGTCCAATAGAACTACAACATCTCTAAAATATTCTGGAAATTATTGATCCACTGAAAATTATCCCCTTTTAGATTTAGTATTGTTGTGGGTGATTTAATCATCGAGAAGTCCCAAAATATGTTATTATAGTATGAAACCAATCCTAAAAAGGTTCTGATCTCTACAAAATTCTTTCACCCCACATAATATATAACCACTTAGATCTTATTAGGGTATACGATGTCTAGTTCCTCGAATATCACAGAGCCTTTGATATTTACCTCTTGGATCCACAACTTGTACTTGGAAAACATAGAATACATATGATTATCTCTAATGGTTCACAAAAAAAGCACTCAGATGGTCATCAGGGTCATCTAACATCTAGGAATGCACTAATATGTCATAAAAAAACACAATTATGAACAATTTCAAAAATATATGAATCACAATGATAATCAATTTAATAAACACTATAGAATTATTGATAAGGAAAAATTATATAACCATTTAGTCAAATGCTACATACAATCTCTTAAATGTGGTATTATGAATTTCCTTTTCCAAGATCCACAACTTATGGTATGAAAAAAATAGTTTGATCTTTGAAAACAACTAAGATACCATGAGTGAATGAGATAGAACATCAATTATAGGAGAAACATTTTTATTCATAATGGTTACTATATTCATCTTATGATAGTGTGTGTAATGTTAGAGACTGAAATTTGAGATGGTTGTAAATAAAACTAGTGAATCCCATGGTAACCCGATATGATTGATATATTTATTTCTCTTCGGGTCCTCCAACTGAACCTCTAACTCCTTTTACTTATCAAGAGAAAAAAAGTTTTATGGAAATGAAATGATGCTAATCCATAGAAAAAAATGATTGTAAAATATAAAGATCACTAGGAAAATAATACAGATAAAATAAATTGGAATCATGTTAGTATGTCGATACACAATGAATGAAAGACATCCATTTTTACAATTATCAAATACCTCAATGAAAAACCTAAAAAACTGACTTGAAATTACTCTAACATATGAAGTAACATATCTTTCCCTCAATGACCTCATATTACACTCACCTTAGAGGATGTTAGTTTTCATGTCAAGAGATTGATACTGAACACTTTGATTATAAAATTTAATCAGTTCATTGAATACGATCATTATATCTATAGTGATAATGAAACTTAAAACAACATGACCCAATAAGAATAATTCCCACAAAACATCTATTTAATAAATGAAAACATGAAATTCAATGAATATAAAACCAATATACATCATCATTCCTAATGGGTAAATAGGATAAATCAACCATTAATTAAAATATGTGTGTATATATAAATCAAAAAGAAACATTAAAAATATTAATGTTTGCGAGTAAGGTATATAAAATAAGGTTGATTCCATTGATGAAGTAATAAAAACCATACCTATCATGGTTTATCTTATAGAGTTGGATTTATCAAGGGCCACATCCTCTGCAAAAATACATCTTGGATCAGTCCAACATTGGGACTTCTAAGTTAATTGAGATTCTCCCTTATGTATGGTAATATTTTACACCCTTATAAGAATCTAAAGTCACCCAAAACCATTAGAATATTAATTACCAAAACTACTCCAATAATGAGAATCATTGATGAATCACTAATGAAATCCCAAAAATCATCCCCGGTGGTAAAAACATAGATAATTCATGAAATAATGTCTAGTATGGTTATAATCCCCACACTAGTTGTAATTTATCTACTAATTACTAAAACAATCATTGGTTTATTATATAATAACTATTGGGGACCCTTTTTATTACCCTGATGAGGTTCATCTAAATTCATTTTTCTAGCCAGAGGAAGAACTATGGATACTGCCCAACACTATAGAAAATCCACCAAGACCTATCATACCTTATAAATTTGATTTTACCATAACTTTTTTATCTACCACATCATTATGAGTTAGCTTGAATAGGTCGATAAATGTCAATCTATTGTCATATTTTGGGCCCAATAAAAAACTCTTTAATTGATGTATTTATTATTATCGATTTTATGTGGAAAATGAACTAACATAAAAAACTATGTAGTATAAATTTTCATTTTAAGGTCTCCATGATAAAAAATCATGAAATTATAATCCTTCACCACTTTTAGATTGTTAGAATATACTCACTGATTTAAATCTTTTTTGAAGGTATCCAAGGTGAGGTCTACATGCCTCATCACATACACCAAGATGTCCAATCCAATCCATCCATATGGTTGCAAAAAATAAATGTAAAATTATACATTTAGGGTATCAAGGGTCATAAAAAAATGTATGAAATTCAAGATCCATTAAATTAAATCACCATGATTGTGGGATCTTATTTTTCTATAGAAGATAGGTGGAATCTATATAGTAAACTATTGCGAATGGACCATTTCAAAATCTTGACCTCTATCACCCTCATGGACAAGATTTTGGATGTTATGGATCACTAATTTCACTAAAACCGTGTGAACTATAAGAATCATCAATGAACAAGGCTCCATGGAACCCTCTAATTATCTTTAAGAGGTCCTTTTGTGTCGAATTATATATAAAAAAGTAAAAAATCAATAAATATAAATTAAATAATAATTAACATCTATTAATCCACAGAAAAATCTTATATTAAGTATCAAACAAATGAAATTAAAATGAACAAAAGTTTTAATTTAAAAGAGGGTTAAATAATCAAAATTTTCATTTTTTCTATTATGTATTGTTTAACTACATAGGCAAAAAAGAACATTATAGATCTTTGAGAA
Source organism: Viscum album (assembly GCA_963277665.1). Classification (NCBI taxonomy): domain Eukaryota; kingdom Viridiplantae; phylum Streptophyta; class Magnoliopsida; order Santalales; family Viscaceae; genus Viscum; species Viscum album. Next base: position 547,795,029 of record OY728156.1, read on the forward strand.
ATGGAATAAGAAGGATATATATCTTCTCACATAAGATTCACATGGTTACCCCCAACCACGAACCTATGAATAAATACTCATTTCACCTCGAAACAAAATAATTCTTAAAAATTATTCATGATTGCTTCCTAAAAACCCTTTATGACGATGGAAAACATAATATCTTTTAAAAAAAATGGCTTCAAATTACAAATAATGTTCCCAAAAATCACTTGAAATAATAGTTTTTGTATGAAGATGAGAAGGATTCTCACTCATCCATTCTTACCTTCTGAGCCCTGATGTTCCTAAATTTAGTCTACCATTGACCCCTAAATAAGTTGGGGGATCTAAAAAAATTAAGTACTGAACCATCCTAGGTGGGAGAGAGATTAATTAAATAGGTCTCAAAGCATGTTTATGATTTCTATGAGATGGTTATAAGAACCATGGGATCACAAATTACCACTTAGGAATGGTTCATTTGATAAAAACGAGACACAACCCATCTACGAATTTGATGACCAAACCATCCAATAAATATGATCTATAAACATAACATATATAAATATAAAATATATTAATCATAATAATGAAGAATAATAGATATCACCACACCACTACACCATAATTCATGACAAACAAATATCTAAATTATATCCATATTAGAAATAAAAAATAGATAACAATGACCATAAAGGATAATTCAAAACATCCCAATGATATACAAACCCTAAAAATTACACTATCAAAATCCATAAGACCATGTCATCTCCATCTAAGTTCTAATTTGGAAATCAATATATAATAAGTTCCACCAACCACCAAGGTTCCCTTTCACTTACATGTGTCCTACAACACACAATTTTCATATGCATAAAGAATGATGTAGGTTGTGAGGTTAAAATCCGAGCATGAATCCACCATGATTCAATATAAGGAATTTTTCAAGGAAGACTAATAATTATAATTTGGAAACACTTATTTTATATTTCCGAAAAAGATAAATTTTTTAAAAAATTTAACATGAAAAAAATTCCATTGAAATCAAAACAGCCTCACATAATATCCGATTTTATAAAAACTAGAAGAAAATTACCAAATAAGAAGAAAATTCACCAGAAATGTCATTATCAACACACTAACACATGAAATCAACATGGGAATAATTAAAAAAATTCTCATATAATCAAATAAATTAATATGGGCATAATTATTAAATAATTGAATAAAAATGAAAAGTCACCATGAAAAAATCATATAAAAACAAATTAGGAATATGAATATGTAAAATGTAATCTAATTTACTATGTCTAATGTAATTAAATATAACATTAGGGATTATACATGGCTAGGAAAACATAATAAGGTTTTAATATCTCTCAGTATTCCCTATGAACAAAAATAATTTTAGGATAAATCTTGGACTACATGACCATGGTTCTAAGCTCCCATAATATTCATCCCGAAGGATCAATTTGTCCATTAAATAACACTCAAATTGTATAAGTTATGCACATAACCACTCCCCCGGTTCAGAATGTGTTACTGAGTTCCAAAAATATAATCATTAATTTGTTTTAATCATATTATGAACTTTGAAAAAATATTTAATAAACAAATATATTAATTTTAGGTCATGCATCTATTGTGAGAGCCATGCACCTGTAAACTTAGATTCGTTTCTGAAGATGTAATCATTATATTTCTGGAATTGATATTGTTGTAGGTGACTTGATTTTAACACTTTGAAACATATAACATAAAATTAAATTTGGGATAACATACATATACAATCAAATTTTAGATTTAGATTTTTAGATAATTAGGACAAACCCTTACATAAACAATGACCACGAATTCAAGGGATTTTTTTTCTTAATGTAACTATATTTTCTTATTCGATATTAAGATTCTTGAATCTCCAAAAAACATTATCAAATTACAAACCCTTATAGATAAAAATCATTTTTTCATCATTCTTTATAACCTAGGAAATATGAAACAAAAGATGAGTGATCTCAAATGCTCATTAAGGGTAAAAATAATCATTATCAATTGAATGTTATGGATGAGACTAGGAAGAGCATAAGGGTATTACGACATTATCAATGTGCATAAGAATATCATAATAATATTATTAACTATGAATTCATAGATCATCAATCATGAAACATGGAATAAAGATTTATCAGTTAAAAGAGTAAAAATAATCAATAAACATGATCCTTTTTATTTCAATCAATGGAAAAGGAATCAATAAAAACACTTAGAAATAATAAAATACTATTTTTAACTTGGAACATTATATTCATAAAACACTTAAAGAACCCATAAAATGGAATTATCTTTTGGATGACTTTTATACCCAATGCATTAGAGTGTTATTGGGTGAACCCATCAAAACAATTATTTTAGAATCACCCATGAGCTAAAATTATTCATAAACCTTCATAAAAAATATAAAAAAATCATTAAATTAAAAAGGAATATTGAATATTAATAAATTTTAAAACTAATTAAAATATCCATTATTTCATCCATAATTTGATTAAATTATGGATATGAAATGGAATCAATGATATTATCATTCAAACATGATGAACCTAAGGAAAAAACAGGTTCAAAAACAATCTCTTTGAAATAATCAAAATCCATAATGATAAATAATATAGATGGTATCATTAAAAAACAACAATATTTTTTTAATAAGTAACATCGATTATTTTTGTTTTTGATCAATGGGAACACTATAAAAATTATTGTTAAAAATAATATTGAAGAATGTACCCTTTGAAATTTGAAAATTAATTTTAAAACTAAAAATTCACAAAATATTGTGAAAATAAAATTCTTTGAAAATAATCATGGAAACTAGTAAAGAAAATTTCATATAAAATAATGTTTATGATTTCTGGAAAATCTGTTTATTACATAAATGTTAAAAATAAATATTGATTTTAATTTTTTTAAATAAAGTCAAATGTGACTCATTTGGAAAATTATACAAATATAACTTTTTAAAAAATTTAAAATAAGGAAAAAGTTTTTGTTGTATATTTTATGGAATCATTTATGTTAAGAAAATAACATTTTGAGAAAATTTTAGAATATGTGGATATAGAAGAGAATGATTCATGATCTCAATGAAGATAAAAGATTCATATCACTTACAAATGAAATTCAATATGGTATTTAATTAGTGTGAGTAGAAATAGAAATTAAAAAAATAAAAACATTTAAAAATTATAAGGAATAAAAAATATATATATTTTTCTAAATAACATATTTCCATATTATTTTTTTAAAGAAACCGTTACTATAAAAAACTTGAATGAAAGGAGATTGTATCATAAATCCTTTACCAGTTTGATAATTTTTTTCTCATAAGCCCCATGAAATAATAACGTAAAATTAAACATTAAATATCATGAACATAAGGATATTCAAGATATAAATTTCAATGTCTGATTATAATCATCTCATAGAATTAGGTAGGTGATTATCATAGATGTATGTACCAATGAAATGGAATTTGAGACAAATAACCCTTAAAAGATCATATCACTGAATTGAGAGTCAATAATTGGACAGATTATGTGTAACAAATTTAAATAAAAAAAGTTTAAATAAACCATAAAACATTTTTAGATAAATTATCACATAATAATGACATAATAATGTATGTGAGCATTAGTTATAACCTAAAAAAATAAAATTGAGTTAATAAACCTTTTACCACTTGGTAAGCTTCAAGTGAAACACCCTTGGATGAAATAATTCAAATATTACCAAAAATAACATGAATTATATTTTTTTAATGACATAAAATAATAATTTGGAAGTATATAGACTATATAAGATAAATTAGATGCATAATATTAAAATATTCATTAATATAAGAAAATTTGGATAATGTCCCTTTCCTGGAGTCCAAAAATTATATTCATATCCATTAACTCTGATATAATAATCTTATTTCAATTATTTTATTTATTAAAATCCATTTTACTATTTAATAACTTATTCTTAATTATTATTTTATATTTTATTACATATTTAAATATTTAATCAGTTTATGACCATATCATGTGTTTTGAGCATGTTTGATTCGTTATTTCCAAACATCTTTGGTGTGTTGACAAAGATCGATGGGAGCATCATTCCAAAATCACCTAAATAATAAAAATTAAGTAATTTTATATTATATAATGAAATTATAATATTAAAAAAAATTAAAAAAATTGGTTATGAAAAATCTATTATGGTTCAATCATGGAGATGAGAGGTCATCATACTCATGGGTAACGTTCCTATTCCGCAATGATCATTATAAAATGAATGTTTGATTCATTTTCATATTTCCAGAATTATAATAATATAATAAATACTATATTTTTACATTAAATGTAATTATATATATATATCATCCCTGATATATTTAAATTAAAAAAATGATTACATCACTTCATGGAGGAGGTAGTCCACACATACACATGAACAACATTATTAGTTTTACAAAGTGGAATACTAAGAAAGAAATTTTTTTTATTATATATTTAGAATTATTAATATTTATTGAATATCATAATTATCTAAAATTTATATCACATATAAAAATTAACTTTATCCTTCTTACATTCGATGGAATGATTGGCTGAAAAAATGAATCATATTACTTCGCAAGTTGGTAGTCGGGCGTACACAAAAGCACCACTATCATATAACCCCACAAAATTGAAATTAATAAATAATATACAATAAAATAAGTAAATAAGTATAATTATGTTATAAATATAATATATATTCTTTTAATACACCAATAGAATAGTCTGTGATAATCGATGACTGAAAACGAATTATATCTATTCGTGTGGCGGTTGTCCTCTTTACGCATGAATGATAGTTTCATTTACCATTTGATAGAAGAATGGAAAACATTAGGTTAATAAATTAACATGATAAAATTTCATTATATAGGATATGTTAGTGTTATTATACCATAATAATTCAATAATATTTGATGGAGGTGGAATAATAAATAAAATAAAAAGACTCAGTTAACCATGATACTTATCTTCAGAAAACCTCCCTAGGTTAGCACCAAAAGTTTTCATAGATTGGTTTAATGATAAAAATGAATCAATGATATGTTAAGGTGATTAATAAATTTATTGAATAATGTATTGGATGATATATTGGGATTTTAGGATGGTAATTGGAGTGGATAGAGGGTGGCCTTTTATATGTGAGGTGAGTTGAACACTTGAAATTTTCACAAAGAAAAATTGATACCCACTTGTTTAACATGGAATAAGGATAAAAATACATCATTATATAGAAACAGATGATAAAAGTTCATAATATTACATTTAAATATATTTTATAATAGTTTTTTGTTTATTTTAACCATTATCCTTTTAGTTTAGCTTCTAACAAAACCATTTTTTCACTCACCATGAAAAATGATTTTGTCATTATTCATAATTTAATAAAAAAAGAAACGTCAAACATATAATATTTTTTAATTATTTTTATTCCAATTATTTAATACATTTTTCTAGATTCAATTCAGTTAAATGGTAGAAATTAGTTTTAAATAAATTTTATAGAAATAATGAAAAAACAGTTTTTCTAGAACTGTATTTTTCAAGAAAAATATGATTTTATATTAAAAATATGATAAATAATAATATTAATATGGATTTAAATTATTATTTATAAAATTAGAATCTAAAAGAATAATTTTAATAATTATCCATTAATTATTTTTTTAATTAATTAAAATGGATAATCATTATATACTTTAAAATAGTCTATAGAAGAACCATACTTTCTACCCAAAAATAATGTTTTACTAAAATTTTGTATACTCATAACTAAAATGTAATTAGTTTGATTAAATATAACTTCATAATAGTTATATTACATTAAATTAAATTAAATTCGAAATTATAAATTTAAATTACATAATTTATTGAAATGAAATGACAGTTTTAGAAACATCAGTACTTTTCATTCTTTAGTAAAAAATAATTTTCTTCTATAAAATAAAACAATTATAGCTGAAGATAATTTTGTTATAAGAATTTATACAAAAATTATATTAAATAAAATTTATAATATCTCTTTTAATTAATTATAACATTTTCCCATATAATATATATATAAATTATTTTTGATGAAAACCTATATCGAAAAATAAAATTATTTTAATAATATTTGATTGATCATTTAGTAATAAATTTTAATTGAATTTATATTGAGTAGGAAATATATATATATTTATGCTTATAAAATTGGTCAATAATATAGAAACTCACTAATTTAATAGATGGTTTATAATAGTCATATATTTTATGGGCCATTTAATCCCACTACAGCATTTCATATATGCTATCGAACATATTGTTTTTTATTTTCAAATATTAGGGTATTATATTTTAGGAAATTATTTTATATTTTTGTACTTATAATTTTGTTCTTAAAATTAGTAAAAAATTGCATGACATTTGAAAATAAGTATTTTGGAATCCCTCTTGGCAAGAAGGTTTATCAAAACATCTTATTGGTATGGTAGAAAGTGAAGTACAATGATTATATGATGTTATGAACAACTACATTTCCAAGTTGGAGAACATTGGTCAGAAGTGCATATATGGAAATGAAAGAAAAATTTAACTCCCAAGTATTGATGGATAGTGATATAGATAATTTATTATAATAATTTGAATGATTATGAGAGAGTAAATGACCAAAAAAGCATAAACCATAATGGGGAGAAAAAGATAAAAATTTAATTATAAATGAATGTAATTGGATAAAATTTTCATTTCAAAATATAATTTTCCTCAGTATGATGAATTCCTTACAATATAAACTGTTAATATAATTAATTATAATTACATGATATGTAATGTTTTACCCTTTAAAAAATTTCCACCAAAATTTCATCTATTTCTTTAAATGATGAGTATTCAAGATGAATTTTTCACTCCTAAAGGAAAAAAATAAACTTTTACAGAACCACATGATCATAAAAGGGAAAATAAATCTAATAAACCTATCTTTACAAGATAACAAAAATAAAAACAATTAGTACAAGTGAATATAATTTTCAAAATTAATAAACCTTTATATGATGAAGTAAATCATTAATATCCAATGCCTCAACAATAACACCCAAATTTTAGCATAGATCATTCTATACATAATTATATTTAAATTTCTAAAATATATTACCAACTAAGATTGAATCATAAAATCCAGATGGGGATAATAACATATTCTTATGATATTGATATATTATTTATCTCTATATAATACCAATCACATTTAAATAATATTAAAATAATCTAAATTACAAAACAATATAATATTATTGATATACTAATCATTTCCATAAATGAATTAAATTACCACAATGACAGAGTAAAATGATTATTCAAACTTTATTCCTCAAATGAAATCCCATAATTTTCTATTTACCTTAATCATATAAGGTTAACAATATCATGACCTTCTTATAAAACAACATTTATCAAATAATCACCAAATCACTTTTCTGTCCCACGGTAATCTATAGGATAAAAATATACATCAAAAATAAAATTTTTAAATATCTAGAAAAATATTGAAGTGAAAAAATTATTTCATACTAACTAATACATCACATTGTATAGTGGTTCGTGTCATACCATTATTTCCATTAGTTTGTGGGTTCAAAACCTGCGACCTGTCTAGATGTAATGGGTTGTCACCTAGACTTTGAGTTTTCATTTTTTCTTCAAATTATATCCTTATAAAATTACAATAAATATGATGGACATCCCTAAAAGTTGAGTTAATGTCCCTAGATCATATAAATCCTAAAGTGTTAATTTTCATTAAGCTTATGATCAAATTAAAATCATAAAATATGATAATATCGATAAACCATAGGGTAACCTCACATTAATATACCGTCATATCTAAAGATATTTAAACTGCTATTTGATACCAACCATAAGATCCCAAAAACCTCACTCTTAGAATCAGTGCTAAAACTATAAACACATCCTTTTTGGATGTAATGATAATGAAGGAGGCCCAATTTTCATCATATAAACCTTACAACATCTAATGAAAACATTGAATTACATACATAGCCATGGACCTTTTTGTTTTAGATTTTTATTTAATTTATAAAACTCATACATAATAAATACCCATAAAATTCACCAGTTTATTTTACCCAATATACTCAATATTAATATTATATATTAAGTATTAAAAACCTCCCACGAATATAATCATTTTGGAATAATTTCTCAAAAAAACCATTTAATCACCATTCTTCACGAACTAGGAAATACAAGAAAAATATTGGTGACCTCAAATTCTAAGTAAGAGTAAACCTAAGAATTAACAATTGATTGTCACAAATTAGAAAAAAAAGAGAATAAGGGTATGATAAAATAACCGAATGGAATGATAATTAAATAATAATATTCATACACATAAATACCTGGATAAAAAATAAAGTAATATGGAATAAATAATTATCAATGACCAGATTCTTAAGAATAAATAATCAAGAGCCATGTGATTTCAATCTTGATCAAATAATCATTAAAAAACCTTAGTAAGATTATAGAAAACATGTATGTTTCTTGTAATACAATCTTCATGGAAACCTTATAGGATCCTTAAAAATTTTATTACCTTATATTTGACTTCTATAATAAATGCATTGGAGTGCTAGCTAAGATCAACCATTGTATAAACCATATTTGGATCTCCCATAATATATAATTGGTCTCAAACCTTCATAAATTCATTTTAAGAACCATAACTTTATGAAAGTATAAAGAATAATAATATCATTTTAGTACTAAAAAAATCAGTTATTCCTTTCATAACATTATTTAACCATGCAAAAGAAATGGGTTCCCTAAAAATATCTTTGAAGCGCGATTAACCCTTAGTGTCACGAACCGAATCTGGTTGCCACCAAAACCGGTACCAAACCCAGTCTGTGACATGTATCTAAGGGCGATCATGATCCCCACAGGATGGCACATGTGCATGGTATCATAAAATGAGAATTGGGAACGATTTACATGAGTTTATAAACTTAAAACAACAAAAGAATCCAATAAAACGATTTTGAATTTTTTAAACCAAGAAATCTTTTATAAAAATCTAGAACTGATTTACATATCTTAAAACAACTCAATAAGACTAATAAAAAGGTACAAAACCAAAAGGAAACAACCCAAGAACCTTGATGTCAAGGGGCACCACCCTTAAGCAATCTCTAAAAGACATCACCCCCAAGGACCTGCTAGAAACCCGAACCACTGGAACAAAAAAAATTTCACCCAACCTGCGACAATAAAAATAACCAAGTCTACTTACACGCAAAAGTGTAAGTAGGGTGTGATCCAATGCCCAACAGGATACCACCACTAAAAGATTCCATTTGATAAACATTCAATGAAAAATGTCATGCAAGTTTTCAAAACATGTAATTCCTTGTTACAATTTCTAAATGATGGAACTTAAAAATTAAAATAGTTTTCAAGTGGGATATCACTAAAAATCAACACTTTTAAAAATAATTTCAACACTAATGAATTTTATTACCAACCATACTGTATGACAATGTTAAGAACATATTAAATAACGAGGACAAGATATATGAAATAACCCCGAGGCACTAGCTCGATGTGGGTCCCACGTACTTCGTATCTCGATGAAAGTTACCATCACAAATATTCGTTATCATGCATGAGCCACTAGTAGGGAACATACCCATAACCTAGTGGTCCCCGATCATCAATATCTTAGTTTATTTAGAGTTTTATTCATCAATCTTACTAAGTGAAGCTGAGGCCAAACCTCACGGGATCACTAGAATACTAGTACACGTCCACCCACCTAGATACCCAGGTTTCCCTCTTGTGCTTAAACAAGTTCAACAAGACAAGAAGTATACTTTTCACATGAAAATATCATTTAAACATCATATATTAACCAAACATAACACATGTACATCTCACAAGTCACAAAATCCAATTTTTCATTCAAATACATTTTTAAATCATGCACACACCAAAATAGCCCACAACACTTTTCACATCACTTCAACACATCAACACATCTTTAAATTTTTTTAGAAAACATTTAAAATCTGATAAAATTCACATAAAATCTCACACTCACAAGCCACAAAATACCCTTTTTAACTTCAAAATCATTTTATCATCAAATGTACATGAAACAACCGACAAACACGTTTCTCCCCAATATCACTATTTAATAAAACATTTCAGAAATTTACACAACATTATAAAAATGTTTGACATATTAAAACCTCACATATCCTTTAAAAACAACATTTTAGGTGAACAAACACCGACCACATAGTATATATGCACCCATATCCCACTTTGTTTAACCAACTAAAACATTTACAATTTTCATAAAAAGAACCCAGGTGGTTTAAATATGTCTTCGACACAAATCCCATTTCAAAACCCCCATTTAAGACAAAAACCATACCAAATACTATCCCAAATATAATTTTTATCTCTTGAGACATTTATAAAACTATTTTCATGTTTTATAAAATCACCTTGAATAATACCACCCAAGATACAAATGAAAACACACATTTTCAAAAAATGCTATTAAGAAGTATAAAAATGTTTCACACATAAAACCTATTCAATTTCCCTATTTTTGGCCCCTCATGACTCTAATTAATTAACAGACCAGATGTTTCAGGCCAAACATTATTTAGTAAATAAATTCCATAATTTATAAACTGCACCCAAATAATACCCTATGAGTTACACATAAAAAAACCCAATTTCAAGTTAAAGTTAAACTATAAAATTAAACAAGTAAACAAATCAATCATAAATAGTTTTCACACCACACCCAACATACGAGAAATATGAAAAATGTGTAAATACATCCAACTAACTCATTAATATTTGTTTACACATGAAACCACCTACCTTTTTTGTCGAAACCCTCAAAACATGGTGTGAAACATAAATCGCACCCCTGCTGCACCTCATGTAATTGAAATCCAACCTAAAACCACATGATTTCACCCAAAAGACAAGAAATAAAACCCTAGGTTCGATCCCTAACTTCTGAACATTATTAACCCCATGGATAATGGAATAGACCATAATCATATTGAATGTAACCATAAGCAAATTGAAAGAAGAATGAAGAAGACCATCATACTTGAAGGATATTGTAGAAATTTCCCTAAAGACACCAGTATCTGAATTTTAAAACTCTAAAAACTTCATGGGAGGTTCTAAAAAAGATTAGGAGACCATGTGGGAATTTTAATGGGGAAAAGAGTGAAAATTGAAGAAGGTTTGAAGGAATCAAATTACCTTTATAAATCTGCTCGAATTGAGAAAGATTAAGAAGATTCGACTTGTTCTGTGAGGAAAACGAGATCCAAAGTGGGGGAGAAGAGATTGGGGGTGCGCCTAGGATCAGTGGGATCAGGTTAGAGGTATAATAACCAAAAATAGTTGAAATTGAATAAGTTATTAAATAAGAAAAAGGTTTTTTTTAAAACTAGAAATGGGCTTTCGGGCAGGCCCAATAACTTAAATAAAAACCCATATCCACCATGATTATAAATTTTTAAATGGTCAAAATTAATATTTTGGTGTTAATAGGTCAGGATATGACAAGTAAAAATTTGAATGAATGAAAAATATTGAAAAATGAATGACTTATAAAAGAATTTTTTTTAAATCAGGAATTTGGCTCACGGTTCGGCCCAATTCATGAAAACACATCCATTCATCCGTAAAAGCTTGGGAAACCCTCAAAAAAGAATGAATGGAAAATAAATTAAAAATACCTTTGAAATAATATATTAATGTGATAGTTGGAAAAGAAATGGATTCGATAATAATATATTTGAAGCAATTATAATCCATCCAGATAAATAATACGGATGATATTATAAATAACTATCCATAATGTAATATAATTAATGTCTACTGTTGTGGATGTTTTAATGGAAATACCCCTAAAAATATCGTTAATTTTTTAAAAGAAATTAACCATTATTATTTGTAAATTTAAATTCAAAAACTAATAATTTATTGGATACTATGAAAATTCTTTTCTTCGAATATATAATTTGGAAAATATAATCGATGATTCAAATAAAATAATGGTCATGATGGTGGGAAAACTGGTTCATGTAATTATTGACAAAAAAATATTATTTTAAAATGTTTTTTAATAGAAGACAAACATGAATCATTAAGAAAATGTTAAGAAAAAAATACTATTTACCCTTTTAGAAGAATTTAAAAGATAATATAAAATAGTTTCATGAATTAAGTTATGTTTATACAAGAGCATTTTTTTAAAACATTTTTGGAAAAAATAATATAGAAGATAAATATTCCTGGTCTAAAATAGGATACATGTTTTTTTATCACTTAAAAATATTTTATTTAATTTTATTTAATAAATACGGGATGAAATTTAAATTAATCGAGTTAATAAAACATAAGATAATAATATGTATTTTTTTAATAAAATAAGTGCATATGATTTCTTCCAAAAGAAAATTTGAACATAAAAACTCCTAAAATAAAGGAGAATATAACACAAAACCTTTTTCACTTTTTTAACAATTAAATTTTTGGAACAAAATATAATAACATCAAATGAATCTTAAAATAACATGAAAATAATAATATTCATGTTATACATGTCAAATTGGATGTATATTATCCTCACTAATTAATATATGTTCATATCCTAGGTGTATGCCTCAAATAAAGGGAAGTTGAGGTGAATATCCCTTAGAAAGATAACAAAATTTAATGGAGAAATAATCAGTGGATAGATAATGAGTATCTTATTAAAAATAAATGTTAAAAAAATTATAGAGAATTTCTCATTTAATCATGGCATAACAAGTCAATGAGATAGAGTTATAACTCAACGAAAGGAAATTGAGTTAAGAATGATTTTACCACATGGTAAATTTGAAGTCAAATCACCTAAGAATAAATAATTCTAATTAAAAATTAATATACTATGATGTATAATTTGTTCCTGATATAACATTCAAAATGGATTTTATATGCACCATATAAGATAAATTAGCTTTATAAAAGTAAAATATGCCTCAATGAAAGAAAATTGAGAGGTTTTCCCCAACCTCAATTCTAGAATTTCCATGTATATCATTTAAACTATATATAATAAAATTATTTCAATTATCTAACATCTTAATAACCATTTATAGTCTCAATATCTCGTACTTAAATCATTTATTTTTTTAAAGCAATGAAATATTTAAAAACATAATCAGTTAAGTACAGATTGTTGTTAATTATTTTAAAATAGCTTCGGTGTATTGATTAAGGGAATGTAGGAAATTATTAGATAATATATAGAATAATAGCCATCATATTTTTATCATTTATATAAAAAAATAATTATTTTAAAATCTACGATAATAATTAGTTATGAAAAATGAAATATGTTACAATCCTAGAGATAGTTGGTCGTATCTACACATGAGTAACGTTTCTATTTTACAATGATATTTATGGGATAATAATATGTATCATTTTTTAATTATAGAATGATACTAGTACCATTAAAACATTTTTTAATGTTAAATATAATTATTTATTCTATCATTGTGATTCAGTGATGAAAAAATAATTACATCGCTTTGTATAGGTGGTGGTCTGCATGTACGCATGAAGGACATTAACATTTTTAATTAGTTTAAAGGTTGGAAAAAAACTGATATATTGAAATTTCATAATTATAAATATTTAATTAATGTCATAAGGAAATAATATTTATATCACATATGTTCATTAACATTATCCTTATTTTAATCCATGAAATGGTTAGTGAGAAAACAAATCACATCACTATATGAGGCGGTAATCCACTGTGCACATGATAGAAGTTATCGTATCCACAACAAAATGGAAATTAATAAGTTATTTTCATTATAATAATTAATGAATTATAATTATGTTAAATTATTCATATATATACTTTAAATCCATCATTATAAAATCCCATGACAAGTGATGATGGAAAAGAATTACATTGCTATGCGAGGTGGTTGTTTGTTATGTACATGAATGATGGTTTTGTTTCCCATTTGTTGTAATTGGAGATGTATTTAGGTAATTAAATTAATATTACAATACTTAATTATTTTTTAGATACAATTTTTTATATAATATTAATTAAATAATAATTTAAGGAGATGGAAGAACAAATAATATAAAAACACTCAGATTAGCATAATGCCTCATCTTTAGGATACCTCTTTGGGTTAACACAATTTTTTTACAAAATTATATTTTTGATAAGAAAAGTCTAACAGTATTTGGGGAGATAATTAGTTATGTAATTTGGTTACATATTTTATGATCCAATTTTCTTTCAATGTGCGAACAAGAGAGGATAGGGGTGTCCTTTTATAAGTGAGGTGAGCGGTACACATGTAATTTTAGAAAATAAAAAGTGATACCCTTGTTTTCACATGCCGAAAGGCTAAAAATATGACATTATTGATAATTATATTAGATATGGTCATCATATGTCCATATAATAGAATTTATATGAGGTTTTTGTTCATTTTAACCACTATCATTTTACCTTCACCCCACCAAAAAACAAATATTACCTTAACTGCCATTAAATATATATACAACTCCACTATTCATTAAGGAAAAAAATATATGAACTTATTATGGGATATAAATTATTATTATTACAAAAAAATGATGTTGTTAATAATTAATTTATAGAATTTTCATAATTTAATTAAAAAAACCTACAAATGTAAAGAAAACATAGTTTTTCAAGAAGTGTATTTTTTAAGAAAAATAAAATTTGAAATTAAATCTATGACTATTAATAAAAATTATAATAATTTAAATTACAATTTATTGATACAAAATATATAAATTTAAATAAAAAATTTTCCCATTACATATTATTTTAATTAATTAAAATTGTGAAATATTATTTACTTTAAAAGAGTTTAAAAAAACTCTTTTTAATCTAAAAAACAATGATATACTAAAATTCATATGAGGATGATTAAAAAGTAATAAATTTGATCAAATATAACATATTAATATTTTTTATGTGACATGAAATACTATGTGAAACTAAGACATTTGAATTTTTAAATTGATTAAAAAATATTAACGGTTTTACAAAAACTGGTATTTTTCACCATCCCTTAAAAAAGAATTATTTTCCTCACAAAAATCACATAATTTGACAATATGATAATTCTGATAATATTATTTTAAATATAAATTTAATTTTAAGAAATATATTTTCTTAAAAACCTATAATTTAATTATTATATTTTCCCAAAAAATAAATGAAAATCATTTTTGAAGAAATCATATATTTGGATAATAAATATATTATAAATCATTCAATACTATTTATAATTTCATGATTAATGGATATGTAATCACAATCATATATTTTGTGGGGCGTTTAAGATCGGTTTTGCATGTCATATATGCTATTGAACATAATGTTCTTATTTTAAAATCTCAGGGTGTTACATCTAATTGATTACATGAATTATTTGAAAACACTTTTAAAACCCCATTCTACCTAATTAAATCAATTTACTAAATTTTAATTAACAATGAATTTCATCAAAGAAAAATCCCATTGAAACTCTATTATAAACAATTTTACTGCCAACCAAATACTGGAATCTTAAAAACATTGATAAAACATTAATAATTACAATAGTTTGGATAAATTAATTACCAAACCCAATTAAATCAAGATTAAATGGTAGGACATGTAAAATAACGCTTAAATAAATAAAGATACTAGAAAATCAACTAGATCTTTTCATCCTCGATGAGAACCACTTTGATCCAAAAAGAGAAGTTTTCACACATGTAAACCTTAAAGAAAAAATCCATAAGAAACCCATTAAAATCACTAAATTAATCCATAATAAAATATACGGGTTTTTAATCCATTTAAATGGAAGAATAATGAATTATATGGGGAAGAATGAATAAATCCATAAGAAATCGTGATTTCTTTGAATGAAATCACAAAATAAAGTTATAAATCCACATAAATAAAAGCGGGGATGATTTAATTGCATGCGGGAGGGATATGAATGGTGAGTGGGAATTGTAATATATGGGAAGATAAATTTTATAGGGTAGGTAGGTTTTTATTATATTTTTTAGGACTAGGAGAACCCACACAATTTATCGATTTTTTATATAAACAATTACCCATCTTTAAAAGAGAGACTGACTCCCCAAAAACAAAGATGATGGATTTGGAATAATTCATTATGGATAGAAAAATTAATTTCACGATACATAAAACCCATATTTACCCAATACATCATCCTGACATGGTTAACCATGTGGTTACGAGGAACATACATTGACTATATGTTTTATCGTGTTTCCTCCAAAATGGGGTTTCCACCAAAAAATCTATTGAAAATACAATACTGAATAAATAAATTCTTAAAATTTAAAAAAAAAACCTTCAATTAACCGATGGGTTTCAGATTAATGATTAAAAAATAATGATACCTGTATGTTTTTTTCTATTAATCCATCACTTTATAGAGAATCCAAAAATCTAATCTTCCTTTGAAGATATTTAAATAACTTTTCATTTAAATACATCAATTCTAATACATATGTTATTTATTATAGTTTGAAATTTTATTTAAAATTATTCTTTAACTGATTGATACATTACCGACTTTTACATTATAAAGAGAAATCATTAATTCAGTTTCGTGAACTGGCCTTTCTCTTCCATATAAATGTTATTTTTATTATTCATTTTTATATGTCTTTGGAATATTATTATTCTATGTTAATAGTATTCTTATAATTTAAAATTTTAATATTATGACTACTCTTTATTGAATTTATTTCTATTACATGTCCTACTTATTTATTATTTTTAAAATATCATTTCTTAATAAAATGATTGTATTTTTTGTCTGTTCATAAAAAAACATTTACATATTAATAATTATTAAAATGTTGTATAAAAAATTAGATACTATCTAATTTATTAAATAATTTCATATCTTCCTATGAATTAGTTATTATTTATTATAATACTCATATATTTCATTCTTTGAACATTCTTGATGTTATAATTCATCCAATTTTATTTTTTAATAATCCATTAAATTTTAAAATAATACATTTATTCATTATCCAAATTATATGGTGTTTATTATGTTTTTGATGTGAAATATTTATTATAGGATTTTATACTAATATATCAGTGTTACCCAATAATCAACTTTGATTTATGATTAATTTTTTCCAATTAATATATATATATATATATATATCATACTGATATGAAAGATATATTTTTATCAAAATATTTGTTTCACTTAATGAAGTGAAAAGGAATACTAATAACAATAATGGGTAATTTATGGAATGTGGGAGGTTACACAACCTCCATTGATTTCTATAGTAATATTTCACATCATGTGCATTCACAGTCATGGCACTAATAAGATATTATCCTTGGATTTATCTTCTAATTTGATACAGTTTTTATATAGGAATTTCTATTATATAAATGATTTATAACTTGATATATTTCCATATCATCTTAGATGTGAATACCATATACATTATTGTTCCAATATATGGGTATTAACATAGAGAGAGATACCACTAAATTAATAAAAGAAAACTATTTATAAGGATATATATTCTACTATTTCTTATTATGTGAATAAATTTTACATAATTATTCTGAATGAATAATATTCAAATAGATAGTTATATCAATCCATTGACAGAGTAAAAAAACTAAAATAACCATTTATTCATATTATTCATTTTAAAAAATCATGTAATTTTAATATTTTTTAATAATTAAATTGATATGTTGTTTATTATTATTGAACAATGCGATGTATATTGATTTAATATTTTAAAAACATAATAAAATAATTTAAAGGATTTATTTGATGATTTAGTTTTATAATAGACCATTATAGCACATATTGGTCTCATGTGACAACAATGATAGAGTGATAACTTTTCCACTTCAATTTTATGAATGATTTAATGATACAAGGCATTGAAAGTATGTTTTTTTCCTTTCAAAATTGAAATTTACTATAATTAAAATTTTCATCCTTATCCAGTATCATGTACTCCTAATTTTGTACTCGTGTATTATTTTTTATAGAGTTATTTTTTATCTTCTACTAATGTTTTTCATCCACAAGCATGATATTTTTATATTTCATCCTATTCAGTGTGTGTAAGATCACCCCTTCACTTGTTTGCCCATTTCCCCAAGATTATATATATTAAGATATGACTATTAGGGATTCATGTGTGGATATTTTTTTATTGGAAATAGATTTTAAATCTTGTAGTAAGATGAATATGTATCTAATATTAAAATAATAAACCATTGGAATCAATATTTATATTTTTTTCTTTATCAATTAAATAAATTCATGTAAAATGATGTAACATACTTAGATTGTCTTATACAGTCTTTATATATATGTGAAAGATATATATTTTTAGGATATTATCAATATATTTGGGTCTTGGGGATCCATAATCAACTAAGGATTGTATAATATTTCAACTTAAAATAAAAAGTGGTAAAAATTCTATCATCGAATATAGAATTGTAGTTACTTAAGATATTAATTACTTAAAAATACATCAATACCACAATTTTAATAGTATAAATTTTAAAATAGGTCACAAAATAAGGACTAAAATGTTTACTGTCTTGGATATTAACTAAATAAAAATATTATTTTACTACAATTGTGAAAATTTCTCTATAATCATTCTTCTAAAGACCTATTCTATAAATCTCACGTGATATAGTCATCTTCATTACATGTGTTTTTTAAACCAAAGATATTATTGAACTAAAATTAGCAATATGTTATATCCAAAAGAATTCCACAAGGGTTACATCTAATAATAAGTAAAAGTTTGAATGTGGAAAAATATCTTATTTAAAATAACCCTAATATAAATGTCTATTCAATAATCCTATCATCAAAAATGATAACACTATTACCATGGAATTAAAAAAACACGGAGAAAATAATGGGAGATGTGGTGTCCTAAAAATATCATTCTCCCAATGATTGATTATAGGGGATTTGGTTTTATACAATAATTTATGTCAATCACACTATTTTCGTATTGATTCTATTGATATTTTTTCATGGATTTGG
Source organism: Viscum album (assembly GCA_963277665.1). Lineage (NCBI taxonomy): Eukaryota > Viridiplantae > Streptophyta > Magnoliopsida > Santalales > Viscaceae > Viscum > Viscum album. Next base: position 547,814,302 of record OY728156.1, read on the forward strand.
AAGCACAAAATAGTTTTATATCAAGGTCAAGAGTATGGGAGGTCCATCTCATAACACCCATTTGAGGGAAAAGGTTTCCTTCTCCAGGACTCTCTTATATATTTATGAGATGTTTACAAATACTTCATTAATTCAAATTTATGTCATATATCCCCGATGAATTGACAGTAAATTACATTATTGAATGAAATTTAGAATCTTCTATAACATTCTAATGATCTTTATCAATAGTGATATATGTTTGTATCTAAGGATATCCATAAATGGTACAAAATTATATAATAATTAGAGATTATATTTCCCCCTTATGACGATGGTTTTTTTTAGTCACATAGTGGGGCACTCTAGAGTGAATCATCTAGGGTGATGGGAGTTGTTGTGATGTTAGGATAAAAACTATAAAACGGGCGTCCTACACATCATTGTGAAAATAATCATAACCATTGAATTTCGATTTCTCTTATCAAGATAGATCATACCTTTTAGGGATATTTTATAAAAACAAAACTATGTAGTTTTACGTTAAACTACATGGAACTAATGGAATAATGATCCTATTCATATTTTGGTATATGTTTTGTGCCAAATAATCCTAGGGAACCTGGAAGGGATATGGACTCCAGGGTTGGATAATAATCTACTAAGAATGTGTCCCATAGATAATTAGGGATGATAGGGGAAGTTAGTTTTGTACCTTAGGGTGGCTTCATATGCATCACATTTGGATGGGAATCAAATCCCAGGTATTTTTGATTTCAAGACATGTGCCTATAAAGGAACTATGGATGTTTTTATCAGGGGTGATTATATCCACTTTAGAAGATTAATTTGGGATATACACCATATAGAAGTATTCTTTGGTTTAATTGGGTAACACACTTGGAATCATGACCATTGGTTGGGATATGGTGACATGATTGGGGATCATACTAAATATGAGTCCCAAAATTTTTAAGATAGTGTGGATATCATGATCACCACCAAACTCTAAGACTTGTTGAGTCCTGATCTATGTGGGAGATAAGAGGAAGTGGTATATCTGAAAAACCACACAACAGGGTTTTCTGTGTGGTTTGATAATGACCTTGATGACTCACCACTACAGATTCCCTTTGAAGGAAGGAAAGAGGATGAAATAGGGAAATATTATCTTCCAAAAAATCCATTAGGTTTTGAAGATTGTATGACTGTAGCTGAACTCTAATACCATACGAGTTATCCATGAATGTGAGAAAGAGGAGGAAAAAGATCTGAAAAACCACATGATACCCCTTACATTAGTGTAAGAGTTCAGGGAGATAGGATAAGAATATTGTAATTTAATGTGGCCATTCCCTCTCATCATGGTATCAGTGATATTCACATAAATCTACCCATACATATACATACCATAGGCAAGAAGGATGAAGAATGAATAAAATAGTAGTGGTCTTGGAATAATGTCTTGGGGATTAATCCAAAGGGGATTCACTAAAACTGATTCTTATGGAAGAGGGGAGATATAATTTCATATCAATGGGAAATAGTAATTGTGGTTCTCACCCATCCCATCTAGAATTGGAGTCCTTGGGTTTAAGAAACCCCTAGGAAATGACATTATCCAAAATATATTATTAAAGAATGGGTTTAACACTACCCCATTGTCAGGATCCTCATGAGAAAAGGGATTTATACGTACATGCTCCCTAAATACCCAACCCATCTGGTAAGATACATGATGGAAACATCAAACCGAAAAAATTCATACACAAATTGGTGTCACACTGCTATGAATCTTCCTAGTTTTTTCATGTTTATTAGAATTGGTGGTGTTTCAGTTTGGTCCCCATAAGATAAGGGATCCAATGGAATAGGATACCTATCATTGGTGTCTTATAAGATGGATCAAAGGGGGACTCACATAGGTCATAGATTAGTGAACATTTGTTCTTCAAATAGGGCATGAGAGGGTTTATAATTGATTTGTGCATGGGGATAGTCCTGAACAAGCTATAGATTCCTTCGAAAAAGGAAGAACATAGAAAGAATACTTGGGATAGGATTTATCCTAGGTACCATAGGTCTCCAGAGGTGTCCCTGGATGCGTCGTGTGTAGGTCATTGATTGGGGAAGGAGCCCTGTGCAAGTGGTTTTCCACTAGGAGGAAGGTTTCCTCATGCAGTTTTCTTATGTTTTAGACCCCTAAAAGACTATGATTTACATTAACCACCTTAATTATCTCTTTTATTAGGATATATAGAGATAGCAGAGTTATTTTGGAGGACCTAGGTGACCAGAGCTTCAGGGATTCTTTAGGTTTTCTAGTGGATCAAATGAAGAGCCTTGAGGACCTATTTATAGTAAAATAAGGGACCCTAATTGAATGTATTTACTGACATAAGTACATGGAACTACTACTTGGTGTAGGTACCACATGTAATGGTGGATAGTTATTTATTACCACATAGTTTTCTGCAAAATCCTTCATATTCATAGGGGTATGCGCGCATTCAATCTTGGGAAAGTTCCACTAATTATTCGTGGTTATCTTCATCTTTCAATCATTATTGAGGTATTATTCATAATTTTTTATCCCATTTGTAATACCATTGTGTCAACACCCCCCCCCCCCCCCTCAGGATTGGGTTTGATCTAATGGAGAGGGTCTAATATTGAGGTACAATGGGAAGATGATGATCAAGGGGGAATATGTATAATGTGTTTGGTTCCCACAATTGTTGTGAACCTAGAATCAGTGAAAAAATATAGTGGGCAAGTCCACGTCATAGTCCCAAAATGTCGACAAATACTGCTAACCCCTTTGTTATTTCCTTCGGTTATACACTCTCACCTATTTCTCTCAGCATGGAATTTTTTCACCAATCCATGTAGCGTGTATTGTTTTTCACATATTATGAGTAAGATTTTAAATAGAAGTATATTTTACAACCACTTCAATGGTTGTTTAATGTGGATTCACCTCATTGAGGAGCCTTTGTATAAAATCTAGTTTAGGATCTTGCCTTAAAATTCTAGTTGATTGGGAAGCGCAGAGTACCAGGTCGAAGGTCGTATGTGTGTATTTTCCATTCCCAATATTTATAATTTTTTCTATAAAAATATTAGAATAAATGAAAAATCATTATGTCCTCTTATAGGTTTTTAATGGCTCTTCCAATATATTTCCCTAGAATTATGTTCCACATGCATTAGAGATAATCAAGGATATTGGTCTGAAATATTATGATATATTTTAATATACTCTCTTAGATATGGAAAACTATTTGGTGTTATATTATCACGAGTATCAGTGAATAAAATATATTCCCTATTTCAATTATATAATTTTGATGGACACGCTCATCCTATAAGCTGAGTGATACATCAAAAAATAATAGTTTTTGGAACATTGGAATTATCCAGACACTAATGTCTCCTCCAAGGGTGTCTAAATCTGGGATAAAATTTTTCTTACTGGTTGTTTCTTACATGAAATATGTTGCACCTCCTAACGAATGTTTTACACTATAGAGTCTAATCCTCATTGTTATTACTCAAATCTCAGTTCTTCATAGATAGTCCAATAGTAAGGATGGAGGGACTACTGTGACATTCTCTCTAGAGCGGGAGTTAGACATGAATGTATGTGGGTTCCCCAGGTGCACTTTAGTTAGGGAGGATTTTAAGAAGGACATTAAAGATGAAAGAATATATTAGGATAGTTGGATACAAAAAACATTTGTTTACGAAATCCAAAAAATAATTCCTAGGCTGATGAACTTATGGAGTCTTCGGACATTTTTTTTGATCTAATGCATTCAAAAGATGTTATTATCCTATGGGATGTATAAGAAATTCATGGCTCCCCTATTATTGGGTATATGAAATAAGAGTTTGTCCCCCTAAATATAATATGGTACGATGCCAAAAGAACACCACCTTTAGCATGTATCATCTTTATGGTAGTTATGAATAAACATAACAAGGATCAACCCTCCCTCCCCCCATGGGTGATATCTAACCAGTAACATGGATGAAAGAATTCCTCAAGATATAAAGAGTAGGTGACACTTCCCAAATCCCTACAGGATGCCCCACTATAGAGATTTAGGGTGCATCTGGTATATTCTGGCCCACATTAAAAAAGGGATAGTATACCCGTTGGGGTTAATTGGTCAATTATGACATTTTTATGAATACTAACATGGAGGAATTCTTCAAAATAGGGATAGTCAATTACATAATATCCTTCCATGAGTCTAATGGTGGCATAAAAATAGGTGAAGTTATTATAGTGGATAAACCAATAGAAGATATCCACATAGGGGTTTCTACCTCTCTGATGAAAAGGGTTTATAATTGTTTGCTTCATGGGTACAATAGGAAGGACCCATTTAGAATTGAAGGGTTTTTTCATGTTTTGTTTGTGAGGATTATAGTACACCTTATTTCTTATATTGTAATGATGTTAGTTAAATTCCTTGACAACCAATTTCAATAGTTTTTTCAGGCTATTTATGGAATGTAGACTCTATCTATGAAGTATGAGGAAGTGATGATGATGTTAAATGCATAATGATAATTCATATTATTTCTATATGGTGATCATCCAACTAGAACAATAAAAAATAATGGAAAGGATGATGAAAAACTGATTGTGTACATGATATCATTCATAGACAGCTTACTAGTGGATCCCATTAATAATGAGATCATTGGTGTGTCCTATATTCCATATTGATCTACTCACTAGTTCAAATATTTAAAACAATTTGAAAACTTACCACCACACATTTTAGGATTTATAAATTCCTGATGATAGCATGACTACTTTGGATTAGGATGTCTATAGAGTGGTCTAATATTACAATTAAACTACCTCAATCGGGTGCATTAATCCTACTTTAGGCTTTGTATTTTAGTGCATAGATTGTGTCATACCCTTGAGGTTTATTAATGAAAGGTGTAAATTGGGTGAAAACAGAAAAAATGCTACGAACGGATTGTGATGTAAAAATATTGACACCAATGGTGATGAAACTAATGCTCAAAATTCTTCAAGGTGATGTTAGGCGAAGAATACCAAGTAGACTAGGGTTGAGAGAACCAGACTATCTGAGCAAAGGTTGTTTAGTCATCATCATTGAGTGGAGACTTGGGTTCGTGTCACCCAGACATCAATGAGGGTAGAGAGTCCCTAAAATTAATCCATGTTGAAAAAGGTAAGGCCTTCCATGAGTCCATCTACATTAGAGAAAAATAACATGTGACACTTTGTGTTTAAATCACAATGAGAATTATATGGAGATATTAAGCATTCATGGGTGTTTCTACAAGAAATAATATGCATTGAAATATTAGAGATATCTGAGAACCCACTAATATCTATCTAGACAGTGATCTGGCTGAGGTGGGGATATAAATTAAGGATCATGAGGCTTTGATATATAAAAATGATAATCATATATCATTCATTAAGTGAGTGTTTTACATGATGGATCGAGCAGACCTTTATGGGGTAACTGGTCACACCAAAGTGGAATTATAGGGATATCGTCACCCTAATGATGTATCTTTATCTTTATCCTTCTCTTTAATTTCTCTTTCATCCACTAACATTAATTTTTAGGGTATTATTTATGGATTTGGAGGAGAAGAAGAAAAATTATTAGAAGTAGTATAATAAGTAACAGATGTGCTTTGGTTGTTGAGGTATGAGACCACGAGAACCCCCAAATAGGGTAGCATGTGAGTCTCTAGATCCCCTAGAACCATCCCTATTCTTGATGATGATGATGGATAAAGATGGGGGAGTACTTTATTGATTGTCACATAAAGTTTATATTTCCATGGGGATTTATATGGGTCCTTCTCTATCTCATAGAGGAAGAAAAAGAGAGTGGAGAAGTTTTCTTGGTGTATGCACCACACAAGTCCTTTTTCCTTTCATTTAATCACTCAATTTATAAAAATACTCTTCTAACCATAATTTCTTTTAAACATACTATATTGATTTCCTCCATAAGATAATATAGAACTTTTTCTTCCAGGATCTTGGGGGATACCCTGTAGGTGGCATATACCTACACAAATGAATTTATCACCTTAGTGGATGGTGTATCAAGAGATGTGGGAAAATATTCCCCCATTTATGTAGAGATGGGAGAGTTCCATGGTAATTTCATATTTACACCCTAAAATGTCATGTCCTGTTTCTAAATATATTCTCCTCATGATATTTCAGATCTCTTACTTACACTGGAGAACTTACAGAAGTAAGAAATACTACCATTTTCACTCCAAAAGTGGATGAAAGGGATATTATATTGTATGATGATGGTGTTGTTGATTACCTGGACTCCACAGGTCTAGATGATGTTATGCTTTCTCAAAAGTTGGAAAATGGGATTGATGGAAGAACCAATTTGGGTTCTGAGAAATTTGTCTCAGATCCGCTAACTGGTGTGGATGCTTTAAGATGTGAGTACATATATAATTTAATGATAAAACTATTTAATATAGGCATTGATATATCAGGTTCCGATAAGGAATTCAAGGATTTCAGTAGGGAAATTTAGGTATATGATTTTTTTCCATTTATACAATTTCAAAATATATTCGACCTTCTTTCATATGATGTTTTACATCAAAGATCATCTTTTTCAACTTTTTCTATAGAGATCATTACAACGATACTTCAAGGAAAAAGAATCCATGTCCACCATGTTCTCGTTTCTTAGATAGTGATGGAAGAGAATCCCAAACTAGGAGAACATTGAGAGATCTAGAACCCATTCACTAAGTAAAATCAGAAGGTTTCTCCCAATCAGATGGTCCAAGATCTATTAACTGAGGATAAGAGTACTGGGGAGATGTATATCCCAACTGTTAATCTAATAATAGGTAATTTCTATTTAATTGCTGGATTTTTACACAATGACCTCCTAATGTGTATGAGATATGTCACTTTTTCAATAGTTCCATTGACTTAGGAAACTCGTCTTGAGATGGGGGATTCTATTCTGGTTCTAACAACATTGGTAGTTGAAACTGAAATTTTTCAAAGTGAGTAGAAATAGATGACAATTTGTGTGAACTAATCCCAGAATACTTATCTCCCATTGAGGGTGACTTTTAATTTTACTTGGAGATTCACACATCTCTTTACAACATGAACCGAACTATCTGATGGGACATTTGGAAGATAGTCTAGAAAACACCTCTGAAAGTCATACTATCACAAATTAATCAACTTCTGTTCAAGTTTTGAATATTAGGACTCAATATATTTTATTACTACAAGATCTATCCTACGTTGAATTCGATCATCTAATAATGGAAAAAAATGTTATGATCATAAAATTATGAGGTACAATACAAGCCAATTTGAAAATAATAGGGATTCTATATCCCAATAAAAGATCATCCATACGAATATAGTGTATTATTTTGAAGATAAAATTACTTATACATCTCTACTAATGGTTTGACTTCATGAAGAAATGAATGTCATGTAGAAAGTTGTTGTCAAACTCTACTGATCCCCAGTAAGGTTTTTGGCAAAAAAGACAGTTGTTTTTGGAGTCGATTAGGAAAAGATCCACAATGATGAATATACTACTGCGAAATATCATCTAGGATTAGAAAATTTATATAAAATCATCATTCTACAGTTCAACTAATCAAATACTATGTTGAAAAACGACTGTAAAATTTGGAAGGGAGTCTCCGGTATGTTGTAACATCATGCTCTTTCTGACATAAATGAAAATTATTTTTGTTTCCAATAACTTGTTCTTTAATTTTTCCCTAATTATAATCATAATATAACATTTAAAATTAATCACTTGAATGAATTTCATCATGCTATATTTAGCATAAAATGGTGGGGGCCTTTTTTTTCCTAAGCCATAGGAAAAGTAATCATATTCTAATTATTTCTATGAAAATATAGATAACTTTACAAAATTTGTATCTTGTTTCTATAAATGAAATGAATTTTACCTTATCCTAATAGATTGAATAAATAGAGAGATAGATGTGGATCTTTATTAGGCATCTCTTTATAATTTATTAACCTGGAAAGTCTTGTTTTTTTATCTTTTTACAACTCAATTTATTCCTAGACCATGGAGATCGTATGTCTAGAATAGAGAGAATCACCTTTTTAATAGATTCCCCTTTTGGGTTTTCAACATGGTGAGTACTATGTTTATATTTGTATCTTTAAATTAGTTTTAATAAGACCAATAAGAAAGGTTTTTAGGTCAAATACATTTGACCATATGTTTCCAAATTATGATCCTAACAAGTATCATGAGTAATTATAGTCCAATATTATTCCAGATACCAATGTAGAATTCAGAGTCACAATTTTTAGGTTTCTAAATATAAAAGGTGATACGAAGAGAAATATTTGAGTAATGTAAAATGTCCAAACATGAGAAGTGGTTCCTAGATAAATGTTTTTAGGGCTTTTGGAAATACAGGATGTCTCTCCTCTTGATTAAGTAAACACCAGTTTTAAAACATATATTGTGGGAATCTTTATAAAAATCTAAGTGGGGATTGTTACTACATAGTCAAATAGTGGAATCCTTAGGCTAGAATTCCCTATTGGTGGGAGAATTATGCAATATGAACATGGGTGTGTTACTTCATAGTTAGAGTTCTCTTGAATTCCAAAATTATATTATTTTTGGTCGAAGGATTTTTATTGGGACTTAGATTTTAAAAAACTATAATGGGTGGTTTTCCTAAGGAAGATTTCTGAAAATAGAGGGAATATCAGTATTGGAATTGTCTTTTAATGGGACACCACACACATATAAATTTGGCTTGTGTAAAAGAGGGTTCATTTTATTAAATGACCAATGTCAGTGCAGAAGGCCCCTTTTTAATAAGGGTTAAATCATTGTGTAGTTTAATGTGTTGTTAAATAGATGTTGACCAAGTAATTTTGACATCTTATAGTTAGAACACTATTTTATAGTTTAACATCAAGTTAATAGGATATTATTATGTGATGTTTAATTTCATAAAATTAATAAATCATGCTATATAGTTTTATGTTGTACAATGATGACATTATGGGGGTTATAAATTAAGGTCTCAAGATTTTAATGAAGGGTTAATAATTCTCCACTTTCAGGGAAATATATTGAAAAATACACCATAACATTCATGTATAGGGGGAAATGTTGTAAGGTGTAATCTGGGGATCATTGGACCGAATGGTTGATATGATACAAATTACTTGTGGTGATAGAATAGGTCTCCAATGAGGATGAAATCAATATTGGTTGATACACCTGTTTTGTGGGAAACATTATGCAGAACCAAATGGGGAGTGTTACATCTTAATAAAATAGTGGAATACTCTAGCTATCATGAACATTATGTGGGAGAATATTTCTATTAAATAAGGAATGTTACAACATAGTTAGAAAAAGGGCTCACGCATGGGGTGAGAACTCATATTGGATCTTCTTATGTAGATCTAACTCAAACTTAGAAGAGTGGGTGCATTTCATATATTGTGTGGCGGATGGGTCCAAGATTGATGATCTAGATATCATTATGCATCTCATTGTTATGATAATTAATATAAACACAGTTCATGATAAATCTATTCATTTTAATGTCATGTGGGAATCAAATCAATTGTGCATTTTAATGTGTCACAATTGTGACAATGATAACCTTGATGTACATTGATATTCCATACTAATTTAGGAAATTTATTTATCAAAATACCTATCACCACGTGATCTATGATCATTTTTCCAAACTAGGTGTTGTAATGGCGTCTTACATCAATCAAATGCAATATAAGTGATGTGTGGGGGAATTTAGGGTTTGTAGTGGATGAACCGGGATGTGAGATATGAACATCGCTACAGATCTCATCAGAATGAGAATCAAGAATTATGTAGTTATTATTTCCCATTAATTTTAATGTCATGTGGTGAGTAAATGGGTCATATAATGGAGATGTTTAGCAGTATTATAGCTAGGCCTGGGATAAATGGTCCAGGAGTCACTATATATCATGTTATGGGAGGAACCATTCTACACATAGTTCTCAAAAAGTTCCATGTGTTTTTCTAATTCAAAAAGTGGTAAGGGTTTTTTTCACATGGATGGACCTGGTATGGGTGGTTTGGGTGTCACTATGTATTTCATTGGAATTAGAATCAAGGTGGATTTATTTCGTGAAAATAGTTCCTTTCACCAATTAGGTTTTTATGCAGGGTGAAGGGGACTTCGTTATTTTTTAGAATATTGGTTGGGAAAAAGACATAAGGCATAATAATTAATAGAAATCAATTTTAGATGAGAACAAATCCATTAATATTTCTGGATTGAAGTTATGGTGGGAGACTAAGACCATGAAATGTATCCCACTCACACAAGGATTTAAATGATGTGCAGTTTTACGACGTGAAACAATGACATGAACCATGATGTTTCACCACATTTTGAAAGGAAATTATTGAATATTTTATTGTCATGTGACTAGGAAATTAGGATATTTAGTTTAATGTATTAAAATAAAGACTATATGGATCTATGTAGTTTAACATCCTACTGCTAGGAAAAATGTCATACCTTTTAAGGTCATACGCCAATGACCAACTAAAAAATTTAACATCATGCAGTTGAGACAAATGTTGTGTGATTACCCAAGATATATCTTTATAATCATGCACTATTTTTTACATAATGAGATCCATATCCATTGAGATGAAGGAATCAAATCCATTTGATTGTTTGTTATGTATGGAGTAAGGTCCCACCAACCTTGGTGAATGTTTTTGGGGAATCTATCCTAGTATCAACCGAGTCTAGAGGAACTGTTCCAATTCTCCATAAAGGAACTAATGGAGATAGATATTATTGTTAAAATGTCACACTATCCAGTTTTTATGGAGCACTAAGTAATATATGGTATGCAATTATTTTTCATACAGTCTCTCCAATTCACCGAGTCTTTTCGAGGATTACACATCCACAGATACTCGGTCATAGATTGTAATTATGAGTGATGGAAATTGAACCTCAATGGAAAGGATTGATATTGATCCATATACCAGTGAATATATGGTTATCCATGTGGAAGTATTGATTTTTGATTGGTTATCCCATAGGTCAGTGTGGTAAATATTAATTAAAATAAATACGACCCAAGAAGAAAATCATGGGGGCCTAAAATAGTGGAGGGAAAGGGAATCTATACAAAAAAAGTATAACATTTGGGAGGAAGGGAAACCATATTCGATTAAATGATAATAGGGTTTCATTTGTCACCGTGATAGGAACCAAAATTCCCAAAAAACATTCCATTTATTCCCAGTGTGGTTTATATTAGCTCGACCAATGTAGTCCTTAAATCTTCTAATGATATAAACAACATATCATGGATGATAATTTTTTAGTTGAAGAGAGTTGTAGATGATTGAATAATTGGTTTCAATATCATGGGGAATAATTTTATAGTATTTTAAAATCAATAAATCAATGAGAAGAGACATATCTTTAGAAATGATTGAATCACCATGGCTATATAAAACACTAAAGGAAATAACTATTGAGACTCTTTTACCTTGAGAATGTCACAGACTCTTATGATGCTAGTATTGAAAGAACCACAATTATTGAGTTTAAATTTTTTGAATTGGGGATTAAAATAGATTTCTCTACTTGAAAAAAGTCACTATATGGATTAAAAACATGGATCCCCTAGTAGCCATAAACATCCACATGGAGATAGAATTGTACCACCTATCGAATTGATATCCCTGATCAACTGCCCATCTTTTGGATACAGCATGTAGCCCAAATTAAGTTCTCATGAGACCATCCATCCATGATTTATTTCTAGAATTTGATATTTTCCAATATCCTTCTAATATGATAATGGAGCTCATATTTCTCTCAACGCCAGTAGTATCAACCCCATGAAACAAGGAGTTAAGAAATATGTCTCTATTTCCAAACGTGGAGCTAGTACCAATTAGATCCCCAAAACCACTCCAGATGGCACTTTCCAAATCTCCATAAAATAAAAGGTGATTAACCAATTATTCGTTGGTGCAATGAAAGTACGAACACATAGAAACCATGAAAATATCATTATGCATGATCATGTCATCCCTCAAGGCAGATGATTTCAAGATGCACCATACAAAGAAATTGAACTTTATTTGAATAGTGTTCCACCAAATTCGTCGATCCACATTCACATCATGGCATAGTTAGAGGGAAATATGATTTTGATTATCTAAGAAAATTCTTTAAGAGGTACCATAGAACACGTGTTTATTAGTATATGAATAATGTTTAATACTATTGAAGACATCAAGACGGTGCAAGTTGAGGGTTGTATGAATGAATTTCAAATGGTAACTGGCCTTGGAGAAAGAGATATTAGTGGTTGGGAATCCCAATAATCAACAGGATTTACCATCCCAAATATGATACCAGTAGTGAATTTCACTACACCCTAAAATCCACCTCGACTACCATTGATGTTCTTGTAAATTATCATACATCATTTTCCACAAATTAGAGACATTCCCCTATGTTTTACCTATGTAATCATAATATTTTACGATAATAAACCTTTCCCATAGAAAATGATATTCCATGACCTCCCATACCACTGTTTTTGAATACTATACATATGATCAACCACACTACTTCTACCAATTCCACCTACCTCTATTGGCTTATCTATTCTAGACCATGATTCTCAGAGACAAAAACCATCCATGTGAGATTATAAAGCAAACCAAACCATGAATTAATTTATTTTTTAATCGCCACCTTTAGGACCCTAAGAGAAGAAATAACATTCATCATGATCAAATTATGTATGCAATTGAGCGGTATAATGAATTCCTAAAAAATAAGAACATTATCTTCCAATTATTGATCAACCAATTGATTTATAAACAATGATCTCAAAGTGTTGAATACGAATTATTCATATGGAAATAGGGGGACCTAGATAATCCATAGGATAATATGTTATTTTTATTTTCAACATATCATCCGTTTTTCATCCTCAACTCTCAAAGAAAAATTTTTAAATGTATGTGTAGTGTTTCTCATAACAATGACACTAGCCACTCAATTTTCAATATTTCTCCATGACATTTCAATATCCATAATAATATTCCATTCCAACATTAATGATAATAAAATTTTATTAGTAAAAATAAAAGGATAGATTCCATTAAAATTTCATCTATATATGAAAGAGAGAATACGTTTATTATTGATTACATTGGAAACAAATTAGCTTAATGAATATTGAGACAAAATGAAGAGACTTTGAGGAAGATGATCCCCCTATCTATGTTCTCGTACTAATTTGAATAAACCAAATATCTTTCCCATGATGTTCATAAAAATATTGGAAGAACAAAAACAGCTAAATGACAAGTCTATAACCCATCTCATGGCCTTTAAGTTCACCATTTCTATATATTTATTGACATGGTCTCCTATAAGTCCATTATTTGTCCATTAACCACTTCATTATAGCGGGATGAAGGGTTGGATTTGATATTTTACTCATGATAGAAATTTTTTACCTTAGAATAATAGAGATTGGGGAAATTTTCAATCATTATTTCATGAGGGATAACAATTGTTGTACTGATGTTTCCTTTCATGAAGCTGATGATGCTTTTGGCCTGGGAATCTTCGAGGGGTATTACCTTGGACCATTTGAAAAAGAAATTGTAAGTAGTTATGTGTATTGGAACTTCATTTGTCAAAGATAAAGAGTATATGCCACAATATACATTCCTCAAATGGACGATGGACATGATATTTTGGTTGTATATATCAACTACATGGTTTAATGAATAAATTATGCATTCTAATGGAAGGAATGGAATTTCATGGTGAATCTGGTGAAATATGACATCGTCAAAGAGAAGAAGTATCCAAACCTTCAGATTTGGTTGCAAATATTTTATCAATATTGGTGATTAAAATGATATAATGAGTGTAATTATATCATAATATTAGTCCTATCCTCTCTATTGATACATATAAGTGGGACTCAATCAAATATTAATTTATAAATGATTTTCTAGTGATTTTGGCCCTCACAGAGAGTGAAGTTGGTTTCTTAGTACCAAATTTTCTGTTTCCCACCTCTGTACAATGGGATTAATCAATTTTGGAGGTATTAAATGATTGTAACCATCCACCTTGTGGTATGAAAATAAGGTTTAGGGATATAGATGACTTCATTTATCTCTTCTATTCTAAATCGAAAAATGGTGAGTCCATTGTATGATGTAAAATGTGGATGACCATTTAATCTCGGGTTGAATCGTCCAAATCCATAGATGTATTTTCCAATGCATCTTCCTAGCCATTCTGTGATCATGGGATGTCAGTCAATATTGTTTCAAAGGGTAAATCTACCATTAAACGTCATATATAGTAAATAATGGGGATTAGATATTTTTGTTTATGATTTTTTAATCCATATTGGCCTATTTTATTACCATCATTGTGTATCCTTTCACCTCCTAGTAGTCCAATAGTATTTGGAGTGCCAGTTCCAGTCATTCAATTAGGGCCTGATATTATTCTTCATTACTTATAAATTTTTATGAAAACAAGAATGGGTAAGGTAAAACTGCCTTCTCTAGGGAAATGACCATGATCCCTAACCAAACTATGTTGAGCTTAGGGTCTTCCATTCTCTAACCTGTTGTGATCTTGGATGCACCATCAAAATAAATCTGAAATTTTTGACGACAATATTTAATTGAAAATATAACTTCATCTAGAAATTTAGTATTCAATGATTTTGTTCCTACATATAGGTGTTCTGTAACAAATTTTGCAAAGAAAGGATTTTAACAACTTTTTGAGGCAAAACTTGTATATCAAACTACTAAACAATAATCATCCATAGTTCCAATATCTCATAAATATAGGATAGATGAGGATATATTTTAGTGTGTTGTTGTGAGGGGAAAAATGTTCCCTGTCATGATATATGGAATGTCTTAGTTTATAAACCATAAATCTTAACAAAGCTATCAATTTTTAATTTCATAATAACGATTATCAGCATCATGCATGGTTTGACTTAGGTAATAGACGTCTTTTTTCCTTCCCATAATCATTATTTTTACATAATAAAGCACTTAGTAATTTTCTATTGGTATCACATATAGAATGAGG
This sequence comes from Viscum album, assembly GCA_963277665.1. Lineage (NCBI taxonomy): Eukaryota > Viridiplantae > Streptophyta > Magnoliopsida > Santalales > Viscaceae > Viscum > Viscum album. The sequence goes on from OY728156.1 coordinate 547,829,500, forward strand.
AGATTTACCTCAATAGGTTCCATTAATATAGGTGAGATCATGAGATATTTCATAAGATAGTCAAATGATTCCAGATAGTCATTATTCCACTAATACATGACCCATTTATTCATCATGTTGGGAAAGGGAAACACTTACCTATGATGTTGGATAAAAATAACTAGATAATGTCCTAGTTTCCTTGAATTTTGCTCAAATATTTTAGAGTTAAAGGGGGCTACATGATAAGGATGATATTTTAATTCTCAGGGTCCACTTCAGTGTCACGATGGTGTACTACGAATCTGACAATCTTTCCTGAGGTTACTACCAAATAAGTTATTAAGGGTTCATTTTCAAGATATGATGTTGTAGAATGAGGATGTTGATATCAAGATAATTAAGGAGGTTAGTAAATTTTTGGGACTTAACCACAATAAAATCAACGTATAATTCAACAAACATACAATGAAAGGGTCTGAGGATGTGATCCATGGAACGTTTGAATGTGAAACCATCATTCATCAAGACAGTGATCATTAATTGATACCAGAATATTACTCGAGGGGACCTAGAAGGTTATAGTGTCTTTATTTTATGGGTCCATCCAAATTTTTTTTTACCATAAACATCCATCCATTAGGATATGAATTGATATCCAGCTATTGCATCAATCAGTATTTCTGTGATTTGAATCGAGAAGTCATCATATAGATAGTCCATTTCTGATACTAAGCTTATCGTATGATGTTAAAAATCATGATTCTATATAATTAAGCCTCAATTTTTGTGGTGTGACTCTTAGGTGTCCTTCTAGCAGCCTTTTTGTATCCTCAGTGGCCATTTAGAAATCCCATGTGGTGGTTGGACTACTTGGGATCCAGGCCTTCCATCTCAATGTAATTCTAGGAAAATACATTGATGTGTTTCTTAAAAAAGGAGGTTGATATCTTTTTTATTAGGAATTATTTGTTTCACTAATCAAAGTGGGATGTGGATCTTATTTTAGGCCCAATTTTTGTTTCCTTGATCTCATCAAAAGTGGTGGATACCCCATTCTCAAATGGTATAGGGGAATCCCTGAGGTCTTCTTCTTCTTCCTCTCCATATTTATTTACCTATTCATCCTTTTATTGGGAATTATTTCATTGAGAATGTTTCTTATTGTTATGTGTTGTTTCAACATTTTGACATTCATATTTTGAATCAACTATTTCTAGCTTGATTGATGGAACTTGGCATTTTTGGATCTTCGAATGATAGATAAGGGTCTGAGAATGATCATCTTTATTTTCCCCCATTTATAGACAACTTCATTCATCCTAGATGACTGAATTGATATTTTTATAATTCTTGGTGGATGAAATGAAGATGTATTTATTCTTTATTTTTTTATTTCTCAGAGAGTTGAAAAAATATCTAACACTATTAGGATTTGCTGTCACAATTGACACCACGGCAGTAACTGAACACACACACTAATTTATACCCACGTCATCAATTTCATTGATGGTAATTACATACTCTACCCTGAGCTTCTTGAAAGTATTAGCCATGATCTTATCCATACCATTTGGGGAATTTTTTGGGGAGACATCATTGCTCACTAAATATTTCACTTTTCTCTGGTAGATTCCTTCATCAATTTAGTATATTTTATACATTTATAATCGGGATTTGTAAACATGAAATATACTAATTAGACCAATGATAAAATATTTGATAATTTGATTATATGGATATGGGATAATTTCATGATGTTGTATATAAGTTCATCCAAGAAAAACATTGAACATTATAGCTTTCTGAACAACCATGAATTATAAGTTAGACATAATACCACAAAACTAATTCATGATAATAATCTCTCCATGAGGGTTTTTACCATTCTTTTCATAACCCTTTAACATTAATGTGCTGGGTGAAAGTGAGATTCACAAAAACCCAAATGATCTATATTGACTCTTAAACTATTGTAGATTAGGTATTATCAGATATCAATTCCATTTATCCATTCAAATATATACAAAGTTCAAACAAGTCCCTATATAATGACATCCTAATCCTAGTTTGTAAAAGATATTATTAGGTGTAATTCTCTAAAACTATTATCTACATGATATACTTTGACAATACCTCCTGAATTAAATTTATTTATCAATTGAATAGTCCTATTTGAGTTCTTCCCAATGGTATCTTGATAGGCTCAAGACATCTAGGATCTAAAAATTTTCTATTACATGGGATAATTTCTTCAAAATTTCATACTTATAGTCCAAAGAACTATGATTCCTTGCATGAAGATTCACTTTTTAGGTTTTTTAAGAATTCAAATACATGATGTGAATGGATCATCCCATGGAACATGAGTTGAATGCGATTCTGCTCTCGGTGAATTAGGTCAACTTGGGTTACCTATACGGAATGTTTGATTAGGTGAAGAATTATCCTCTATCCCATATTCTTGGGTTAGGATTTCATGACAAAACCTTTCATATGTATGGGAACCTCCATTCCCCTAATGAGATCATTGGAGATCTATCCCCTATGTTTTGGCCACATAAAGGATGTGAATATAGATGCACTGACAGAGTGACTCCTAGAATGACCGCATCTTCCCCTATATCCTCCTCCCTAATTGAATCCTAACCTAGTTCCCTAATAAAATATCAGTAATTTGGGCTCATAATCACACTAATAATATGATAATGGATCCATTAATTTAATATCATCAATGGAACTGAAGTTTAACTCATACTCTGATGAAGATTATGTCTTGTTGGTTAACTCTTATTTAGCTATTTGGAACAGTAGTGCCCATTCTTTCATAACTATAGGAATGAATCCTTCTAATGTCAAACCACATTTTTTTCTTTTCATATTTTTATATCATTTAGTTTACTTATTTTTATTCAAACCATGTAATTTTTTGGAAGTATGAAATTCATATGACTAAGTTACTAATGGATTTAGCCGCACTAGAAAAGAAGCATTCAGGGGAAAATTATGTAGTTACAACAATTCTCAGAGGACATCATGGGTGTGGTTCATCATTTATATAACCATACAGTCAATGATATTATAAATACCTTTGATCTTAACATCCTATTATTGATTCACATCTTCCGGATTAGTGGTAGATACACATTCCATTTACATTATTTTATTTCCCTGCTTTACATTTCCAGATTCCAATATATTATTTAAATTATATTTTAAAAAAATTATTAGATGTTATTCCTAAATGATAAATTCAAGGGTAAATTTTTAGATATTTCTTTATCACCATCTGATTGGGTCATTTTGGAACGAATGAACCATATTATTCGTCTAAAAAACTATTATCTTCATCACTCTTTTTTATCTTCCTAATGAGGTGGGAATTATTGTGGACACATAGAAGGAAATACTAAATGATATGGTGTACGATTTGGAGTGGGAGTGAGTATAAGGGACTTCTTCTGTGTAACAGTGGAATCCTATAGTTTCCTAGTTCACATTCTCTGAGCTGATGGAACTGCATGGGAGTTAGCTTTTTTTTTGTGTGATGGAGTCTTCAAATATTTGAGAAATCATTAAAACCCCAAAAAATATCTTACGTATTCATATGAATAAGTGATGGGCATAAATATATATGATAATTTTCTATTCAAATGGGAAAACAATATTCCTTAGGAATATGTAGGTTTATGGAATACGTTAATATTTTACACCATGAAATGAAATTTCACACCCTTTTATTCTCCTACTATTTTTAGTTTGATAGGATGATGACTATTTTAGTTTATAGATTCATGATTTAATGGAAGAGAAAAATATTTTTTAGGTATTCCCAACATATTATTGACTAAGCTATCAAACTAGTGTAGTGAGTGATGAAAATTTTCAAATTCTTCTCCACGTCTCCCGAAACAATAAAAATAAAAAATTTAGGGTTCCCCAAGTTTAGTGGTAGAAGAGTCAGATCTACCAATTTGGGTTCAGTATTATTTTCTAGTAGTACTATAAATCACCATTCCTTCATGGATTCTAATCGCTCTCTAAGAGACTTAATAGTTTTTATGATTCATCACGTAATTTTTTCTTTTGATGAAACCTAAAAAGGTAAAACAGCTAGTTGGGCCATCTCTAATAAAACTAATGGTATCTACCATTAGTAACTTATAGAGGCAAGACAATCAAGACTCACATAAACTAAGTATAGTAGTGATCCTAATTTATAGAAAACATGATTAATTTATGTGGGATCCAAGTATATGGGTGGTTGGTATAACACAATGATTGGATGATCCAGATCCACTTTAGTAACTGTGGAAACCCTCTTTGTTGAGATATGCTAGTTGATAGTTTTTGTTGAGTGACTTTGGATAGAACATATCTAGTAGGTATAATACATCATAGTGGTTCTTAATTAAATCCCCATATTCCCTTTATATATTCCACTTTTTGAGAAAATACTTCCTCAACTGTGAGGGGTCGAAACTTTTCAAAGAGATGGTGTGACAAAGAAATAACTCTACCCATTTCTTTGTTGGGTGCTCTCTAAGGAGGTAGTGGTAGGGTTGTTGAAGGAACACTCAGATCCATGGAGAGTCTCTGATTCTTGGTATAGAACCTCATTCAATCATTATTGTGTGTATCACATTTTGAATCAAAACATCATCGTCGAAATTGTCATATGAATTGGACATGTTTCCTACAATGTCTTCCAGGGTGGTGTTAATTATATTCAATGTTTCTTATTGTATTAAAATAACTTTATTGGTTTTTTGGAAATACTTATATTTTATATTCCACCCATAAGACCTTGTCTTATCTTTCATTGATACACTTTTAGTTTTTTTCAGATGGTAATCTGATGGGAATATCCAAGAAGTTGGGTCATCCATGTTCCTAATAAGGATATAAAATCATGGGATGGGATAAATTGAGAGGATTTTTCTACAGTGTTCTCCATTATTGGGAGAAATATTTCTTCTACTAAGGATGAGGTTACTAATGTTAAAGAGAACCTAGGCCTAAGGGTTAGGTATGTTCTATTACCCCATTCACAACTGTTTAGGACTAGTTTTCTTGATATTTCCTGGTACCAGAAGCCACTCATCAATTCTTCAAGACCAGTTGGCCACATGGCCTTAGGCTCATTTTCCGAAATGATAGAGGATTCTGACTAGCAATGAGGTCCTAGGTGTTTCTATAAGGATATTATTCCCTCTTCACAAGAGTGTATAATAGTGGAAATAAAATAATATATATGTTGTAGACGAAGTAAATAAACCAGAAAATAGATGAATATATTGAATAAATATAAATTGCAATGGAAGTAGTCTCATATATTGATGATGATAATACATGTCTTGTGTCTAAAAAAATAGAAAAAATAGGTGTACATGAAAGCAGTATAATACTTAAAGAGAAAGTTATAAAATTAAAAAAGTAATTCAGCAAAAATATCGAGCCATAGCTCTATACCATGCCCACTACTCTAAATAAACAATTAAGAACCTATAGTAGGGAACTTTCTATTATACATAACATTAATCATAATGTTGTTTTGGGTACCACCATCAACTCAAACATGATACAATGCTAAATCCTCAAAGAAAATAACCCAAAGTCTTCTATCATAAACTTTGTATATATATATATAAAGATAATAGTGTGAGGGAATTAAGAGAATATGTAAAGGATGTACTGAAAGTAAACATACCCTACGTTCCGGTTTTTCATTTGAAAACCAATTAATTTAATCAAATTCATTTAGAAATTATGTCTCATTATTAATAGTTAGGAATGAGTCTTTTATAATCATGTTTAACTTTTTAGAAAAAAAAAACATTAAATTAAAATGTATTTGGACTTATCAAATTGCACAATGTCCCCCATTGTATTATTCTAAAGAGATTCATTACCAGGCCATCTCTAAGTTATATGACTCTAACTTAATCGAAACAAGTGCTTTGGATTGGTAGTTTCATCATATAAATCATCTCTTTCATTTTTCAATTATGAACTAGATTCTACCCTTGGAATTCATCATTTTCATCCATAGATCACTCTACATAAAATATAAACTAACACCATTAAATCATTTCCATGGGGATCCTCACAAAAATATAGCTATTTCTCTTGGATTGGAATAAAATCACAACCACTTGAGTATGTCCATGCCGATCTTCTAAGGGAGACCAATTATCTCAAATGGAATATATGATAAAATAACCTCTAATTACATCCTTGGGAATTCATAAGGATTCCATTTATCACTTGGAATATAGAATAAATACCCAATGAGTCCATTGTTGGTAGTACACTAGGGATTCAAAGTTACACTCTTGTGTAAGCAAGGTAAAATTCAAATGATCCTATCTTTGTATTAAATTTAAAATCAAATATGTCACCTAATCAATATAAAAATTTATTAAGTTGATATCAATATTATTTAACTATTTTAAGATCATTACTAAGATAATTTAATTTAAAAATCACATCGGAATGAGACTGAAGTCATTGTCTATTCTTATGAGGATTAACCTATATTTTACTCACATGGGAATCTCATTATAATGGTATCTCATGAATAATCAACCAATACATGAAAATAGTCTGGGGACATGGATTTCATACCATTTTATCAATCAATATAATTTAAAATTGAATTTCTAAATCAAATAACATATCAATTTTTAACTAATTTAACTACCTAAATTAAAATTCAATTCAAAATTAACACACCTGAGGAATGTGTAATAAAGAACACCGTAATCTATTAAAATTAAATTTTATTCTCATAGTAGTCAATAAACTAAACAAAAAATTCAAGGGGTGGTTTTAATCCAAGGATTACAACCTATATTCATTTATAAATGTGTCCCATTGGTTTTATAGGTCACACTTATTAATTTAATTCATAGATTAAATTCCATTTCAAGGGTGTCGCTCAATGAATTGGGAGCACAATAAAAAATAATATATATAAAACATCAACATTGATTGAAAAAATGAGACCAAATATAATTTTTATATGATGGATATCACATATAGTATCGACTCTGGACTAGACTCATATCGGGGGAAAATAAAATAATAGAAAAATAACCTATAAATAGGGCATATTATCCTCCACCTAAATATTATAGTCAATACCAAGAAGAATGAGGAATGAAACGGAAGGAATTGATATCATATCGACGTGGATCCAATGAGATGAATAACTCTTTATTTTTATTTCATATGGAGGATAACTATTGATTCCTATAATAGACATTAAAGGAAACCTCTCAAAATCCAAGGATTTTCCAATGTGATAAATGAGATGATATTATATTAAAAATATAAGTAATTAAGTGAAAAATGGTAAGTTGACCAATAAAACTGTGTCACGTAGTTTGGATACATGTATAGAAAAATAGTGTATGAAATCTGATCCCTTTTCTATATGAAGTGGCGCCACACATAGTTTTTAAACACAGTTTTACTAACTGTGCACAATCGTTGCAAAAAATGTCTGAAATTTTTGTATACATTCCTACATGGGCATGCACCTCAAATCACACAGTTTATCAAACTATGTGGCTATATGATTCCAACTATAAATATTCATATGGTTTTTATTAACCATGTATACTTCCCCACATCTTATACACTAACCATGAGTCATGTATTATTCATCCCAAATGTTGGGTTCTGAGTTTAAAAGAATCCTTGGACAACCTCGATACCCCTACAAACTCAATGGGAATCCTAATTAGGTAATTTTTAAACATTAAATATTAATATTGATTTAAATAATATGATATTTACACCAATTAATAAACAAATTCATAAAAATATCCCCCCTTTAAAGAAATTCATCCTTGAATTGTCTTCTCAAGGTAGATTAAAAATGTCTGAGAATAAATCCATCCACTGTTATCGTACATATGTCCCCCACTCATTAGTCTCATTCTATATGAGGTCATGCTACCATAACACCAATAATATTGGAACTAACCATCCTCAGAGAACCATAATTCTATAATTCACAATATGTATAGGATGATTCTAAAAGGACACAACTATATGTAACTCAACCTCCACATGCTGAAAATCATGACAGAAGTTGGAATGATACTACTGTAGCTAAGATACATGGAAGTAATTATTTATGGCCTGAAACCTCTGAGGTAACTACAATAGAAAGGGTACTTACTAGAATCTATATAGAATCTCAAGAGGCTTTACATATTGCGGTGAAAGTTTAACCTTTTTCTTGACCCGTCTATGATCCATCCTCAGTGAAACACATAAATATATGATCCCTAGCCCTGAACTATAAATGTTTCCAGTGATGATCAGTTTGCCATTTCAGTCGAGATAGTGATGTGGTCAGCCAATTCTAAATCAATTAAACATTATTTATGGTATTTTGAATAAGATGAGGTCTAATCATAGCCACCACTTCTGACTATAACTTGAACATGGGATATTGGCCTGACCTATCATACCATGAATTATAAGGCACCATCTGAATTGTATCATGAAATATAATGTTGTAAAGAAATCCAACTAGGGGAATGTGACTCTCACAAGATCCCCGTAAATCCATGAAATATGTCCGATTTTTTAAGCACTTATATCATGAAATAATATTAGCCATATATCTTTGGGTGGCATGTTGTGCTTAGAAGCACTTATATACCTAATTATCTCTTCATGAATTTCAAGAAATTTGAGTTTGACCAAGCATACCAATATGAATCTATAGTATGGGGGACCTCAGGAAGTCATGCTATCTGAAAGATATACAACCTCTGAATCTCATATATTGAAAATGTCTCCTCGATATATAAGAGATGATAAATATTTCCGAGTGTGTAAAAAAACCTATACAACATCATTACCTTATGGCGACCTTGTTATACCAACCTCTCAATAAATCCACAGTAATGTCAACCCACTTTCACTCAGGGATGGGTAACAGATTTAAAAGTGTAGATGGTTTTTGGTGTTTCTCTTTTAATTACTGAAAGGTGGAACATCTCATGAAAAAACTAGCTACATCTATTTTAATATCTGGCCACATCTACTGTCAATGTAAATCCTAATATATCATAGTGATGCTCGGGTGAACTACGCGACTTGATTCATGGAACTCTCTCATCATATCCTTGTCCATGTCTACTAAAAACCATACAAGACCATGAACACATATAATGTCATCCTCAAATGTGGTCCAAAAAGGAGGTAGGTCCTAACTTTCCACACTAACCCATATGACTAGGCCCTCAGAATCTGATAGCTTCCTTATCCTTAATCTATCACGAAAAGTAGAGGTGACAACTAAGGAAGAACTAAAATTATGCCTCAGACTGTCCTGCTCCTCCATGTCTATCATTGTGAAAAAAATACATAATCTTCCAATCACTACTAGCCTACTGAACCACCTATATCTGAGTTAACTAGATCAGTACATCGACTATTGTATTTATGTTACTAGGTGTGTAGGGAAGCTCAATGTTGAAAAAACATCATTACTTCACCCACCTTTTCTTCCTCAGATTCATATCATGCTGTGTAAATATGTACTTGAGGATTCTCTGTTTTTTTTACACCAAATAAATCTCTATAACTATGTAAATTATCCAAAAGTACAAAGCATGAACAACTATAGGTAACTTATGATCGTGTATGGGTAGATCCTCATGTATGGCCTCAACCTCTAAGACCCATACTCCATGAATTTATAAACCTATATGTGAACTAATCCCATTATTTAATGTGATGCATCGTAGTAAATAGATTGAATCCTTAATATCTATTGAAATATTAGTATTGGAACCTAATTCAATATCCCCTTCATCTTTGGAAAGGCTTCATAATAAATATCTTATAAAACCAACTTCACGCCCATGTTATTCGAACCTATAAGTGGAAATGCTAGGAATGAGATGTCATGTATGAAACACCTGCAGTAACATGATATCCCAAAGAAACCCCATACATAAAATACGTTCTTGGGATAATTCATGGAAACTAAAACTCTTACATTCTCTAGGTTAAAAGATAATAATACATATGAGATGATGTGACCTATGAAATGAATCTAATCAATTCTGATGTGGAACTTTGTGGCCATATAATATAACTAATTATCAATAAATGTATTCAATATGATCTTATGAAATTGGGAATTTTACTTCAAAATGTGAGAGAAAATCATGATTCCATCTATAAAAAACACCACAAACAAATAAAAACATTGATTTAAGACTCTGTTCATCCTTGCAATGAATACTACTAGTGCATTTGTGTGACCAAATGACATAAAAAAATACTTCGATAGAACATACCTTCTTTAAAAAACTATAAGAGGTATGTTTGATGGGATAACATGAACATGATTATAGAATCATTTGAAATAAATATTTGAGAAATCCTGAGCTCATCTAAGATGGTCAAAGAGATCATCTAACTGTGACAGAGGATACTAGTTCTTAATTGTCAGGGGTTTAATTTCTAGTAATACACTCAAAGCCTAAGGGTATAATTTTACATTTATTTTCTAAAAAATGACAGGTGAACCCCATAAAAAATTATTCAGCTTATTAAATCAAATTTAATATAAATATTATTTCTTCTTCTTGATCTCTTTCATATTAGTAGTAGAAATCCTATAAAAAGAAACGTATACTTGTGTAGCTCCTACCATTAGATCAATAGATAAATCTACCTTTCTCAGTATAGGTAATCTTGAAAATTCATCCCTGAAAAAATCCTTGAGATGATCAACCACTAAACGGAAATCTAAAATAAATGTTCCCTAATCATCTTGATATAAACTCACAATTGACGATTTCATCCATCTGATTTTACAATTATTGGGTCTAACTAGAATCACCTATTCAACTCATTAACCCTTATGAATAAAATCTCTACCCTCTAGTGATTTAAATGTCACCCATCAGAGATTTAAATCAGCAAAATCCTGAAAGGGAACCAACCAATCCATTCTGATAATGATGTAAAAACCTATTATCTCAAGGAAAAAAGTGTCCCCATATGAAGTGACACTTTCTAATATCTAGGGGGAACTCCCTACAGTAACATACATCATCATTTAAAATTCCCAACACAGTGTCTTGCATCATAAGTCCATCAACACCCTTAAAGAAAAGCCCAAGGCTCTCCACAATGGGTGTAAATAGAATGTTATAAGATGAACCTATACCAAAAAAGAGGTGGTGGCAATTTAGAGGATTTTAGAATATTACCTATGACATTCAAAGTTCTGGAAATCTACTCTATGGATATTAGCATCACTGTATATACATGGAATGATCTGGAACCATGTGATACAGACTAACTACACTATATATATCCTCTATGATTTTACTATGAGTTTGGGGTCTGACTACCATTGATATGAAAACCACCTCAAATCGATTAGCTATGTTTACTCTATCTCCCTTCTGGATAAGAAGTTATTAACCTGACTCTTGAATGTGGGGAAGGTGCATACCATCTCTCACAGGATTCTGGTAAAAAGAATATGAAAAAGTCCTATGGATGTCGCATCTTTCGGCAATATCAGTACTCAACTTGGTCTCTAATTCACTTATGTCTCATATGTATTGGTCTCCCACATTGGAAACACGTCACTTGACTACATGATTATGTGATTTGTCTACCAAAATCATTGTGTGTAATCTCCAAACGACAAATCATGCTTCTGTTGATTACAAGACCAGATCTAGGTGTCTAAACACACCGGATCACACCTCCTACCTCTCTCCAGTTATGCTCTGTGACAATCCCATAATTCAATATCTAAGATATAGTAGTATTCTAAAAATACATTCATATTTGATTAGATGTCATTCCAGATTCCGTCCATGGAATTCTTGTTTTTAGAAAACGCATCACCTATCATAATAGTTGTAAAGTGATGGAGCTCTGTAAAACCACCTGAATAGTCCATAATTGATAATGGACCCTACCTGTGGTGCATGATCTCTCAAGATCTATCTTCGTACCACATATTTGAAAATAATTAATCATATAAGTCCATTAAAAAATTCTTATATGCCTTATCTCTATGATGACTCATCTGAGTAATGACATCCCACCATCACTTGGACGAATCATACATCATATACATAGAAATTATTACCCTCATCACCAGTGGGATATTTAGATGCTCAAAGATATATATAATGGAATTTATCCCTGAATCTGCCACCTTTGGTTCTCAATTAACAAAAAATGTGGTTGGATGTTGCTATTTTAACTAACATGTAATATCTTCCAAAGTTGGGGCAGGTCGCAGTGCTCCATGAACGATTTACATGAATCACATACAACCATCACTGAATAATTCCTCAGCACATGTGTCAGGTAATATCATTGGAGCCTCCACTAGAACTATTAGATGATCCACTGGTTTCCCAAAGACCACTACCTCTAGAGAATGATTTCATCCACCCTTTTAGTTTTCAACTAGAGGAATTAATGCTGAAATACCTATGAAATTTCAATGTGAATGCCTTATATCAAAATCTTTATCAAATTTCATAGCTCAAAATGATAGATTTAGAAATAGGATATGTATAATTATTCTTATATAAGAACAAACCTCTCTGAATGATCCTTGAGATAAGTTTGGGCAATGTACAAAATTTATAAAAGAATGTGGTATTAACCACTACCCACTACTTGGATAGGGTTTGGCCCAAGTTATCTAGCCCAATCAATTTTTGTTTCTATTTTATTTTTAGACTCATTCCACATTTCACTATTATTATATCAAAATTCATTTTGAATGTTTTAACTAAATGATTCACCAAATTATAATTCATAAGGGCCCGTAATCCTCATGAACAAAAATATGGTTCCCACATAATCTACACAAAAAAATCTTCGAGAATACCTATCACAAAAATATGTATATCTATCATGAAACCAATTAAAACCACATGAAAACAGTAATGTATCCTAAATGGAATGGTATAATATAAGATATGTTATATATATAAAGTTCCTAGAATGAATCATGACAAATAATATTGTCATATAATCAAGTTTCAACTAAATAATACCCAGAATAAAATCAATAATAACAACACAATATGAGTGAATCACCACATGGGGGAATCAAATATGTTGTAATAGTCAAAATATAGAAAAAAACATTTTCATTTGAGGAAATTTTTATTTTTTCTATACGTGGGTTATCTATGCGCATGAAAAAGTCAGTAAAAAAATCATATTCCTTCATATCCCCTTATACTATCTCAAAATAATAAAGCATCCTGAAAGGATGCTCTGATACCACTTTCTAACTTCCTGGAACCGATATTTCACTCAATAGTTCCCATTCTCGGTTGCCCACATGGTCTCAAGAGCATCTACCCATACACCAAAGTCTAATGAATAGTAGTGAGGGATAATGTGTGTCTATGGGGAGAGTATTCCATCATCAACATAGTGTAGTAAAATGATAATACAAAAATAGATAAGCAGAAGAAATAGTAAATCAACCATAAAACAGACGAATGACATGAATATATTTTAAAAAAAATGAATCTCATATAAAGATGATGATGATACAAGTCAAGTGTCTAACAAAACACCCCAAATAGGTGTACATAGACATAGTATAATACATGTATCAAGACAAAAATAATTCCAAAACAATACAGTAAGTATCGCAACCCATATTTCAGCTCAATGATCCCCTACTCTAAATAAGAAATCAAGAATCTATAGATGTGTACTTTCCATTATCTATACATGCAATCGTATAGTTTGTTTAGGTACCATTAGCAACCCCAATAGAGAGAGAGACTAAATCCCATTAGGTAACCACCCAGGTTCAAGAGAAATACAGTCACAGAATATATATATAAATAACAATGTGTAGATAGTAATAAAATATTGAAAGGATGTATTTAATTTAAAAATAATTTATTTGATGGTTTCTCTTCATATAAAAATTTAATTTCGTCAATTTTATTTACAATTAATGTATATGAATTAACATTCTGTCATATGTCATTTATAATCATGTTCATTTATTTATCCAATAAATTTTAATTAATAAGTATCAAGATTTGGCATGTAGGTCGGTGTCCCCCACTGTGATATTCTCAAGAGATGCCTAAACATGCCATATCTAAGGTATACGACTCCAACCAAATCCAAGATTATAGTTTGGTACATTAGACACATCATATAAAACATTCCATTCATTCTTCAATTAAAATCCTATGAACTTCCATAGAAATTCTCTTTTGTAATCTTGGTATTTCTCTAAGAATAATATAAATAAACACCCTACAATCCCTTCCATGGAGATCTTAACAAGAACCCAGGTATCACTCAAGGTGTGGGATATCATCATAGAAACTTGAGTCCATCATTCAGGGTTCACTAAGAGAGCTTAAGTATCACCCTTGGAATATATGATCAACTACCCTATAAGTCTCTCCTTGGAAATCCATAATGAATCCAAGTATCACTCAACATATAACAAAAATTACCAATGAGTTTGTCCTTGGAAGTCCACTAAGCATTACAAGAGTCACATGGTTGTATGAATGGTAGAAGAAAATTGTGTCTATCCATGATGTTCACGTAAAAGTCCATGTGTCACCCAAGGAATGTAATAATTAATTCAATCAATATCAATATAATTTAAATATGTCATGTTAATTACTAGGTACATTTCATTTAAAAATCACCTCAAAAAGGTGAATCATGTCAGGTGCTATGTTTATAAAATGTATAATCTATTTAACTCACATGTAGATTTTATTATATAGTAATCTCATACTAAATAAACCAACACATGGAATGATTCCATGGACATGGTCTCCATCCATTTTCTCTATCAATCTAAATTAAAATTTATTTTTCAATTCAAATTATATATCAATTTAAAATATATTAATCTATAAAAATTAAAATTACATTCACTGTTAACATCCCATAGAAAGGGGTTTAAAATGCATAGCCTAAGGAATAAAAATTCAATAGCCACCTATGTAAGTCCAATAAACTTAACGACACACCCATGTGGTTATTCTAGTCCAGGGTTCATAGCATTTATTAATTTATCAATTGGTTACATTTGTTATATAGATCTCACCTATAAATTTATTTCAATGATTATATTATGTTTCATTGGCTTTTCTCTGAGAATTGGGTGCTCTACAATATTAAATATATATCAAAAATCAATTTTGAGAGAAAATCGCAAGAACACCTACCATAGGTCTATTGGGTATTTCTCATCCAGTATCACCTTCTAACTTGACTCAAACTGGGAGAAAATAAAATAAAGTATGAATAACCTATAAATAGGTCATATTAGATTTCACTTTAACATCATAGCTGATGCCATGAAGAATGAGGAAAAAGACAAAATTAATTGAGATCATACTAATGCAGATCTAAAGAGATGGATGGATTTGGATTCTGAGATCGAATAGAGGATATCTATAGATTCCAATAATAATCGTCAAAGGAAACCTCTCAAAATACCATGGCTATAGAACAAGATAAATGAGAATAAATTATGTTAGAAATATAATTAATTAAGGAAAAATAGAAAATTTACCAAAACATTGGGTCACATGGTTTGGCTTCAAATTTGTCCAAATCATGTTCCAACAATGTGCCCATTTATTTATAAAGGTTCACCTCACGTAGTTAGTATGTACTATTTTACTATTCATCCACAAATAGTAAAAAACATTCTCTCAAATTTGAAGATAGTCACATAAGGGTGTCCACCTCAAATCACTTGGTTTATCAAACCATGTGGCCTATAGCTTTTGTTCGTCCAACCTCCCATAGTTTGAAGCAACCATGTGTCCTACCGCACATAGTTTATACTAATTTTTCACTTGTTCATTTTCGTCACAAAAGTTAGGTGAGCTGAGAACAAACCATTGACATCCCCAATACCTCTATGACTTCAATGGGATTTCACATTTGGCATTATTTAATCAATTATACTAAAAATTGATGAAAATAAAAGTATTTGTATCTTAATAAAGAACTACGTTCATATATTTCTTATCATGAATGTTGTGTTAAAAAATCCCACAACTCTATGAGTTGGGGTTTCTCTGGGATTTTTGTGGATGCTACATCAGTAGCTTCCCTTTTCGTATTACATAGATTTTTTTCAACAATGATGGGTATATTTGGTATGCACCAGAATCACCTTATTCTAATGATTGTTTTGCTATTTCTAACATTGGTGCTGTTTGAAAACTGACATCCCCTACATGTGAGGATTTCTAAATAATTTTAGATTCCAGGAGAAAAATTATGTCAATATATATTCACATCGGTGAGAGTCTGTCACTGAAATTTTTTATCGATCATATTATCATTTGTCAATAGTCTTTATTTGTTGAATACAATGAAAATCCATGAAATTTCATGATACCAATTCAGTATACTTTGCTGGTTGGGAAGCATGGTGAAAGTTAACTATTTATCGACATTGGATGTCATCAAACTAGAAGTGATTCTATGTCAATTTGGATTTTCATCCATTCCATTCCCATAAAGGGACTATGATAATAATCTTAGGGTAATTCTTTCTCACTCACTTGATAAATAGTGTTCCCTATATTCGATTGGATGTCATGGACACAATCTCTAGAAAATACCTCTGGAATACTATACTTATTGGTGGCTAAATCCCAAATCATGACCATTATTTGGTAATTATCCACCTATTTCGTCATGTTCAATATTTCATCTTCATGTTATGATACAGTTTCCTCAACCAATTCAAACATGAGTTGATTATTTCCTACTAATTTATTATAAGCAGTGTTATTGGTGGTGACATCATCTAGAATATTAGAAGGCAGTTGACCCAAAAGTGGTTTAGATTGTGATCATTACCTTGGGTTGTATTTTGGATGAGAAATAATTTCACTTATCAGTGATAAGATTTATGGAATGATTGGACTCATTTTTCCTAGTGCTTTATAGTTGGAATGTTTTTTCATCAGTACATCGCCAAGGGGAGGGCCCTTCGGAAAAAGTTAACCATTTCCTAGGAGAGAAAATTCATAAATAATTTATTATTGGGAGGGAATACCTTGGTGATTAATAGTAAGGGGAATACCCTCTTTCTCATTAATTTTATGTCCATATTGTGGTATTCTATAACTCTCAACAAGAGATGGGATGTTTAGATCAATCATATTTTGTACATGAAGACGAAATTCATGATGAAGTGTCTAGGGAGTACCATTGTAATTGATGATACTTATCACATAATATGATAATAAAAAATTATGATCTTGACCATCCATATATAAACATATGAGAGCATCAAGAACACCATTATTAATTAGAATATGATTGTAAATCAAATCTTTATTTTCTAATTGTATCAAGAGAAACTAATTTTGGAATGACTTTTTTTCGAGTGAATGGGGACAATTTTTGGGGAAATTTATTTTCAAGCATGGAATATTGCTTTATTGTCTCCCAATATACTGAAAAAAAATTTCTAATAGGCTCTTAGATATTTGGAAGGGGTTTGTTCATAACTTGGAGGGCCCACTATTATAGGCTAGTTACCTCTTATTAGATTCAAGTTATTTTCTTGATCATGTTTCCTATATACCATGGGCGTGTTTTTCCCATGACCCTCCTCGATGCGATCATAGGTATGTGTATTGTCTAGGGTGTCCTAGTTATGAGAAAACACATTTATGGGGACCGGACTATATGTTTGTCACTCTAACACAATCATTGTCACCATTATCATATCCTGGATGTTCTATAGGATGTGGGAAGATATGTTCGTCTACCCTTTCACTGTTATCAGGATATACTTAGTGACATCAGTTACTAGAATAGGGATATATTCCAATTACATATCTTGATAATTGGTATGTGCCTACTCATCTGATCCATTTCCTCCTAGTGGATACTGATAGTACTTGAGTGTGGGGGAAGAGAGTTGGGTCTACCCCTTTTTCATCATCAGGACATTTCATGTGAATTTTCCAAATGCTGCTATATGAGGGTACTGGGATGGTTGATAATTTTGGGTAGGTGTGTCCTCCTACTCAAGGTTTTATACTAAATTTATTTAGTGAAATTCTTAAGAGGTTGTCAGAAATGTTTTCTAGAAGTCTTGGTCGGTTCATACAGTTATACGTCCTTATTCACTCTGGGATGCTTGATATGAATGACTAGCTTCCATGGATGCATCTAGGATAGTCTTAGGGAATGATGAATTTGGGAGTTCATTTGTATATTACCACTTATATTTTTACACCAATTTTTATTGGTGGGATTATAAAAATGGGACATAGGTTTGGACCTGATTCCTATTGAATGATTACCACCCCAATAGGGTTGTCTTGCACACCTCACTCATGATGGCCTTGGATGAACTGTAGATGATATGAACATCATCATGATATGGTTTTACTGCTAAATGGAATTGGTGGTGGTGACTAATATCATGAGGGAAGGACCCTAGTGACATCTAGACAAGTTCATCTCTGGCCTATTGATCTGCCTCCCTAAGATTAGGGTGGGAGTGGTTGTTATGTTCCCAGGATAAGTACATGAAAAAATTTAAGAAGTATGTTGGTGTAATCTACTTCTACACCACTGACCATTGGATGATAATTGGGGAGTTTTGAGATAGAGGTCCTTGAATACAGCCTCCAGACTTGGGATAATACAATTCGAATGATACTCCTTGACCAATGAATCTAAGACCCAATGTTGAAGATACTTGGTAGGTGATGAAACTCTCCACTTGGATGAGGACCCATCAAAAATGGGAGATGGGGAATCTATTAGTGATAGTTGGTATGATGTGATTTCAATTTAAAAGAGATCATTTTGGTCATTCTTGAAATATAGGTAACAAAGGAAAACAAAAAAATCAATCAATGTAGCATCTCATTAAATGAACACATACACGATTGATTGCCTTTCTTGGACCTCTTTCATTTTCAAGGTGAATGGGGACTGGTATGTGTGTTACACCATCATCATTGTTAAGGATTCATGTTTGGTGCACCATTTTTATTTCAAATGAAAATCAGTTACCTAGTGATTAATTCTAGGGGTTGAGTTTTATAGAATCATTCATGTCAAGCTCAATATTTGTGTATGCCTTTCGATGATATTTCTTCACAGTGATGAAGAAAACCAATGATTCTATATACAGGAATCTCCAATCATCTTTCCAAAGGTAGGTGATTGTTGGAAAACATGTTCAACGATACTTAAGAAGTTTCATTCATCGAGAGGATGGGAGTTCAGGCTCATCACACCCTTTGGTTGGTGGATTTTTTCCTACTTCTGGGCAGTCTTATATATTTAATATATGTCCCTCAATCCTTCATTAATTCTCAATAATTTCATGTATCTCCCACTAATTAACAAGGAATTACTAGAATGTATGTAATTTTGAATCATATGTATGTATCCTAATTTCTTTATACATGGTGGTATCTATATGTATATATGAGGTTCTACTTTAATGGTTCCCTCTTATATACTGATTATAGATTCATTTTCATCCTTTTTATGAATTTGGTTTTTATCTACACAGTGGGGCACTCTGAAGTGAATCATTCAGAGAGATGGGAGATATTATGATGTCAATATTATTCCTATAATACAAGATTCCTATAAATGCTTGTTAATGGAATCAAAACCCATGTAGATAGGTGATCCTTAACTAGGCACATCTTGACTTTTATGGTATGGGCTACCAAGATTCATAGGAATTTATAAGGAATGTGGACCAGAGAGAATCATGTTTTATTTCATTTTTGGGTTTATACCCATGGAGGCTTACTACGTATCCCCATTTTATTGTAATCAAATACCATGAAGTCGAGTTTTGATGAACTACACCTATGGAGATTTTATGAAGGTTTGTCATGCTGGTTAGTATGGAACATTGGGAGGATGAAAGTGGATGTTACACCATATTGGTGGATTCCATAGTTCTATTGGAGTGTACACATAGAATGATTCCCATTAGTCATGGTATGGTGTGAATTTTGGGACATATATAGAATCATAAGCCCAAAAGAAATGGAATAGTGCTTGTAAGAATCCTAACCCTAATAGCCTAGAGTTTGTGGCTATTATATTATATTACAATAGATATAAGACATCACATCACAATATATCAACTAGTTTAGTTTTCTTAAAGAACTTGATACATACATGGTTCCCTTATTACATTTGTAATTAATTAGAGAACATAACAAAGGAAAAACAACCCGCTTCCGTGAAATTTATACAAGGATTTCATCTTCAAAATCATGGGAAGTAAAAAAAGGATGAACTCAATTGCTCAGTAAGAGTTTCATAAAATATAAACCTGAATAAATAATAAGTTAATAATTATCAATAAGGCATAATTAATATGTGAATGTGGAAAACTGAAAAACCCACACAATTTAATTAATAAATTGGGAATTTAAGTGCATCCTTTGATTTTTAAATAGTAAAAATCTCATCGCTAATAATAACATAATACATAATGAAAGAAATCATTAACAATTAGAAATCATGTATCCGGAACATTAACCTATACTATCAATACATTTAATAAGGTGATTTATGTTTTTGGTTTTAAACTCATACAATTTTACAAGGAAACAAAGGATAAGGATTTGTCACCAATTGTTTTCTCTCTTGAGACCTGTCGATACATCGAGTGGATATATAATACTGGGCCCCACCCATCACTGAATGTCCAAAAAATTATTCCTTCCATGATATAATTCATGAACAATATGACTTATTAAGATAACTATATTGGTTAGAGGAAATAGAGTTACTTGTATTTCCATATTTAAAACAATATTCAAAGTAAACACCATTTATAAATATCTTATATGACTAAGAAAATAATCATATGAATCATAGAAGAGATGTAGATTTTTAAGTGAAATATAATTTCAAATGAAACAATTTCACAAAGGGTAATAGATACACAAAATAAAAATGATTATATTTGTAATATATAGTCTTAGTGAAACAGAGATTGAGATGAAGTCCCTTACCTTATATCTGAAACCATTTCGTAATTGTAATTCATGTTCCAGATATTAACATTAGATTCATTAATTATATAATTAAAAACATATTAAACATATATTTGATTTATTATAATTTTATTATGTTCATTTAGGTGCTTTTTTATGAGTTATATTCTCTAATTTCATTTTTCTATAAGATTTCATTTTATGGTTTTATAGTCGGTTCCCTTGCATATAACTATAGATTTTCTTGAAAAATAGAAGAAAAAAAATCTAGAATTGAAAATATTTTTTACTCATTATCTTCAATAAGTTTTAATGTTTTCATATATCATTTTTTATATGGTACGAGGATGATTCATTAGATAAAATGTCGATGAGAACGTCTTTATTGTTTTGTTAGTTTTTATACCATCAAGCACATATATAATTTTATTTAATAGAATGTTTATATGTTGGTTTCAAAACATGATATGACTTATTATAAGTATATTAAATTTTAATTTAATAAAAATAATGATTTTATGACCTGAAATTATGGGGGAATTTTAAAACAAAAACTCACTGACTATAAGGCGGTGAATCAACAAATTACAAGCGATGTTTTCATGTTTTGAATAAAATGAGGAGTGGAGAGATTTGATTATAGTTATTCCATTGAAAAAATAACATTATAATACATATATATATACAGGATACTATATTTATAATTCCAATTTGGTATTGTTCAGTGAAAATTGTATATGAAAATAAAAGAATTTGATATGATATTAAAAGATAAAGAAAAAGGGTTTTTTTCTTTTGAATTTATTCTCCTTAAGAACCTCTTTAAGACACATGGATTTTTTGTTGAGAATAGAATATTTTTTATGTGAGGGAGAGGCTTGGTTAATGGATTGTGAATAATTTATAAAATATACAATGATTAGAGTGAGATAAGATATGAATTGGGGAGGGGTGATATTAATAGTGTAGAAGAGGGGTGTTGATTATTATTTTAATAATTAATGTATTATTTTGGATCAAGACTATCAATAGTGATGATTATTGTAATTAAATATAGTAATTAGTTAAATAGTGTTCAAAATAATAGTTTATTACTTATTTCATGACTCAAAAATTCAGGTATATTTCTTGAAATGTTAAATACCACAATTTACCATATTTCACTATTCACCAAAAATTCAACTATTTTAGAAAAATCCAAAAAAATAACAATAAAAATTTCTGACATGTAGATTTTAAAAACTAACTCCATGTGATAGAAATTTTAAAAATATGAGAAAATAAATTTTAATTAATGTAATACATTATTTAAAAAATAAAATTTTTAATATTATAACAGATTTTTAGACACTTTTGAAAACACCTTTATCATATAAAAAATTATATTATAATTAAAATAATTATAAATATCAATCCTTGAATATATTTTATGAAAAAAATTTACTTTTTAGTCATTATTATTTTTATATAATTTTAAACACAGATTTATGTTTCAAAAAAATATCAATAATTAATTTGTCATTTTTGAAACATTTATTTACTAATTATAGCCTGTATATATATCATATTTTAATTTTGGAGGTATATAATGTTTATTTATAATTTTATAGGTTATTTATTTTTATAATGGACACTTTATTATTCATAATGGTCACATTTGTAATCCAATGATCTTGTCAATATTAAATAATATATAATACTTTATTTAAGCTCAGTGTTGCATGAAACATAGTCTATTGAATAAAATTATTTTTTTAAAAAGATATATATCGAAGAATACAGTGTTATTATATTAATATATTATTTGAAAAATTTATACTCAAAATAATTCATGAATGTTTAATTCTAAACAGATGGTGGTGGTTTCTTTTTATATAATCCTCTAGTCCCCACACCACTTCATAAATTTTATGGTTTCTATAAAGAAATATTACCAATATAGTCATCCAATTTTTTAATACTTTCTCTTTAGTGTCAAGTATCTTTTAAAGATCATCAAATTTAAAAAAATAAGGTTGATGTTTGATTTCTTCACAGGAGATTACATGCATTGGGTAAGGTATACAATTATATAATAATGACATGTGAAACATATCATGAACTTGGAAGAGGCTTGGTGGCCTGGAAAATAGTTAAGTTATGGATCTAATTATTTATAGGATCTATAATGTTATTATGTACCTAGGTATTAGTTTCCATTTCTTATCAAACCACATGAAACCCTTCTAAAGAGATACTTTCAAAAATACATGATATCCTATTTGAATTTCCCAATGATTTCTATGGTTGTCAGCATAACTTATTTTCCTACATTGAGATAATTTAATATGATATGGAATATTCATTACCTTTTTTATTGTATATTCAAAAAAATTTGGTCCTATAATATTCCACTCACCAATATCATCCCAACAAGTTAGAGTACAAAATCTCTTTCTATAAAAATCCATATATAGTGCCATTTTAATAGTAGAATAGAAACCTTTATTGTAGGAAAACTCTACTAAAGGAGAATACTGATCCCAAAAACCATGAAATTAAATATAATTTTATCTAAATATGTATTACACTGTTTGAATAGTCTTTTGAGACAACATTTCAGTTTGAGGGTGATAATCTATACTCAAATGATGCTCATTATCCAAATCCTTTTGAAGACTCCTCCAAAATTTGGATGTATAATAAGCATCTCTATTAGACATAATCAATATTGGTGATCCATGTATTTTTTAAAAATAATTAATATAGATTCCTTTTAGGTGATCAAGAGGTAAATCATATCTTATATAATGAAAATGTTCCTATTTTTTAGGATGATCAACAATAACCCATATCAAATATATTTTTTCAGTTTTTTTGAAGTCTTGTGATGAATTAATTACCAATTTCATCATAATTGCACATAAGAATATATATGGGCTACATAAATCCTCTTGGATTATATCTCTTCAAATTTAGTTATTAAAAATATAGAAATATTGACACATAGTTATACATTTCTCACTTCATATTATCCCACCAAAAGTGTTCATTAAGATCCATATACATCTTGGAAGTACCCTAGTGTATAAAGAAATTTGGGCTATGAGAATCATTAAATAGTTTACATTTTAGATCATTTATTGATGTTATGCATAACATATTTCCAAATTTCACAATTCAATCCTCATTCATGAAGTCTTCAAATATTCCATACATAAAAGATTTAATTTTAATTTGAAAATTCTCATCGTTCGATTGGGATATTTTTATCCATTCAAATAAATATGGTTTCAAAATAATTATAAAATAGAGTGATGGTCCCTCTTATTAACAATTCCGATATCCATATTAACCAAATATATGAATATAAGATACTTATAAAGCATAATTTTCATTATAAGTCAATGATTTTTCCATTTTATACATCTTCATCCTTATTTTCATTTCATGGGTTATAGTGTATTGATAAATAATAATCTTTGAGTACATTGAGCCATCATCTTAGCCTCATGTTGAGTTTATTATATGTAAATATGTATTTCAGGGTCATGTGATTTGTATATATTTAATATCTTTCACCGTAGATATAGTGTCTCCATATATTTAGAAAAAATATTACTCTTGCTAATTTAAGATCATGAGTTGGATAATTTTGTTCATAATTCAGCAACTACCATTATTCACATGAAATTAATTTATCATTTTTCCCAAGGAAACTACCTAATAATTTCTTTTATGCATCAATATATATCACAAACCCATCATTTGTTGATGGAATCATCAGAATAAATTAATTTACTAATATTTTCTTCAATTATTCAAAACATTCTACACATTTTTTCGAATTGATGTTAACCCAATTGTGTCGGAACTTGCTGAATGGGTTAGTAGATTAGAAGAAATCACGAACAAAACAATAATTGTAACATGTTAAACCAATGAGACTACATACCACTTTTTCGTTCATTGGAGTTGTACATTCTTATAATTCCTGTGTCTTTACATGATCAACTGAGATTCCATCCATAGAGACAATATATCGAAGAAAGAAAATTTCCTAAATCCAGAATTCACACTTGAAAAAAATTCCATATAACTCATTCTTATTAGAGTCATAATAATTATCCCAAATTAATCCTCATAGTATTAAAAGGTTTTAGAATACACCAGAATATCATCAAATAATTATAAAACTACATCCTAAAGATGTTACTCAAATATTCTGTTCATTAGATCCATGAAAAATAATGGTGAATTAGTCTATCCAAAAGGCATTTATGTAAACTAAAAAAGACCATACCACATACAAGAATCTATATTCATGACATCTTCTTTATTTACTCACAATTTATGATACCCTTAGTGACTGTAAATTTTTGAAAAATATTTGTTTACATGAAGCTGATCAAATAAATAATCAGTGTGAGGAAGGGGATAATTTATATTTATTTTAATAAAATTTATTTTCTAGAGACAATGTAGAGTATGAAAAATCCATATTTCTTCTTAAGAAAGGGAAAATGGGATCTCCATAGATAATTACTTGAGTCAATAAATCCCTTCTTACTCATCTCCTTTAATTTTTTTCATCCACCAATTCAAAAATCGCCATTCGATAGGGTGACTTTTATTTTGGTCTTACATTTGGGATTAAATAATTGGTAAACTCAATTTCACACATGAAGGGATTTCATGGAAATTCATTTTGAAATACATCAATGCATTCCTATATATTTGGAGCTTCCTCAATTTGAATATTTATTTTGTCATCCCTAGATGTTTATTTCTCTTCATCTACTAGATTTTGAGTTTCTAGAGTTAATTGGGTTTGATCTATATAAGTATTAGATGAAGACTTTTCTACTCTAATGATACGGGACTGTAACCCTTCTTGAAAATTTTTATTTTCCTTATTATTGTGATAAAATTTCACAAAATATTTTGAATGACAGCCTAGGAAAATGATTATATCAAACTCAACCATAAATATGATGATAATGTCAGCAAAAAAGCATATTTATATTCCATAATAGGGAATTACTGATACATCATTATTGTAATGAGACATATCTGAAGTATTTTTAATGAAAAAATATATATTAAATTCAATAGGAAATATATAATTTTTATATAAAATTGTGTACATATAAAATATCTCAATGTTTCAAAATGATATAAAGAATTTGATAAATTTGAATATATGATTGATGCACCTAACACTACTTCATTGGGTACTTCTAATTCAAATATTGTAGTAACATAAGGTTTGCCCTCTCCTCATTACCTATTCCATGGTAGATCTCTGTGACACTTGGGACATTCATTTGAGTAATTCCCCATTTTTTTATTGTTGAGTCATAAAAATTTGATGATTTATTTCATCAACATTTATTCATTACCTTGATGACCATTTTCATTTCACTTATAAAACAAACCTACAATTTTCAATCATTTACCAAGATGATATTTTTTCCAAAAAATTTCATAATGGGAAATAATTCTTTGAAATATTATTATTGGATTATATACCTTTTTTATGGATATAAAAATAACTCTTCTTATCTTTTTTGACCTTAATAATATTGCATCTATAAAATTCCTTCTCCATTTTCATGGGACTAAAACTATTTCATCATATGTTGAAATAGTTTGATAATCTAGTTCCCTTTATAAAATTGTGCAATTACTTTAATGAAATGATGAATCCATCTTTATGAATCAGGTATGTAATTTGTACCATATCGGGATAGTCTTCTGAATGTAGCTTGATACTCTACAACACTCTCTTCATTTTTCAATTAAGTAATGGAATTTTCACTTCATGATAGTTCGTTTGTCCTGAGGGATGTATTTTTAGAAAAATGTTTCTTTAAAAGTTCTCTATTCCAATTCCTATATTTCATATTACTCCTTAGTATTCTTGAAAAATGAACTCTATTTATTAGTATCTCCCGTGAGGTAATATACCACTAGAAAAAACATTTTCATCAAATCTAAATGCCAAAAATATATTTTCATGGGGCATGATCTATTAATTATCTACCACTAGATGATTAGTCCCACTAAAAGATGTATGATTTTTAAAAATTAATGGATCCAACACAATGTTTGTATGGTTATTCAAAATGAACTACGTAAGCTAACTTAATGTTGTCATGAGCTTCTCAGCTCCCACAATCAATGTGTTGAAATTCTAAGTAGGGAAATCCCTACATTTTCCGCATTTATAGATTCCCTTTCTCCCAATAATATCTATCACTAAATAATGAAGCAAACTATGTTTTCTCATATTCATCTTGCATAATATTTCATGACGTACTATAAGAAATTATTATAGTTTAAATTATATATTACTTCTTGTTCCCAAGCATTCTATAAATCTTTCTATGATACCAACTATAATAACCCCAACCCTAGTATCTTAGTGGATGTGGTTATTTTATTAAAATGGAATAAATTAAAGAGGTCACATCACTATGGAGTGACCAATTTTTTAGTTTTGGAGAACTAGATACAAACACAGTTACCTTATTACATTTTTAATTTAGCACAAAATATAATGAAGTTAAAATAAACTACTTTCTTGACATTTATATAATGATTTATTATTCATAACATGGTGAAGGAAAAGAAATAAAAGGGTGATATGAAATTATTAGTAAGGATTATATACATCAGAAACATGAATCAATATTAAGTGACTCATAATCAATAATGAATAATAAATCTATAATGAAAATTAACTAAAAAAACTTTTCATCTAATCAACAAATAGAGAATCAAGGTGAATCCATTGATATTTTCATTCCCTAAATATCATGGATAATAATAATAGAATAATTATTAAAATAAAATATTAATTATTAGACACCATATATTTGGAACATGTAAAACATCCTTCAAGACCTTTCACAAGATGGTTTATTTCTATACGTAGAAACTCATCTTATTCTTCTAGGAAACAAATGCGAAGGGTTTCTTGCCAACTATTTTTTCCCATGAGATATATTGATACAACAAGGGGCTATATAAGTCCAGGAACCACACATCATTGTATGTCAAACTCATTATTTATACAAATATTCAATTAATGAAAAATTTGACATATCAAATTATATGTATGATGATATAGATTTACCAATATTTATATTATTAAAATAACATTCAATATAAACACCGTATGTAAAAATGGTATATTGATAAGAAAATAATCACATACATGATAGAAGAAAATAAGGATATATAAGTGAAATATAATTTCAAATAAAAAATTATCTCTAAATTTTATTTCGTACACCACCGAAAAATGAATAGGTGCATAATACCAAGTATGTCTAAATAAAATGGAGATTGAGATGGATTCCCCTACCTTATATTTAAAAAATGTTCGTAGTGATACTTAATGTACTGGATAAAAAAATAATATTCATTAATTACAGAATTTAAAACCTCTTAAACAACTATTATATTTATTATCATTTTTTATGTTTACTCATGGACATTTATATGAGTTATAATTATTAATTTTGTTGTTCTGGGAATGTTTTTTCGAGTTATGTTAGCAGTTCCCTTGTATATAAGTTATGGAATTCTTGTAAAGTGGATGAAAACTCAAGAACATAAGTTATTTAGTATTAATGAAATTCCATAATTTTAAATCATCTCATATATCATTAGGATATATGTTATGTGGGTGATTAATTAGATAAAATATTGATGAAAATGAGTTAATATATTTTTCATGGTTTTATCACATTCATAAAATTGTATCATTTTATTTAATATTATATTTATATGTCAGTTATATGATATTATATAACTTTTAATATATATATTAAAACATAATATAAATAAAATAATGGCTTTAGGACTATCCTTGAAGGTGGTAATGGAAAAAGAAACCCCTTCACCCACGAAGAAGGTAAATTGACACCATACAGACAAGGATTTCCTTTTTAGAATAAATGTAGAAGAGGATAAATTTGATATTGGTTATTATATTAACCAAATAAAATAATATTGTATATATGATTTTGGAGTTATCATTATACTTTGGGATAGGGAGGTGAGAATATGATTATAAAATAAATTAATTTGAAAAGAAATTAAAAAGAGAACAAAAGAGGATTTCACCTCTTCAATTTATTCTCCTCGAGAACCTTCTTATGACACTCGACTTTAGAATTTTGAAGAGACCAAAATCACTTGGATGTGGTGGAGAGGCTTAGGAAGGGGATTCTTCTTAATTTAGTCAATCTACAAAGCTTATAAGGTGTGACAATAAGAGGTGGTGAAATGTGGTATTTATTTTGGCAGAGAGGGGTATTTTATGAAAATGTTATTCATTAGTTCGTTATTTTGGATCAAGAATATCAATAGTGATTATTATTATTACTATGTATAGAAACTATTGCATGTGAGTTTGAACTAATGATTTCATACAACATCCATGACTTAAAAATTCATGTATTTGGCCTAACATTATAAATTCCATAAATTACCATATTTAACTATTAATAACAAATTCATCTATTTCAGAAAGATCACCAAAATGAAAAATATCCATTTTTCAACCCTCGAATTTAAAAAATGGATACCATTTAGTGAAAATAATTTTTCAAATTTGAGTAATGTAATTTTTAATTAAAATTCCTACTTATTCCAAAATAACAATTTTAATATCATAATTTCCTTTATGAAACATTAAAAAAATAAATATGGAATTAGAAAATTATCTTATGATTATAAAACAACAAATTATTAATTGATGAATCTATGTTATGAAAGTTAATTTTCATTTAAATCATTATTAATGTTATAAAAATTTAAATCAAAATTTATGTTTCACAAAAATATTAACACATAATTTATCATTTTTAAAACATTTATTTAATTATTATCGGATATAAATAAATCATATTTTCATTTATGTGCTAAAAAAATTATATTTATAGATTGATACATGGGGTTATTATTCTTGTGTCCACATTAGTATTCCATGTGGTCATGTTACAATCCCAAAAGTCATTTTAATATTTAATAGTATATCTCACTTCATTTACGTTTGGTGTTTCATGCAATGTAGGCTTTCAAATAAACTGAATTTATTTAGGGAGATTCATACCAAAAAAAATATTGGGGTGTTATTGTGTGTATATAGCGATCACCCCAACCTCTAGTACCATATCAAACATGGTAAGGGTGGGAAAAAATAAGAACTTGTAGATATGAGAATCCACATAACCTGATTTTCCATGAAGCTGGATACAATTCCTTGAGGATGCATGCCCTTGGAGTCCCTCTAAAGGCAGGTGTGAGTAATATAATGACAAATATTCTCTATAAAAACATGAATCAGACTATGTAGATTTCATGATCACATCTGATTCCTAAGCCCATGTGAGGCATGATTTATTGTAAGGGAGAAGAAGAAGATGATCTGGAAAACAATATGTTCCCCCATACATTGGTGGAAGAGTCCGTAGTGATGTGAAAGAATAACAGGATTTGATGTGCGCATCACCCCCCACCCCCAATTTTCTTATCCCTAGTAGTGATTTTTGACTACCCAAATGGATACATCCTACAAGAATGGATAAGAAGGAATGAGTGAAGGACGAGAGGTACTGCACAAAAGGATTGCAGATTACTCCAAGATGGATTCCCTAATACTGGTTCTATGGGAATAGAGAAGGATCTCATTCCCTATTAAAGGTAAAGAGCATGTGTGGCCCTCGCCCTCCCTGCTTGGAACAAGATTCCCTAGTTCTTAGTGGAAACTAAGTAAAGACATGTTCCTTGGCCTAGTATCTAGTTCAAAGAGTTCCCAGAAACTATACATAGGGTCATGATCATTTTGACTGAAGTAATTCATACACAAATTCATGCTGAGGACCGTACCCTACTGGTAGGACATGTGTGGGAAACCTCTGACCAATGGATTTAATACTCAAATGGGAGACATGCTGGTGTTCCTATTCCCCGAGTTTTGGAAGGACAAAAATATTTGTTGGAGGTTCCAATTTGTTTCCCTTAATATGGGGATCCAAATGAAATTAATACCTACCACGTGTAGAATGGAAGAGGAAACAAATGAGGGATCACACAGATCCTAGCATAGAGATAAAAGGTGCATCAAGTGTGGTTTTGGAGGAGGTTGAAGGGATTTCTGTTTGGGGGAATAGGCTTGTATATTCTCGAGATTAACATGGAAATAGACCACCTGGGAAACAACACATGGGTGGTCTGTTATGGAAGTCACTATTGGTCATCTCAGGTTTCCTTAAATGAGTCTCTCATAGGTCTTTGATTATGTAACTAGCCTCACGCAAGTGATTTTCTAGGAGGGTTGAGGAATCCCCATGCATGTATCATGTGCTTCGGAACTTGAAGGGATTTTATATCCTTATCCCCCTTAATTACTTATTCTCTTGGGTCTTATAGAGATATTAGGGAGATTTTTTTGGACTTCGATGAAGGGGATATGCATCCCAAACAATGGTTTTTCTTATAATTTTCTAGTAATTTAAATGAGGAGCGACGTGGACCTGTTAATAAGAAAATAAGAGAACTTATTTTAAAGAGATACATCATGTGAGTTGATGGATTAGGTACTCAATTCGGGTACCCCATGCAGGGGTGGTCGGTTCTTTAGTGTCGCATAGGGGGATACATGAGCCTTCAGATGTGCTGGAGTATGAGTGCCTTCCATCTTGTGATAGGTATTCGTCTTCTTCTCGAGTCTCTTCATATATTTAACACTCATGAGGTAATATTCATAATACTTTCATTCCATTTTAAAAAATGTAGTATCATCTACTATGATCATATGAATTTATGTTTCATAATCATAAACATCAAAATTATTATCTATTTGAACCTGCCTACCCATCAACCCATTAACTTAGAAAATTATTTTTTGAGAACAATTATATCATAATTTTGATTTTTGTAACCATATACTCTCTAATGTATTGACACATAAACTTTCGAGTAGCACTTAAAGCCATCATACTCATCCAATGTGAACCTAGTGACCTGCTAACCTATTCACACGTAAAATTATGAGTAGAGATTTACACCACAATACTCACACTTTAAGAATATAATGACCTAATAACCTTTTCAATTATATAATTTTCTATAGAGTTTCATTCCATCAAACTCTCCCTTTTTGAATCTAGTGTAATTCCATTTTGTTCACAAATGAAATAGTGAGTAGAGCTTAATTCTGTCACACTAACCCTTTTTTAACCAAGATAGTTGCTAACAAATTTAAATGAAATTTATATCCAATATTATATAACCCTATACATAGACATTATTGTTAGATAATTGTCTGAACTATATCATAGTTTATACATTTATGTGTCTCTGGAAAAATAAATAATCCAATATCGCATAAAGAACCCATGGAAAATGACTGGGTTTCTTAAAACATTCATAAAGATAACGCAACATGACTTTAATAAGTCTTATAATATAAAACCCCTTATACTAAAAAATAAATTATATCATAATAATATGAAATGGTTGATTAAAATGTAATTTCCTGATGGAAAATCCTTGGGGGTTAATTATAATTGAGAATACAAAAGTTTTCACAAAATTATTAATGGTTTGGAAGGAAAAATTACATTTAAAAAATTTATTATAAAGGGAGAGAGGAGGTTTGTTGAAGACTTCATACCAATGTCTTCATATAAAACATCCTTGAAAAGACATAAATTCAATTACCTTGAAAAGGGAATGTAATTTGAAAACATTTACATTTAATAGAGTCCTTAATAATGAAGGCCTGATAAAGGAATTTAAATTTTAAAAAGGGGAAGAAAGAACAGTTTGAAAACTATTAATTTTAAGAATAATTATTAATAAAAGAATAATGAAAAGGCCATAAATTATTTAAATAGTGAAAATGAAAATACCTTGGTAACATTTAATTTTTTAAACAATATTTTATAATGGAAACATGAAAAATAAATAATGTTCAATAAAAGGGAATGTGAAATATTTTAGAAATATTTAAATTTTAAAAATAATTCTTAATAATGAAAACTAGGAGAACCACAAAATGATTATTAAAAGAAAACTTAGATTGGATGATAAAAATTTGTATTTGTAAATGATTGAAAAAAATTTGAACATTTTGAATGTACCTTGTTTAAAACTCACATCATTAGAGAGTCAAGAAGACATTTGTTTTTAAATGATTAATGGAGAATTAAATGATCATTAGGAAAACAATTCTTTACACTGGGGGATATAAAAAATTTCCTAGAATTAAAAACATATACATGGAATAAAAATTAATTAAAATAAATTAGATTGACTCTCATTGAATATGAATTTCAATGAAGTGAATAAATCATCAAGGAAGAATACATTACTGTGAAACATGACTTTCTAATTGGGAATGTGTAAATAAAACTTAACACGATCATAGATTATAATTGACATGTATTAAATGATTACAATCATAGAAGATTTATTTTAACCCATGTATGATATTTTGTTCACTAAAGCCCCTTATGAATTTTTTTAATTTTTGAATAAAAAGTCCTTAGAAGATTGAAAATAATGGTTCAAAAAATGAAAATATTTAAATAATGGATTATGTGAAAATTATATATTGAGCAGTATATACACAATATAAATAATAAATTTGTGAATAACATTTAATTAATTCTCAATAAAGGGATGTTGAGATGGTAATCCATTACAGATTCCAAAAAATCCAAATAAACTTTCATAAAAGGGAGAGATATTTATGTGTATATATAAATACCATGAATACAAGGACCCGACATTATTGAATTACATACTATTTAATTTTAGTCAAAAAATCACATCCTTCCGTATTTATTATATTTTTATATTTATAGTTTTATAGAATTTGGATATAATACATATATAACACTGCATATTCATAAATAGAAGATACCACACAAATAGTATCCATTTCTTCCAAAATATAAAACTTTTAAAATAAAACATTTTTTATTTAAATAATATTCTTAACATTTATATTGGATTTTTTTTCATCTTACACATCCTTAGAAAAAATAAATATCATTTAACAACATGGGATGAGTAGAAAAATCATAGTTAGGGATATAAAAATAAGGAAATAGAACAATAGTCCATGTATACTTGAAACATATGAAATCATTTTTAAAAAATGCGTACTTATTACCCATATAAATGTACTTTATGAAACATGATATTTCTATGAGATTTTAAAAAAACCTATAGAACATAAATAAAACCATAAATGTAACTTGGGGCATTAAATACATAATCATGTAACCCTTTCTACTACCTTATAATTTGTAACCCTCAAAGCTACCTTAAAATTTGTGTAACCCTCACAGTTAAACGTGGAGTAACCATACAGATGACCTATAACCCTCACATTTAAACTTGGAGTAATCATAAAAGCTTTGGTTTTTAATTTCTTAAAAAAGAATTCTAAAAGTGATTTTTAAAAGAAATGTCCCTTAAAAATAACATATAATTGAAGTGAGATATAATAAAGTGAATGAAATATTTATATAAGTTGTAAACAAACATACTTAAACATTATATAAACAAAATAATTCACATAAGTTTTTTTAATACAACATAAATAATTATGCAGAGTGTTTACCCAAAGAATGGAAATCATGTTATGATTTCCCTTACCTTGTGTTTATTTAAATAAAACTAGTTTAAACACCCTGTAAAATAGTTAAAAGTGTTATTAATATCTTATATAAACATATTCATGTTTATAACACATTATATAATCATTTTATAACCTCATTTCACCCTATAATTATTACTATTTTGTTCCTTTAATTGTTTTGGGTGTGTTCTTTATAGGAATTCCATGACCTATTTGTACTTGATTTTCTTGTCGTATGAAAATAAAATTTTAGAGGTTGAATGAAATGGTATTAATCAATTTTTAGAATATATAATGATTCCATAAATATTTTTTACTATTTATGATGATGTATCATTAGATAAAACATTAAGGATGCTTATCTAGATCATTTTGGCGGTTCTTCGATAATCATGAACTTCCTTCATTATATAATTTAATTTCATTAATAGAAGTTTATTCCACTACACAAAATAGGTTAAAACATACATTTTAAATTATTATTAGACCATAAAAATTGTAACACCCCATGCTTCTATGGTACACTTTTCTTTGAATAATGCAATAGCGTGTGTTGTACGCAACATCGAGTTCTAACACACCACAACCAATCAAACTAGCCGTTTTGAATAGTAATACCCACTTTCTAAAATTTATAAATTTTATTTTAAAAATGGACTTCATTTTTGGATTCGGAATATCGAAAATAGCCTAGGTTGAATTTTTGGTATTTTTCTGAGAAACTTCATTTTTTTGATAAATAGTGAAACCACTAAGTGGTAGTTAAAAAAACTGACTTTTTCATAAAACATAATTTTACTACTTATGTGAGTGGAATTTTTAAAATCCGAGAGACACGGTTAATATCAAGGAGTAAAACGTGGTTCAATGAGATGAAAATAATTTTTGGTGAATAGTTATGTTTTTCTTTTATTTACCACGGTTAAAAGTAAATAGGGTAATTAAGGGTAAAAATCATATTAATATTACCCTAACACATGTCCTAATTCTATTTTACAACTTTATCTCGATCAAAAACAACCTTAGGAATAAAATATTATCATTTAGGTCCACTTGGATTAGATTAGAACATTTATTATTATTTAATTCAAAGAAAAGTTAAAAGAGTTAAAATCAATGTTTATTTACTAAAAAAATTTAATGTAGGGTTATACATGGGGTAAATTCGATTGTAAATATTAATTAGAAATATAAATAAATTTACTACATAATGGTATTTTATTTATAATTTTTAGACAATAAATAACTTAATTTATTTATGACACAATGATGATGTCGTAATTACAATAATAGTGAAAAATTAAAATAATTGATATTATAAATACCATAATAAATATAATTCGAGACTTTTTAGAAATTAAAATAATTTTCTAGGTTATTATGAGATGTTAGGAAGAATTTAATTTACTTTTTGTGAAGTAATAATTCTGTTATGATTTTCACAAAAATCAATTTTCCAAATAGTGTCAAAATTGACATAAAAGAGTTTTTAAAACAAATATTATATTATTAGTTGATATTCAATTCATGAAAATCTAAGGATCGGCCAGGAGACTTATATCATGATATTTGTATCATTAATGGACCACTTGGGGGTATCTTGGAGTTATATAGTATGTTTATTAACTATATATTA
The DNA here is from genome assembly GCA_963277665.1 of Viscum album. Lineage (NCBI taxonomy): Eukaryota > Viridiplantae > Streptophyta > Magnoliopsida > Santalales > Viscaceae > Viscum > Viscum album. Next base: position 547,865,810 of record OY728156.1, read on the forward strand.
TAAAAATACAAAGTGACATGGTAAGTGTCAAACTAATTAACTAAGAGTTTAAACTAAAAGATATGGTTAATATAATGACCAAAACTTGTCTAAATTCTATTGGTTGAGTGGTTTTCGACCTATACCCACCTTAACCATTAAATAATCCACTTTGGAGACTTTAGAAACCGAATATGAATTTATTATAAAATAATATTTCTAGCTTTTCCAAAGGTGCCCCTCACCCCTCTTATAAAAGGGCAATCCCCCTTGTCATTAATTAACACCTTCAAAGCCATTTGGATCGGTCAAACTCTGCACAAATACTCTATAAACTTCTCTCAGTACAAAATATAGGCCTTATTTTGATCAGAGAGCCAACCTTAGGAGCCCCATTGATCAAATCAAAAGGAAGAACCCGAAGAAGAGGTAATGTTTTCACCACACTTTTTCAGATTCATTTCTTCTTCAACATATTATTTCTTTGTTATTCCCATTCTAAAATAATGAATCCAGTATCTCCTATATACATTAATATTATTATAAATATTGTACAACCATATTCAGTATTATATCCATCCATTGAAAGACATGTCACCATACGTGCGTATGTACGGCTTACCATCTCCACGTCGTGGTGTAATTGTTATTCAATATATTATTATTTGGATGGGTATAATAATGATTTGTAATTCATGTAAATAATAAATATAACATGATAATGATTCTTTATATATGATATACCATCCAATTATATATTATTTTAATATTAAAAGATTGATATTGTCTCTCGTGCGTACGTACGGACTACCATCTCCACGAATGCGATGGGATTCATTCTCCATCATATCCATTCAAGTATAATTTTCATTTGATGTTTAAAAATAATGTTTAAGGACTTTATATAATTATGGATATGAATAAGATACAACCTATCCATGACAAACATGGCATACGTAACAAAACATATAAAAGAAAACGAGTAAGTTAAGACCCGAAACAACGATAATACTAAGATATTATTAACAAATAAATTTTAAAAGATCATATATGATATCATATTAATATATATGATTCTTGTATAATTTAATAACAATTATTTCACCATTATACATGAAGTTAACCTACCCTCAACCAAGGAAAAGTTCAAGGTAAGTGATTATTTCGCAATCTCATCATTATCCGAGGCTGTTTATATGTAATAATCTACTAGGACTTCTTTATCATCCACAACCATGTTTCTTAAAAATGTATTTCAAAACATTTTTACTATTTAATAGAATATGATTTAAATTCATTTATACCCTTGTTGACTTTTATAAGTGGTTTATAAAGGAATATTTTCGTCATTTTCCAAACAAGGTCCTTTTTAACATTTTCGACAGAATTAAGGTAAGAATGTTTTTAACTTATACGGTGGGTGCGTCTATTTTCCACCATTATAAAATCATCGAAACATCCCTTACAAGATTAAAAAAAGACTATCAAAGAAAATTTTTTATTTTATAAATATATAACTCTTAAATGATTTCAAAATAGAAAGAGATATTTCTCTAAAAAGAGGTTTGATTTCATATATGTCAACATCCTTTGATGGATTTTATGATTATTTGAAGTTGATTTATTATGATACAAAACTTCTATATTGTATTGAAGGTTTTGTGATATTTTTGACTGTAGATGTGTTATTTATATACAATTCTTGGTTTATGGATGAAGTATTTACATTTTTTATACTACTTTTATTACGAATGTTTATGTTATATTTAAAACATTTCATCTGGAATGAATTGGACATAATATGTGACGGGTGGAGCCCACTATAGCTCCTCGATGCATCGGTAGGTCTCATTAGACAAACTAGTGTCTTGGAACAAGGCCTTGATGAAATATTATTTGTAGTCTTGGCATGAGGCCTTGGCTATGTGGTTATGATAGTCTGTCATTATGCATTCCATCATTATGAAAGTGGTTATTGATATTTCATGTGAATATTAGATTAGTAGAATATCCATGTGAATAAGTAAATGGAATTATTTCATTTTATTTTTTCCATACTATGTTTAAGTTCATGTTTAAAAGGCTTTTGTTTTAGTTATACATTGCCTTAAATGTTTATTCTTATTTATGAATGTTTCCGCTATATTGTTATCCTTACTGGGCATTGGAGCTCACCCCTTTTATATGTTTTACTTTTCCCATGATGTGAAGAAGTAATTTATGAATGACCTGCAGGGATAGTATGAGGGGATATGAGTGTGGACTATGGATACTATATTGTTGTAGTTTTCATTTTATGATGTAATGTAAACTTTTTAATGTTTCTAGTTATTCCAAGGCTACTAAACGTATCATTCGTTCGAGACTTGATCTTTCTTGTGATCATGCCAATGTTATGTAATAATGCACCGACTCTGGGTAATTAGGATCGGCGCGTTACAGTTGGTATCAGAGGATGTTTAGTACACTCCTTGGAAGCAAGATTTAGTTAAACTCTGATTAGGGCACATAGACCTAAGATGGACTTTGAGGATTAGTATAGAAGAACTTTCTAGAATTTTGGTATTGTAGAGATTTTGTGAGTTTTCTGAGCAATACATCCCTATCTATATATGAGTAGGTAGAGGCGGCTCTGGAACAGATGTACCTAGGGGTAACACTCGAAAACACCGCTTTGAGCTGGACTCGAACGGGAACTGGTGCATGAAAACGGGGCTTGCTGCACTCTTGGTTACGACACTCCAGAGGGATATTCTTATAATAATTGTCATTTTCTTTACAAATCATTATGAAGAGTTTATGAGAATATACATCCTCAAAGAAAACATTTTTATGATTATGGATTATATCTATAAAGCGTTCAATTTATGTTAAGTGTTTTATAAGTATGTAATTTTGTATTTTGAATCATAAACTGATCAATGTTTATCCCATTGTTTAGAAATGGAACCTAGTGGAAGAAATGGAAACCGTATCAATGCACTCACTCCATGTAGGGATTTCCCGCCTACTCAAGATTATTATAGTGGATCTGGTGATACAACTGGTGCTGATCAACTTATCAATATACTGGGACAACTCAATCAGGTTATGAATAATAACCTTACCCGTATGGAGCACCCAGATCCGCAGTTTGGAGGATCAATGTTAGATCGCTTCATGAGGCAACAACCACCAACGTTCAATGGGAGTACAAATCCCTTAGTAGCTGAGCAATGGATAAATTCCCTAGAGAAAATATTTCAGGCTTTGGGGAGTAGTGAGAGGGAAAAAGTTATCATGGCAGTTTACTGCCTCACTGGAGAAGCTGATCAATGGTGGCCATTGATTCAAAACATGAAGGAAGATGATGAAGTATCAAATATATAATGGAGGGAGTACATAGATTTTTTTTAGAAAAATACTTTCCTCGTGACCATCAAGCAGATATGGAAAGACAATTTTTGAGTCTGAGACAAAATGAGGATGATAATGTCGCAAAGTATGAGGCTAACTTTACACGGTTATCAAGGTATGATGGAGATTATATATGTAACCCAAGAAGTAAGATTGATCCTTTCTTTGATGGGTTAAATCCATTTCTCCGTTGAGCATTAGTCTCACAATCCTTCTCATCGTACGAAGGCATTGTCTCATGTGCTATCAAGAAAGAAAAGGAATTATCTAAGTCTTATGACTTTAAAGAAAAGCAAGAGAAGAAGAGATCTGCTGATCAATCTGGGAATAGAAATAAAGGGAAAAATGGGAAAGTTGAATATCCATCCTACAGTATATGTGGGATGAAACATCCCAGTACTTGCTTAAAAGGAACGAGAGTCTATTACAAGTGTGGTGAAAAGGGCACCAAGATCATGATTGTAAGGGGATGAATGAAGCTACCCATGTCCGATTATACAATTGTAGGGAGATGGGACATTATTCAAATTAATTTCCTATGCGTCAGGGGAACTTATCTCAGAAAAGGACAAGGGATCAACGCCATGCTTATGCTATCACTACTATTGAGGTAGAAGCTCAGAAAGATTTGGTGGTAGGTAATTTAATGGCTTCTTCAAGTTTAGAAAATGCCTTATTTGATTCTAGATCATCACATTGTTTAATATCTTCCCAGTTTTCTAAGAAAATTTGATATTTACAATTTTATTTAACAAGGGAGTTGTCAGTTAAAACTCATAAGGGAAGTACCATTGCAAAAATGTTTTGTGAATCAGTCCCCATTAGAGAACATAAATGATCTTTATCTACTGATCTCATCGTTATACCTATGATTTAGTTTGATATAATCCTCGATATGGATTGGCTATCGGACCATGATGCAAAGATTTACTATAAGAAGAAATAGGTTACGTTTTTTGAAGATGATGATAAGGAACACCTTATCTTTAGAGAAGAATCGTCACCACCTAATTCTTATCTAGATCCACCCCCAGTAGCTCAACTAAGTTCAATTATTGGGGATGATGATGATGAAATTATAGTGGGTGAGAAAAGGAATGTTCATATAGAGGTTGTACCTATTTTAACGAATATGTAGATGTGTTTCCGGAAGATTTACTTGGACATCCTACAGAACGAGAAGGTGAGTTTTCCATTGATTTAATTCTTAGATCGAGGCCTATATCGAAGACCCCTTATTGAATGGAAACTATAGAATTGGTTGAACTAAAGAAACAACAATAGGAATTGAAAAATAAGGGATTTATTCTCCCTAGTGTTTCTCCATGGGGAGCCCCAATTATTTTTGTTAAAAAGAAAGATGGATCTACGAGGTTATGTATCGACTACAGGGAGATCAATGTTATAAAAATAAAGAACAAGTATCCCCTACCTCGCATTGTTGATTTATTTGACCAACTGCATGGATCTCAATACTTTTCAAATATTGACCTTCGATCTGGATACCATAAGCTGTGTGTGAAGAAGGAAGACATTCCGAAGACAGCATTTCGAACCAGGTACGAGCATTACGAGTTTACAGCAAAGCCTTTTGGATTGGCTAATGAAACCTCTGTATTCATGGATCTGATGAATGGAGTTTTCAAATAATATCTCAATGAATTTTTGGTGGTATTTATTGATGATATATTGGTATACTCCAAAAGCTACGAAGATCATGAAAATCACTTGTGCATTATCCTGAAGACTCTGAGAAGACATGAATTATATGGGAAGTTTAGTAAGTGTGAATTCTGGCATCAGGAGATTTATTTTCTTGGCCATATTGTATCTAAAGTTGGAATCTCTATTGATCCTTCAAATACCAAGGCAATCCAAGAATGGCCAGCACCTACGAGTATAACTGAGGTATGCAGTTTTATTGGTTTATCAGGTTATTATCAACGTTTCGTCCAGAATTTTTCCCGTCTGGCTAACCCATTAACAAAGCTCACATGTAAAGGGGTTAAATTTGTTTGGACAAAAGAGTGTGAAGAATGTTTCAAATAACTGAAGAGAAGATTAGTCTATGCTCCTATATTGAATCTACCATCGGGGAATGATGGGTTCATTATTTACAGTGATGCATCGAATAAAGGACTTGGTTGTGTCCTTATGAAGAATGATAAGGTTATTGCCTATGCATCACGACAGTTAAAAATTCATGAACAAAACTATCCTACTCATGATTTCAATTTATAATATGTGATATTTTCTTTGAAGATATGGAGGCACTACCTCTATGGTGAAAAATGTGAGATTTATACTGATCACAAGAGTTTGAAGTATATTTTCTCACAAAAAAACTCAACATGAGGCAAAGTAGATGGCTTGAATTACTCAAGGATTATGATTGTATGATACACTACCACTTGGGGAAAGCAAAAAAGGTTGAAGATTCTTTTAGCATAAAAGTCCATGGAGTTTTTAACAATAGGAGAATTTAAGGGGATCCAATTTTCATTGATCTAGTGAAGATGGACATGGGAATAACAAGGGAAGGTGAAACATCAAGGCTTTTTCAAATGGTTGCCAAACCATATTTACTAGAAAGGAATAAGAGTTCTTAGATAGATGATGATGAATTTCGAATGAAGATTAAAGCTGTCAATGATGGGAGATTGAGAGACTTTGTGTATGAAGAAGGAATTTTGAAATTCGGGAAGAGACTTTGTGTTCCTGATATGCCTGATCAAAAATGGGAATTGCTGGATGATGATCATAGTTACAATTTCTCTATACACCATGGGAACACCAAAATGTATAAAGATTTGAAGGAACATTTTTGTTGGGACAACATGAAGAGGGAGATTGATGATTTTGTGTCAAGATGTATGGTTTGTCAACAAGTGAAAGCTGGAAGGCAACAGCCTGGTGGAGTATTGCAACCTCTTCCTATACCTGAGTGGAAATGGGATAATATCACGATGGACTTTTTCATGGGACTACCAAAGATTCATAGAAGGAATGATGCAATATGGGTTATTGTTGATCGTCTAACCAAGTCAGCACATTTTCTTGCAATAAGGGAAGATTTACCACTTGAACGACTAGCAAGACTATATATTAATGAAGTTGTGAGACTTCATGGAGTACCCCTATCAATTGTTTCTGATCGTGATCCCTGTTTTACTTCAAGTTTCTGGAAAAGTATTCAGAAAGCCTTGGATACTGAACTTCATTTGAGCACTGCCTACCACCCTCAAACAGATGGACAATCAGAACGAACTATTCAAACCTTAGAAGACATGTTGAGATCCTTCTCACTTGACTTTCAGGGTATGTGGGAACAATATTTACCTATGGTAGAATTTTCCTATAACAATAGCTTCCATTATAGTATTCATATGGCACCATGTGAAGCATTATATAGAAAGAGATGTCACACACCAACCTGTTGAGATGACATTGGTGAAAGAAAACTTGTAGGCCCAGAACTGGTGGGGGGAAACGATGGAAAAGGTGAAGGTAATCCAAAATCATATCAAAGCAGCTCAAATTAGGCAGAAGAGCTATACCGATAATCGAAGGAAGGATTTGGAATTTAAAGTTGGTGATCATGTTTTCCTGAAGGTATCTACATGGAAGGGAGTCATACGTTTTGGTAAGAAAGGTATATTGAGTCCTAGGTACATTGGACCTTTTGAAATTCTAGAACAAATTGGGGCTGTAGCTTACCGTTTAGCAATGCTGCCAATTCTATCCAAAGTTCACGATGTGTTCCACGTATCACTATTAAAGAAATACATGCCCGAACCAACGCAAGTACTCACCTATGAGAAATTAGAACTGGAACCCGATCTATCTTATTGCGAAGACCATGTCAAGATTTTTGATACGAGAGAACAAGTACTGAGAAACCGGACAACTCATCTGGTAAAAGTCTAGTAGAGAAACCATAAGATGGAAGAGGCAACGTGGGAACCCAAGGAACTTATGATGAAGAACCAGCCGAGTATTTTCATGTGGTAGTATTCCAGAAATTTCGAGGCTGAAATTATTTGAAGGAGGAGAGAATTAACACCCCAAGCTTCTACGGTACGATTCTCTTTGAATTATGCAATAGCGTGTGTTGTAAGCAGTATCGAGTTCTAACACACCACAACCAATCAAACTAGCCATTATGAATATTAATACCCACTTTATGAAATTTATAAATTTTATTCTTTTAAATGGACTTCATTTTTGGATTCGGAATATCAAAATTAGCCTAGGGTGAAATTTTGGTATTTTTCTGAAAAACATCATTTTTTGATGAATAGTGAAACCACTAAGTGGTAGTTAGAAAAACTGAATTTTTCATAAAACATAATTTTACCTATTCTGTCAGTGGAATTTCTAAAATCTAAGAGACATGGATAATATCAAGAAGTAAAATTTGGTTCAATGAGATGAAAATAATTTTTGGTGAATAGTAAATTTTTATTTTTATTTACCACGGTTAAAAGTAAATAGGGTAATTAAGGGTAAAAATTATATTAATATTACCCTAGCACATTTCCTAATTCTATTTTACAAGTGTATCTCGACCAAAAACAACCTTAGAAATGAAATATTATCATTTAGGTCCACTTGGATTAGATTAGGACATTTATTATTATTTAATTCAAAGAAGAGTTAAAAGAGTTAAAATGAAATTTTATTTACTAAAACATTTTTAATATAGGTTTATATATAAGGTAAATTCTATTTTAAATATTAATTATAATGATAAAACGATTTCCTACATAATTATATTATATTTATAATTTTTAGACAAAAAATAAGTTAATTTATTTATGACACAATGATGATGCAGTAATTAAAATAATAGTAAACAATTAAAATAATTGATATTATAAATACCCAAATAAATATAATTTGAGACATTTTATGAATTACACTGATATCATAGGTTAATATGACATGTTAGTAATGATTTAATTAACTTTTTTCGAAGTAATCATTCTGTTGTAATTTTCACAAAAATCAATTTTCCAAATAGTGTCAAAATTGACATAAAAGAGTTTTTACAACAAATATTATATTATTAATTGATATTAAATTCATAAAAATCTAAGGTTCGGCCAAGAAACTTATATCATGATAGGTGTATCATTAATGGACCACTTTGGTGTCTTTTGGATGTATATAGTAACTTTATTAACTATATAATATAAAAATACAAAGTGACATGGTAAGTATGAATCTAATTACTGAGAGTTAAAACTAAAAGATAAGGTTAAAATAATGACCCAAAACTATCAAAATTATATTTGTTGAGTGGTTTTCGATGCTTCCCCACCTTAAACATTAAATAATCCACTTTGGATCCATTAGAAACCTAATTTTAATTTATGCTAAAATAATATTTCTAGCTTTTCCAAAGGTGCCCCTCACCCCTCTTATAAAAGGGCACTCCCCCTTATCATTAATTCACACCATCACAACCATTTTCCTCAGCCAAACTCAGCCCACATATTCTATAAACTTCCCTCACTACATCCTAGAGTCCTTATTTTGATCATAAAGACAACCTATGGAGCCCTTTTGATCAAATCGAAAGGAAGAACCCGAAGAAGAGGTAATGTTTGCACCACCATTTTTCAAATTCATTTCTTCTTAAACTTATTCTTTCTTTGTTATTCCCATTCTAAAATAATGAATCCAGTATCTCCTATATACTGTAATATTATTATAAATATGTTACAACCATATTCATTATTCTATCCATCCTTTGAATGACATGTCAACATACATGCATACGTACGGCTTACTGTCTCCACGCTGTGGTGTAATTGTTATTCAATATATTATTATTTGGATGGGTATAATAATTATTTTTAATTCATGTAAATAATAAATATATCATGATAATGATTCGTTATATGTTATATAACATACAATTATATATTATTTTAATATCAATAGAATGATATTGTCGCTCGTGCGTATGTACGGACTACCATCTCCATGAACGCGATAGGATTCATTCTCCATCGTATCCATTCAGGTATAATTATCTTTTGATGATTTAAAAATAATGTTTAAGGACTTGATATCATTCTGGATATAAATAAGATACAACCTATCCATGAAAAACATGGCTTACGTAACAAAAAATATAAAAGAAAACGAGTAAGTTAACACCCGAAACAACAATAATACTAAGATATTATTAAAAAATCAATGTTAAAATATCATATATGATATCATATTAGTGTATATTAATCTTTTATAATTTAATAAAAATTATTTCACCATTATACAGGATGTTAACCTACCCTCAACCAAGGAAATGTACAAGGTAAGGGTTTATTTCGCAATCTCTTCATTATCTAAGGTTGTTTATACATAATAATCTCCTAGGACTTCTTTATCATCCACATCCATGTTTCTTAAAAATTTATATTAAAATATTTTTACTATTTAATAGAATATGGGTTAAAGTCATTTATACCCTTGTTGACTTGTATAAGTGGTTTATAAAGGAATATTTCTGTTATTTCCCAAACAAGGTCATTTTTATCCTTTTCGACAGAATTAAGGTAAGAAGGTTTTTTTAACTTATATGGGTGGTGCGACTATTTTCCGCCATTATAAAATCATTGAAGCTTCCATTACAAGATTATAAGAATATTTTAAAATAAAATGTTTTTTTATAAATATATGACTCTTAAATGATTTCAAAATAGAAATAGATATTTCTCTAAAAGGAGTTTTGATTTCATCTATGTCAACATCCTTTGTTGGATTTCACACTTATTTGAAGTAGATTTATTATGATACAAAACTTCTATATTGTATTGAAGGTTTTCTGATATGTTTGACTGTTGATGTGTTTTTTTATACCATTCATGTTTTATGGATGATGTATTTACATTTCGTATGCTAGTTTTATTACGAATGTTTATGTTATGTTTAAACCTTTTCATATGGGAATGCATTGGACTTAATATGTGACTGGTGGAGCCCGCTATAATTGATCGATGCATCAGTTGGTCTCATGAGACAAACTAGTGTATTGGTACAAGACCTTGACAAAATCTTATTTGTAGTCTTCACACGAGGCCGTGGCTATGTGGTTATGATAGTCTGGCATTATGCATTCCATCATTATGAAAGTGGTTATTGAAATTTCATGTGAATATCCAATTAGTAGAATATCCATGTGAATAAGTAAATGGAATTATTTCATTTTATTTTGTTCATACTATGTTGAATTTCATGTTTAAAAGGCTTTTTTTAGTTAAACATTTCATTAAATGTTTATTCTTATTTATGAAAGTTTCCACTATATTGTTATCCTTACTGAGCATTTTAGCTCACCCCTTTTCTATGTTTATTTTTCCATGGACGTGAAGAAGTAAATTATGAATGACCTATAGGGGTATTATGAGGGGATATGAGTGTAGACTATGGAGACTATATTTTTTTAGTTTTCATTTTATGATCTAATGTAAACTTTATTAATGTATATAGTTATTCCAAAGCAACTAAACAAATCGGTCTTTCAAGACTTGATCTTTCTTGTGATCATGCCAATGTTATGTAATAATGCACCAACTCGGGGTAACTGGGGTCAGGGCGTTAAAAAAATGGTATTATGATAATAATTGTAGGATGTAATGGATATTTCAAACACATCATCCACGATTTTGGTAAATAAACACATCGTGGATGATGTTTTTATTTTTAAAATCAGGGGAAGAGAAGAAGAATGAAGATGCTGAATATTATACAAGAACACGATAAAATATAAAATATATAAGATTATGGGGATTTAGATCCTCTTGTATATGTGGAGGTAAAGAGAGTACATGAAAATAATGAAATTGTAATAAAAACATATTAAAAAGGAATTGGATTCTTACCTCTTGATCTCTTCTCCTTGAGATCCTCCTTAAGGCATTTGAATTTGGTATTTCAGTGACACCAGCAGGTCATGGACATGGGGTTTATTGGTGATAATGGGATTGAAAAGGACATAGACAATTATCAAGACATGAGAGGTGTGTGATAAATAGGGGAATTATGGAGGTATTTATAGTGGAAGAAAGGATTTATTTTATATTATTTTAATCATTATTATAATAGTTTGGCTATAGATTTTGAATAGTATTAAGTCGCGTTACCCTATATAGTAATAATTACATGTGAGTTTGAACTATGTGGGCTTACATCATCCTTGCATCATCAATGATTCAGTAAAACTAGTATTTATCATTTATTATAATTTATCATCGTTTACTAATCATAAATATTCATGAATTTCAGAAAATTCCAAAAAAATAAACCTATCTGTTTTTTGACATGTGTAATTCAATAATGAACTCCATTTTTTTAAAATAATTTTATAAATATTATTAATTTATTTTTTAAATAAAATAATAATTTATTCAAAAAAAAATTTAAATATATAAATTATTTTTAACTCCATGAAAAATTATAAAACATCTCATTACCTTATACCCTTATGAAAAAAATAATAATATGATTTACTATATATATGGTTCATATTAATATTCATATTACAATTCATAATGGTATGTCACTATACACTGAAAAAACATGTTATTTATATTATAATCTAAATAACATACTAATCACAACTATAGATAACAATTTTATGAAATTCAAATCATAGAAGCTGCAAAATTATGTTTTAAGGCAAGTTATAAATATCGATTTATATAAATAATAATTAATTTCAATTTAATTTTTAATATCCTTGGGGTGTTAAATTTTCCCAACCTTCTAGAAATTTCATCATCTCATTTTTATTTACTTATTAAACATTTTTGGGTACCTTTCTGTCATTTAATTTTCATACTCCCATGCTGGTTCTTCAACCATGATGTTTCTACACAAAACATTCAATTGGTGAATTACCTTAATCCATAATATTTGTTCTCTTTGATCATGGATTTGAATAGTTTTCTATTTATACAAAAGGTTGTCTTCCAACTGAACTGCTCTTTGGCTCAAAAAGATGAGTTGAATCTGGAACATACTTTCTCAACATCAAAACATGAAAAACACTGTGTATTTGAAATAACATTGGAGGAAAATCTACTTGGTAGGTTACTTGTCCAACTTTCTCCATGATTTCATAATGTCCAATTAACCGTGGACTTATCTTTCCTTTCATACCAAATCCCATAACACTTATTAATGGTGAGATTTTTAGAAAGACAAGATGACATAACTCAAAAGTGAAATCATTCCTCCTGCTGTTGGAAAAAATTTTATTCCTGCTCTGACCTGTCGTCATGTGTTTCTAGGTCATGTTCACTTTCTCATCCACTTCCTCCAAAAATTATGGTCCAAAATACCTTTTTTACAGGAAATTATCTGAAAAATATGGAGTCCTACACAGCTTCCCCTATAATTCCTCTAAAGGTGAGATCTACATACTGGTATGAAAAATGATATTATAAGAAAACTAATAAAATGAATGATGATGATCCCAACATCCCTGATAGTTCATTGAACAGGATCAAAGCATATCCCCCAATTTCTTAATCGTTAATTCTGATTACCAATCTTTTTTAGGATGAAAAGCTATACTTAAATTTAATTATTTTCCCAAAGATATCCCAAGGACCTTCCAAAAGTTATAAGTGAACATGGGATTCCATTCAGATAAAATAAAAACAGAAATCCATATAACCAGACAATATCTTTGACGTATAGTCAAGAAAGCTGATCCAAAAAATGTCATATCTCAAATAGGAAAAATGTGTAGATTTTTTCAGTCGATCAAAAATAACGCAAATTTTATTGTAAAATTGAAAACGATTAGGTAGTGTAACCACAAATTCCATATATATATATTCTCTAATTTCTAATTTGGCACTGGGAGTGTCTCAAGCACCCCTTTAGTAACTTACACTCTTATATAACCTATTGACATGTCAAAAATTTCATGGTAAAATATGAAATATCTCTTTTCATTTCATCCATCCAATAATACTTCCTAATGAATCTATACAGTTCAACCTAGATGAACTAAAAATTGAGAAATATGAGTTTCAAACAAAAAATATTTCATCAGATGGAAATCACAAGTCAATCACATACTTTTACTAAATCATAAAACACAATCATTATGAAGGTTAAATTCTGGAAACATACCCATTTTATCTAATTCAACCTTTTTTGTAGCTCACATTCATCCTTATATGCTTACTTAGTCCTGTCTAATAAATTTGAACTCCTTGAACCCTAAAACAAAATATATTTATGTCCTGCACCAATAACTTCTATACCATAATTCATCAAATCATTAATCAATTATCATGTTCCAAACATAACATGGTTAATGATGCATGAGAGTTTCAACTCAAGGAATCCACAACTTTTTTTCTTTTATGAGATGGTAATTGATCCTGAAATCATAACCCTTTAACATTTTAATCCGTCTTATCATCCTCATGTTTAATTCCTTTTGAGTGAATATATCATTAAGACTTTTATGGTCAGTATATATTTGAAATTTTCATATATATATAAATGATTCCTCCAAATATTCAAATAATAAATCATAGTTATCAATTCCAAATAATGTGTTGGATAATTTAACTCAATAGATTATAGTTTTATTAAAGAATAGTAAATTAGTTGATCATCATGCATAAGACCACAACCAAGTCACTTCAATGAAGCATCATTATTGATGATAAACTCATCATTTTTTAGAAGGCCATACCAAAACTGGAGCATTCACTAATATTTTATTCAGTTTCTAAAAAACAACATCACATTTTTCGGTCCAAATAAATTTAACCCCTTTTCGTGTTAACTTAGTTAGTGGGATTGATAACCATGAAATGTTTGTAACAACCCACTAGTAATAACATGATAATAAAATAAAACAATTAATATATATATTAATTGTAGGTCTCGGAAATTCATCTACCACATTTGTTTACATAGTATCAACTGTTATTCTATCCTTATTTACAGTGTTCCCATGAAAAGAAATCTGTTATAACCAAAAATCACACTTAAGGAATTTTCCATATAGTTTCTTTTCCTTAATGGTTTTCAAAACAACCCTTATATGTTTTCTATGCTTCTCTTTATTCTTAAGAAGTACCATACTATGGTCAATAGACTCAACAATAAATGTATTCACGAACTCATGAAATATTATATGTATATGATCCCTGAATACCCAAGGTTCATTAGTTAACCCAAATGGAATAACAAAAAAATAATAATTCCCATATCTAGCATGAAAATCTATTTTCAGGATTTCATCCTCCTTCACCTTCAACTGATGGTATCTATATCTATATTCAATTTTGGAAAAGTACTGATCTCCTTGGAGCTAATCAAATATGTCATAAATATGTGGAAAAGTTTACTTCTTCTTAATAGGGATGTTATTCATGGCCCTATAATCAATTCAATTTTTCATGGAAGCATATTTCTTTTTAAAGAAAGAAACCGAAGCACCCCATGGTGAAGTGATAGGATGAATGGAGCCATTATCAAGGAACTCTTAAAACTGATTTCAATTAAATATGTTCCATTTGATCCATTTGATATGAGTGTTTTAAAATTTCCTTAGAATTAAGAACTAAGCCAACTAGGAATTCAACTTCCTGATAAGGTATGACCCTAGGTAGCTGATAAAAAAAATAAGAATTTATTCATTTACCAATGGGACATCATTAACCAAGAAATGTTGCCATGTTTTTAATCATTTGAAAAAGATAAAATTAATTTCCATCATTCAATAGTTTCTCAGATTCTTGATAAGCTATTAATTGAATGGGATTGTTCATGTATAAAAACTGAAACTTTTTATAAAAAACAACTTCTTTGGCTCTACAGTCAATCATAGCATGATGAATAGAAATCCAATCTATTCCCAGAATGACATCAAACTCAACTATGAAAAAAACATGGATTCCAAGTAAATTCATTACACATACAAGAATATAAATATTCTTATAATTATTATTTTCTCTAATATTTCTCCCAGTGTTTTAAAAATATTTTCCACTCTCATTTTTTGAGGTGATATTTCGAATTTACTAGAATATTTCTTAGAAATAAAGTTATGTGTAGACCCTGTATCGAACAAAAATTTAGCAAAATTTGAGTAATCAAAAAAGGTACCTAATAAAATTTAATTATCTATCCCTACGTCTACTAATTTTGTCATAAATCATTTCACTACACATATATGTTTATAGTCGGGATTCATAGAATCATTCAGAACTCTCTTTGGGAAGGAATTTTTATAATGACCCATCTCTTCAAATTAAAAAAATTTAATAGTTTCTTTATCAGAATTACACTTAGAATCATATTTATTTCAATATCGATCCTTATGTCCAAACAAACCACATCAAAAACACTTACCAGTTTTGGAAATTCAATCCCTAAGGTTCCTTTTGTTAAAATTTTCACAAACTAAAAACTAAAATTTCTTATCATTAGATTTCTTTGGCTGATTCTTACCCTTTACTTACCATCTGAACCACTCTTTCTCATTGTTTTCAAATTGCACATGATCAGTAGAAAACTACATCTATACCCTCCCAGCACATTAAAAATGTTTTTCAAAACTTTTGAATTCCCATGAGGTAAATTTCTTTTGGTTTTATGGATTCAATCTTGAGTATGAGTTGTTGATTTTTCTATCAAGATCCGAAATAAAATTATGAGCATTCCTTGATATCTGGGTGAAGTTTTCAACAAAAACAACCAATGAATATTCCTTATTTTTATTCAATTAATGTAATAGGTTTTATATCCTAAGTCACGCAACATTAGGAAAATATTTTCATGGAAAATAATGTCAAATTAATTGAACTCTATGACATCAATATCCTCTCTATAACAAATATTTTTGATCATTTACTACCAATGATCAGATTCACCTTCGAAAGAATAAATTGAAAGACATAAATTTTGATTATCTAAACAGCCCATAACATTGAATATCTTTTCATGGGACATAATCCATACGTAAGTCGCTGTTAGGTTAAAATATCAAATGATTGTAGGAGGGTGTTGTCTCATAAAATGTTCCAATATCATCATGTTATGTCATGGTACATCTATTTATTCTCATGCATGGATGCCACCACTATTTATTTCCTGTGTTATCTGAGCCATTAATTTCATAAACTTCTTGGGTCAAATCCTTACCACTTCATGTATATATTTGAAAGTATATCATTCTTTCGGTGTGTCTCCTCTTTAGCTTCCCTATTTCTTTTGTGGAAAAACATTATGAAAAAACATATCATTGTCTAAGAAACATTGTTATCATTAAAACCACTATAATTACAAATTAACCATAAAGTAAAAATAATTTATGGTATTCTATTAACATCAACCTAACACCTAGATTTATCTAAACTATAATCTGATACCAACTATAAGGACCTAAAATTATTTCATTGCATAATCTACAATTTTAGTCTAGAAATCAATTCATTTAATATTGAGGATCATTTCATGTTTAGTGTTTTAGTGAATTGGAATATTATACTTATATAACATTCCACATTCATATATAGTAGATACCATAAAAACTATATCCATTTCTTGTAAAATATAATATTTCATTAATGTAACATGTTTTCTTTGACAAATCGTCATTACAATTAACTTATATTACATAATTTTATTAAAAATTCTTATGACATGTTAAAATATATTAAAAACTTTGGTTTACCAAAAAAATTTCACTAAGGTATGTAGATATAATTAAATAAAACATTAGTCCATGAATACTTGTAACGTATGAAATTGTTTTCCAAAAAGACATACTTTTTACCCATATAAAATTGCATTGTGAAACATATGATTTCAATGAGATTTAAAAAAAATATATAGAACATTAATAGAACCATGAAGGTATCTTCGTAATTACTAACATAATATTGTAACCCTCTCAGCTACATTATAATTTGTTACCCATAGGGCTAATTTACAATTTGTGTAACCTTCATAGTTACACTTGGAGTAACCATATGGATAACCTTTAACAAACGCATAAACAATGCATTGAAGGGAGATATAAGTAACTCTATTCATCATAAAAAAATTAAGAACCATAACATAATCATACAACATGAATTATTTCAGAAAAGCATTACTTTTTAATATCATAAAATAAAATTTTAAATTAGATTTTTAAAATCAATGTCCCATATAAATATCATATAATTAAAGTGAGACATAATCTAGATGATAATATATATATATATATTTATATATAAAATGTTAATAAAAATATTTACAAATAATATAAACAAATATAATCTCAAATAATTTTTAATTACCACATAAATATTTAAGTATAATCTTTACCCAAATAATGAAAATCGAGTTATGAATTCCCTTACCTTGGGTTTGTATTAATTAATACTCATTTAAACAACAAATATAATGGTTTAATGACTGTTATTTATATCTTAAAGAAACATATTCAGGTTTATAACACCTTATATGATCATTATATAAAACCATTTCACCCTTTAATTCTTTGTATTTGGTACCTTTCAGTGTTTTGTGTGCGTTCCTTAAATTATTTCCATGGGAAGTTTGTATTTTGTTTTCTTGTTATATGGAAATGAAATTCTAGAATTTGAATAAAATGGTATTCATGTGTTTATAGAATATATAATAGTACCATAAATTATTTTATTATCATATATTATGATAGATCATTACATAACAAAATAATGATGTTTGTTTAGATCAATTTTCACGGTTCCATGGTAATCCTGAACATGTTTCATTATATAATTTAATTTCATGCATAAATGATCATTCCATAAAATAAAATAGGTTACAAAATAAAATTTAAATTAGTTTTCAACCATTAAACGGGTTTTATGATCATCTTGGAAGTATTTAATGGATATTTCGAACACATCATCCACGATTTTGGTAAATTTTCACATTGTGGATGGTGTTTTTATTTTTAGAAATAGAGGGTGAGGGGAGAAAGGAAGATGATGCATATTTTACATGAACAAGATGAAATAAAAAATATAAAATAATCTATCATAATTCATACCTCCATGATAAATGGAGGGAAGTGAGTATATGGAAATAACGAAATTTAAAGTAAAACACCTGAAAAGAAAAGGATTATTGCCTCTTGATCTCTTATCTTTGAGATCCTCTTTAAGGCCTTTAGATTAGCCCTTTTTCTGATACCAGTAGGTCCCAGATGTAGGGAAGAGCCTTGAGGATGTTATTTGGTAGAATATAGGAAATTGTCAAGGCATGAGAAGTGAGTTATAAAGAGAGGAATGATGGTGGTATTTACTATGGAGGAAGGAGGGATTTTACATAATTTTAATCATAATTATAATTTTTTTGCTCAAGACTATGAATATTCATGATTTATGTGTCCCAAAATAGTAATAATTTCTTGTGAATTCGATCCAAGTGGGATTACATCAGGATTTCATCACCTATGATGTAGTAAAACAAGTATTCATCATTTATAGTAGTTTATCATATTTAACTATTCATACAAAATTCATGAATTTCAAAAAAATCCCTAAAATTCACCTTAATAATTTTTTGATGTGTCAAATTCAAAAATGAACTCCAATTTTTTAAAAATAATTGTAAAAATATTTTAAATTAATATTTCAAATAAAATATTAATTTATTCCAAAATAATATTTTTAAATCTACAAGTCATTTTTAATATCTAGAAAAATTAATCAACATCTCATTATCTTATAACCTTAAGAAAATAAAATAATTAAATTTTTTACTATTTATAAGGGTCATATTAATATTCATTTTACTATTTATAAGGGTATGTTACTTTTCAATTAAAAAACATGTTGGTTCTAGAAGAATTCAAATAACTTACTGATCACAACGATAGATAATGTTTTTTAAATTTAAATAATAAAGATGAAAAATTAGGTTTAAAGCATGTTATAACTATCAACTTAAAAAATTTTCATGCATTTCAATTCTTTTTAAAAATAAACCATGTAGTTAAAATGAATAATAATAGAACATTATATTAAGTATCTGATTGTTATTACATAAACTACAGAAAATTAATTATGTGCATAAAAGATCATGTGTATCATAGAAGGATGTTTTGAGACAAAACCCTTTACCTTGTATGATTATTTAGTTTATGACACATTCATTTATCATAAAGAAAAATTATATAAATTAATTATCTGTTACAAAAACTTTTGAATATATATTACCTCTAATATAATTTATATATAATTATTATTAAAGATATATTAGTCAGTTATAGTTTATTTCACTCATAAGATGTTTAAAAAATTAACCGTTTTTTAAGTTTTATAATGTTTATGTGATTATATATAAATTTAAACAAACATAATCATTATTATATAATTTAATAAACATTTATTTATATATTATATTTATTTAAAATTCTTTTATGTTATTTCATATGTTTTTTAGTCATGTTTCCTAAAAATGGAATCAGTGTTGACTTATTTTAGTGATTTTAACGAAAAAAAGAAACATTAAAAACAAGTAAAATTGTTAATAATATATTTATATAACCAAAAAAAATAATTATTTTGTTATTTGATTATAATAATATTATTTTTCATGCTCTCATGGTTATCTATAATTGTATTTTAAGGTATTGTTCATATAGGTGGTAAAACTGACCCAATCTTAAAGTCACATTGACTCAATTGGTGGGTATGGTTAATTATGGGTTTCTTTTATCATATAACTATTATAAAAAATCGTCAAAATATTTTCCTGTTTTTTAATTTTTCTAACTTCCTTTCATGTTTTTTATAAATAATCAATAAAATATAAAAAAAATGGAAAAATGATTCTTAGTGGAGGCCGTAGTCCATACACACACACAATTGACATTCCATGGTTTTCCCAAGTAATTAGAAATGATTGACATAATATTTTAACACTGAAATAATTAAATATAACAATAATAATGATGTCTAATTTAATATATTATCTTGTCAACATGATATTTGGATGAGTTAGATTATGAAGAATAACATAAGAAAGAGATAATTCTTACACATGAGACTTGATCTTTCCTTGGATGTACCCTTGATATTTAAGGGATAAGGCTAACTATGGTTTAACATGGGATTATATTATTAGGTTAGGTTTATATATAAAGTGTGTTTTTGTATTTTAAAAGAGTAATTAAAAATTTAATTGTATCATTGAATGTGTGTTAGTAATATCCTTTTATGAGAGAAGAGATTGACAGTTTTCGAAATAGTCGACAATTTTAAATATGTAAATTTCATTATTCCATGGTTAATGGGTCAAAAGTGGAATCAATTAGAATGTGGAACATGATAATTTTGAATACCATCTTAACTAGTTATTTGAGAACATATTTTTATCATGTTTTGGCTATTTTTCATAAGTAAATAATTTTTTAATAATTTTATATTTTACAAGGGTAACTATTTTTTAACCTTATTATTTAATGTTTATAATTAAAATTAAGACAAAAGAAATTTATTAGTTCTAAAAATATAATTTTAAATAAAAAAATTATCATATAAAATTTCTAAATGTCAGTAATTTCAATTTTAATGTAAGCACCCTTAATCACATAAAAACAATTTCTATAGAAATTTTGTTTTCTAAATTTAAATAAATATATAAGGAAAAAAAAATTTATTACTTATTATAACAAAAAAATTATTTATTTAAAAAATTAAATAATGTTATTCTGATTTTATGCAATGAATCAATTTAATCCCACCTAGAGAACACTTCATTCTAAGAGAAGATCACATTTTTTACCAAACATACATTTTATTTAGTTTTAAATTGTATTTGATGTTGAATTTATAAGATTTATGATTAAATTAAAATTATTAATTTTATTCCTATAAAAAATATTTTTTGACATAAATGCTTTTCTAAAAGTCTTTGATAATCATACATATTGATAAAACTATAAAAAATTATAATTTTTACAATAATTTTATTATCATTATGATTAAATAATTTCAAAAAACTATTTTAATCCTTAAATAAATAATTAAATTATAAAATATGTTTTTGAAATAAAAGGGAATAAATTTAAAATGAATAAAATAATGATTTCAAATTTTTTTTTGCAAGGACATATTTTTAGAAGTTAAATTTATTCAAATGATTTTAGTTTTGAAAGAATATTTAAAAATGGAATCATTAAAAAGTTATAATGTTTTCCAAAAGGGGATGTGAAATTACATTGAAAATTTTATTTTTAAAAATACTATTCACTAATTAATCCTATAAAATGATATTAAAATTCCAAAAATGGAATGTTAAAATAAGTTGAAAATTCTAACTTTTGTAGATAATCATTAATAATATATTATTTTAAAATATATAACTTTTTAAAAAATGGAAATTCGAAATATGTTGAATTTTTTTAATTTAAATAAAGAATATTTAGTTATGGGAACTGTAAAAAATATATAAACATTATCAAAATAAAATACGGGTTGGATGATAAAATATAATTAATTTTGAAACGATGGAAAAATAATTATGGACATTTTGAAATAACCATATTAAAAACCCAAATCATTAAGATGAAAATGAAATATTTGTTTTAGATGGATATAGTGGAATAAAAAGATTCATTTAATATTATAAGAATTTTATTATCTACTTGGGTAGGGATAAAATTTATGGGGTGTAAAATCATGTACATGGATGAAAAATACATTAAAATAATTAGGAATTTTCTTCAAAAAGTTACATTTCAATGAAATGATAGAATTATCGAGGACGAAGAATTTGGTGTGAAAAAACAACTTCCATATATATAAGTCATAAATAAAAAATAACATCATAATAGTTTATAATAGATCAGTATTTAAATATTATAGTCAAATAAGAGTTACTATGACCCAAGGAAGAGAATTGACTCCAAAAACTCTACTACGACTATTGTAATTTTTGATTCAAATACATTAGAAGCTCAAAAATAATAAGGGTCTATAAATCCCAAGAATTATAATATTTATTATATATTAATACATTATTGGGTGTTATATACATGATATAAAAAATAAATTAGTATATAACAAAATTTTTTTTCATAATGTAGAGACGTTGAGAAGAGAAACCCTTATAGCCTATGAAACATTCAAATATAAACCTCTTGATAAAGAGAGATCCTGAATTTAAAGTATAAATACCATGAAAATAACAAATAATTATATTATATATCAAATTATAATTATATAAACAATTTAATAGATATTAGGTGCCTAAAATATCATGTAGATCAAAGGAAGACGTCTTGAGAAGAAACCCTTACGTTGTTTTTTAGCATAGATGATGACACTCTAGCATCCTAGTATGCCAAAATAGCGACCTTAATCATTTATTTTTTTCCACATTAATATATTTAACATTTTATATCCCTCATTTATAATTATTTATCATATAAATATTGTTTATTTGTAGATTCCCTCCATAAGGTATCAATATCATTAATCGTTTTTTAATGTTCTATAATGTTGGGGTAATTACCCATCATTTGGCTCCAATTTCATAATTAATATATAATTTAATATAATATTATTCAGATAAATTATATTTTTATAAATATAATATATTATAATAATTTTAGATTTCATGATTCCATAGTTTTCCAAAATGGGGTTTGAAATCATCGTTCACGTAGGTGGTAAAACTAACCAAAAATTGAACCTTATTCAATTCGATAGAAGAGTATAGTTAAGGATTTTTTGACATAATATAATTAAAACAATATAATAATGATTTTATTTTAATTTAGTTTTCTTATTTTTATCCATATCCTACGATTGTAGTGTTAATAATACAAAACTATAATAAAAATGGAAAAAATCATTACTTATGGAGGCGGTAGTCTGCGTACATGCATGATTGAAAATACATTGATTATATAAGTGGGTTTAAAATAATAAACAGGGTTTCTAAGACAAATATAAAAACATATTAGTATATTAATTATACTTAAGTTATTATATGACTGGGTTAATAAGATATTTTGAATAGTATGACTAAGAAGATAAATTTTAGACGGATATAATACTTTTGTTAAAGGCTTGTTTATTTCTATGAGGTTCCAACTAAATTAAAGTTCTCAAGATAACTATGAGTGACTAAGGGATGATTTTAATAGGTTAGGGTTCTATAGAGATAACAATCTGAAGTTCAATGTAATAAAATCAAGGTTAAATATAACTTTTAAAGGCTATAAGTGGTATCCTTTTATAACTGAGGAAATGTGAACATTTGTAAAAACTCATCATTTTTTAATAATTCCAAGACACTTTTGATGTTGAAGTGGATATGAAGTGAAAATGAGGGGTTTAGTGAAATATAAAGTTAAAAAAATATCAAACAATTATTTCAAAAAAAATTTAAAATGTTTTTACATTTAAAATTTGAAAAAGAGTTTTGAATAATTTTTTATCTTTTCAGGGTGACTACTTTTTATCATTAGTAATTTATTTTTGATAAATTAAATTAAAATTGAACGCTCTGGCTATATTGAAATTTTTATTTTATATTTTAAAATAATTTTATAATATCATATTTCTAAATGTAAGAAAATGTAATACTAATATAAACAAACTTAATCATATATAAAGAGTTTCTTAATAAATAATCTTATTCAAAATTTCATTTTCATACAAATAAAATGGTCATTATTAATTTTTTGAATTAAATAAAATGATTTATTACAAATCAATTGAAATGTAGGGGGCTTTAATTGAAATCTATTACAAAATCTCAAAATTAAAATACTTCATTCCAATAGAATATCAAAAGTATTTTTTTACTGAACTAACATTTTTATTTAGTTCAAAAAATACTTCACGTGATATTTCTAAGATCATAAAATATTTTAAAATTCATAATTTTGTTCTATAATTAAATTTTCATTACATAAAATAGTTTTTTAATTCATATGACACAATTATATACTGATTAAATCATAATAATTATATTTTATTTCTAAAAAAACATTTTCTACAAAAAATTAATATTTTTAGAAAATATTCAATAATTAATAATAAATAAATTTTAATGAGAGGAGTAATAAATTGAACTTTGTTTCAATAAATTTAAAATTTAAAATTTTTAAATTCAATTTTCTAATGAAGGTACAATATAAACAATATTAGTTTGTATAATTTTCTTAATAATAGCTCATATTAATTATTTTAACACTTAATGTAATACCTAATAATTGTATACGATCGTAGTGTCTATGATATATATATATATAAATTAATAATATTATTTTAATATGTATTTGTTTTTTAGATATTGTTTAGTATGTTTAATAGATTATAAAACATAATATATATTATAAATTATACAAAATTTCATGTCATTTTAAGAATACTCATAAATTTTTTTGTAAGTTTCTAAAATTCTTTCTAGAAACATAATACCAGGATCACTATAATTAAAAATTAACTATTTTTATAAGATATTTTATCTTTTTCTCCATCAAAATAGATGATATCCAATCTATGTCTTTAATTCTTAACTAAAAAAATTTAATCATGGTCCAATTTTTTTTCCAATTGATCCTTTTATTGAATATTTATTATATTTTTCAATCTTATCATTATTTACATTTCATAACCACATATATATATTTCATAATCTTTTATGATAGTTTTTATTTTTGGTACATTTTTAACAATATATAAATCTTTTATCTAATTTGTATTTGGATTAAACATTGTCCATATATTTGTATAAATATAGAAAATAAATTGGATCCAAGGGAATATCTATCATGGAACCTTTTTCAAATGTTTTTACAAGACAATAGGTTTATTATACATTATAATAAATAGTAATAAAATTCTAATTTTTTTACAAAAAAATTGAATTTTATGAAAAATGACACGAACCAAGCCTTCAGATTACATACAATTATATTCAAGTTACATTACATATTCTTCTCATATCATAAAAAACATTCGATATGTCATTGACCTAATCAATATCATCTTAACGTAAATTCATTACTTCTACCATTTATTTTCTGTAATTAATTAAATTATGGTTTTAAATTAACCAATTTCATTTTTATCCCACTTAAACTAGAAATGAAGGTAGGATGGAATATATTTTCCCATGATATCAAAAAACAAATGCTTCTCATCATCCCTATATTCTAATGATAGATCTCTAAAGTTATACCTTCTAAATATATTTTTTAGATAATCAATATAATAATTTGACCATGGATCAATGATATGTGCATGAATTCCATATATCCTTATCCTATATAATGTCATCCCACTGAAAAATATCCCCTTTCCCATAAAATATTCTTTAAATTATAAAACAATATATTGATGGGTGTTTTCTTTAATAAAAACTTCATTTTATACCTTTATTTGTATCCTTGTGCGACTTTATTCTCAACAACATATTTAAAATATTAATTATATTAGTTTATTATAAAAAATAAAATATGTAGATATCATAAATAATGGAATAATAAAATTCACCAAACTATAGAGAAATAGAAAATTGGGTAAATTTATCTATGAATATATACAATCCACATTGCTTTTATATTTTTATTCTTTTAATTATATTATTTATAATAAATATTTCTAGTATCTATTTAGTTTCTATTATTTGACAACCCTTTACTTTTTGGTTTTCTAGATACTATATGTTTTTGGAGGACACTAGGGTGAGAGATGTATATTTTCGATAGAAATATAGTAGTATAAAGTGGTTCATATTGTAAAACATTAGTTTATAGTGTGAATGAGGCTAGAAAAGACATGGAGGGTTGGTTCAAGGAATAAAATTTGGTCATTAAATGAATAGATCAAAGCCTTTGAGATCAAATCGAGGCAAATGAAAAATTTTCGGGTACTGTAGCAGGGACTATAACAGGTACTGTAGTGGGAACTGTGCAGCACCGTAGCAGGTACTGTAGCGAGACCTGTAGCAGGCAATGTTTGGCACTGTAGTAGCCTTGATGTTTCCCCGTTTGGGCTTTCAGGCAACCAATTTTGTACCTCAGTCCATTAAGGCCATTAATTCACCCCAGTCGTCAGGCCAGTAAGGTCTTCGGGCCACCTCAAGGCCTTTGATCCACATTATGTGTTGATGAAAACCGGACAAACTATAAAGAAAAATCTCCATAGGTGGATGAGAAAGGAGCATTCAGAACAATATAAGCTACACAAATTGCAAGAATGAGAGGGTATGTCACCTGTCATTGGGACAAACATGTGCATGTGTGAGATAGCCTAGCCGAACATCCATACGAAGGTGGAGATCTGATTTCATGATGAAGATGCCAGGGAGGAGCAGTTCCAAGTAGTTAGTTCGAGTTGTATGTAATGTTTGAAGCCTACGGGAAATGATTTCATCTTAGGCATACATGCCTTGTAAGGGTTCCACCTAACCCCTTGAAAGGTGTATTATAAAAATAAATAAAAAATGAAGGCCTTCAGGCCATTGGGAAGGTGAAATTTTGGTCATTATTCTATGATGTTATTCATAGAATGAAGTATTATCTTTACATCATGATTGTGTATGATTATTTTTTATGAAATTTTTCCTTATTGATTTCACTATCAAAATAAATGTGTCATATAATAAATGTGTGTTTCTGCTTCATTTTTATAACTTCTAGAGAAATCCTTTATTTCTTTTTTAACATTATTTTCCTTTAAAAACATGGAAATATGATATTCCACTTTTAGATCTCTCAATGTCCTATTTTCCTTTGTTCTATGATTTGTGTTATTGAGGTGTATCTCTTTGAGGTTTTTGGTTCTTATTTTAATGAATATGGATTAACAATCATCTTAATCTTTTAGGGATATTTCAAAGTTCTTATAAAAGTGTTGATTGTGGTATGATAATTCTAGGTCTCTATTATATATTCAACAATTATAAGCTTGAATGTAATTATAATGTATTTCTTCTTTATTGTATTTTTATATCCCTTTCTATGTTGGGTTTCAATTTTATGAGAGTATTCTTAGATTATGGGTAAGGTAAATATTATATTTAAATCCATAATAAAAAAATGGTAGATATGAATCAGAAATTATTTATTGAAAGAAAAATTGGTGAGTTTTTGTGATTTAGGTTTTCTATGATATTTTTATATGATGATACATTAACAATGATGCACGATGTTGCCATATTATTTTTGTTAATGTTATTTATGAGGAAATACACTTTTATAAATGAATAAATTCAATATATTGGTAATGTAATAGAGACTACATAGAATCGAAAAAATTGGTGTAGTTATTGTTATCAACATAGTATGCTCGATGTTTTTCACTTTGATTTACCCTATTTTATATTTATAAATTGGTTATGAATTTTGAAATTAAAAGGGAATGGGAAGTGGTATGAAATGATATGTTCTCGATATACTATTTATGAAGTGATGATGAAATTGAAAATGCATTGTTGATAAATAATTGGTGAGTTATTAATAATGAAGATGAGTAATGAGTACTGGAATGAATTTTTAATGAATTAGATAAATGATAATGGATTGATTAAATATGAAGAATAGATAATGGATGAAATTCAATTTTAAATGATAATTGAAAATATGTAATATATGAGGACAATAATGGTGTTTATTTATGGAATTGTTTGGTGAAAATATGAAATTTATTAAGTTTTTATTTAAGAAATATTAAATCATGGAAATGGAAGAACAAATTATGGTAGATAAATGAAATAATGTGATGTATCTCTTAAGGTGGATATAATGATGTGGTTGATATAAACTATACATGGGTGGAATTAATGGATTGTGGGATTGAATTATATAAATCATAGAAATGGTGGAATTGTTTCTCATTAATTAAATATTGGTGAATTTTTTATATTAAAAACGAAGATGATTAATAATTGTGGGAAATAAAACGATGCAGAACATTGATTTTTTTTGTTTATATAGATTATCACTCTAAAATCTGACTATGATATCGATGGGTCAACTATTAGGAATCATTTTTCTTAACAAATGATTTTTACATCATTATTTTATTTAGATTGTGTGAATAGGTGGTATTACATGTACTAGTAG
Source organism: Viscum album (assembly GCA_963277665.1). NCBI lineage: Eukaryota > Viridiplantae > Streptophyta > Magnoliopsida > Santalales > Viscaceae > Viscum > Viscum album. The sequence goes on from OY728156.1 coordinate 547,894,296, forward strand.
ACACTACAGTGAATTATATTTGGTCGGATCTATAGGGTTTTGAGTGGTACTATATATACTAAAAATCCATATGGGGTATTGGATAAAACAGGACCTATAATGTAATGACTTGTAAAATATTCACCATAGCACCCTACAAGGTATTGGAAGTAATTTTTTAAAATAATATGTATGGTTTTGGTTTTGATAGACCATATAACACACACACACACACAAACACACACACACACCCATATATATATATGTATATATATATTACATTGGGGCTCCAGTTTGCCTTACTGAGTATTGAGTGGTACATGATGTATTAATAGAATCTAGAGGTTAATTTTTGGTACATTATATAATGTTGTAACTTTTGGGGTAGTGGTTTTATATATGGGGTATCAATATAGCTTAAGGGGTATTGATATATTGATATGCAAGAGTCTATGAGAGTAATATCCGGTGATGCCTTGAGGTGAAGGAACAAATGATGATGATGTGAGATACTTATATATAGTTAATTGTGGTTATTTTAGGTTTATGGAGATACACAATAGGGTTTGTGTAAATTAGGGTGAGGGAACATATTTTTTTCTACATATTGACGAAATACAACTATAATGAGGATAATGTAAACATAATGGTTTTGGTGGGTGATGTACACTGAAGGTGGTGTGCATGAGGTTGATGTCCGTATTTTTTACGTTACATTGCATTCATATAGGTGAGAAGTTGATAGAATATTCCATCTAGGTCATATGTATATTTAATTTTTAACCTGTATTATCTCTTTTTTGATTCTAGATATTTTTGGGATTCGAGGTTTGAAAATTTGAAGTGTTGGGGGGAAAAAGGAATGTGCATGATTACTATTAACTATGTGGTAAATTTATGATATAGATATATGATTACCATTAGATATATTCATGTTTAAAGAATAGTTTTTCTAAATATGAGAGTCACCATGAAAACAGTCAAAGTTGATGGGTTTAGTCGTTAGGATAACACATGGCTTAAACAAGGTTTTTTAACCCTATATGTATTTCCGTGAAATAAACTGATTTGGTTTTCAAAGGATAGTGGATAATGCAAGGTTAATATATAGTTTTTCTAATTATGTATAATAACAGTGTAACCTAATCCAAACTCCTTATAATTGAAATTTAATATTATTCCTCTAATCATTTTTAACATTAATCTCCCCTTAATCTCTTATTATTTAAAAATAGACCTACCATAATTCTCTATAAGAGTGTCCCATTGATTTTATGGAATTCCTCAACCAATCTAGGTTGATCACTTCTTGGTATGTTTAATATTCCTCTTATTTTATTCTTTTTTACCTAGGTTTTATATTAATCTACATTTCACTTACCTATTTTGTAACTAATTGTGTTATGATGATTAGATCTAGGGGTTTTATTGGAAATTGATGGTGTTTATCGTATCTATAGGATTATGAGGACCAAATATATTCACTTTCTACAATATATGTTGGTGTCAATGAGGACTTAATTATTCATGATTTGTGTTTTTCTATCAAATAGTATATGGTTTGGCATGATCTGTGTCCCATGAGTCCTTATGGGTTACTATATGATTATAGATCTCTATGAAATAGTTCTAAAAATGGATTTTCTTTAAAAATAGTATTTATAAATATTATGTAATTTAAAAACATTCTCAAATATGTTTTTGAAAAGTAATTAGTATTTCATTCATGGAATCTCTGAATGATAACTATAGAAAATTATTTATAAAATGCTGGATTAATTTTTAGCAATTTTAGTGTTGTTATATATCTCCTCAAGAGTTCTTATGGTATGAGGGAAAAAAACAAACATTTGTAAACAATTGTGGAGTAAGATATCACTACGGTATTATCTCAGGATGAGATGATTTATGGTGGGTATCCTTACCAAGGGACTATTATTCCTAGAGTTTAGGGTACACATATTTTAGCTAATGTTTCTTAGTGGTATTTCTTATTAGAACATCCATGTTATGGATTCCCCTTTATTAATTTCTAGAGACATTATATGCATTTTTTTATATTATCATTTTCCTATATGATATGTATACGTATTCTTGAAATATTTTTTTATTAATATAATAATACCACATGGATATATTTTATGTTATATTTGTTGTTATATTTGAATATGACATGTTGTTGAAAATAAAACCAAAAGATGATATTATATCAAGAATGATTTATTTTGAATTTTTTATGAAATTTATTTTATTCAAGAACAAATGGATTAATATAGATAGATATTTTATAGATAAATTTTTGGTATCTTATCTAGATTTGTTTCTCAGACCATAGTTTTTCATTGAGGAGTTTTTAGAATTTCATTTCTAGGATACAGATGAATGTAAGAGAAACAAGTAAATGAAAAATCTCAAGGTTCATGTTTCCATCCAATGAGTTAGGATGGTATTAATATTTTCTAATGAGTAGATTAAACTACGGGTTTATTCAAGTTCAATGTTGGTCATCTTTTAGAACTTTCACAGATTCCATTTTATCCAATTTTTGGAAGTTACCATTTTGGTTTGATTGTTTTTATATATGATTTATTTTGAAAATATTTTGTAATACTCTAATTGTTTCAATATTATCACATGGCTGTTGAGGGTGAAATCATTTCTTGGTTTTTTCTATGATTCCACAGTTCTTTTCTCTAGCCCATAAAAATAGGAAATAATGTGGTTCTTATAGTGCACCAATTCTGATGACAGTATGGGTAAACATTAGTTGATCATTTTTGAATTTGTACTAAAGTATTAGGTTATTGTTAAATCCTACGCTCAATCTTGTGTATCAACCAATTTTTTATGGGGGTTATTTATAGACTATAGCTATTATTTTTATGACTCGATATGTTTTTGGGTTTCATTCTTAGATTTATCAATTCATAAAGAACACTGAGTTACCATGGGAAGTATAGGGTTTTCTAGTTTCCTTATTGATGATTTTTTCTTTTCACTTTAGTTTTCTAAATCCAGTTTATGTTAAAAGGGTTAAATTATATTCTAATGGGATTTATACACTATTTTATTTATAAAACTTCTCTCCTTTAATAATTAAATAATAAAATTATAATGAGGAAGATGAATAGAAATGCCCAAAGGTGAATCCACTAGTTGACTTGGTTTTGCTAGAATCTTAGTCTAAATGATCCATCCCTTGGGCCATGTATCTGATGATTAACTAAAAATTGGTTAACATAATTTATAATTAACTATTTAGAATCCATCAATACTTATTGGTGACACGGGTCCATAAAATAATTAAAAATGTATTGAGATTATTGAGTGAAATTACCACTTCATAAAAATTGTAGTATACTCCAATGTTGGATGCGATACAAACATTCCTGAGTAACTAGGAAGAAAGTGATTGGAATCAGTGTTGTTTTCCAGGATTCACAAATAAATCATCTACAATACTTTCACGAAACCATTAAAATGAAAATTCTATAATGATACCTTGATATTTGTGAATGAACATGAGTTTGTTACTATAGAATTGGGAAATTATTCTTTTATGAATTATGATTCTCGATTTGAGGTGTTTTTAATCCTATCTCCATATCTTTTTATAATGACTTTTGTTTAGAAAAAGGAGTTCAAAATGTTGTTGAGGACTATTATTCATTGGATTCTAATTCTTTTGTTCCTACCCACCATTGTGGTTGTATTGGAAAAGGAATCCATGGATGATATTGACATATCCTAGAAGATTTTAATCTTCTAAGAATATGTGAGGCAGGTGGTAGCTAGAGTTCATTATCTTGATAGAAGAGAAAGTGGGTCAAGCAATGATGAGGAGGTAAAAAGGGTGTACAGGGTTTGTCAAGAATGGGTTATGTAGTCTGTTATCACTGTGGGATAAAGGGGCACAAAAATATGATATTTTGATCACACCCAATGTGTCTCATTCATGTGGGAAATCAAGTCATCTATATTATTACAATTATATTGTATCCTATTGAATTAGAGTTTTATAAACCTTCACTAATGGGTCATAGTGTATATTTGATGGTGAAATGAGGTTATATCTCAACCAATTTCCAAGTATGATGCTCAGTTTGTGAAGAAATATAAAATGATTCTGGATGCGTCTATGTAATGGTGATTCTACCAGTGGATCCAAAGTAAATTAAAAATACCATGTGAGGTACAGTGTTTATTGCATTTAAAATGGTTATTGAAATATTTGTTATGGAAGAAAATCATTTATTTATCCCATCCAAGATTATCGATGCAGTGGATTTTCATTAAAATAATATTACTTTCATTATGAATCATTCATCTAATTTGATAATGTAGTTTGATTCTTTTTGTAGGTGTCCCAAATGTCATGCTATGATCACTGACCATGAAAATGTATGGGATTTACATTATCTAGATACTGATAACTTTTATATCAACATTGGAATGGACTGGGTGATTATCTATAAAGCCTAATTTTATTTCTACCATCATATAGCATAGTTTCATTCATTAGATAAAGTCACTTATGTATTTTTGGGGTGGAGAGATCCAATATCTAGAAGACCATGGGAATCTTACTCTAGTGATGAGATTATTGTAAGAACCCATTTCTTCTTTGGGGTAAAAATCATGAGTTTTCCATCAATTCATCATTCAATTTCATTAGTGTTACCATAAGACAATTCATGTTTGTTTCATGGTGGTATCTGAGTGTATGTGGCTAGTATGGTCCCTAGAACATGAGTTTTGGGAGAGAAGAGATGGTTCTATTGTTAATAAAATCTGTCCAGGCTGGGCCCTAGTTTGTGCGAACAGGTTTACAGTTTTATCAGACCCGAAAGGTGGTGTTCACATAGTTACTGTAGGGTTTGTAAAACCATGTAGGGTAACCATGCATCGTGCCCCATACATCTAGTGGGAAGATCATACTTTTCACATGGTTAGGAAAAACATGCAAAAATATTGTGCTACCTAGATATTGTGGTTAAATTTGACGAAATTACCGTGAAATTTTATTATGTTATATTTTATTCTTACCCATTCATTACACATCAAATGGGACCATTTAAGAGCTCTGTAGAAGAATACTATATCATTTCCATCAATTTTCTATTTAAACCTCCATTCGTCTCCTTGGATTTGTAACAGCAATGCCTTGATTCTTTTTTAGACTAATCTGATTTTTTTTCTTATTGATTGCACTATTTATTTTTAGGCTCAAATGGCCAAATTTCCCATTCTTAATATATTATTCATATATCTCCCAATCTAGGGAGAATCAAAGCTTGATACTAGATTGGTTATCAATCACAAGTCTGAGGTTGGTGGTCAAGTATTTTTCTCTAAATTTCTATTTTTTTATATATTCTAGAGTGCTGTACACCCATATTTGGGGTGTCCCCATGATTTATAGATTATAATCATTGATTACTATAATTTTTTATCAATTTAATCATTTTTTTCAAATCAAGTTATAGGTTTAATACCCAGAATAAGTTCCACACAATGGGTTAGTACCCATTTCGACCTGTTTATGGTCGTTTGGACTTGGATAACTATTTGGTATGCCTTGAAAATTTATGAATTGTTTTAAATGAGTTGTTATTTAAATTTATATTTACATGTTGTTAAATGGTTTCTTTTTGGCTAATGGTATGGGATAGTGAATTGTCCAATTACCCGGGTTATGCCTATACTTGATAAAGCATGTATAGACTTCTTAGTTCCAGCTATGAACCTACCCACATGATATAGGATATGTTTATTCTTGGTAATGGTTTTTATTTCCTAATAGGATGGTTATCTGAAAATTACCATGTGTGTAATGAAATACAACCCTTAGAGGTTGTTCCTAGATTGTGGAACCCTTGGTGGTGAGTTTTGAAATTCTTATGTTTTGAACCCAACATGTTATTGAATTATTATCATTAAACTATTAGGGGTGAATGGTAAATACCATTATTTGAATCATGGATTATATAGTAATTCTATGGATTAAAAAATATACCTATTTTACAATGGTCCCTTGAGTGAACCTTGGATTCTATAGAATTCCATGGATGGTATCAACGAGTTTATTAATTGATGTTAAGCCGTGAGTGAACCATGGACACCATGCATGAGTCATAGAGGCTTTGTACTAAATACAGAGTGGATCAAGGATCTTATAAGATTCCATAGATGGGCTTGAGAGGCATGAATATGTCATGAGTGATAATTGGGGCTCCCTATAATTTTTCCATCGTGGTGCTCTGTTGATATGTAATTATACAACACATAGAGTGATACTGGGTCCCTGAAAAGCTTTCCAAGATGGGATTGTAGTGTATTAGTAGATTGAAACCTTGAGTGATACTTGAATTCTAGATTTGGAATGTCAAGGATATGCTCAGGCCATATTTGAATATTGAATTTACTTATGATGTGTCTTCCGAGACAAAGCACAAGAACAGATTCATAATTATATTATACGTGATTGGATACAATTTAGTGTAATTTGTGGTTTTTATCAATATATGGAGGATCATTTCTCCTTGGATTGATCTAGAGACTTATATAGTTCAATGTATTTTAACTCTAAATTAAATGTAACTAAAATTAAAATGGAAACCAGTGCTTGTAGGATTATTTACTATAGAGTAATTTATAGCTTACTCAGTTTACTATTATACAAAACTTGTTATATATAATCCCTAAAATATTGGCTTAGACAATGGGTGGAGGCGTATTGGGATTTTATCTCACTCTTCATTTGGGTATTTATTTGGGTCCAACAAAATGTTATGGTCACAAGTGAAGATAAGGGAAATCACCCTCTATCCAGTTCATGATATGAAGCCATGGAGTAAGAGATCATGGGACCAAGGTAAGGCTTTCAATGATGTTGGGGTACTATTTATCTTGATTTTTTAACTTTGGATCTTGTACTTTATATGATATATTTTGTTCATGATAGGATGTTTTGTTAGACACATGTGACATGAAACGTTTTGTGTATGACATGATGTAAAGACCCATAAAATTCAAGGATTTTTTTTCTTAATTTTCGTTGGGATTTCATAAGAACGCAGTTTTTGAAGGCACCTGATTTCGAGGCCCGGTGTGCCTGGAATCATTTTCTGAAGATTAGCTCGGGTACGTTCAGTGAATGAACAAGAGGGTTTATCCTAACTTCTGAACCAGTACATGGAATTGAATTCTGAGGGCACCGATAGAATCACAACGTCGGTAATTTCTTAAAAACACCTTTTCTGGAGTTTCATTTTCTTGGGTGTGGTTTTCAAATTTTTGCTTTAACTAAAGGAATAAAATAAAATTGGTGCGACCAATTTTTATTTTACCTAAAGTTGTTTAACCTAAGCTAAGTGATTGGAGTGGGACCCAAAATATCCTACCCACTAGTTAGGATATTTGTGAGGTGGGGCCCACACGAGCCACACCGTTTCTTTCAACATCCTCAACCCCCTCCTTTATTAAGGTAACGCACCCACACCCCAATTATGTGGAAGTCAACCCTTGCGTTTTTCTTGTTTATGAAACGACTCAATTAATTTTGGCGGTTTAAATGTTGAAATTATTTCATTTAATTGATTGTTTCATTTTTTAATTTCAAAATGCATGGCTTGAAAAATAAAATAAGATAAACTCTTATTTTGTTAAGGATTTTTGGGTTGTGAGAGGATTGGGTGAATTTGAACACATTCTTGAAGTTCTTCTTCCTCGATAAAGAACGCGAAGAATGCTGACCTCCGACGACGGACAACGGTGAGAGACGCCTTCCCCAGAGATCGACGACCCGACGCCAATCACCTCATTCTTTATTTCCACGTCAAAGGATGGGAGACACCATTCCTCCGCGACGTGGCGATCGTCCTTCTTCCGCGGTGATCAATTCTGTGACGTCCCTTTCCGCGACAACCTCGTTCGACGACTATGCTCGAGGTAGGGGTTTATTTTAATTGTTTGTTCGTGATTACTTCCGTCAGTTTCTTCTTTTCAATTTGAGCCACCTGATATCGCAATAACGGGAGGAGGTCGGACTGCACGAACATGACTGACCCTCCACCCCCTTGTTGGTTTTATTTTTTTGCGGCACATGTAAGGCGGCATGGTGCTGAAGCACCGCGCAGGAAATATTAAAGGGCGGAAAAGCGCCGCCCCGTCACGCCGCGCCGTTGAAGACGAACTAAACCGTGACACCGCCGCGCCGCACCGAAGAATCAAAAAGGCACCGCGGCCGGAGCAGGGCTGCGGCAGAGGGGCACAGCGCCATCGCGCTGCGCTGGACTGACCAAGGCCGCGACCATAGGCCGCGGTGGAGCAGGGAGCGGTGGCCGGTTTCTGGCTGTCGGTGCCGGAGCAGGAGGTCGGGACCGTGGGGTCCCGCGGCAGCAGCACGACCGGCTTCCGAGAAGCGCCATCGGTCGTAACCCCCGGCTTGCCAGCAGTAGTGGCCCCCTTCATGGGGGCCGTGGTTTCGAACTCGAGGGGGGGCAGCGCCCCCCCCCCCCCCCCCCCCCCCGCACCCCCTACGCTCGGCCGTTACGGTCGAGCCACCTGGCCACCGGGCCAGGCCGAGCACGCCCAGGCTGGGCCGGGCCATGCCAGACAGGCCGAGCCGCGCCCAAGCAGGCCGGACCCAGACCCGGGTCGGGTCGACCCGGTTCGGGCCGACCCAGGGGGTACCAGGCCATGTCGGACTGGGCCCGAACCCCCTAATACCGGACCTCTCACGATCTTTTGCCCATAACGTGGGATGCAGACCTCCAATCGACACACCGTTATCTGAAAAGATATCCTTGGATCGAGACGGTCTTTTTGGTATTTTACACTCAAGGTTTCTGAGATCTTTGGGTTCGTCCGGGTTGGTTCGTACACGAAACCAACCGGCCCTCGGAGCGGAAACGCTTATAACTTGATCCCCAGATGCCCGATCGACGTGCCGTTGATTTTGATGGATTCCTCATAGTGAGAAGGACATTTTGGCTTACTCTGGTTGAGGTTTGGACCCAGTTGGAGTATGGTCGTGTTGGTTTTGACTTAAAAACCAACCGGGCCCCTAGGATGAAAAAGTCAATAACTCTCAGACCGGGCATCCGATTGACACGCCGTCTGTGACGTTGAGTTCCTGTTGACGATACGGAACTTTTGAATACCTCAACTCCAGACTATGTGTTAGTTGATGTATCAGCCCCTTGGCTCGTGGAGCGAACCCTCCCAAACGAGCTTGCTATGTGCGGGACCCTAGAGCTGGTTGCGACTGCGATGACGATGAGGACTGTACAGAAATCCTTCGTGGATTCGACGACGACGACTACACCACTTAGGGATCTTACGTGGATCAGTACTACTGATCCTGTGTGGGTCAGATCCTTTGTGGGACAATGCTCAGCGATCCTGTGTGGTCCAGCTCCTACAGATCCTATGTGGGTCCGATCCTGTATGGGTCATTGCGGGGGTTAGTTATTTATCTATCCTTTGTGGGTCATTCTGGGGGTTAGTTACCTATCGATCCTTTTTGGGTCATTGCGGGGGTTAGTACCTATCGATCATGTGTGGGTCCGATGGCATAGATGAATTAGTGGCTACATCTGATCATCTCTATCGTCTTACGAAGAAGTATACATGTGTGAGCTGAATCTTGACTTTAAATCCTTATCTTCGATCAGATTGACTTGATATCCTGTGTGGATTACATTATGCTTTCCTATGTGGGTCGTGTTATGATTTCCTGTGTGGACTGGGTTGTACTTGAGCTCGGATTCTGGAGCCGAACGAGAATTTATAACATAGGTATATGTATGGGCATATACCTAAGTAGTGTTGGATGTTACTTCGTGATTGTATCATTCCTTTGTGGATTATCCTTTGTAGATTTTGGGAGACCTTCAAGGGTCTCGGGGTCCCTACTGAGTATCTTATACTCACCCCTGCACGGGATATGCCCACACTATGTTGTGTTGGTTGCAGACGACGGATAACATTGATCATGGTTGGGGCTTGCGGAGCAGGTCAGTACCTGGAGGTGGACCACTGGGCGGGATGTACTCGGAGCAGACGGCTGGACCCGAGGAGTAGTGGAGGCTATCTGTACCAACCCGTCAGGTGGGACTTCCTGTGGACGGATCGACGCTGCGGCTTTACTTTTTAGTTGCTATACTCCCTTTTTCCGTTATACTTTACTTTCAGTTTGGCTTTGTATTCTGACCCACATACTTTACTGCACTTTCTATTGTACCCAGTTTTTACTTAGTGTTTACATCTGCTTTCTTGCTCCGTGGTGTTTGTTTACTTTAAAAAGGCAATGCCTTCCCTTTTTACCAGGAATTACGCCTTGGTGCTAGTAATCAGCCCATGGCCTATGCAAGGCGGGCTTGGGGTAGTCACAGCAAGGGCCCGGAGGATGGGTTGTGACAAATTGGTATAAGATCCATGTTCGGTTATACATCAAAACTTTGGACTCTAATCTTTATTCTATGAGAAGCAATAGTGTTAAGGGTATTGGGTGTGGTTATCAGTTCAGTGAGTTTAGTGTTGGTGCTGCGGCCAACGTATCCGTACACCAGGACCTTGACTTCTGATTTCCGACTTAATGCATGAAAACATTGATTTCATATTTGTTTCAAGTTTTCTTTGTGATTACTTTATGTCAGATCACCAGGTATATTATTTGACCATGGCACGACTGTTTATTTTCAGGATGGCCCCACGATGGTATCCAGCTAGTGTTCCAAGCGTTGTGTGTGACGACAGCCCACCGAGCGACGAGGCCATGGTACAGGGCCCTTTGATAGTAGAGGCACTGACGGTACCTCTACCCGCCGAGCCACCGATGCTACCAGCCCCAGCCGATGACAATGCACGACGTCTTAGTGCACTGCACAAGTTTCAGCATCAGCGTCCGCCCAGGTTCCGCGGGGAGACGGACCCGCAAGCAGCCGAGGATTGGATGGAGGCAGTTGCACAAGTTTTTAGGTTAATGAGGACCCCAGCAGACCTCATGGTGATCCTCATAGCGAGCCTCCAGCATGCGGTAGGAGGCAGATGGTGGAGCTTGATGCTCCAGGTGCACGACGAGGCATCTCTCTTCTGGATAGACTTTGAGAGCCTCTTCCGCTCGGAGTTCGTCCCAGCCACCCTCCGCATGGTGTGCATCGAGGATCTACTACAGCTGTGGCAGGGCAGCTTGACGGGCACCCAGTACTCGGCGAGATTTACTGATCTCTCGCGCTATTCGATAGAAATGGTACAAGACCCATTCTTCCGGGCCCGGACCTTTGAGCAGGGATTGAGGCAGAAGATCACGGAATCACTGATCTCCCTCAACATTATGACACAGGTAAGGGTACTGGAGAGATCCCTCCTCATTGAGATCTTTCTTGCTGAGTCTACACCAGCGGCAAGAACCACCGCAGGGAAGCACGTAGCAGAGTCTTCTGTAGCATGCAGTCGACAGATGACACAAGGGTCCAGGCAGACCAGACCCTCTGGCAGACGACCTCAGGACACTCCCTCAGAGGTGTGGGGCACTCAACGCAGAGCCAGTCTTTCGAGAGGCAGACAGTGCTATGCATGCGGCGGGTAGGGCCACATGACTCGTGACTACCCGACCCACCATGCCGAGGAGCAGTAGATGGTTGAGGGACCACCCAGGCAGAGGCAGTGGGTCGACCGTGGCAGTCCACAGGGAGCTGGCGGGCAGAGACAGGCACAGTTCCAGGTAGCGGAGGCCTACGACCACGACACGCCCGAGATGATTCGAGGTACTATCTGTGTATATTTCACCTTTACTGAAGTTCTTATAGACATAGGAACGAGTCATTATTTCATTGCCGCTGCCCTTGTTTGGAGCTTGGAGATTCCGATAGAGCCGTTGGCTCGATCCTTACGGCTAGAGACTCCTACGTGAGCAGACTCGACGATTACGCACAAGTACCGGCAGTGTGAGCATACTCAAGGAGGCGAGATATTCGGCTGAGATCTTCATGTAGCGGCGTCGAGGCCTTATGACCTCATCTTGGGCATGGATTGGTTATGTATAGTCCATGCTCAGATTGACTGTATTAGGCGCAAGGTGCGGTGTGTACGCACTGACGGGAGCAGGTTCACTTTCACCGGCGATAAGGGAGCCTTCACAGCACATGATAGAATCTCGCAGAGGAGAGGACAACCCATCACTCATTAGTTGGAAAGACTCAACCTAGGAGCATTTGACATGCGGTGTCCAGGTTTTCCTACAGTGGTGGATCAGTATGCGGACGTTTTACCTAATGACATTCCAGGACTACCTCCTCGTAGAGAGGTAGACTTTTATGTTGATCTCTACCCCGGGATAGCCTCGATATCCACCCCTTCAGATCGGATGGCTCCTGCTGAGATTCGAGAGCTACAGGTATAGTTAGAGGACATGTAGGGAAGGGAATTCATCTGACCCAGTGTTTTACCCTAGGCTTCCCCCATATTGTTCGCCAAGAAGGCGGATGGGAGATTGAAATTTGTGTCGACTATCGTCGCCTGAACCAGGTGATAGTGAGTAACAAATATTTTCTATCAAGGATTGATGACCTCTTCAATCATCTCATGGGAGCACGATGGTTCTTGAATATAGACCTTAGATCAGGCTATCATCAGCTCAGAGTTCGGGATGAGGACGTGCATAAGATGGCCTTCAGATGTCGGTATGGCCACTATGAGTTCTTGGATATGCCTTTCGGTGTGACCAATGATCCAGCAGTGTTCATGGGCCTAATGAACATTATCTTTTAGCCATACCTCGATTGATTTGTCGTGGTCTTCATTGACGAAATTTTGATATACTCGACGACTGAGGAGGAGCACGCCTACCACTTACAGGTAATACTAGACACACTCAGAGAGCACTGGCTTTATAGAAAGCTCCCAAAGAGTCAGTTCTGGATACGTGAGGTCCACTTCTTGGGACACATCATCTCTGAGGCGGGAGTTGCGGTGGATCCTGCAATGATCGAGCGAGTGCTAGCTTGGGAGCCACCCAGGAGCGTGACAGAGGTGCGGAGTTTCTTGGGACTAGCTGGATAGTATCGGAGATTTGTGCCAGACTTATCGAGAGTTGCGTCAGCACTCTCAAATTTGACGAAGAAGGGGAAACCCTTTGTGTGGTCAGACAGATGTCAGCAGAGCTTCCAGGAGCTGAGACAGAGATTGACCAGCGCACCAATATTGAGGCTACCGGAGGAGGGAGTAGGGTACATAGTCTACTGTGATGCATTAGAGACTGGACTCGGATGTGTCCTGATGCAGGACCGGGCAGTGATCACCTATGGATCACATTAGTTGAGGTAGCATGAAAAGAACTACGCTACCCATGACCTGTAGTTAGCTGCAATGGTCTTCGCTCTGAAGATGTGGCGACACTATCAGATGGGCGAGCGCTTTATAGTCTATTATGACCATCAGAGTCTTAGGTACATCTTCTCGCAGAAGGACCTGAACCTGAGACAGCGGTGATGGATCGAGTTCCTCCAGGACTTTGACTTTGAGATAGTCTATACTTCTGGATAGGGGAACGTAGTAACCGATGCACTCAGCAGGAGGTCGGGCATTCAGATACTTGGGGAGGCGATAGAGTAGTTAGCTGCTTTGTAGATATCCTTCGTGGATAGTAATGGAGAAGCCTTTTTTCAGTCACTCACAGTCACTCCTCCACTACTGCAGTGAGTTAGAGGGGCACAGCATGGGGACGCTGACTATGAGATGCAGTGTGCACACATATCCTCAGGATAGACACCTGATGGTTTCTCTATAGGAGGAGAGAATGACGTCCTTTTCAGTGGACTTACCTTGGTACCAGTTGCTTTACGAGAGGAGGAGCTATGAGAGTTTCACACTTCCCCTTTGGCGGTACATCCGGGACTGGCGAAGATGTACCAGGATCGCAGACGACAACACTGGTGGCCGGGCATGAGGAAGGCTGTGGAAGAGTTCATTTCTCGATGCCTCACCTTCCAGTAGGTGAAGGTAGAGCACCAGGTACCATCAGGATTGGTGAAACCCTTGGAGGTCCCGGAGTGGAAGTGGGATGGCATATCTATGGACTTCGTGACTAGACTTCCACGCACTTCCAGAGGTCACGACTCCATTTGGGTGATTCTCGACTGACTCACCATGTCGGTTCATTTCTTACCCACCAGAGAGCAGGTCTCAGTGGAGAGATTGGGATGTTTCTAAGTTCAAGAGATTGTATGGATTCATGGTGTACCATCATCTATCATCTCTGATCGAAATTCTCGCTTTACTTACCGGCTATGGAAGGGGTTGTAGGAGGCGTTCAGGATGCAGCTACGCCTGAGCACTGCCTTTCACCCTCAGAAGGATGGTCAGACGAAGAGGACCATTCAGACTCTCGAGGAAATGCTCCACGCATGTGTCCTCAACTTTGGTCACTGCTGGGAGGACCACCTAACCATGGTAGAGTTCGCGTACAACAACAGCTGCCACTCCACAATCGGGATGGCACCATACGAGGCGTTGTATGTCCGACCTTGCAGATCTCCACTATGCTAGACAGACCCTGGGGAGTCAGCACATGTGGGACCAGATATGGTCCAGGTCGTGACAGAGAAGGTCCAGGTCATCCAGGAGCAGATGAGGACAGCTCAGAGCCGGCAGAAGGCTTGTGCTGACAGGAGGTGGAGGCCACTATAGTTCAAGGATGGAAACCACGTCTTCTTGCGGGTCTCACCTCGACGTGGATTACAGAGATTTGGAAAAGGTGGCAAGTTGTCTCCATGCTTCATCGGACCATTACAGGTCCTCAGTAGGATCGTCGAGGTGGCTTATCGCCTGTCTTTTCCAGCTCAGTTTCACCGGGTGCACGACGTCTTCCACTTATCTCAGCTGAGGAGATACGTGCATGACCCGACACATATCATTGACCATGGGGAGCTGGACATTGATTATGGGGTGACTTTTGTGGAGATCCCAGTGGAGATTAAGGATCGAAAGGAGCAGGTCCTTTTTGGACGGTCGATTCCTCTAGTGCACATCAGATGGCAGCATGGGAACCTCCAGGAGTGCACTTGGTAGCAGGAGGCTCAGATGCATGCTCAGTACCCACATTTGTTTCCCTAGTTTTTTATGTATCTTTATGGGGACATAAATCCCTGTGGTGGGAGTGATGTAAATACCCGTAAAATTCAAGGAAATTTTTTTTCTTAATTTTCTTTGGGATTTTAAAAGAAATTAGTTTCTGACGGTACCTGATTCCGAGGCCCATTGTGCCCAGAATCATTTTCTGAAGTTTAGCTTGGGTACGTTCAGTGAATGAATGATCAGGTTTTTTCTACCTTTTGAACCCGTGCTCGGAATCTAATTCTGAGGGCACCGATGGAATCAAAGCGCCGATAATTTCTTAGAAACACCTTTTCCGGAGTTGTGTTTTTTCCGGTGTGGTTTTTAAATTTTTGGGTTAAGTAACGGAATAAAATAAAATTGGTGCAACCAATTTTTATTTTACTTAATGTTTCTTATCCTAAGCTAAGTGATTGGAGTGGGACCCACAAAATCCTACCCACTAGGTAGGATATTTGTGAGGTGGGTCCCACACGAGCCCCACCGTTTATTTCAAATTCCTCATCCTCCTCCTTTATTAAGGTATCACACCCGCACCCCTATTAAGAGGATGTCAGCCCTTGCATTTTTCTGTTTGTGAAACGCCTCAATTAGTTTGGGTGGTTTAAACGTTGGAATTAATTCATTTAATTGATTGATTCGTTTTTTAATTTCAAAACGTATGGCTTCAGAAATAAAATAAGACAAACTCTTATTTTATTAAGGGTTGTTTGGTTGTGAGAGGCTTTGGAGAATTTTCTCAAGTTCTTGAAGTTCTTCCTCCTCAACGAAGAATGTGAAGAACGCCGACCTCCGACCACAGATGACGGTGAGAGACGCCTTCCTCAGAGATCGAAGACCCGATGCGAATCACCTCATTCTTTCTTTCCGCATCAAAGGAATGGAGACATCGTTCCTCCACGACGCGATGATCCGCCTTCTTCTGTGGCGATCAATTCTGCGACGTCCCTTTCCGCGTCAACCTCGTTTGACGACTACGCTCGAGGTAGGGGTTTATTTTAATTGTTTATTCGTTATTACTTCCATCATTTTCTTCTTTTCTATTTGAGCCACCTGATATCGCAATAACGGGAGGAGTTCGGACCGTACGAACACGGCCGACCCTCCTCCCCCTTGATGGTTTGATTTTGTTGCAGCATGTGTAAGGTGGCACGGTTCTGAAGCACCACACGGGAAACATTAAAGGATGGGCGGAGAAGCGTGGCGCCGTCACGCCACGCCATTGAAGACAAACTAAACCGTGGTGCCGTCTCGCCGCGTCGGAGAATCACAAAGGCACCGCAGCCAGTGCAGGGCTGCGGCGGAAGGGCGCGGCACCGGTGCACCATGCTGGACAGACCAAGGTCGCGACTATAGGCCACAGCGGAGTAGGGAGCGGCGGCCGGTTTTTGGCTTCCGGCGCCGAAGCAGGAGGGTGGGACAGTTGGGTCCCGCGGTAGCAGCACGGCCGGCCAGCCGGGCTGGTCAGCTTCCGAGAAGCGCTAGGGGTCGTAACCCCCGACTGGCCAGCAGAAGCGGACCCCCTCATGGGGGCCACGATTTCAAATTAGTATGGGGTAGCCCCCCCCCCCCCCCACACCCCCTATGCTCGGCCGTTACGGCCGATCCACCTAGCCAGGCCAAGCGCGCCCAGGGTGGGCTGGGCCGCGCCCAGGCCGGGCCGGGCCGTGCTCGCCGGGACAATCTGCGCCCAAGCGGGCCGAACCCGGACCCGAGTCGGGTCGCCCCTGTTCGGGCCGACACAGGGGGTACAGGGCTTGGTCGGACCGGTCCCGAACCCCCTAATACCGAACCTCTCAAGGTCTTCTTCCCACCACTTGGGCTGCAGACCTCCAATCAACGCACCATTAGCTGCGATGTGATCCTTGGATAGAGATAGACATTTCGGTATTTTACACTCAAGGTTTTGGAGAACTTTGGGTTTGGCTGGGTTGGTTCGTACACAAAACCAACCGGCCCTCGGAGCGGAAACGCTTATAACTTGAGCTCCAGATGTCCGATCGACGTACTGTCGATTTTGATGGATTCCACATAGTGAGACGGACCTTTTGGTTTACTCCACTTGAGGTTTGGACACAGTTTGAGTACGGTCGGGTTGGTTTTGACTTAAAAACCATCCGGGCCCCTGGGATGAAAAAGCCAATAACACTCAAACCGGGCGTCTGATTAACGCACCGTCCATGACATTGAGTTCCTATTGACGATACGGAACATTTGAATACATCAACTTTGGACTATGTGTTAGTTGATGTATCAGTCCCTCGGCTCATGGAGCGAACCCTCTCGAATGAGCTTGCTGTGTGCGGGAACCCTAGAGATGGCTGCGACTGCGATGACGATGACGACTGTACAGAAATCCTCAACGGATTCGACGGCGACGACTACAGCACTCACCGATCCAACGTGGATCAGTTTTACCGATCCTGTGTTGGTCAGATCTCGTGTGGGTTAGCAATCACTTGTACTGTGTGCACTAGCTCCTAAAGATCCTGTGTGGGTCCAATCCTGTGTGGGTCATTGTGGGGGTTAGTTACCTATCGATCCTGTGTGTTTCATTTCGGGGGTTAGTTACCTATCGATCCTTTGTGGGTCATTGCAGGGGTTAGTACCTATCAATCCTATGTGGTTTCGACGGCTTAGATGAATCAGTGGCTATATCTGATCACCTCTATCGTCATACGAAGAAGTATACCTGTGTGAGCTGAATCTTGACATTCAATCATTAACTTCGATAAGATTGACTTGATATCCTGTGTGGATTACGTTATGATTTCCTGTGTGGATCGGGTTGTGATTTCCTGTGTGGACTGGGTTTTACTTGAGCTCGGATGTTGGAGTCGAAAGATAATTGATGGTATAGCTATATGTATGGGCATATACCTAAGTAGTGTTGGATGTTACTTCGTGACTGTATCATTCCTTTGTGGATTATCCTTTGTGGATTCTGGGAGACCTTCGGGGGTCTCGGGGTCCCTACTGAGTATCTTATACTCACCCCTACATGGGCTATGCCCGCACTACGTTATTTTGGTTGTAGAAGATGGATAGCGTTCATCGTGGTAGGGGCTTGCGGAGCAGGTCAGTGCCTGGAGGTGGACCACTAGGCGAGACGTACTCATAGAGGATGGCTAGACCCGAGGAGCTGTGGAGGATATCTGTACCCACCCTTTAGGTAGGACTTCCAGTGGATGACTCGACGCTGTAAATTTACTTTTCAGTTGCTGTACTCCCTTTTTCAGTTGTACTTTACTTTCATTTTGGGTTTATATTCTGGCCCACATACTTTACCGCACTTTATATTGTACCCAGTTTTTACATAGTGTTTACTTCTGCTTACTTTCTCTATGGTGTTTTTTTACTTTACAAAGGAAATGCCTTCCCTTTTTACTGGGAATTATGCCTTGGTGCTAGTCGACAGCCCCTGGCCTATGCAAGGCGGGCTTGGGGTAGTCACGGCATGGGCCCCGTGGATGGGTCCTGACACATGAAACAAGGTTACTTGTAATAGAAGTCTTCCATTATTTAATTTTTTGTATGGTATTATTTGTTCCTCTATCTGAATGTTATTTTCACATTTTTATACTCTTCCAATGAGGGAATAGTCTCCCCACTATCATAACCTTGGCCCTTGTTTCTAGGTGGCAACCTCTAGTATTTGGGGAGATCAGCTTGGGGACATGTGGACAATTGAGCTTGGGTAACTGTTATGTGGTATTTGGAACTAGGATCTTACAATGAAACATTATAGGGGTTTTTATGGGATTCATTACTGTTTGGTATTTACATAATAGTGTATTAATCAATTGGGATTTGGTAACAAGCTATGCTTGGGAGTAGCCACCCCACGTATAGGGAAAATCCAAATTGAATCAAATTTAATTTTGAATTTTGGTTTTTGATCTATTATAGTTGATTTCATATCCCCATTACATGACACACATGTATTTTTCTATTATTATTGATACTTTTGTGGTTTTATTATGTTGTAACCCAATGAGATGTCGATATTCCACATCATTCATCAAACATGTACTTGTCAGTAATCAATGTCATGCATTCTTATCATGCATTTTTAATGCATTAATGGTTTCATGTTGTTTTGATAGTTACTATGATATATTTTCCTTATATTGTGATCGGTGTATTATTATTTCTATGGTTTGAATTGGAGAGATGATAAGCATTTTTCCCTGAGGTTTATGGTCCCTCTTGGATCTGAATTTGGTGGACCGTTTTTCATCCAGATATTGAACTTTTCAATTATGTTGTGTACATGGATGGAATTCTTTGATTTGTGGGGATTATGGGACCACATGATAAGGAATTTGGAATGCCATTGGTTTCCATGTTAGATATAAATGTGATAACATGAAATGAGTTCCAATGTTTTTAATGTTGACTCAGCCAAAAACCTCAAATAATGTGAAAAGAATGTGAACTGAGATTGTTTTTGAAAGATAACTCAACTAGACCTAAACATAGAAGATGTATAAACAGTGGTTATCATTGTTTTATTCCTAGACATAGACTGTGGGTCAGGTAGAGGGATGTTTCTTTGATGAAGGAATTTACTTATATGTTTTTAGTGGTCCTGAGATTTTCATTATTTAGATCTAGAACTATGGTTCATGCTTGACCTTGTAGATTCATATCACCATGAAAACCTCGAGATGTATGCCAGCAGGGGTTTGACGATCACACCCAGAGGTGGTAGGCCCTTGGTTACCAGGGTATCCTCCATTCATTCTTGTTTCGGAACCAACTATTATTCTAGATGCTGGTGATGATGCAATGTTCTAGGTTTTCATTATGAGTTTCATGCAAACCTTTTGGGGTGAACCACAATCTACCATGTATATAGATGAGCTAATTCATGTCTTCTTGAAATATCTTCCACATATGTTTTTGGGGGATGGAAGACCACATTTTTTAGTGTCATGGATGGGTTCCATGATTTCAGTCTTCGAGAGTTTAGAGATACCTCCTGAGAGGTGGGTGAAGCTCATGACGTATATGATGGGAGATTCCACCACAAGATAGTGGGATGCGGTAACTCAGTCAGGGAATCATTAGTATATTCCTTGGGGAGAAATTGAGAAAATATTCTACAACTATTACTATTCCAATATGTTGAGGCAATAAATCTAGGGAGTTTATGCATCTGTAGTGGGTAACTTTTTCAGTGATGGACTACTCAACCCGTTTTTCTGAGTTACATTGTTTTGAATCTATACTAATGGGTGATGATTTATCAAAGGATGGGATATTTGAGTACTATCTCAAATATTAAATCCAATCTCAGGTAAACATCTTTAGGTTGACTTTTGTATCTAATAGAGTAAATCAGGTGATGATCACATAACGCAACCTAAGGGAATCTAGACGTATAATCAAGGGTAGTTTGGAACCTAGATCAGGTACTGTCTTGACCAGTAATAGGTTGCATCATTTGGATTTTCCTTGTGGTGATGTTAGTATTCAGAATGTGTCTTACAATATCTAGGTTGTTTTCTACCAGTGTGGTAGGATGGGGCATATGTGGTTGTAGTGTCTGTAGAACCCAATAAAGTGTCGATCATTTAGAAATATGAGCCATAATTAGTGTTTTTATAGGACTTTTCCACCAATGTCTTGTGAGAGAGGGTTTTGACTATAACCACACTCAATAGAAGGGTCTACAACTTCTCACCTATCAGGGATTTGGAATTCTTTGTGCCATTCAAGATGATGTGATGGTCATTTCCTTGGTAGCAAGACCCTAGGTTCACATAGACTTCATGGTGGATCGTTTTTGTGTATCCTGGTTTGGTCTTAGTGTCATTATAAATTCCAGAAATTTTCAGTGAAAAAACCCGCATAGGAGTAGGATCCTGGACCTTCTACTGTCAAAGGAACTATATTATATTCCTTTATTTTAGATTTTATAATTTTTGATATAGTGGATTTTAATAGATTCATATATGTTCCCATCATGTCGTTCTTTGGGATCTATGTTTTTTCTTATGATGATGGCGTGATGTTACATACTCTATTAGGGATTAAAACTATAGGTGTGCCTCAGTTCAAGGTGTTCCCCTTGAGGTCTGTGCATTTCACTTTTCATGGGAACACTATGTCCTTGAGATGAAAGGTTTTGATTTATATATGGGAATGGACTATTTAGTTTCCTTTCAGGAATTGTTTGATTGATATCCCCATAGGGAGAGTTTCTCATCACCATAGGGGGGATCATTTCAACAAAATGGTGAATAGGATATCTAGGTGAGTCGAGCATGACCAGAGCATCATGGGTTGGGAAAGAAGACAACCAAGATTGTGTGTTTGTATGTAAATGGAAAGGGATCACATCAGATGCATTTTCTAGTAGTGGTTGATCATTTTTGGGATGTATTCCCCAATGAAATTTTGTGTTTACCTTTGGTAAGAGGGGTATATTTTTCCATTGAGCTAGTTCTAGGAGATTCACATGTATCCATTCCTCTTTAACGAATGACTACTATGGAGTTGTAAGAGCTCAAGAGGTAGCTAGAGGGTTTTGAGGCTATCTGTTTTGTATAACCCAATACTTATCCCTGGGAATCACCTGTCATTTTAAAAAAAAGGATAGATGGTACCCTCAGGATTTGTGTGGATTACCTAAAAATTAACATGCTAGTAGTTATTAAATGGCATACATTATCGAGGATATAGGGCCTCTTCATCCAGATTAATCACGCTTTTATATTCTCAAAGATTGATCCATGTTCCAGTTATCATCACGGTAATATTAAATAATCATACATAACTCATACAACCTTTTAGAGAATGTATGGTCTGTTTAAGTACAAAATCTTGTCATCCGGTCTCACAAATGTGCAAGTGGATGTCATGGAACTGATGAACCAAATGTTCAATCCTTATCTAGATATGATTGTTGTGGTTTTCTTGGATGATATCTTGGTTTATTATCATTATCGACACGACCATGCCACACATCTTGGGATAATTTTGAGTACATTGAGAGATCATAAATTATATGCTAATATAACTATGTTCCACTTATGGATGGATCAGATTCATGTCCTATGTCACATCATTTCAAAGAAAAGAGTATCAGTGGACCCAGAGAAGCAGAGGGTGGTAGTTTATAAGAGAAGCCAATAATTTTTTTGAGGTTAAGGCTTTATTAGTGATACTTAGTTACTACAAGTTTCTCATAATGGACTTCTCATGTTTGTTATCACCGTTAACAGGCCTGACTAAAAATGTTCTGAAGTACTTATGGATAGAATCTTGCAATACAACCTTTCAAGAGCAGAAAGGGAGATTAAATTTAGCGTTGATACTAATTTTTCAGGAGAAATTATGAAGTTAAACTATGTACTATGATGCATCATGTATCATGTTAGGAGTAGATATTTTGCAGGTGTATTGAAACAACTTATTATGGTTTTGATAGTTAAGTACACATGAGAGGAATTACAGGACACGTGATCTTGAGTTAGCTATGGTTTTTCTTGAATTATTTTGTTGGATACCTTATTTCTTGGGAGAAAATATTTTGTAGTATACAGACTAAAAAAGCCTAAATTACATATTTACTTAGCGTTACATGAATTTGAGATAGTGATGGTGGGTGGAATACCTCCAGTATTTTGACATAATGTTTACCTAAACACCTCGTAAGGGTAATGCAATGGCTGATGCGTTGAAAAAGAGGAGTCGGATTTAGGTAGTTCAGTTGGATAGTAGAGAGTGGTAGCTTATGTATTTTTTTGATGAGATTCATTTGGAGGTGCACAATAATTAAGTGAATGAATATCATTCATCCTTAACTATTACACCCACCCTACTACAAAGGGTGAGGATGAGGAAGCTATCAGATTATAAAGGCCTAAGTCTAAGGGAAAGTATGTCAGGTGAGGACCATCCTCTTTATTTAAACATAGTAAAGGAAAAGTTTCTTAGTTTACATGGCTGCGTGTTGGATTTTGTCGACATGAGTGTGGAGTTTATGTGATATTTTCATGCCTCTATTTGGGCAGTGAATCTTATTGTCAAAAAGATGTGTCGATATTTACATTATTAGTATTAGTGGCAAGGTATAAAAATATATGTAGCTAGTTTCTTCAGGAGGTGATCCACCTTTCAACAGGTGAAGGAAGAACACCAAAAACCAACTAAACATTTACAATAGTTACCCATTCTAAGGTGGAATTTTAATGATGTCATGATGGATTACTTGTTTTGTTTACCAAGGTCACCTCGAGGTATTGGTGACATTTGTGTTTTCTATTACTGGGTAATGATGTTTTTGAATTTATTACCCATCAAGGAAAAATTCCATGTTTATGAGTTTGGATGGTTGTAAATCTGTGATATTATGATTCTACATGGTGTACTGCAATCTTTCATTTCAAATAGGGATTCCTGGTTTAATTAGATATTCTGGAAAGGGTTGTAGAGTCGTCATGGTACACTACTACTTAAGATAACAACTTACCGCCTGAAAAAAGATGGACAGTCAGTGTAGAGGATTCAGGCTCTTGAGGATATGGTTGGGCCTATATTCAAAACATTGGGGGTTTTGGGTAGAAGCAAACACCCCTGGTGGAGTTCATCTATAATAATAGATTCCAAGATAGTATTTAGATGGAATCATATGAGGCTTTATATGGTAGGCTACGCTGATCAACCTTGTATTGGCTAGAGGTAAGAGAAAAAACAATTCTAGGACCTCATCTTATCCAGTATTTAACTGAACATCTTCAATTGATTTTGAAGCATATGGATACTACGAAGTCATGATAGAAATTGAATTCTGATTTCTGTAAATGAAATATTGTGTTTGAGGTTGGGGATCAAGTTTTCTTATGTGTTACACTAAGGCTTGTACAGAAGAGGATCGGGATATAAGGGAAGATCTCACTAATATACGTTGGACAATATGATATTATTGAGAGGGTTGGGTCTGTTTCATATTAGTTGTTGTTAGCTCAGAGTTACTAAGAAATGCATGATGTCTTTTAAATTTCTCAGTTATGATGATACTATTTAGACCCATGTCATGATTTTCAGAATAAAGAGGTTGAGTTACATGTATATGCGTCCTTTGAAGATAATACTATATGAATTGTGGATTGTATCACAATGGTTCTCTATGGTTGTTCTGTTTTATTAGTATGGGTGTTATGATTGCATGGCTGAGTATAGGACAAGTACTAGGGGAGGTAGGTCATTGTCTGATCATAGTGGCTGGAGATGTTCTCAGATAATTTTACACCACCCCTGGAATGGTAATTTTGGGACAAATTGCTTTAATGGTGAAAGTTTGTAAGGAACTGATTCTTCTTTGAGGTATGGATAATGATATTTCATTTAATTAGTTGTTTAATTTCAATAATTTTTTCTTATGTGAAATAATGTTGGGGTCATTGATGTCTCTGGGTTGTCCGTGGATGCTTCAAACCTGGCATCCTGAATTTGGGATGAGAAGAGGAGGCCACACCGTTAGTGAAAACCGTACAGATTTGGGAGCATGACTGTGTGAAAAAGTCTATTGATTTAGAATACCTATACTATGAAAATATCATGGTTACTACATGTTTTTTACAAACTTGTGTGGTAATAGTTACATTTCCCCTAGACATATAGTAGGATGATCATGGTTTTTTCACAGAAAGAAAAATTGTGCGAAGAAATCGTGAAACCCAAATAATTTGGGGAACTTTTACCTAAATTCCCTGAATTTTTTTTCATGTTATGATATATTCTTGCTCTTTTGATTCATAGTAGAGGGGACCATGGTAGATCTCTATGGAAGACTATTTTATAATTTTATATTTACTGTCAATCCATTATTAATTTCGACTGCCGTTCATCTCCTTGGATCCCCAATGGTAATGCCTATATTTCTTTTTACCCATATTTGATTATTCTCATTATTGAGTGTGCTATTTGGATTTAGGATAAAATTCACTAATATAATGTTATTTTTTTCAAATTTATCCCAAACTAGGGAGAATTAAATATTAATACTGGACATGCTATCTAGAATGAGTCTATGGTTGGTGGTCTCATGCTTTTCTCTAAATGTTGTGTTTTTTTAAATATGTCAGAGTGTCGTGAGCCCATCATTGAGGTGTCAGCATGATTTATAAATTATAAATATTATTTCCTATCACTATTTTTGAATTTAATCAGGTGTTTTAAATCATTTTATATGCTTAAAACTGAGAATAAGGGCTACCCCATGGGTGAGTGCCCATTTTGTCCTTTTTATGATAATTAGGCCAAGGATACCATTATGGTATTCCATGAGTCATGTTTATGGGTTGTTTAAAATGAATTTCTATTTAAATGGATTGTCTCAGGTTGTTAAATGGTTTCTTATTAGCTAATGGATTGGGATAGTGAATTGACCCTTGATCCATGTTATGTATATGCTTTATAAAGCATGTTTGGACTACTTAGTTACTACTTTAAACCTGCCCACGTGAGATAGGATATGTTTAAGCCTGGAAATGGTTTATATTTCTTGATAAGATTAATATAGAAAATATTTCCACTTGAGCACAGATAGGAGAAGCCTTATAGGTGTATCTTAGCCTATGAAACCCTTGGAGGTGTTTTGGGGAATTCTTATGGTTTTGAACCTTGCATTTTATTGAATTATTTACTTGAACCTATTTTGGTTGAATGATAAATTGAATTTGGTGAATCATGGATTCTATTAAAATTCCCAATGTGGGATTATATGTCTATTTTACCTTGGTCCCTTAAATGAAAATTGGATTCTCTAGAATTCCTTGGATGGATTTAGTGGGCTTATTAATTAATGTTATTCCATGAGAGATCCATGGACACCATGGATGGGCACATAGAGGCTTTTTACTAAATTCAGTGTCAATCATGGTTCTCATAGAATTGCGTGGATGGGATCAAGAGGCATGAATAATTAAAAAGTTATACTTGGGGATACTTATAGGATGGACAATGATCGGCACAGTTAACATGGACTTATTACACACCTTGAGTGATTCCAGGTCCTTGAGAGGCTCGCTAGGACAGGGTTGTTGGGTGCTGGTATATCGGAACCTGGAGTGATAGTTGAACTCTAATTTAGGAATTTTAAGGATAGAATCAGGTTATATTTGATTATTGATGTTACTTATGATGTGTCTGTTAAGCCTACGCACAAGATTAGATTTAGTCATCTTTTATACTTGTATAGATAGCCTTATAAAGCATCTGTGGGGATTACTATTATATGGCTGATCCCGAGCATAGTCCAGATCATATGACATATATCGTTCAATTCATTTTAACTATTAATTAATTAGAACTAAAAGGAAAATGGAAACCAATTCTTTTAAGAATGTTTACATTTAAGAACATTCAAGCTTACTACATTCACTATTATAAACAACATGTTATATATATTCACTAACAGATTATAATAGACCATGGGTGGTAACCTATTGGGATTTTGTCTTACTCCCTATTTGGTTAATTATTTTGGACCAAACTGACTATATGATTGTAGGTGTAGATAAGGGGATGCACCCTCCATCAAGTTCTTGATATACTACTTAGGAGTTTGAGAGCATGATACCAATCCAAATCCGGCAATGCTGCTAGGATACTATTTTTATTTTCATACCTTTGGATCTTGTACAATATATGACATCCATTTGACTTGTTTTACTAGTTTCTTAGAAACATGTGACATTCACCATGTTGTAAAATATGTGACACTTGGTTATTTTTATTATCAATCTTATATTGTTTACCTATTATTCATGGTATCATAAATTCGTCTATTTTTATGTTTTTTTCACTATGTGTTACTCTACCAATGAGGGTATTGTCTCCCCACTATCACCACTTTGACCCACACTACTAATCAGTATCCTCTGGTATTTGGTGAGATGCGCTTGAGAACATGTGGCCAACCGGGATTGGAGCACTGTTATGTGGAATCTAGACTTGGGATGTTACAATGATAACATTTAAGTGGATGTGGATGATTCAAAATATTGTTAACCCACAACATAGTGGCCCTATTTATATTGGCGACATGATGTATTTAAAAAAATTTCCGGTTAATTTTCTTATTCCACCTTCTTGATGTGATTCTGAGTTTTCAAATGATTTTAATCTAGGGATAAGGTATATTTCTATACCTACATACCATTTGGAACCTTCAAAATTGAGATTATTAATGGTTCAATAAGAGGATATTGAGGCTAAGGGATTTATTATTCCTAGAATTTGACCTAGAAAATCATTATTACCCTTAAAAAATATGATTATTGGTGTAATCTAACATTTTGTTGATTAAAGGGAACTCAACTAGGTGATTGTTATGAAAAAATATCCCTTGCATAGAATTGATGATCTATTCAATCTCCTCTAGTGAGCTTAGAAGTTTGTATGATTGATATGAGATCAGTGCACTATTTTATGATGGTATGATAAGAAAATATTCCTGATATGAGTTTCTATAATATGAGTGGGAATTAGGAGTATCAAAACATTCTGTTTCATCCTACTAATTATCATACACTATTATTTTCCTTTGATGAATGGAATATCCCATTATTCGTATGAATTTTTCTTGATTATGGTTGTGGGAGATATCCTTTTTTATTTTAGTTTAGAGATGCATCATCTTGAGTATTTTTATATTACCCTCTTAATTATATTGGAATATAATAATTATGGGAAGTTGTCAATTATTTTTATAAAATCAAGTGGTGAAATTCATGTTCCTAGTTGTTTATAAGAAGGGTGTATTTGTATATTTTGTGATGATTTTGGGAGTTATGTATTAGAAACTCCACATATATTTTCATGATATCCAATGTTTCTTAGGATGTGATAATTATTATATGAACTTCGTTTGGGTCTTCTCAAAGATTGAATTCTATATGATAGAGTTAACCAATAATGGTGTGGTTTTTTATAGTTATCAGTGGAAAAATTCATTTAAAGAGGTGAATTTGAGATTGAATTAAACATCTTCCATGATTTTTCTTGGGATAGGTTTTGGAATTAATGGATATGTAAATTCCTCTTATATGGGATTTTGTTGTGTTATAACGTAGATAATAGATGTAGTATATTAATGCATTTAATTAATCTCTCTTAAAAAAGTAACCCATTCATGATCATTAGTTAGATTTAGTGATGAAAGATTTTATTATATGGTACCATTTCCACATTGAGTTGTGGTCTATAGTGTATTATAACCATGATTGTTTGAAATACAACAACACACAAAGGTTCCTGAACCATATATATATATTCTTTATAAACCACCATCAAACCGATGATTTTAATATTAAATACACCCATGGAAGAAGAAAAATGGTAATAAATAAATTGAGTGAAAAATTACTAATACATATTATGAAGGAGTCAATGAAATATTGGTGATTTATGAATGTATCCAAATATGGGATTATATAAAGGGAGATATAGAAGATCGGTTGTCTAAGATTGTTCCCCTGATGTATCATTAAATAATGATCTCATTAAAATTATAAAGGCTATGGATTTGGAGTTTCTGTAATTTATTATGATTCCTTATAGTGGGGAGACCTTAGATGAGTGGTCTGAGTCTCCCTATGGGGTTTTTTCCTTTTGAGGAAGAATTATTGTTTTGATTGTCCCCAAACGGAAATTAATGGATAATGGACACTGATCTAATTCGTCCACACACCTTGAATATACCATGATGATTCATGAATTGAGAAGATTATACTGGTTGTTGGTAATGGGATGATAGATTTTTTATTGTGTCTCTTAGTATCTTATGTGTCACAGAATTAAGGTAAAATATCATAGGAAAATAGGTTTTCTAAAAATATTACCCATTATAGTATATAAAGTCGATAACAAAGATAAGAAATTAATTATTTCCATGCCTCAAAATCCTAGATTTAATGATACAATATGGGTGACTATTTATTGGCTCATGACATTTGATCATTTACTACCTATTACGGAGTCAAAGAGGGTAATTTTATTGGGTAATTGTATGTCTGGTGGATTATAATATTCCATGTGGTGGAATCAACTGTCATTTTTTATTGGAACCCTCCCAATAAATCCCAATGATTATCTGGAAATTAAGTAGATATGGGTTCTCATCCGATGTTATGAATGGTGAATTATCCATTGATGGATTCCAAAACTAAGTTATCAATCAGGATGCTTGAATACATGATACTAGAATGTGTTCTAGACATTAGTGGTTCATGGGAGAAACATATTTCATTATTCATGTTTTTATATAATAATAGTTATTAGGATTCTGTTAGGATTGAACCTTTTGAGTCATTATATAGGAAGTGATTCAGATTATATATTTGGGGGGGGGGGGGATTGGAGAAAAATACATGGTTTTAGTAAGTATTATTCACTAGATGATGAATATCATGCAATTGATCAATAAAATATTTGGGATGTCATAGAGTCTCCATAAATCATATATTTATTAGGGTCATTTTACATTGAATTTTTTAGTATGTGATCAAATTTTCCATATATATCCACTTTTGTTGGGATATAGATGTCTAGGGAGGTAGGGTAAGTAAGAACATCATTATGTCAGCCCATTTGAGATTGTAGAGAAACTTGGGATGGTGTATTATTTTTTAAACCTAATAAGACATTTTAATTTCATTCCATAATGGTATCCATGTTTCCAAATTATATAATTGTCTACCAGATAATTCCCACATGAATTAGGGGGAGGATATTCAAATTGAGTTTGAGACATCAGTTTTTGAATTGAATGTACATATCATGGACTGATAGGATGAGGTACTTAATGCAAAGATGATCCCAAAACATTTATTTTACTCGAAATGTGGTATGGAAAAACATGATACATGGGTGTATGTGGCCTTGATGATGATACAATTTCCCTATATATCATTATTTTCATGAACTTGATCCTTTTTTGAAATATAAAGTCTCTTAGTGGGGAAAATTGCATCAAACTTTGGGTCATATGTTTGATTAATTTTGAGTGTGGTTTATCTATTTTAATTTTATAGTGTCTCTCAACAGATTGGAATATTTCTCTCGATGTTAAATATATAAAAGTACATGGTTTTGGTGCAAGGTAAATTGTAACATTGTTGTAGCTATGAGATATGGCTATTTACATTGCACTAATGATTTTCATGGTTTAAGCCTCATTTTTTAACAATAGGATTTTCTATGAAAATCGTATGGGAGGATGGGTTTGGTCAAATGAATGTCGCATGTCTCAAAAATGATTTTTCTACTCCTTAATCCATTCCAAAGAAATTGTTCCCTTTGAATCTCATAAGACAATGGGAACCCCACAGTTTTTATAACCACGGTATAACTATTTGACCCTATATGATCATCATAAAATGAAAATGTTCTCCAATTATATTATTATTTTTAGATTCAATATCCATATAATACACCATTATATTTAACCATCCCATTCACGATTCTCTAAAGGGATCTCCCATTGAATCTATAATCATCCTCAAACAATTTGGGTGGATCTCTTTGAGGTTTTTCATATTTCCCTCCATTTAGTGTCTTTTCTCAAAATATTCTCTTGATCACTCTTCCCCTCAGTGTAATAAGATATCACTAGGTCACATTCCTATAATTTTATGGTTTTTAGTTGGTAGTTTACTGGGTTACGAATGATCTTGAACTTCAGGATTCACTTATGTTGGAAAGTGATCCTTTTTAGGTTTTAGTTAGGGACACCCTCATTTATATAATTTTTCTTTTGTTATTTTTTCATATGTTATATTCATATTTATTTGATATTCTTATTTTACAACGTGATATTGTTATGGATGATCAAATAAATATTTTATTCATCTTATTATGCCTCATGGATGTATCTTATATCACATAGATATGTTTCATTGAATATGGCATATGATTTTTTAAAGAAAACTACAAAATTATTTTATATGAAGAATGATTTCCTTTTAAATATTTTCAAAATATGTTTTAAAACATAACTGAAAAATTAATATGGATACGAAAATTACAGTTTCTTTTGTCGAATCATAATTATCATTTGTGATCATATCAATTTTTTCCTCATGTAATTTATAGACTCGGCTTTGTGGGATTTTTTAAATAAATATCATCAAGTAGGGAAAATGTATCCTAGAAAAGGATTCAATCTAGTGGGTTGGGATGGTGGTAACATATTTTCATGATGATGTGGAACAATGAGTTTCATTAGGGTTTATATTGATAGTCATTATGTTTGTTCATTATAAACTTGTTATCCAGTTGTTATATATTACCATTGTGGTTTTTATATTTTGAAATATGACGTATTTTTGATATATACTTGGATACATATATTTATTCTGTCAAATAATATATCTATTCCCATTTTTATAGAATGATACCTTAATTCTTTTCTACAACTTGTGGTGATTAGGAGAATGCTTCATGCTTCATGGATATATAATTCAGGTTACATTATGGGCCAACCTAGGGTGGTGTATTTCTGGATATGTAGTAATGATATGTGATGATGTGGCCATGGTTATGTAGTGTTATAGTATATAGTGATTTGGTAGTATGTTTAATGGATGTGAAAAGAAAATTATGGATTTTTATTTTAGTATTGGAGTGGATAGACCTTATTGAAAACTATTTCCCTAATTAACGCAATCAATTATTTCATTTTCTAGGACAGATTAAGATTTGACAATTTATCTAGGTTTATAATCTCTCATATCCCCTCTTAAATATTTTATTCCCACATATAATAGTTTGTTTTTAATTATTATATAATAACTCCTAAAGTAATCTCCCCATTATAATTTTCTATTCATTTTCAAGATAGATCACTGGAGTTAGAGGCATTGTACATGTATGTTAGAAATATTTTAAAGATGGATTAGAGTTTTGAATTAATATAGAATTGATTCACTTGATAACGTATATTTTACAGATGATCATAATTTGGGTTCAGGGAAAATAATTATATTTACAAAAAATTTCATGGTATTTATTATTGAATCTCCCATAATCTAATTTTCATAATTTATTTTATGATGGAAATGGATACTATAAATGTGAGTTATATACCCTCATTAATAGTCACCAACACGTGAAATATTAGAGGTGGGCTTCGGGGGACTCTGTCCCCAATATTCCATTACCTAGACAAAAGGGATAACTTTGGATTAAATAAGTGATATATTGTTATAAAATTAGTTGATATAGAGTTAGGGTAGAGACCGGAGTTATTCATTGGTGGAGATTTCTTGGGATTGGTAGTGATACTTTTATAAATGACACTAATATTCGATGTAGAACAAGTATACCAGTTAATACACCACTATATGGGACCCCTATGATTTTTAATGGACATTGAAAACCTATAAAAAAATTTAGTTGGATAGAAAATATTAAAATTTATAAATCATAGGGTTGTATGTGTATCATTTCATTAGGTTCAATTACATTTGATTAAAATACCATATAAGATTTTTTATTAAATATTTATCAGTTAATTATTAATAATTATAGTTTCCTTACAAAATGTGTATAATAAATTCATTAAAAAGAGTAAAATATTTTATTAACTGAATATACCACTTATAAAATACCTTATAGAAGATATAATGTGTTATTAACTTTCATGTTTAACATTATTCCTTCGAAAATGGTTTTTATTTCTACTGGTGAAGTGTATAAATTATTGTTAAATTCCCTTAATGTTTATAGTTGATAGAAAATAATTCTTATATTTTTCTCATTATATGAAAATTTTTATTTTAAAAGTCCTTATAAACAATGACATAAAGTAATGTATTATGAATTTTTATGATGATATGATTTATTTTAGATTTAATAATAGAAATATTTTATTTCATGGGATGGTGGTTATGCCTAATTTCCATTCTTGATCTTTAATATACATGTGTTAAAAATTTATTATAAAGATGAATTTTATTTATCCATTTTTCAGATTTTGGGAAGATAATAAGCACACACGGTAATACAATTTTAATTGGGAAATCATACATAAACAAATCCTACCTTTTACGTTAATAATTTCTAGTGTTTTGTGTTGTGAAAATATTGATGCATTAAATGTAGAGATAAAGAAGATATACCATGTGTATCTTTTTGGACATTGACATGAATTATTATGTGGAATTTATTGTTTTAAAAAATAATTTTATATGAGACATGATGTATAAATATGAGATATAAAAAGTATATTGTTTGATTATTGAAAGTGTGTATAATGTTGATGTATTTTTTCATGGATTATTAACTGAATCATGTTGTAATCTGAGTATTTCATACCTAAAAATTGATATGGATGCACTCAATATTAAATATAGAATGGAAGTATGTTTTTTATTGGGTTAGAAGTTCATGGAATGTTTACATTGAGGCATAATCCACATGAATCGTGAAAACAATCCTGTTTAGTTTCAGGTATTTATGAAAAATATTATTGTTCATGTATTGAAATGTCTAATAAATTATTTTATATGTATTTAAAATGTGACTCCAAATAATATAGTATATTAAAATTGTAATTTTAATCATTTAGAGAATGTCTCGATGTAATTACTAAATTTAATGAATGACTATTTTCATAGAGTGTGGAATGATGAAGTGTATTGTTGTAAATGATGTGATGTTTGATGATTGAGTTACATAAAATGATGTTGTATGTTCTATATAATTATATTATCATATCCATTAAATTGTATTTCCAAATTTAGTACACCATTATTTTCATCCCCAACAAAAAATAACCATGAGAGTTTTGTAATATTTGTTTAAAACTTGTATGAAAAGATTTATGTTGACAATGTTCTATACTTCCAGGATTATGACAATTTTTTAGGAAATAATTAACTTAATAACTACCCATGAAAATGTAAATTATTCAAAATCTGTGACAAAAAATTTTCGTTGGAAAATATGAAAACTCGTAATGATCTTTTATTGTCTTCACTTAAACCATTAAAAAATAATGTTGAAATGGCGTGACTTTTGTTGTGTTCGATTTATTGGGTTTATTTTATTTTCAAAAAAATATATTCTATGTAATTTCTTCGTATTAGATTCCATAAAAGGATAGTAACGAATACATTTTAATGAACCAATATTCAATGAATTTTTAATTTATATTAAAAAATTGATACAAGTGATATTGAGTTGTAATGAAAGTTATTTTGAAATGGAAAATATTATATTTATGAAGATTGAAATCTATTATTATGAATCTGAAAGCATATTTATCTTATTATGTTGACTAGATCGATCACATGGTGAATCATGAGATTATAGTGGTGACTGGTTTGAATGATTAATGAGGTAGAAAGTAAGGTTGTGTTTGGTTTCCTAGGTATGTATGGAATGTTTGGGTTTGGTGTAGCAAGTGTGGTTTGGTTAATAACATGAGAATGGAAATATGTTGTGTTGGTATCATATGATGGATCATCAAGTATATAACGTCTTGGGGTACTCCCCCATCAATAAATATTGTTTTTTAGAATGATTAAAAACCATGGGGATTAGTTAGGGTAACCCAAAGGGGACAATATTATGATGCGGATGATGGATTACCTCTATTTGACTGCTTTTAATAAATTTTATCATATTTATGTGTGATCCGAATATTTTTAGGATTTAATGTTATTTTTTGATGATTTTTTTGTCTTGAGATTATGGTGTTTTGTTAAATGGGACTACGAATGAATCCCTATGATATATAATGATATTTGTTTCGATACATAGAATGTACAGAAGTCCTAAGACTGCATTTATAGAATGGAATGAGAGTCTAGGTGGGATTTTTGTGGGTTATGGTTTATTTTTTTACGTGGGATATGAATGTGTTCATCCTCTGGAAGATTGGTCGTTTTGTTTGAGTGTGGTGGGGGATGAATTTTTCAGGACATTGGGAACAGTTTTATAGATATAATTAGTGAATTATAATGTTATCTATTTGAATGGATGGATCAAGAATAATTACTTGATCCATATTTGAGGCAATAGAACTACATATATATTTTGTCTCCCTATTTGGTTTCCATGACACAGTGAGAGACTGATTATAGGACATGTAGAGATGGTCTCTTTTGTTTTAGGGTTCTAACAAGGACCCCCCAAGGAGGTTTAGAATATTAACATGAATTCTCTTGAGCATCATTACATAGAGTTAATTTATGAGGGGATAAATGTGATATTATAGGTATTTATCATTGATTCACACCATTGGGTTGAGTAGCTCATGGTGACCTATATTTAGTGATTTTATTTATTCTCATGTAATTTTGTGGGAAAACAATAGTATGACTACCTCGAGACTAAAATTGTTTCCCATAATTTAGTGTGAATTTAGCTATTATAATGTCATGACATAATCCCTTCTCATATAATCAAATCCAATGTAATGGATCTTAAATTCAATTTAAAATTAAAATATTTTGAAATTAATAAATTGGACTTCAGTATTTTGAAGCCTTTTCGTTTCCCGCAGTGGACAATATATCGATTTAAAATCAAGATGTTTTCAAGTGTTTTTATTTTAAAACATGGTTATGTTAATAGGGTTGTTAGTGTCTATTCAGTTGGGAGTAGGGTATTGGGGTACTTCTTGTTATATTTTAGATGTATCTTTCCAATAGAGTTTTATTTTGCTAACTAGATTCATATTTTTTTTCTCATTGCTCTTAGGGTTGGTCTTATTTTAACTATAGCAAGATTATTGTGAGGTATGTATGGGGATTAATTAAGAACCATCATTTTCAATGTTTTTTTGGTGTGTTTTTTAATCATAAATATTGGAAACAATTTATACGTATCTAATGTAACATCATGAATCTGATTGCTAGAAAAATTGTGAGTTTTTTAATTTTAGAGGTGCTCATTGAAAACATGGGATCAAAAAGTGGATAAGGATCTAGAAATATGGATATAGGTGAGGCTTCATGGAATGAAATATGTTTACAATGTGAATTATTGATAAATGTATGTGGTGATTTGGTTCAAGGTTTGAATGTGGTCCATATAATGAAGTGTTCTGGGTGATATTGATGTGGTTATACAAAGGACTTATTGAGTGTGAAATGTCTTCTTCACGGTGTGATTTGGTTGCTTGATTTTTGGTGGATGTATTCTAAAGACCAATCATTATGTGACTGGTGTGTCATGGTTTGAATCTTTTTTATAAAGTTTTTATATGTTTATGATCAAAAATTAATTCAACTTCATCCTTTCTCCTTCAAAGAACCCTAGGTGGATTTGGTCACCTTTTTTAGAGCTCTCAAAGTGCTCTTTTCCTAACTATTGATCCACAGTCTGTGAGATTTGATATCTCTTCACTAGATGCTATTTGTTCTTCCTTGATTGAATCTATACTAATGTTCATATTCCTTTTTCTGTGATATTGTATAGTGATTATCAAAGCTTCAATTGTAGTTGGTGATTTCCGGACTCCTCTTTTGTATTCGGGAATAACTTGTTTGAATTGACCTAATATGGTTTTATTATTTTTATAATTGTGCTACCTCATTTTTGATGGTTGATGTGTATTGATCTTTGTTCATTGATTATAGGGTAACTATAGAGAAATTTACATTTGGATTCATTTTTAACGATGTTTTCTCAAAATGCTGATAATGCTAAATTTAGTCACAATTTTCTTAGAAAACACCACTAAAAGTATTTGTGTATATAAATTTTTTTTATAATTTATTATTAAATTTTTTATTTATTAATAATAATAATATATGTAACAAAAAATATAAAATAAAATGTGTTTATATAACCAAATATTTAATCATAACATATAAAATATAAATACAAAACAATATATATATAACATCTATATATACATATAACACACACACATATATATATATATATATAATTTTTTGTAGAAAAATATATCAATAAATAAATAAATAAATAAATAAATAGTAGTTAACAATAATTAAACAAATATGTATGAATAAATATATTAAAATAAATATAGAAATATATTTTATATTATTATAAAATAACAATATATAATAATATATAATAATATAAAAAATATTATTTTATAAAAACAGTTATTAAAAAATATAACAATATATAAAACAACATAAAAATAAATATTATAAAAGTATAGGGATATAATAATATTATTAGTAAAAAAATAATAAATATTATAATTAAATATATAATATTATTATAATTATAATGAATATTACATAAGGAAGATAACAATTTATAACAATAAATATTATAAAACTATATGAAAATGTAATATATATATTTATTTATATGTGTATATTAATATATATATATATATTATATAAACAGAA
Organism: Viscum album; assembly: GCA_963277665.1. Taxonomy (NCBI): domain Eukaryota; kingdom Viridiplantae; phylum Streptophyta; class Magnoliopsida; order Santalales; family Viscaceae; genus Viscum; species Viscum album. The sequence goes on from OY728156.1 coordinate 547,931,747, forward strand.
ATATATATTTTGTTTTCTAGTATGTTATTAATATTTTTTAATTATTTTAATATGTATTTTATTAATAATATATATTATTATTTTAATACATAACTAACATATATATATATGTGTGTGTGTGTGTTTGTGATATTAGTATATATATTATTAATAATATATGTATACAATATAATAATAATATAAGGTTTCACATGTAGTGTAGGAGTCGCACATTGAAACTCGATATGAGATGCCTACCTTTTAAAAAATTGCATGCCATCATGGTATTATTCAGTTAGTGTTCATGGTGGGGGTGGGGGGTCGATGGTCAGTGGTCACTGTGTTAGTGATGAGAGAAGTGCTTAATGGATTTTCTATCATAGGCGCAGGGGGTCATCGCCATTCAGTGGTGGGTCATCACCATTGAGGTTAGGGGTGGCAATGGTCGGTGGGGTGTTAGGGGTCATAATCCCTAGTTATTAAATTGGTGTAATGGGCATCTATTACATACAATAATGGCTAGTGTAACAAACTTGTTTGTAAGGATTATACCCTTAGATAATTTTTATGAATTCCCATGAATTCTATTCTTAAGATGGTGTAATTGTAGAAGGACGTTTTAACCATGACATAGAGTATTTTAATTCTTTTCAATATTTATTATACTGACATGTGTGATATGTTATATATTTTTATTACCATATTTATTGAGGAAACTGAAGCCAAATTTATTTCAAAATGTGGGATTTACCCTAATCATGACATAAAATTCATCCACATTAGGCATCTGGTCGATGTGTTTTCATGAGCTGATAATAGATGAAATAAATTTATTTATTAATTTTTTTAATTTAATTTAAAGTTCTAAATTATGTATCAATTTATAACCACTAAATGGTGGCTATTCTAGTTTTATCTGTATAAGTGTGATGGATCCTGGGGAGTTGAGCCGTGATGGAGATCATTGGCATTGACCTTGGGATTGATAATCGATAAAAAACATATCATAATTCAACCACTTCTTCAATTACAATGGCATTAACAAAGTTCCTTATAAATTATTCATTTTTTCTAGTGTAAGGATGTTTAATTTTTTCCAATTTTTATATCAATGTTATTACATATTATTCCGAAATATTATTAAATAAAAATTCAGATCACCATGATTTTTGATATAAAATTTTATGTGGAATTATAGATTTCTTATTCACCATTATTCGAATTATTAAGTTAATTCCATTCATCAAGCATATCCACTATTTCAATCAATGAACTTTTTTCACAAGAGGCCAAACCATAAACCATTCATCAGTTTTTGTTTTTTGGTTTTCTCCCTTCTTTATACATGAATTCATCGTCATTGTCTAATTTCGTAGTTGGTGTATCATACCCTTATATTTGTTTCATTACACAGTCGATCATGGGTTCAATATATTGGGTTGGATTATTTTTTAATGGTGAATTATAACGTGAAAGATAAATAATGATAATGATGGAAATATAATGAAGATTTGGACAATGTTACATTCATAATGCATGACTTCTAAATAGAATGGGTGGAATCATAATTATATTTTTTGAGGAATAATGGTAAGAAATTGACTTTATTCTTGGATTGATGATGATAAACATGATTTTATGGAGTTTGAGGCATGGTTCTAAGAGAAATCGATGAAGAAGATGAAAAATGTGGAGGAAACCTCATGGTTATGGATTTTTAGAAAATACTTGACTATATTATTTATAGGTTCAAAGAGTTCATATTGTGTGTCTCACAAATATAGTCACTGTGGTTTTGATTTGGTTTAAATATTACTAGAATATGTGACTTAGTCACATTTTGTGTAAACCAAACCCGACTTTGTTTTCCTGTTAAAAAGAGTACATGCCTAGGGACCCGCGTAACCCCACATGCCATGTGTGTTTGAAAGACCCTTTATACCCTCATCTAGTTACAACTGTAACAGATAGTGTGTATTCTGAGAACCACCATATATATTACCCACTATGTAGACCTATTATTAATAGTGTACTTTTTTTCCAGATAGGTGTTGTACTTCAAACACTCATTCTTACCCCATTACTCATCGATACTGTTAATATCTTTTTTTTGGGAAGGTGATCCTCTTAGGGAGTGGAATTCCTCCCATGTAATCATAGTTTTGGGATCCTCTATTTTTTGAATTAGATAGACCTGAATTTCTCCCACATTTATTGGGATGTGATCCATTATCTATTTTATAGATTTTTTCCATCCATAGAACACAATCAGGACAAGAATCATCCACTAAAGTTTCCATTTGACCGATAAACATAGGGATATGGATTCTTTAACGTCATAAAATGGTATAAATATGTGAGTTTTTAGAGACTCTTAAATCTAATGATGTTGATTCTGAGTTATTTACCTGATTTCAATCTTGATACTATGAACTAGGAAATGATTCTTTCTATTTGTATATCTTGGTGTGTTTTCCATTACCTTATTAGTTATACATTCATGTTGACATTATCTATTTTTCATTAAATCTTAGTGGGTTTTGGGTGCCTTACAGGGTATGGATATACTCAACCCTGCATAGGCTATACCCAAACATGTCGTTTATTATGGAAATAAAAGGCTATTCAATTGAGATATAGGTGGACCTTGAGTTGGTGAATCATTTTTATCATAGAGTCTATGGAAGTGGGATGTGTGGTTAAACTAGTGGTTGCATGTTGAGACTATTTTTCCAAAATCATATCAGGTTGGTCCATTTTTTATTCATGTATTTTTAAAAATATACATTGGTTATGTATTGTCATACTAATTTAAATATTCTACGTGATATGCATGCATTTATTTTTCAAGTTCATTATTTTTCACCTTACTCTGGTATGTATAGATTTCTGTGTGTGGTTCTAGGTTCATTATGATATGGCCTCCCATATGTGGTTTATGCATAAACATTAGTAGTTTCCCACCTAATTCATTTTTGTGGATCTCTTATGGTGTCATGTTCAACATGTTGTTATCCCAGGTGGGGTACCGATAGGTCAGGACATAACATATTGGTGTCATTGAGTTGTGTACAAGGGATGATTATTGGAATAGTCGTCTTTTGAGGGTTGGTTTGATATTTAAATAAATGGTGTTTAAATGTTTTGAGTTTAGATCTCAGGACATGAACCTAGGGATAGTGTTATGTCTAATAAATTCATTAAATAAGATTCAGATAACCCTATTTTCAAATAAATACTACAGATTTAGGTTAAACAATGGTATATGCATAAAAAAATGGGTTTAGGTTATTATGTCTTTAGAGAGTTTTAATCCCAAATATGATCTTAATCATGTTATGTCTTTAGTATTTGTGGATTCAAACACAAATAAAATTTTCTAATATCGAGTGACTAGATCCCTATGAGTATCAGTTTAGTGATAAGTTATTAGTTTAGGGGACCATTTACGTGGTGTTACCTATGGCAGAATAGAGAGTTGAACTTATATCAATCGAGTAGTGATCATACTTTCCCAGGGTAATGAAGCTCGATGTGTAATTTATTTTTGGGAAATAGATCGAGAAAAAACAAGGATTATTAGGAATAGAGTTTTAACACACTTCCATATTTTGAAAAGAAGATGCTAGATTGGTTTTGGGGGGATTTAGGCCCACAGGTGGTAGAGGATAGGTCAGAGTATGTGGTCTAGGTATTTCTTCTCATCTGGACCCCTATAGATCAGACATTAGTACGCCCAATGTGTTTTCTTTTATGATTTTTAGGGTGATAGTGTATTTTAATGATGCAGAACAATGATGAAGAGACCCTGCTCTATGTTGAGTTTACGAATCCATTTTGAGAGGAGTAGGTTCTGGTGACTCTATGATCTATATTCATCTAAAATATTCTGTAAATTTTTTGTGTATTGTTCTAGTGTATAAGTACATGTTATGGTTTACCAAACTCACACAATAATCTAAGGACATGGTATATGCTTCACATTTCTAGAATATGATGTTTCAGGAAGGTCTACAAGGATATATTCAAGATAAAATTTCCTTATTTATATTCCAACATATATTGGAGTGCTGAAATGTTCCTTAATAAACGATGTATTTTTTATAGAGCAATAAAAAATGGTTGGTGTTGTTATTAGTCACTGAGAGTAGATACTTTTTCAGTTGGTGGATGACATCAGTATTTAGAATTTAAAAACACAAATAACTATCATATCCCATCTTAGTGAATTGGTTCACAGTTGATTATTCATAATGTGATTACAATCAGTTGATAGAGAAGTGATTTTATTCCTATGATAGATAAGGTCACATCACTAGAAATTTTCTAACCAATCTGTGGAAATGGAAACATATATTGTGGATGGGACACTAAGGATGATTTTGTTTCAAAAGCATGAGGAACAGATTATTTTGAGTCATGGTATTGAAATTTAGTTGAGATATAGGAGGTGGTGGTTGCTATGATCGGTTACCACCCCCTCTAATTGGTCAAAATTTATATTATAGAGCATACAGCCAGGTATATGGGTATTTGTATTTAGTATATGATTTTTTCCTAGAGGATCCAAACATGATTTTTGGAATGATATGTATCTTATTTACCTTAGATTAAGTCTTGATAAACACACATGAGAGCCATTCCAACTTAGCCAAAATCATTATATGCGAACATGATATACCTGTTGAGCCACTAACACTAAACATATGGGTGGATACTCTTACTATAGCTAATTTTGTGATCATTCTATTCTATATATTATGTGACTCGGCCCTTGGTGGGAAGAGTTAATCCTAGGACCATTTCATATGTATGATGTGACCATGTGATATATTGATTATATAGATGACTTATCTTCCATAAATTATCAAATTGACAATTTTCATCAGAAGATGAGGTGGAACCATGAATATAGGTCTATATCTTCATTAAATAGAATGAGGTTATTCCTAAAAAGGTATACTGGACTCATGTGTAGGATACTACCAAGGATCTCCTATTATTTGGAATGTTTGACTATTTGTGTTGTAGATCAAAAGGATGTTTAGTTTCCTACTGCTATAAAATAGTACTCAGACATCATTATTGAAGATTTATATTGTTTATTTACATATCAAGAGGTTAAATTATATATTAATATTAACTTATAAATGGATATATTATCTTCAGTTTCATATCAAACAATTCTAACTGAGTTTTGAGGGCTGAGGGTGTAGATGGAGAACCATTATAAGAAATTATTTATTATAATTTGTTTGTCCCAATGATATTCTCTAATATTTTTCACCATGAAGTTGCATGGGAGACTGAGATTATGTGTGTACTATCATTTATTTAATTAGGTGAAAATTATGAATAAATATCCAAAACCATGGATCAATTCCCGATTTTATCATTTGAAAGGGGTGATGATGTTTTAAAATATTAACCCAGGTAAGGATATCAATAGCTATGGGTCCGTGAGGAGTATATACTAAGGATCTTATTCTGATATCACTATAGTCATTATAAGTACCCATTTATGGCTTTTAGAGTGAAAAAATATACCATTAATGTTTATGAGAATCAAGAATCCGTTCTTTTATTATTACCTAGACTATCTCATAGTGGGGTATATCAATTAAATTATATTTTACTCGGCATCAAAACATAATATTTATGAGTACATAAGAATGTAATTGTAAATATTTGATGGTAATATATATATATATATAGAAATCTCTCAAAGTTTCTATCATAGATCAACTAGATCTATATTTTGGGACAAATTTTCTCAATTGAGGGCATATTCAAGGACCCAAGGAAGATTGATAAAATTATTTCTTGGGATGCATCCATGTATGTGAAAATAGTGTGAAACATCCTAGTATTTGATGGTTATTACATGATATTTATTCCATACATATCTATTATTAAAACAACTATGAATTACATAACCGAAAGTGGGAAAAAAAATTGGTATGAGATGTGATGGATCCCTTCGTGTAGTTTTAGAAGAGTTTGACATGTGCTCTCATCCTATGTGTTCCATAGGAACATGTTTATCCTACTATTTCTATGATTGTTTCAGAGATGTACTCATACACATGATATCCTAGAGGGGGACAATGATATACTATGAGAAAATTTTCCTAAGACCCCATGTGTAGAACTATGCAGCCGGTGACTTGGAATGAATGATGTGGTTTTTTATTTGTTGATTGTGTGACAATACCTTCATGGAAAGGGGTTTATTTTTTCCCACATCAAAAGTGTCTAAGAAGCATCCTCACCTAGAGATATCTTAATTAGAGTTTGTGGTGATAACAAGAGTTATTGAAGTATTAAGACTATTAGACAGTCTAGAATCCTTGAAAGGGGAATTTGGTGGTAGATTATCGTAGAAAAAAGCTTCATTCCTGGTTTCTATGATCCATGCTACCTCATTTTAGATATCCTCAATGGTTATGGATTGGCCAACATTCCATTGATAATTGGTTGTGACCCTTACAATTCCACATTAGGTGATTGGAACAAAGCTTGGAGAAGGTGTTTTGGGGATTTATATTAATATATATATATATTATATACTTCATATCAATTCTCCAAACGTGAGGATCATGTTATTTTATTTTTTGAAGAATTTGGTGACATTCAGATTTTTGGGAGTAGGTTCTGGGAGACAACTATATCTCTCTCTTATCGGTACATACGAACATGTTAAATAAGTTCTAATATCTCCATTGGTTTTAGTGGTGTAAAATAATATCGATATGTGTTGTGTATTACCACTCATGATTCCTTACAATAAATATTTAATGAATGATAATTAAGTTCTAAAAGGTTTTTTGTAATCCCTTTAGGTAACATAGTGGAATTTAGTTATCATATCTATCTATTTTGTAAAAGTAATTCCATGTTGATTATGATTTCATCACATAGTTCGGGTTATTTTTTATCAACTCAAGAAGTAGAATCATTTTATCACTATCAAAGAGTAGAGTGGGATAGAAAACGTATGATTATTGTTTGTAAAAAATATCACCCAACCACATGGATTACACATGATTATTTTCTCTAAATGCAATTCTCAATTTAAATCTGGGTTATAGTGTGATTTTTAAGACTATTTCAGGACTTATTTGCTGATGATCCAGTATTGTAACACATAATTTTATACTCAAAATAAAAAAACTATTCATGTTCTGGAGGATATGTTGAGAGATAGTGTTTTTGATTTTCAATAAATCTAGGAGGATCCGTTTGCACTGGTGGAGTTTTATATAATAATATTAATTATGAAACTATTAGCCTGATGATATTAAGGACCTTTCTGGAAGAAAATATTGGCCACCTTTGTACTAGTTTGAGTTGGGCGAGACAACACTCAAGGAATTGTAGTTAGTGCATGAAATGACTATGATGGTGAAGATCATTTAGGAATGGATGAGGATAACCTAGAGTAAAAAAAGTCTTATGATGAAATTTCTTTGAGGCCCCTACAGTTCGAGGAGGATGATCATGTGCTCATAAATGTATCATCTAAGTGTGTTATATAAATAATTGGTCAATAAAAAATCTATCTTTAAGGAAGATGATTCCATTCCCGATTCTCCATAGGGTTATAAGGATTCATACTATATTTAATTACCCTCGAAGATGGATCGTCTACACAACATCTTCCATATTCCATTAGAGAGGAGATATGATAAGGATCAAATAGACATTATTGAATTGGGATTGGTTAGTATTTAATTTTGTGGATCCATTGTGGAGTCACTAGTGGTGATCTTATATCAAGAAAATTTGATCATTCTAGGGTGATTGATTTCCCATGTACATTTATAATGGTAGAAGATGAATCTCAAGAAGGGATCATCATAGAATCTCAGTACCATCACCATTTTGAGTGAGTTGTAATTTTAGATATGAATTCTATAAATTACAAGATAATTTGACAACCACAGTTATATAGTTCAAAACCACTGATAATGTTTTTTAACACCCATCAAATTTTTTCTATTGGTGGTGTAATTATTAGTGGTCATTTAAACCACAGTGTAGAGAAATTTAATTTAATTTTAAACTGGTTATACTCATTCCTGTGTTAGGAGATATATTTTGATCATGTTCTTGGTGTAATAAAATAATGTCATCATTGATAATGTAATGTGGGTTTAAACTATGTTTAGCATAAATTTTTTTTTCATCATACCTTTAGTTGATGTATTGTCACAATATGATAAAAAATGAAATAAATTAGTTAATTTATTTATTTTAATTAATTTGATTAAAATAATTTTTACTTAAATTTCTATCACTAGTGAGTTATCAAGGGATTGATGAATAACATGTATGGAGTCTTTAAAAGATAGTGATGGAAGAGATCATTGGCGTTGACCTCAAAATTTTGGATTGATAAAAAAACTCATCAAAATTCTGTCTTGTCCTAAAAAAGTAAATTTAGATTCATTCTTCATCTGTGATATTTCCATTATTTTTTTGGATTTCTGTTTTTATGTTTTTACCTATAATTTATATCAAGGAGAATACAGATTTATCTCAAACAAACTAATCCTGAATTGATGATTGATAATCACATTTATTTATAATTTTGATCATAATTATATATTTGATAAAATTTTTAAATTAAACGATTGTTTTAAATATACTACACCACTATCTATTTGATTTCTATCAGTGAATAGGGTAAAATACAAAAATGGATGTTTTTCCATTAAATATCCATTTTAGGATTTTCTTCATCCATTTAAATTGTGTTCATCACCAGCATCTGATTGATCAATGGTTCAATCAACAACACAGACTTGTTTCATTATGATATCTATCATGGGATACATGGATTGAAATTATGAGATTTTTACATAGGATTATGGCATGATGGAGACATGATGATTATGAAGGAAATATGTTGGGGAATTTGATGATGTATATGTCCAGATGAATAATGCATGGATGGTATATGAGAAGATGGAAGTTTTTTTTATAATGAAGAATGTTCATAAATCGATATCCATTGATGCATGATGACGGTAAAATTGTCTTCTAGGAGTTATATGTGTGATTCATTGAATCTTTGATGAAGGAGGTGACAAATGTAAGAGACATATCATGAGTTTTACATTATAGAAAAAATGATGATTACATTGTGTGATGTTTTGAATAACACTCATTGTGGATCCACTAATATGCTGACTATGTGTGTTAAATATCACATGATCATGTAGATGAATAAAATTTCCGTGATACATACTCAGCTAGGTCAACATGTTCTATTGATTTCCTTCTTAAAGACTCATGTGGTTCCACAGACAATGTATTTTATGCCACACCCCATTTACCGTTAGTGGGAAATAGATCGAATAAACAAGGTACAACCTGAGTAAACTAATAGAGTTAACATACAATATAGACATACTACATATCAAGAACTTATATTTCCAAGGATTTGTTTTAATAAACATGTATTCCTCAACCATTATTCTTGGGTGGGATGATATCTCACCCATTGAGACTTGGATATTTTTTGGGAGTTGTATTCCCTCCCATAAATTCATGAGGCCAGGATTTTATACACTCATAATAAGAAATAATATGAAATTTTACACACATATATTGGGATGGGATCCTCTATATAAATAATATAATTTTCGCATATGTAAACCATTGAAGGTAGAATGATTACCTATAGTAGTTTTTATTTAACCCATAGTCAAGGGGAAATGATCCTCCAATATCAAATAGGAGAATGACTATCCAAGTTTGTATATATAAATGAATCAAAATCAGGGGATTTTGAGTTATCTATATGGTTTGGAACATGATAAAATACACTGGGAATTGTTATCATGTATTCATAATTCTATGTTCACTCGTATCCTTTACCTTACCGGTTGTTGCTTTTAGATGACATAGTCACTGATTATATACTTATTACTACTTTCATTGTGTGTTACTAGATATATACATCCATACTCAAACCAATATGGTCTTTTCCATAACATGTCTTATTTTCATTATATGATATGATATATGAAAAAGATATTAAATGACTTGGTGCATGTGGTACATAGTAGAACATAGAGGTTGTAGTTTTTGGACTTTTAGTTTGACTAGTGTTTGTGTCCAAAGATAACTTTTTCTCCTCTTGTTTGGTTATTCATTATATTTTGTTATTAGTAAGTTATTTTCCCCATATTACTTTTGAAATGTATTTTCACATTAATTATGTGATTATAGAGGTGTTGAATTATTTTATTGTTCTATATTTTTTGTTTTCATTTTAATAGTCTGTATGGAGATTTGTGTGTATGTGTGTGTGTTTGTGTTTTTATAGGTTCATTAGGATAAATACTACCATATATGTTCCATTACTTCTCTATGATAGTCATCAACATGTTGCCTATTGAATTTTGTATTTGGTTGTTACTTCAAGTATACATCTAATTATCGTGGGCCCTTTCCATGTTGGGAATTGACGACTAGTGGGGTGTGGGGGGGATATCATTGTTGACTATATGAGAAAGAAGTGGTGGTGGATTCTGGACAATTTGGGGGTGTTATTTGTATTAGGCAACCTTAAAAAAATATCCTAAAATATTACATTTATCCGCATTTATAATAAACATAGTTATATAAAATGAATTCATGTACATTTGTTAAAACATATGTAAATTTCTATAAAACTCTGAGGGGAATTTTCAAAAATATTCAAGAAATTTAAATATAGCCATATTTAGAATATTTTATAAATAAAATGATATTTAAAATGATTCATAATATCCTGTTAAATGAAAAATTAACTAAATTTATAAAAACTGCTAAATTATGACCCCACATTTCAATAACTTTTTATAAATACAGGTAAATTTGTTATGTATTTTTGAAACCATATCTAATTGAATAAAACTATAAAAAATAATGTTTTTTGGTGGAACTGAAATTATTTGATGAAAAAAATTAAATACAGAATGAATTAAATAGTAGATGGAAACTAGAAAGTAGTATTGGGAAGAGGAATGAGAGACTCTATGTGATTTATATTTTCTCTGATATTTCTATATAGTGATTCATATAAATTGATTTATGATACTATGATGTTTTTTTTCTATTTTTGTTGATGAGACTTCACACCTCCATTATTGAATAAATTTTTAAAATCAACAATGTAAAAGAGGATAGTAAGAACTTAAAAACATGAGGTGTTGTTACTTGTAATTAATAACTGTGGTTGATGCATTATGCATTACTGTAGATGTTTGAATATGATTATTTTGTTATAAATATATGAATGAAATAGTTATGGGATTTCATATTAAATAACAATTTGATGATATTATATTTATTGATTGTTGAGGATATTATTTACATCAAACCAATTAATTTCAAGTGAATTGTTGATAACTATATGTGCGATGATAGATGGGATGGATGTTTGATGATTATGTTAAATTTAAATGTATTGATAGAAAATGATAAATGGTTAATGGATGGAAAGCATAATTAAATGACGATGGTAATTGGGTAGTGAATGGGGATATTAAAGATGTGGATTTTGGAATGGTTTGTGAGAATGTTGGAATTGACTAAATCAAATTTATAGTAACATTAAATGTATTTTTTGAAATGAATAAAATAAATAAACTAGGTGGTTAGTGTGGATTATTGATGGGTAATATATGAATTATATGTCAATGAAATTAATGAATCATGTGATGGAATTAAATAAATCCGAGGAATGGTGTATGTGTTTTACATAATTGGATGATTAATGTTTCCATGAGATTAACATGGCATATGAAGTGTAATTTGGGTTAATGAAATGATTTAGATGTATGAGTTTTTTTATGTGTCTTATCTTGTTGAAATTTGTTTTTGATTTCAATTAGAATCGTGTTGTGAAACATGTTTCATGATAAATGAGTATGGGATTATTGTAAATTATAAATGTGTTATATATATGTGATATATTATCTACTGGAATACCCTATGGAGTGTTATATATAGTAGTACCTACATGTTATTGAGTGGTAAAATATGTACTAGAATAACCTATGAGGTATTGGATACTATATGAAATATATGGTAAAGTGGTATTTGATGTATTGGATGACCCTATTGGGTATTGGTAGTCGATGAACTAAAAGAACCTATAGGGTATTAATTGGTACATGATGTACTAGAATGCCATGTAGGGTATTTTTTTTGATATTTTGTGCTCTAGAAGATAACATACAAACATATTTATTTTATTCCAAATGAAAAGGAATGAAACAGAACCAAGAGAGACATACAAAATTAGAGGGGTCACATGGGTCTAAAATAATGAAGACGAATAGTATCCCCAACGACTAAAGCCATGAACTCTAGAGGAAGGGAGCTGAGACTGGAATATCATGAGATCCTATCACTCTAGTTGGCCATGGAAGAAAAAAAATCAGCAACTCTATTGCCCTCCTCCACGTATAAAGAACCTCTATTTGGGGTAAATGAGACTACAACACTTGTGAATAGTGTATGCAATGCACCAGGGTGTAATACCGTAGACTTGAAGAGCACGATGAATAACTGTGGAATATGTTTAAATGTCTGAGAGGGTAATATTCTTCTCACTATAGAGAGTAAGTCCAGTGAGCATATATTTTGCCTCCCCTTGAAGATAATTTCCAATTTCAAATAAGGTCGAAAACCCTAGAATTGTAGAACCAATATGGTCCCTGACGATACCACCACCACACATGACCCCCATCCCACAGGATCCATCTATGTTGAGTTTGATGTTCAAACTAGGTGGTATCCAACACACCCAGAATACGATAAGGTGTATCAAAGTGTTTATATGTGGTAGTATATAGACTCATTAAATAGTGATTATGAGAGGAAAATTTATAAATGATGTAAATTCCATGTTTTGATATATATTTAGAGGTTTTATTTTAATTTATATAGTGTTTAATGGTTGGGGATGTTCATTTATAGGGGGAATGATATTTATTCTCTACATATTCATGATACCCTATTATTATGATGATGAACCATATTTGGTGGGTATAAGTTAGGGATTTACATACAATGAGTAATTCAAGGGGTTAGTGACATTCATGTTTACATTACAATATCAATTTATTGTTGGAATGTGGATATGTGGTGATTATGTGAAATGATGTGGTCATGGTTATGTTCTCCTTCATTAAATAGTGGCTTGGTTGAGTGTGTTTTTTAATTTTAAGGATGATTGATGCTTCTTATTTGACTACTATAGCTTATATACCCTTATGAAATTTTTGATTCCTGATTTATTACCATGTATAATTTTTTTGCAGGATTATTTTTTGACTGTTTGCATGGGTTGGTTATTCCTCATTTTTTCTCTTGAAAATTCCATGAAAAAAATTAATAATTATTCTAAAAAAAGATCCTACTCTATAAATCACTATACTCTCCCCACCCTTGTAATATATGAGTTTTTTGGATATGTAATTTGATTCGAATCTATTGTTCAAGTATATTGGATGATGTTTTCATATGTATTGGTGTGTGGATTTTATCTTTCATGTATTCACTTGTTATTTTACATTTAACCTATGAGAATGAATTTAGTTATATAAAATATTGATTATGGAAAATAAATCCCTCAGTGTTGATTGTTGAATAACCACTTATCACTTGTCTATAAATTTTGTTATGAGGGTAACACCTTATTTACATGTGATTTATAAATCCTTGGTTATAGTCCCCAACCTATGGCCAATTGGATGATAGAATCTGGGGTAAAAATATCTTTTTCTCTATTTCTAGTGTATAATGGGAACCTTTGAAGGGAGGTAGTCATGATAGTATCATCCAAAATACTATCCTTTTTATTTTGGAAAAACACCATATTGGTTTTATAATTATTGATGTGTTTCATCTTGGGCATGACTACTATCACAATATAAGAAATCTTGATTTATACACCACCGACTTTAGACGATATTATAACATGAAATTAACTATATTACTACATTAAAATCTTATAATAATCTCCCATTTTTAATTAAAATTAATCTTATTTTTAATGTAATTAATTTGATTAGTACAGTAATGAAATTTTAAAACATATTCAATATAATTATTTCTCTAACTTATCTATTCCTTTTTTTGAATTCAATCAAATATAATATTTCAGTTATAACATTTTGAAACATATTATTCTATTATAAAATATGTATCATTTGGTTTCTTTTAATTTTTTAATAAATCTAATAACCTCTTCTTTTTAGGTGATTTATATCTCATCTAATCTTTCCCTTCAGTCAAATGTTTAGAGGCGTATTCCTTCATTACATTTTTTAATCATATTGGAAAGTAATATAATTATCATTGATACTTTAAATTAAAGAGTATGTTAAAATAGAAAAGACAATATTTGATCATTCTTTATGATTAATATAAATAAATTATGGTTATATAATTTTACAAATAAAACTCTCACTTTTAAATTTATGAATGGAGTTACATAAAATATAGTCCATCAAAATTCAAAAGAAAAAATTTATAGTTTTTTAGAAAAAGGGAAAATATGTTAAAAAGAATTCTTTAAAAAAAATTCAGTTTAATTAATAATCTATGAATTTTAAATTATCATATCATGTTAAATTTCATATACTTTTATACAAACATAATTTATAAAGAAAATACAGTACACTATATATATTATGTCTTTATAAAATGATGTTAACTCAAAACCATTCACATCATCAACTGTGATTATTTTATTATACCCAACAATATACACATTAATCATAGATAAATCATTATATTGATGATTTTTACTATATATTTTACTTGGGAAGTAAGTATAGATGTGATTTATCATTATTTTCCATGTAAAATGATCTCAATAAGTTTTGGTACAAGAAGCTTCCTAGAATATTGATGCATCCCTTATTACCATTTGAAGGGTATTTTACGGCTAGAAATATCTAGTGTAAATGTTTTTTTCATACAAAATGTAGAGTGAATTATACTATTAGATTATCAGTTTAATTATAATAAAATTTATATATTATTCATTCAGTTTTAAAGTATCAATATTACCATTTTATGAAATATATAAAATAATAATAATAGGTATTTCATTACATGACTACATTTTATTATATATTACTTACAATGACCCTCACATTTCTTACATAAATATTATATCTTATTGGAGGAATATTAGTTACATAACAAAGTGGTATATGCGAGCATCATATAGGTCTAGTATTTTTGGAAACATGGAAACGTAATAAACTAGATCATAGGAGACATACATCATCTCCATTTATGTAAACCATAAGTAGAACCCCTCTCTAACATATCATATATAATAACTTTGATCATAACATGGTGAAAATATTCATAAGAAATTTATTATTAGATGCAAAATATGGTTAAATAAGGGAGATATAAATGATCACATAAACATATATTTAGAAGAAAGGTATGGGAACATGAGAATGAAATTTTGAAAGCATACACTATATATCATAGATCACAAACTAGATTCACAAAATAATTATTGACAGTTCATTATACAAGAATCATAATGGAATCCAAGATTATAATAAATGAGAGAATAACATTAGCATATGAAATATATTTGTGACATACATAAACATATTATATCATTTTGTAAGTAGTCAATGATTAATTGCAAAAAAATTGTGGTAAATTATTTTCACCCCCCATACAATGATAGCTTTCATCATTGGATATCAATATTATCGTAGTGAACATGGTTCATTACTGAATATGGTTCACTACCCATTCCAATCATATTTATCTCAATATATATCCATCGTTACCAAATGCATGGGTGGGGGATATGGGTCTCCTCCATTATAAAATTAAATTCATACATGTGTGTGAAAAAAGATCAAAAATCATTCATTATTTCATAACACATGAAAATTAAATGGGGTTCATTATCATTTCATCATATTATAAACCAATAAAAGGAAATTGGTTTCTTAATCAATACATTATAGAAAAACAGGTTCAAAGGAAATGGGTTTCAAAAAAAATCTCTTCGTAAACATAAATCATATAGAAAAATAATAATTATTATATACATTGATTATATCCCCAATAAATATTATATAACATCAATATATGTAATCATTGATGGTAAATGATTCAAAAATATCACTTGGAACATTTCTTGAGTAAAATTTAATTTCCACTATGAAATCACTAATTCAAAATCCTAAAATCACAACTGTTTTGAAGAAAAAATTTATTTCAAAAAATTTATGGAAACTTTTAGGGTAAATTTTAAATCAATACAAGGTTATGGTGGTGGAAAATACCATTCATTCCATACACTTTAGAAAAATATTCATTTCATTTTTTGTAGAATTCCAAAAATACCTTTTTCAGATAATGAACAAAATATAAATTTTAAAACATTTTTTAAAATGTAAAATAAGGGAAAAATGACTCTAAAAAATTGGATAATATTAAAAACTATCATAAAATTATTATTAAAAAACAAGTTCATGAAAAAAATTGATTTTTTATGAATAAATAAATAAAGATGATTTTTCTTAAAAAAAAATTTCACCCTCTTGAGTAAATAAAGAGAAATAAATTAAAGAGAAATAAATATTATAACAAAATAAACATATTATAATAAAATTACTGAATTTTAATTAGAGATATATCATAATATTTCATCATCGAAATCTAAATCAAAAGCAATACTAATAATGAGTGAGATTATAACATAAAACCATTACGACATTAGTTAATTTTGAATTATAAGACCCGTGATAAAAAGAATATTATATTTATATTTATATAACCGTGCTTTTAAGAACAATAATAATAGAATAAATTCGTGGATAGATTTTAAACCATAACAAAATGAAATAGGTGGCGAATATGGCATCTCTCCCATAGAAATAAAAATGTGACAAAGATCACTTACCCCACGTATCAAATTTATTCACACAAATTAATAAATCATGTATAATAAACAAAGGTTTATAATAAATCTGTTATATAATAATAATAATATTTGTTATATCATATATGATTTACTGATTACCTATTATCACACATTTATTAAAAACTATTTGTTAAAATCACTATTTGAGGTGATAACTACTTTATTTTTCAAGTATGTTTTTGTTTGGTAGATTTGGTCCTTGTAAATTGATTATGGTTACATCATATAAAATATGGTAGTATTTATATAAGTTATATTTATATATATATATAATATATACATGGTTAGATTCATTCGTAACAGTTAGATATTGGAAAATAAATTTCAACGTTCATGGGGATGGTAAGACATACGTAAGCATGAATGCTGTTAAAATTTTCCCAATGGAAGGAAGGAATGAAAGTTAAATATTAATTCCCCAATAAAGAATATTTTTATAATAATATATATAACATATATTAATTAAAAATATTCTTATTACTTACTGTGTAAAGATAAAATGAAAAATGTTCCACATCACATAATGGAGGCAATAGTTCACACCTATGTTTAAGCGACAATATCATTTTATAACATATTGGATGGTTAGTAGGTATATATGATATTAAAATTATATTATTATAATTTTTTAATAAATACCACATATATATGTAATTTAAATCCCTAATTATAACCACATATGAGTGTCGGTGATAGGGAAAAAGTTACATCGGTCCGTGAGGTGGTAGTCCATTGTACACAAGACCGATAATGTTTTTCCCATATGATGGAAGATGAGATTGATATAGGTTATTCCATTAAAATTATAAAATATAAATTTATTTTAGATATATTTCATATTATATTATCATTGATGAAGAATATTTTATGGATGTTGAAGAATAAATAAAATGAAAATTCATGGTTATGAACTATACCTCTTATTTGGTGAACCCCTATCGGTTTACACCTAAAGCCTTCATAAGATGTTTCCTTGATAATGATAAGGCCTGTAGTAAGTCGGTAAGAAAGTAATGAATATATTTTAAATGGAATTAATAAACCAAAAGGATCTTTGGGGGGGGGGATTGAATTTTTTATTTCCTTTTGTAAGTGGAGGAAAGATACCTTGGAGATTACATGGAAGGTTCTCAATAGACAACAACATGATAATTTAATTCACAAGAAAATGATTCCAAATTACCATATATTCAAATTTTGGATAGTATAATGTCTAAATATTTTCGATCAATTGAACTTTGACATGATAAAATAGAAAACCTACCCAATTCATTTGGTTAAACCCCTGTAATTGTGTTATAACCTTAACTTCTGTAATTAATTTTCATTATTTTCACTATTTATTGTGGAAAAAATTACTTTGAAATTATTATATAATATTTAATATTTTTATTCAAAATATGGAATTTATTTTACCAAATTCATGTCACATACCTAGAATAATTTAATTTAATAGTAAATCTCCATCCATGGAAAAAGTTGTTTTTCAAAGGCAAAAGTATCATTATTCTAAAAAGATTTAATATAAAAATTGAAATTGAAATTGAGTAAAATAAAATAAATGTGATTAACAATAATTTTATTTAAATAATTTTTTTAAAAAAACATATTTAAAAAAATTTAAATTCTAAATTCTTTTAACGAAATGCCATTTTTAATAATATCTATATTTTTTACTAACCATCAAAAATTATTCAAGATAAAAAAATATAAAAAATAAACCATATTACTATTCTAAAATGTTGAGTAACAAATGAAATAAATTTTTTGAAATAAATTTTCTAATCTTTGAAAAATGGGTTTTATTATACTTTCACACAAAATAATGATAATCTTTTTGATGAGAATAAATTTATTATATATATATATATAATGACATTACATAAAATTATACACTTATTTATAAATATATTATACTTTTATAAAACCATTATACATAATTTAAATTTTATGATTATTTCTATTAGTTCTACCATGTTTAACATTTAGGTTATAAGGGTCATGTTTAAATAATAATATTAATAGTATATTGTGGTTCGATAAAACACAGAGTTGTGTGTATCACATGCAATCAATGAAATAAAATTTATTTTAAGGAATATAATTTTGGTAAAATCTTGTGGTGTTTCATTATAAAATCCTTAAAATTACTTTCTACCTCGAAACTGCATCACTTTAATAAAAATAACAAAATACAATTCAATATAATCATATCCTTATGTTTCCAAGTAGATTATTTAAATTGGTAGTTTTCCCAAAACAAATTGACCATGTGGTATTTCTATGTAACACTCTCTATATATGATCCAAAATCTAAACATGTTGTTCCCAATTGACATTTTCATGATCTAGTGGTATGACATTTGATTTTAGAACATGTTAATGACCAGGTAGGTATTTCTTCATGATAGATACTTGGAACACGTCATAGACGTGAGAGATGTTTGAAGGAATTTGTAGTCAATAAGTAGCCATATATACTCAATAAAGAGTATTCAAATGACCAAAATTACAAAATATTAGTTTTTAAATATTTATAAATCACGTAAAATTTTTATAAAGATAAATTAATAGAAACACCTTCTCATTAATGATAAATTCGAGATCGTGTTGACAATTTTATTCATAATTATTTTATAGAATGTGAGCTAACTAGATTTTTATTGAATGGATCTGACATTCACTATCATTTAATTAGTTCTTCTAGACCCTAACACATTCATTTCTCCAAATTCAACCCACCACATTGGAGTGATGTACTTATTTCTATAAAATATTTAATAATGAGACATCTAAATTCTCGAGTGAAAGATATTGTTATAAGAAAATTGATAGAGGAAGGTGATGAACACAAAAAACATTGAAATCCATTAAAAATATCTCAAAATATCCTCTAGGGTTTTAATTTTTCTTTCAGACTGAGCATATTTCTAACGATGAAAAGATTTACTAAAACATAACATCATATCCAAATCCCATTAAAGTCTTCATGAAAAAAATCATTATAATCCCTATATATCGATAAGATATAATATAGAAGGTACTCTAAGAAATCTCAAAACTTAATTATTTTATATTTTTAAAGGATGATCAAGGTAGAAATCATATTTTTTAAAAATGAAATGTGATTATTTTGTTAAGAGATAGACTAAAAACCATATAGAATTGTTCCCTTTAGAGGGTATAGATAGTCTAAAGACAAAATAAATTGTGTTGTTTCCAAATTTCTATTTTTGAATGGGTAATTGTTATAACATCCCATTATAAATTTTTCAATTATACATAACTCACTAAAATTTAAAATATTGATATACATTCTCTATAATATATCCCTTGATTCCATCACTCTATATATGATATTTCATATATGATTAAAAATTCGTATTGATAGGATGAATAGAGAATGATGAACTATGAGATTCCTATAGAATCTCCTTCTCTGAATCTAGTATAAAAGGAACACATAAATGGTTGTTGAACCCTACTACTCCATAATGATCTCGGTTAACCTTAGGAATATTTATAAAATTCATTGGTATCTCTACATCGCACATCACATCTTCTTTAATCTTTAAATGGACAGATTTATGAACACATATTTGTGGAATATAGTATTTCTCAACTTCCTTAAATATTTTTTAATCCCTCAGTTAAAAATCCTCAAATATTGAATATTTTGTGATCCTAATTATAGATAAGTTATAATGGTCCTTTAAACTCAAAGTATCAGCCACTTTTTTCAATTTTCCAGGTTTGTGCTGTATTAATAAGATATAATCATTGGTAAGATCCAAATATCATATCTTATGAATATAAAACATGTTCTATGTGAAATGGCACATTAAATATGTATGATTAATATATATATCACAAATTTCCCTATAAAAAAATTTCTCAATATCATTAATGAAAATATTAAAATAGATGAATCCAAATCAAGAGTTGTGTAAGTTTTTTCAGGAACCGTCAGTTATCATGAGGAATAACCTATCACAACATTATTTTTTCAAAATCACATGGTTATATCTAATATAAAACAAATTTTCCTAAATGTAACACAATATTTATATGTCACATCATTTAAAAAATATTTCCTATCAACCGATACATCTTTTAGGATAGAGGTAGGTATTTCACCCATACCCCCCTTTATTTGTTGGTTCAAGCACTATGACCTTTCCAAATGTAACCTATTGTCCTTTTTAACAAATATAATTTAATATAATTCTTATAAACATATTAAAAATATGATAGAAACCCTTAAAAATATCCTTAATCATCTAAGTTAATATATTACCTAAAGTTTATGAATACCATCAATATTATAAAAAATCATTACTCCTCAAATAAGAAATTTTTTTAACTTATGAGTTACATATACATTATTCTAATAAAACAACTCAAAAAAATTCTATTAATCGCAGTGAAATTACATCACTATGAATCTAAAAGGTGTATCTTGGTCATTATTCTTACGATCAAATATAAAATCATAATCCCATGATGGTATCCATAACTTTTAATTTAATCATTCATCAAGACATATAAGATTCCAAACTTAACATATTTCTTATATGTTCTATAATTATTGTAGGAAAATGCCATTGGTAAAAATAAATCTACAACATAAATATTGAAGGCCAAATGATCAATTATTCTATCCTTTTATTTATAAGATTTGATATAATATAGGTCCTTCCTTGGTTTATGGTGTAACCCATATTTTAGAGCATTGACTAAAATGATTTCCGAATTCTCTACATATACGAAATTCAATTATTGGATAATTTATTTTATCTATAAACTTTTTTTCAACATAAGAAAAATCCTAAATTAATTTAGAGATATTCATCTATGTGATTATTACCACATCTGTGACATGTAAGAATATGAATATTCATTCCTATATATTTTGTACCAAAAAAACATTCATAAAATTTTATCATACATTTATTTGATCAGTTAGGAATCTTGCCAAATTTCATGTTGTTAATCATATTCCATGTTACATTTTTATGAATAATAAAATTATCTTTATATCCATTCAACACCCAATTTAGGTTCTCATTATCATAAAATTTTCCATCACATTTCGTGTTATGATTATTACTAAAGGTTCTATACATTGAATAAAACTAAAAAGACTACTGTGAGTAACAATAGTCATAGTTGGAAACCACATAATAATGAAAATTTATTTATAGGACATCCAAATCAGGACACGTTATTTCAAATATATGATTCTAGAGGTTTAGAAATTATCATTCATAGTAATAAACTATTTATATAGTTTTTTATTGTTCATTTAGAGTTTTTGGATTTTAAGAAAATATACGCTCGGTGTGTTAAACAAGGTGGGTAGTAAGGACCATTGTTATTCACCGGGGGACGATTGAGTCAAATCCAAATGGAGAATATTTAGAGTTATTATTTTATGTTACAAATGTTCCAGATCGACATCCACATGATGTATGAATACATTGATGTAATTTCATATAAGCCTCTCTCTATGTCATTTAAAAATAAATATAGAAAATTTTAATAAACATTAAACTATGAATATACTGATCCCTTGGGTTATCACAAATATTTTCTCATCTTATTTTATAAAGGTCAATGAAAAAATGATCTAACAAAAACTATAATGGCCTTGTATTTTTGTACATAGTTGTTACATCTTATTACATAAATATTAATTATAGTATAAATTGATCCACTACAAAAACCTATATGATATGTATCTTTGAAAACATGGAAATATTAATAATCAGTTCATAAGTTAATTATATCATCTCAAAATATGTTTTTCGTAATAAGACACTTCTAAAATATATAAATCTTAATATCTTTATTCATATCTTAGTGAATGAAAATATAATAAAGTGTGAGATCATATGCTAAGTGAGGGTAATCAAGGGAGATATCTATGATAATTAAATTACATGAGCATAAAGGTATGAGAAAATGAGAATAAAATATGAAAACCACACACTGTATATCATTGGTCATATAATCTAGTCATGGTCTAAATTATGGCAGTTTATAAGAAATAAATAAAAAAAGAATAAATTAATGTAGTCTATAGGAGCATAAAATTGGCATAGAACATATATATTTTTTCATACAGAAAAAAATATATTATCATTTATTTAGTAGTCAAATATTGCTTCCAAAACAATTATAGTGGATTGGGTTTACTCCCTAAATAATCAATGTAGTTGTTTTTACACCCAATACTATCATAGTGATCAATGTCCCTTGAAAAATTTGGTTTACATCCCATTAATTTCCTTTTTTTCATGATATATGCATCTTTAGACAATGAATTGGAGAAAGTTATATGTATAACCAATAACATAACAAAAATCATACATACGTGTTGCACAAGATCATAAATAATTCAACACCTCATGACCCATGAAAATGAAATGGGTTTTATAATAATTTCTTCATTTTATAACCCATGGAAAGGAAAATGGATTTCATAATCATTTCATTATAGAATAATCCATAGCTAATAAATGGGATTCATAAAGATATTTTCATCATAAACATAACCCATACTTAGAAGGAATAATTAATTATTAAATTGATCATATCCCTATTAAATCCAAATAAAAATCATATGATGTCATCCTAGATGGGGAATGATTTTAATATATCACATTGACAATTTATTAAGTAAAATATCCTTTCTAATTTGATATAATTTATTTAAAATATAATATTTACCCAAATTCTAGGGAAAATATTTTCCTTGAAAATAACATTGGAAACATGTGTGGTACGCTTTAAATCATTGATTGGTCAAGAAATAATAAAATAATATTCATGTTTTAAATGTTAAGAAAATGATATATTTCATATTTTCTATAAAAATTAAAAAACAACTAATAAAAAAATGGAAAGATAATTATATTTTAAAAAAATTTCAAAAATTAAAACTATGATAAAAATATAATTAAATATTGATTATTAAATGTTAGAAAGCATCCTTAATTTTTTTATAAAACATGTTTTTGTAAGAAATATAATATTTGTCCAAGGAGATAAATATATTTTATTTCCCTTAATAAAATTAATTTTTCACCTAAATTCTTAAAAAGAGGAAATTGAACGGTAAACATTTATTCTTAAGAAATAATTATACGAGAATTAAATTCATGTGTTTATTGATGGATTTATTATAATATATTTTCATTATAATATTAATAACAAAAATCCTAAAATACATTATACTATAATAGAAATATTTGACATGTGATATGGTTTTGAAGAACGAACGAATGTTATTATTAAGGATAAACAAGATATACATACACATGAGTAATGTTCCAATTTTCAATGTTCATTATAGAGAATGTTTGTAATTGTAGTATTTCCAAAATAAAAATTATATCATAATTACAATATTTTTTAATTATATACACTTATATATATCATTCATGTGATGTGGTGGCAAAAAAATAATAATCACATCTCTTTGAGGAGGACGTAATTAGCATATCTATGATTTTTGTAATCACATTTACATTGATTGAAATAGGAAAATTATATGTTTTATTTCCAGAATGTTATTTTTGTCATTAATATAATATATATTTCATTTATATCATATATTTTTATCGAACCATTACTTAAAAAATTCCCTATAATAGGTGAACAAATAACATCACTTTGAGGATACAATAGTCCACTAATCAAAAATAGATATTATATCATTTATAACAAATTGAAACCATGAAGGTATGGCTTATATAATAATTATAGAAAATATATAAATCATAAATAACATATATAAAATATAAAAATGGTATTTCCCTCACATAGAACATATATTTATATTTATACAGATGTTTTTAATTTTTTTTAACTCTTATTATTAATAAACTTGATCTTGTTTTAATCATTTTATAACTTTTGGTGAGTTGTGATCTTCTGTGTAAAAGTTAATTCTAGACACTTAACAGTTTTATGTTGCCTCTGTATTTTCAGAATTACTCATACAATTTTCATCCAATTCATGTGATACTTTATTGGTTGGATGACATGCTTCACGGGATACAAATATTTCCGTTGGACCTACAACCAATTTGTAGTCCACCAATTCAAACAAAATCAGTCAATGTGAACACATAATCAAGTTGGCATAATGGACCATGCCTAATTCTATTAGTCATATCTTCGGCTACCGACCATATTGTGGGATTATTCTAGATTTGATCGAAATAAAACCCCATGATGATGATTCATATTAAATTTCAAGGATAAATTATTTAATTAAGTCCACCATTAAAACAGTCAAAGTAGGGTCGATAGAATACTGTTTGTAGGATTGAATAAGTCAGCTCTCTTATTTCGGCCATATCTTCTTTCACTCTACAATAATTGCTCTAAAATTTAAGGATAGATATCCAAACCCATACCTCACATCCTTTAAAAAGTTACCTACATATGTTTTAGCAATATGGTTGGAGAACCGAAGCTAATCCTCTTACCAACAGATTCGGGAGGATATTTTTTTTCTTCTTTTAACATATTTTATTTCATTGAATTTTGTAAAGTATACTACCTATACATTATTATAAATTACCCATACCATAGTGGATAAAATATTATGAGTTATTTGGGAAGGTTAGGTTTTCCATTTTTTAATGTTTGAGTTCATGTGCTGAATTGTGTGAAATGTTTTCTCTATTCTGCAATGTTTGTTTCAATTTGTAATAAGATTTTGTATTATCTTGTGTGATTGTTTTTTATTTTATATTATGTCTTTATTATTTATTTTTTAATTACAATTGTATCCCTCTCATGGTTCTGGTATATATTCTATGGAATATATTAGATATTAGAGTTGAATAAATTGTCGATCATTGTTACTTGGTAGAGTTTTAGTGAATATTCAAGATTTTTTGAGATAAACATGACCCGATCAGAAATTGATTTTTTAAAATGAGGTAATTCTATGCAACTCTTTCAAAAAATTATAGAGAGTACACCAAAGTAATATATTGTTAAGGTTTACTCTCACCAACAACATTGCACTATGATGTGAAAGGAAGAGATTGTAAAAACTCACTTTAATCAGCTTAACCGAAGTAGATTATATTAATTGAAACTATGATATCATTTCAATTGCAAAACGGAACACTACCTGATCACCTAATTCATATAAATTTTTTAATCAAATTTTTTGTCTATTTATTTTAAATATTTTACTTGATTTGTTTATTTTGTTTAGTTTTTTTTCATTTCCAAAAAATATAAAAAACAACCCCACTTCATTATCAAATTCAAAGTGACATATGTGATTTTTGAGAACTCCTTTCTAGAGAAAATCAAGGTTAACCAGTATACTATATTTTAACATAGTAAATAATATTTTCCACACCCCATGAAAGGAATGTGACATATTATGGAACTATATCAGGGGATTTAGAGCAACAATTAGAATATAACTATTTGTTTCTTTTTTTAATGTTAAAATACATATTTCCCTAATGTTTTCAAATGGTCTTATCTTTAATTCAGGGAACAATTACCCACAAGTGGAACAAGAATATAAATTCGGTTATAATATAGTTTAGGTACAAGAACATTGAAATGGAATTGAGAAAATAGAGAACAAATTAGAACATGCATTGGAATATATCAGTGCATTGATGGAAAAACCAAAACCTATGTAAGAACATGAGGATGCCAAGAAAGAATAATTTCTTATTGAGCTACATGTTGTCACGACCCACCCTCGGGGCCCGTGCCGTGACTACCCCAAGCCCGCCTTCCATAGGCCAGGGGCTGGCGACTAGCACCAAGGCGTAAATCCCATTAAAAATGGAAGGCATTGCCTTTGAAAAGTAAACAAACACCATAGAGTAAGCAAGCGGAAAAGTAAAAACTAAGTAAAAACAGAGTACAACTGAAAGTGCAGAAAAGTAAATGGGCCAGTATACAAACCCAAACTGAAAGTAATGTACAACTCGAAAGGGGAAAACAGCAACTGTAAAGTAAAAGCCGCTACACCGAGCTGTCCACTGGAGATCCCACCTGAAGGATGGGTACAGATAGCTCCACTGCTCCACGGGTCCCATCGTCCGCTCCGAGTACGTCCCACCCAGTGGTCCACCTCCAGGTACCGTCCTGCTCTGTAAGCCTCGGCCAAGATCAACGCTGTCCATCGTCTGCAACCAACACAACGTAGTGCAGGAATAACCCGTGTAGGGGTGAGTATAAGCTACTTAATAGGGACCCCGAGACCCCCGTAGGGCTCCCAAAATCCACAAAGGATAAACCACAAAGGATTGGTGCAAACACGAAGTAACAACCAAAACTGCTTAGGTGTATGCCCATACATATACCTAAGTCATCAATTCCAATACCCTCCAACCTCCGATCCCAAGTACAACTCAGTCCTCACAGGAAAGTAAACGTATTCCACACAGGAAAGCAAAATGAAATCCACACAAGATAGCACAACACAATCCACACTGGAAAGCAATAGGATTCAGCTCACAAAGGTATACATCATCGAAAAGGCGAAAAAGGTGATCAGACATAGATACTGAATCATCTAAGCTGGGACCCAGATAGGATACAAGACCAGCCGTCCTCATTGTTTCATTTATGCTGGGACCCACATAGGATACAAGACCAGTTGTCTTCATTGATTCATCTATACTGGGACCCACATAGGATACAAGACCAGTATTGAATCATCTAAGTTGAGACCCACATACGATACAAGACCAGCACAGCTAGGACCCACATAGGATACAAGACCAGCTGTCTTCATTGATTCATCTATACTGGGACCCACATAGGATACAAGACCAGTATTGAATCATCTAAGTTGGGACCCACATAGGATACAAGACCAGCTGTCTTCATTGATTCATCTATACTAGGACCCACATAGGATACAAGACCAGTATTGAATCATCTATGCTGGGACCCACATTGGATACAAGACCAGCACAGCTAGGACCCACATAGGATACAAGAACTGCTGTCTTCATTGATTCATCTATACTGGGACCCACATAGGATACAAGACCAGTATTGAATCATCTAAGCTGGGACCCACATAGGATAAAAGACCAGCACAGCTAGGACCCACATAGGATACAAGACCAGCTGTCTTCATCGTCGCAGTCCACTGAGGATCCCTGCTCAATCGTCGTCGTCACAGTAGCAGTCGTAGCCAGCACTAGGGTTCTCGCATACAGCAAGCTCGTTCAAGAGGGTCCGCTCAACGAGCCGAGAGGCTGATACATCAACTGTCACATAGTCCAGAGTTAATGTATCCAAAAGTTATGTATCGTCAACAGAAACTCAACGCAACAAACGGCACGTCAATCGGACACCCGGTCTGAGAGTTATTAGCTTTTTCGTCCCAGGGCCCGGTTAGTTTTTAAGGAAAAACCAACCAGATTGTACTCCAACTGCATCCAAACCTCGGGCGGAGTATGCCAAAAGATCTGTCTCACTATGTGGAACTCAACAAAGCTGACGGCACGTCAATCAGACGTCCGTAGCTCAAGATATGAGTGTTTCCGCTCCGAGGGCCCGGTTGGTTTCGTGTACGAACCAACCCGGCCAAACTCAATGTTCTCCAAAACCTTGAGTGTAATATACCGAAACGACCATCTCGATCCAAGGATCGCGTTGCTGCAGACGGTTCATCAATCAGAGGTCTACAGCTCAAGATATGAGTATTTGACAAAAAACCGTCCAAAAACAGGGGGTCCGGGTCCGGGCCGACCCGGCCCGACCCCCTGGGTTGGCCCGAACCGGGTCGACCCGACCCAAGTCCGACCCGGCCCGGCCATGGCGTGACCCGTCCCGGCGCGGGGCAGCCCGGACAGGCGTGGCCGGTCCGAGGTCTGCCGCAGCGCGATAGCAGCTCAGCCAAACGGCCGAGCGTGTGAGGAAACGGGGGGGGGGGGGGCAAGCCCTCCCCGTGTAAAGAACAGCGCCCCCCCCCCCCATGTGGGGGGCCCACTCCATGCCGCCTCCGGGGGTTCAAACCCCCGGGTCATCAGGTAACGGCTGGCCGCATGGCCAGCCGATTAATTCCAACGCGGGACCCAAAAAGGGTCCCGCCCCTTGACCTCCGCGGCCGGCAAAGCCGGCCGCCTTTCTGACCGCCGCGGCGGGTTCTTTTGGTGGCGCGCCACCGCCGCCGATTGCCGGCGCCGCCGCTCCGGGGTGACGTGCGGCCGCCGCCATCGGTGGACCACCGGACGCGCTCCAGTGGTCCGTTTTGCTTGCAATCTTCGTCGGTGGCCCTCCTAGAACATGTTCTTCAAGACGGATCCCTCAAAACATCAATTCGGATCCACATGCTCGTCACCATCAATCCGCGATTCAACAACAAATTGCGGAGGGTTGTCGGGCCGTGTTCGTTCGGCCCGCACCCACCGCGTTAAGTGCTAACAGTTGGAAAAATTAAACACTTGTTCCCAATAATTTATCGAGCACAACTTTAATTATCTAAAATTTAGCCAACTACCAATAATTCTTCCGTAATGAAAATATTCTTATCCCATGAATAAAACATGCGCGGATCAACTAGAAAAGTGTGTGTGTTGATCCACGTTCTTTTTATAAGAGAAATAAAGATGGAAAGAATGTAGTTCTTTCAAAAATACATCCCTACCTTAAATTCAAGTGCGGAGCACGTCAACAAACCGCGGAAGACAAACGTCGCAGAGGTCGGGCGTCGTGGTAATCGTTCGTCAATTCCGTTGACGAAGTGGTAAGTCTGAAGAGGTACGTCATTGGTGAATCTTCGTAAGCCGACGAAGAAAAACCGAGGAGGAAGCGGCGTTCCCTTTCGTTGACACGGAAGGCGTCGTCGATCTTCGGAAACAAACTGGCTACGAAAAAGATAGGAGTGGCGTTCTTCGTCAGAGCTTGAGTGTTCTTCGTGTTCTTCGTCAAAGTTCGAAGAAGAAGAAGAAGAAGGAGCTCTCAAATCCTCTCAAGAGAAAAGGAAACCAACCCAAAATAATAAAATAAGCTTAAGCTTATTTTATTACACAACCTTCCTCTTAGAATTTCAAAGGTTTGAAATTCAAAACAACCCTCCTCAATTAATTAAACCAAGTTGTCAAACATTAATTGAAATGGGTTAAAGGGGAGTTTTTGAGAGAAGTTGAGGAGTTGGGGTTCGTGTGGGCCCCAACAAACTTAATCCTCCCAAGGGAGGTTTAAGTGGATGTGGGTCCCACCCCTAACTTCCTTTGGGAGAAAATAACCAACAAGATAAAAATAAAAAGTGTTTCCACATTTTTATTTAACTTCTTATAATTTCTCCCAAAACTAACTTTCATTCCACATAAAACAAAACCTCGGAAAAGGTCTCTTTAAGCAAAAATCGGCGGTGTGAGTTCATCGGTGCCCTCAGAATTCGATTCCAGGCACCGGTTAAAAAGTTATAAATTCCCGCTCGTTCGTTCACTGAACGTAGCCGAGCCAAACTTCGGAAATTGATTCCGGGCACTCCGGGCCTCGGAATCAGGTGCCGTCAGAAACTGCGCTCTTGTAAAATTCCAAAGAAAATTAAGAAAAAATTTTCATTGAATTTTATGGGTCATTACATTACTCCCACCTCAGGGCTTTCCATCCCCGTAAAGCATCAACACAAACTAGGGATACAAAGGCGGTATTGAGCACGCATCTAAGCCTTCCGCTCCCATGTGCTCCCTGGAGATTCTCGTGCTGCCATCTGATGCACACTAGAGGAATCGACCGTCCACGTAGGACCCACTCCTGTCGATCCTCGATCTCCACCGGGACCTCCGTAAAAGTCGCCCCATCGTCAACGTCAAGCTCCCCATGGTAAATTATGTGCGTCGGGTCGTGCACGTATCTCCTCAGCTGAGATACGTGGAAGACGTCATGCACCCGGTGCAACTGAGGTGGTAGAGCCAGGCGATAAGCCACCTCACCAATCCTGCTGAGGACCTGGAAAGGCCCGATGAAGCATGGAGACAACTTGCCGCCTTGGCCAAATCTTTATAATCCACGTCGTGGTGAGACACGCAAGAAGATGTGGCCGCCATCCTCGAACTCCAGTGGCCTCCGCCTCCTATCAGCGTATGACTTCTACCAGCTCTGAGCTGTCCTCATCCGCTCCTGGATGACCTGGACCTTCTCTGTCGTGGCCTGGACCATCTCCGGTCCCACAAGAGCTGCTATGATTTCTTATTTGCCGATTAAGAGAAATCTGGTCTCATCCCTTGGATGAGCCACGTTCTTTTCCTAATACAGTCAATCCGGCATGGATGATACTAATCCATACCAAGGATGACGTCATAAGGCCTCGACGCTAATACCAAGAGATCCAACCCTTACTCTTGCCTCCAAGGGTTGAGTCACACTGTCGGCATCAGTGTGTGGTAACTGGGTATCCTCCAGTAGATGTCTCACAAGTGAGGGTCAAGTCAACAGTCAAAACTGGAACCTCTTAGTAACAACACAAAAGAGGACAAGAATGAAAACATCACAAAGGTATGCGTCTTTTATTATTGCAGCTCATAATACCAAGAAGGTACACAATAGCAACAAGGAACTAGAAGTACAAAGGATGTATCCACTAGTTCCGCTCTTGTCCATCTGCTCCCAGAGCTCCATGATCGAAGGCCTCAGCTACATAAAGCTGAGCTCTCCCATGTCCACCAACTCCCTGCGGTCGGGGTGGACCTCCTGGTGGTGGTGGTGGAAACACCTCGAAGTGTCTCCCACCATTGGCTACTCGGCCAGCTCCTCTGCCTTGTCCGCCTGTACCCTGTAGACCACCGTGGCCGAATCTCTATCTGGGAGGTCCCTCTACCTCCAGGTGCTCATCTGTAAGACGAGTCGGGCAGTCTCGAGCCATGTGGCCTCGCCCACTGCATGCGTAGCAATGCTTGCCCCTCGCGTAGCTGGCTCTCCTTCGGGTGCCCCGCACAACCGAATCTTCATCCTGTGACTGCCCATCTGATGGTCTGGCCCGCTTGGACCTCTACTTCACTAGTCTACTGCCAGCTGCAGAAGACCCTGCTACAGGCCATCCTACGGAGGGCCCTGTCACTGGAGCCTGCTCGGCGAGAAAACTCTCCACTAGAAGGGCTCTCTCCAACACCTCTGCCTGTGTTGGAATGTTGAGGGAGATCATCGAAGCCCTAATCTCGTGCCTCAGTCCCTGCTTAAAGGTCCGGGCCCGGAAGAACGGGTCTCGTACCATATCTGTGGAGTAGCACAAGAGATCAGTAAATCTCGACAAGTACTGGGCCACTGTCATACTGCCCTGCCGTAGCTGTAGCAGCTCTTGGATGCGCACCGCATGGAGGGTGGCTGGGATGAACTCGGAGCAAATGATGCTCTCAAAGTCCTTCTAGAGAAGAGATGTCTCGTCGTGCACCTGGAGCATCATGCTCCACCATCTGCCTACTGCCGCGTATAGGAGGCTCACTGCGAGGATCACCATGAGGTCTGCTGGTGTCCTCACCAACCTGAAAACTCGCACGACCGCCTCCAGCCAGTCCTCGGATGCTTGGGGGTCCGTCTCCCCACGAAACCTGGGGGGTCGCTGGCGCTGGAACTCATGCAGAGCTCCAAGGCGACGTGCATCGCCAGCGGTCGTGGCGGGAAGCATCGGTGGCTCGGCGGATAAAGGTACCGCCGGTGCCTCTGCTGACAAGGAGCTGTGCACCGAGGCCTCGTCGCTCAGTGGGCTGTCGTCACGCTCCACTCTCAGAACCCTAACTGACTGCCGTCGTGGGGCCATCCTGAAAAGGAATCAGGTGGTCCACAGTCAAACAGTATACCTAGTGAGCAGATATAAAGTAATCACAAATAAAACTTTGAAACACACACGCAATCAATGTTTTCGTGCATTAAGTCGGAAATCAGTAGTCAGGGTCCTGGTGTACGGATACGTCGGTCGCCGCACTAACACTGGACTCCCTGGTCTGATAACCACACTCAATACACTAAACATTATTACTTCACATAGAAAAGATTAGAGTTCTTGGTAGAACCGAACTCCTCTGATACCAATTTGTCACGACCCGCCCTCGGGGCCCATGCCGTGACTACCCCAAGCCCACCTTTAATAGGCCAGGGGCTTGCGACTAGCACCAAGGCGTAAATCTCATTAAAAATGGAAGGCATTGCCTTTGAAAAGTAAACAAACACCATAGAGTAAGAAAGAAGAAAAGTAAACACTAAGTAAAAACAGAGTACAACTGAAAGTGCGGAAAAGTAAATGGGCCAGTGTAGAAACCCAAACTGAAAGTAAAGTACAACTCGAAAGGGGAAAACAACAACTGTAAAGTAAAAGCCGCTACACCGAGCTGTCCACTGGAGATCCCACCTGAAGGATGGGTACAGATAGCTCCACTGCTCCACGGGTCCCACCGTCCGCTCCGAGTACGTCCCGCCCAGTGGTCTACCTCCAGGTACCGTCCTGCTCTGCAAGCCTCAGCAAAGATCAACGTTGTCCGTCGTCTGCAACAAACACAACGTAGTGTAGGCATAGCCCGTACAGGGGTGAGTATAAGATACTCAGTAGGGACCCCGAGACCCCCGTAGGTCTCCCAAAATCCACAAAGGATAAACCACAAAGGATAGATACAAACACGAAGTAACAACCGACACTGCTTAGGTATATGCCCATACATATACCTAAGTCATCAATTCCAATACCCTCCAACCTCTGAGCCCAAGTACAACTCAGTCCTCACAGAAAAGTAAACGTATTCCACACAGGAAAGCAAAATGAAATCCACACAAGATAGCACAACACAATCCACACTAGAAAGCAATAGGATTCAGCTCACACAGGTATAAATCATCGAAAATGTGAAAAAGATGATCAGACATAGATACTGAATCATCTAAGTTGGGACCCACATAGGATACAAGACCATCCGTCCTCATAGTTTCATTTATGCTGGGACCCACATAGGATACAAGACCATTTGTCTTCATTTATTCATCTATACTGGGACCCACATAGGATACAAGACTAGTATTGAATCATCTAAGCTAGGATCCACATAGGATACAAGTCCAGCACAGCTAGGACCCACATAGGATACAAGACCAGCTGTCTTCATTGATTCATCTATACTGGAACCCACATAGGATACAAGACCAGTATTGAATCATCTATGTTGGGACCCATATAGGATACAAGACCAACACAGCTAGGACCCACATAGGATACAAGACCAGCTGCCTTCATTGATTCATCTATACTGGGACCCACATAGGATACAAGACCAGTATTGAATCATCTAAGCTGGGACCCACATAGGATACAAGACCAGTATTGAATCATCTAAGTTGGGACCCACATCGGATACAAGACCAGCACAGCTAGGACCCACATAGGATACAAGACCAGCTATCTTCATCGTCGCAGTCCACTGAGGATCCATGCACAATCGTCATCGTCACAGTAGCAGTCGTAGCCAGCACTAGGGTTCCCGCATACAGCAAGCTCGTTCAAGAGGGTCCACTCCACGAGCCGAGAGGCTGATACATCTACTGTCACATAGTCCAGAGTTGATGTATCCAAAAGTTCCATATCGTCAACAGAAACTCAACGCAACAAACTTCGCGTCAATCGGACGCCCGGTCTGAGAGTTATTAGCTTTTTCGTCCCAGGGTCCCGGTTAGTTTATAAGGAAAAACCAACCCGACCGCACTCCACCTGCATCCAAACCTCGGGCGGAGTATGCCAAAAAATCTGTCTCACTAAGAGGAACTCAACAATGCTGACGACACGTCAATCGGACGTCCGTAGCTCAAGATATGAGCGTTTTCGCTCCGAGGGCCCGGTTGGTTTCGTGTACAAACCAACTCGGCCAAGCTCAAAGTTCTCCGAAACCTTGAGTGTAATACACCTAAATTACCATCTCGATCCAAGGATTACGTTTCCGCAGACGGTTCGTCAATCGGAGGTCTACAGCTCATGATATGAGTATTTGTCCGAAAACGGTCCAAAAACGGGGGGTCCGGGTCCGGGCCGACCCGGCCCGGCCAGGGCGAGACCCGGCCCGGCGCGGGGCGGCCTGGACCGGCGCGGCCGGTCCATGGTTTTCCACAGTGCGACAGAATCTCGGCCAAATGGCTGAGCGTGTGAGAAAACGGGGGGGGGGGGGGGGGCGAAGCCCTCCCCGTGTAAACAACAGCGACCCCCCCCCCCATGTGGGGGGCCCACTCTGTGCCGCCTCCTGGGGTTCAAACCCCCGGGTCATCAGGTAACGACTGGCCACTTGGCCAGCCGATTAATTCCAACACGGGACCCAAAAAGGGTCCTGCCCATTGACCTTCGCGGCCAGCAAAGCCGGCCGCCATGCTGACCGCCGCGGCTTAGCCGCGACGGGTTCTTCCGGCGGTGCGCCGCCGCCGCCGATTGCCGGTGCCGCCGCGTCGGGGTGACGTGCAGCCGCCGCCTTCGGCGGATCACCGGACGCGCTCCGGGTGTCCGTTTTTCTTGCAATCTTCGCCGGTGGCCCTCCTAGAACATGTTCTTCAAAACGGATCCCTCAAAACATCAATTCGGATCCACAGGCTCGTCGCCATCAATCTGCGCTTCAACAACAAATTGCGGAGGGTTGTCGGGCCGTGTTCGTTCAGCCCGCACCCACCGTGTTATGTGCTAACAGTTGGCAAAATTAAACACTTGTTCCCAATAATTTATCAATCACAACTTTAATTATCTAAAATTTAGCCAACTCCCAATAATTCTTCTGTAACGAAAATATTCTCATCCCACGAATAAAACATGCGCGGATCAACTAGAAAAGTGTGTGTGTTGATCCGCGTTCATTTTATAAGAGAAATAAATATAGAAAGAAAGTAGTTCTTTCAAAAATAAATCCCTACCTTGAATTCAAGTGCGGAGCATGTCAACAAACCGCGGAAGACAAAGGTCGCGGAGGTCGGGCGTCGCGGTAATCGTTCGTCAATTCCATTGAAGAAGTGGTACGTCCGAAGAGGTACGTCATTGGTGAATCTTCGTAAGCTGACGAAGAAAAACCGAGGAGGAAGTAGTGTTCCCTTTCGTTGACACGGAAGGCGTCGTCGATCTTCAGAAACAAACCGGCTACGAAAAAGAGAGGAGCGGCGTTCTTCGTCGGAGCTTGAGTGTTCATCGTGTTCTTCGTCAAAGTTCGAAGAAGAAGAAGAAGGAGCTCTCAAATCCTCTCAAGAGCAAAGGAAACTAACCCAAAATAATAAAATAAGCTCAAGCTTATTTTATTACACAACCTTCCTCTTAGAATTTCAATGGTTTGAAATTCAAAACAACCCTCCTCAATTAATTAAACCATGTTGTCAAACATTAATTGAAATGGGTGAAAGGGGAGTTTTTGAGAGAAGTTGAGGAGTTGGGGTTCGTGTGGGCCCCACCACACTTAATCCTCCCAAGGGAGGTTAAGTGGATGTGGGTCCCACCCCTAACTCTCTTTGGGAGAAAATAACCAACAAGATAAAAATAAAAAGTGTTTCCACATTTTTATTTAACTTCTTATAATTTCTCCCAAAACTAACTTTCATTCCGCATAAAACGCAACCTCGGAAAAGGTCTCTTTAAGAAAAAATCGGCGCTGCGAGTTCATCGGTGCCCTCGGAATTCGATTCCGGGCACCGGTTACAAAGTTAGAAATTCCCGCTCGTTCATTCACTAAACGTACCCGAGCCAAACTTTGGAAATTGATTCCGGGCACTCCCGAACTCGGAATCAGGTGCCGTTAGAAACCGCGCTCTTGTAAAATTCCAAAGAAAATTAAGAAAAAATTTCCCTTGAATTTTACGAGTCTTTACAACATGTGGGTGATCAACAAAATCTACATGGATTATGGAAGAAGTTTGAATAACTAATTGACTCAAATATTCCTTAAAAAGAATAATAACTAGAACCATTTAAGAAAGACACCTCCAAAGCAGTGGAATTTATATTGAAGATGAAGTTGCCTGACTACCTAACTTTATCTAGTGAAATTCAACTACTAAAGGCACCTCCAATTAAAGAATCAATTGAATCTGAAAAAAATTAGGGATATAATAGTTTTATAAAATCTTTTCATTATTATTTTATTAACTATGAGTTTAGTATTACCTCCCCTTGTTATAATTTGTCAGATTCGACCAATAATTGTATTGTCTTGGGGGATGAGGAAGAAAAAGAAGATTCACATAATAAGAAGATCCAAATCATAAAGAAAATAAGTTAGGTTGTACCTATAATTTACACTTTATTTCCAATTTTGATTCAATTAAAAATATTCCTAACATGCTAATTCAACTTGAATTCATTTTGAACACTACATCATAGATGTGTAGGGGAAGGGACTTTTATAGTTTAGTAATATTAATTTTTTAATTTTATATTTTTTTTTAATTTTTTTGCAGGTTTATAAATTTTTTGTGTGTTTTTACAACATTCCATATAAAATTATTATCAATATAATTTTTTAAAACATAGGTATAAGATTGAAAAAATCAATACTAGAAAATTTACTTAAATGAATGCTAAAAATTACATTGTTTTAAGTTCAAAATATTGGTAATTATATGAAAAGTACTCTGATTTTTAATCTCATGCCACATCATGATGTCTTTATGTTTGAAATCACATTCTCTTGAGGCGTCTAATCCTATTTTTCATACTCTTTTCATTTACATCACTTTTTGAGAGAACTAAATCATGCATGATTTAAATAGAATCTAATTTATTTCTATCCAAACATGGGGGTTTGAGGTACACGTGTTTTAAATGATTGAGACATTTATTTGGTTTTAGATCCCCACATTCAAGATAATCCTTTTTATAGTATCATACCTTGCTCATTTAATCCTTATATCCCTTAGAATCCATGAATAACCTATTAGGTTCGACACATTATAAGCCAATTTTTTTATCCAAACCTCCCCTGAAGTCAAATTACATAATCAAGGTAAACATAAGTGTGGTTGAATATGTCATGGTTTTTATACCTCATTTGGTAAAAAATTGTGTGGAAAATAAAATATTGAATTTTGTGCCTTTTTTGAAGCTTCTAATTGAAAAATAAAGGGGTTCCTAACTATAGAATTCGAGGAAAATATTGTTTGATATGATTGAAATTTTAAATAATAATGCATTTTTTCTTCAAAAAGAGCCAATCCCTCCCCATTGAGCCTCATAATTTTTCAGATCAAAATACTACAATCTGAATGCCACAGAACACCCCTAAAATGTTCTCATGATAATAATATGTCCTTTAATAATATTTTTTGGAGATTTTGGAATTTATCAAGCCTATGGTGAACATTGTATGAGTTTGGATGAGAAAGGCATTGCTGGAAAAATTGTAACAAGTGTGAGGTGAGAAAATTCAAGTGAGGAAAGTGTTTTTTTTGCATGAAAGAAAAAATAAAGATGAAATCTATTTAATGATATAAATTTATAACTTTAAATAATTGTTTTTTATGAGGCCTTAATTTTTTTTTCTTGGTGATAAATTGTTGGATCCCATGGACAAGTGTTTTAAATTTTATTTAATATGATATTGATGTTTACGTGTTTGGGTGTCCAAGTGCTATGTTTAGAGAGAATTGATAGAGCTCATATTTTCATATTTATAAATATGTTTTTCAAATATTTAGTCCTTTATAAATAATAAATTTGATATTGTTTTCATCATTTTTTGACTTTCGGTGAGTTTTGATCTTAAGTGTGAAAAATGGTTTATTCAGGACATTTAACAATTTTATGATTCCAATGTATTTCAATAATAAATCCAGCAATTTTTATCAAATTAATTTGATAATTTTTAATAGGATAACAGGATTCATGGGATACAATTATGCCTTCTGAATATAGATCCAATTCCACCTTTAACTATAAAAACAAAATTGGTCAATCTGAACACATAATCAGGTCTTCAAAATGGAACACGCCTCATTAAATGAGACATATCTCTGGCTACCGACCATAAAATGGGAATATTAGAGATGGTTTTAAAAGAAAAATCGACAAGGAAGATTCACAAAATTATAATAGAGAAATGATTTAATTGTGTCTGCCCTTCAACTGGTCAATGTAGGGTTGGAGGAATATTGTTTGGCGGACAAAATAAGATAGCTCTTGTATATTATCCATAAATTCTTTCACAATATAAAAGTTACTCTAAAGGTTCATGAGTAGATATCCAAACCCATTAGTAACATCCTATAATAAGGTACAATTATCATGTTTCAGCCATGAAGTGTGAGAAACTAATGTAATCTTCTATCTAATATATTATAGATGATATTTTTTCATGTTCTTTTTTTACCTCTTTGATTTTTTTAAATTTTGTAATGTATTCTTCACCCCAATGATTCTGAATTTCCATAACCATGGTAGTGAAATCTTAATAGTGATTTATTAATTTTTGTTTTTCCATTTTTTAATGTTTGAGTTCAGGTGATTAATGTTATAAAATGTTTTCTCTATTGTTAAAATTTGGTTTCAATTTGTAATAACATTTTATATTATCTTGAGTG
The DNA here is from genome assembly GCA_963277665.1 of Viscum album. NCBI lineage: Eukaryota > Viridiplantae > Streptophyta > Magnoliopsida > Santalales > Viscaceae > Viscum > Viscum album. Next base: position 547,971,228 of record OY728156.1, read on the forward strand.
ATTGTATTGGATTTTATATTATGTGGTTATTATTTATTTTTTAATGATAATTAACTAACACACTATGTTATATTCTATAAAAATGGAATATATTATATCTTAGTGGTTATGTACTTACTGATCATCAGTACATGTGAGTGTTTTAGTGCACTTTCCAGATTGTTTGGGATAAAAAATACCCGATTCTGAATTTCTTAATTCAATTGAGGGAATTCACTGCTAATATTTTACAAAATTAATAATAATATAACAAAATAATATATTTTTAAGGTTTAATCTAACCAACACCATTGAAAACATAATTGAAAAGAAGTGATTTTGGAATCTCACTATAATCAGCTTAGTAGAAGATGATTAAATTAAATAGAACAGTGATAACATTTAAATTGGAAAACAAAACTATATTCGATCACCCAATTCATATAAATATTTTTAATAAAATTAATATTCAATTTATTTTAAATATTTTATTTTATTGAATTATTATTTTTAGTTTCTTGGTTTTCATAACCAAACAATATAAAAAACATACCCACTTCATTATCAAATTTAAAGTGACATGAGTGATTGTCGATCACTCTTCTCTGGAGACAACCAAGGTTAACCCATATAAAATAGTTTTACTTTGTAAAAAATTTCTTTCCACACCCCATGACATGAACGTTTCATCACCTCATAAATCCCAACAATTAGAGGTGTAAAATGTAAATTGAATGACATTGTATTGTGAGGCGGCATTCCAATGTGCACAAAAATAGTGATTTCATTACCCATTTGATGAAAGTGTGTGTAATTATAGGTCAAAATATTAACATAAATAAATTTAATTATATTTAATATTTTGAGGTGTTTATGTAATCCTTATTCAAAAATAATTTAATGTGTGGAGGAAGATATGAAATAGAAACACCTTTTTAAGAACGTTACCTTGTTTTTGGGTAACTCTTTTGGTTTGCACACGAGGACTTTCATGGTTGGATTTATTCACAAATATTAGATTCTAAAATTGTAAGAGGGGTTCTGGGATTTGATTTGAATAGTTTTTGGATAATACAAATGGATTGTTTGGTGTGAATAGGTGAGGAGAGTGAGTGACTTTTTATAAAGGGGGGAGTGACGTTCTTGTAAATAGAAAAAGGTAAAAATTCTTAGGAGTTATCCCTTACCACAAGTTCGTAAAAAATAAAAAATAATGGATATGAGGGGAATTATGGTTGATAAAATTTCACACCACAGAATATAAATTTATTTTTTATAAATTTTAATCCTTAGCCCGTATGTTTCATTATATTTTTTTTCATTTATGGATTTTTTTTCATTATGATAACATGTTTTCTGACATACTTAATACATCCATTAAGATTAATTATAAAAATACACAATATAAAATTTTTTACCACTAATTTTTAAAATTAAATCCAAATTATTAAAAAACAATCGATTGTGTGTTGTAAATTAAATTTAATATAAGCACACGTAACGTGAAAAAAATACTATTTTAACTATAATCATCCCAATTTTGTTTTTATTATTTAGGTGTCAATATGTTCATTATAATAAATAAATTGGTCTGTTAATGGACCATATTTTATATTTATTATCATTTAAAAATCAAATTACATATGATAGTATTTTTAGTAATTTTAATTCACTTAATAAAATATCATTTATTATAAAATAAAATAAAAATTCAATTGTGGTATTATATAATTAACTAAATTAAAACAATATATAGAAAATAGACGAATTAAAATATATTAATTTCATTAATTTGTATCATTATATATTCATTTCAAAATTAATGAAACACTAAAATTCATTCTATTTACCTTCATTTTTATATATTTATTATTTATTATTTTATTTTATTATTACCTAAATAATCAATGCTTTGATGTTTCTTACAAATTTAAGGTGATTATTTCATATCTAAAAAATAAATATAAATTATTATGATAATAAATATTAATTTATACATTATAATTATATTTATAAATAAAACTTTTATAGTTTTTACCTATATCCAATGCATTGTTGAATATAAAAGGATGAAATGTTAAAATATTTCATTATATTTTCGTAACTTATTATATGGGTCACATTCAATGAATAATATCCCCAATAACTCATATAAATCAATACTAATTTCATATATGTCCATATATTTCCATAAATGGGGTGTTATAAAAGTTTATAGGTCATTTTAACCTTATGATTTAATTTTAACTACCATGTGAACAAATTTTTACCATAATCACTATAATTAATTTTAATTTATTTCACTATTTATTTGTTTAAAAAATTTGTTTAACATCCTAGAGAGTATAAATTATATTCAGTAAAAATATGTAATCCATTTATCTAAATTCAAATAATATAAGTGGATGCATATACAATAAAATTGATCCCACAAATTGGAGGAAACAATGTGTTTTTTTAATGTTCCAAATATTGAATTTTTTTAATATACAATGACACGGTAAAATTGATTCCAATGACCAAAAATGAATTATGGTTTGTTTAATGGAACTAATTATACATTATAGAAAATTTAAAATATAATGTAATTATAAAAATAAATTATATTAATATGTACATTCAATTAGAATTTGGTTTCATTCATAATTCCTCAAAGTATAAATGTTCTAAAAAATTGACAATAATTTTCCCAATATAAATTTCAATAATTTTATTTAAAATTATATTTTTATTTTTTCAAATAAAATTAATAAAAATATAAAAATTTAGTTTAAAATAAAATTTTGTCATTAAATGGATGAAAAATAACATTTAAAAAAAGCGTTTTTTGGTCAAAATTGAATTTACATTTATTTTATCCCTTTAAAACATATTTTAATAATTAAAAAATATTTTTTGGAAATATAACATATAAGTTTCATAATTATATCTCACTAAAAGGAATTAATTTTATTTATTAAGGAAAAATTCTATTGAGGGAATAAATAATTTTTTTTATAAAAACATATCCTTCATATTCAATTTGTCTTTATTTCAATTTCCAATTAATTGGTAACAAATGAATTAATTTTATAAACATATATAAAATATAATTTCATATTTTAGTTAATCACATTCATTCCCATTATTCAAATTTATAGGTGTTAACAATAATAATATTAATAATATATTTTTGTCTTGTAATACCTGGGTTTGTGGGTAACATAAGTCATCAAAGGAACCCAATGTATTGTGCAATTCAAGAGATAAGTTATGTTCTGTGTGATTCAATATCAAATATATATTTCATTTAACATAACTAATTAATGAATATAAATTAATTTTACAGAGTATATTTCATAACAACTTGGGGTGCTAGATAAACCATATTGAGATATAATAAGGTTGATATTAATTTGACATTTTATTTTTGGTTCATAAGAAAAATATAGAGTTGATTTATGTGTGAAATAGAAATAATATGAAAATATCCTTAAGAATTTTTTTATAAAAAATAACCATTACATTTTAAAAAAGGCATTAGATAAATTTATTTTTTTTATAAATTCGTTTTCAATGAGAATAGTATTTTAATACATTTCAAATAATAATTATAACATTGGTTTTTTATGATAGTTGAAAATTAGTTTCTTTCTATTCACATGAAAACAATGATTCCATTCACATTTTTTCTTAAATCGAAAAAGAAATTATTTGGGAAATGATATGAATAATCCTTGAAAATAATTTATAAAGACTAATAATCGGTAAAAATAAATACAATATATAAATATTAAATAGATAAAAAAAAATTTGAAAATAGTTATAGAAAATTTGGATTTTGATGAAAAATTATTTCTGATTGAGATGTGAAAAAAAAAGTTTAATTTTTTTAAAAATATTTTATCAATAATTTTAACTACCTAAGAGTGGAGAAATGGTACCATTACATGAAATATATCATGAATAATCGTAGGTAAGAAAAATATATTTATTTTTAGAAATAAATTTAAAATAATTCTATGTGGGAGACATAAAGCAAAACAATCTTGTATAAATATGAGATTATGAAATTATTTCTTAGCTCTTTGTTAGCTTAGGAATTGTATTACCCATAAATAATTTAAAAAACATTAAACACCCAGATTATTGTTATATTTATGATATAAAATTTAAAAGGTGCATTATATAATACATAGAAAGTAAATAATCATCGAATGTAGAATAAATCTCACGGAAGTTAGAGGGTGATGAGAAACCATTACCATTGGTATGATTTCCTTGGTACGTCTATATACCTCCGATATAATGGTTTTATGAATGTCATTAACTTATAAAATGACCACAATAATATTCATAATATCAAATATTAATCACTTATAACATTTTAACACTGACCTGTTAATAATATTTTATTATTTTCATTGTTTCAGGTGTTAATTGTGTTGTATTCGATGGCATGTTTTGTCCGCGAATTTTTAGTTCATGTACAGAGGTTATATATATATATATATATATATATATAAAATCCCCATAGTGATAATAATTTTATAAATATCATATTTACTTAGTAGATAAATATATATAACCCTTTATGAATGTTGAACACAAAAAATGAATCGTATCGCTTCATGGAGACAGTAGGTTGTACGAATTCATGAGGGACAATCTCATTCAATTAGCATGTGAAACTTCAAAAAAGTGGGTAATATATTAAATTCAAATAATCAATATAATCACATGTATATCACATATTTTCATTAATTCAATCTCTATTACAGTACATGAATAATGTATGTGTGAAATGAATCATATCTCATTATGATGAGGAAGTCTAGAGTGCACCCCTACATCATTATCATATTTTAAATGGAATGGAACATAAGATGAAATATTTTATATTAAAATTATACAAGTAGAATAAAACATTTAATATAATATACAGATATTAAATAAAAAATTATATCAAGAAATGAATGCTTGTGATGGAAAATGAACTACATTAGTTTACGAGGTGGTATTTTTTCATACACATGATTGATGATTTCATTTAAGATTTGATAGAAGTGGAGATGGATAAATATTATGGGATCAAAATTATAAAATATACTTATATAGGATATATTTTTGTTAATATATAGTAGTTTTTCATAAAAAAATTAAGTTTTAAAAAGAAGAAATAAAATGAAAAAGGTTTGTTAGGATATTTACCATCTTTAAGAGGAACCGCCATTGGATCCCCTCTCATGGACCATAGAGAAAATATTATGGAGTAATAGAAGAACAATAATATGTATATAGATTTTGAGGGGATATTTTGGTAGGGTTTGTCCTATACATTTTGTCATTATCCCCTTCCTCTAATGCTACCCCTCTTTTGATAGAATTGATGAAATGGAGATAATGACCCCTAAGTCCTGCCTCGAATAGGCATCGGGGTGGAAACCAGCACCCAGTGTATAAAATCACACTAAATGAGAGAAATTTCCATTTTTAATGAAACATGATATGGATATAATATTTTTCATCACAAAAAAATCCAATATATATTAATTTATATATAAAGAAAGAAAAATTCATCCCACATTCATTTTAAAATAAAATTGATACAAAACAAATGTATCAAAAGTAAGTAAAAAATAAATATGAAGAAGCAGCATATAACCTATTCCAAAGACCGAGCTAGTAATGCCTAGTTTGATATATGTAATCCACCTAGAAACATAAATAATGTTTCATATACATAGGGTGGTCATACAGGTATACTATATAGGAAAACCAAAGTCACTCAAACACATGTGAAAGAAGCATACTAATTCTTTTGTGAGAAAACAATAGAACCAACACCACCAAAGAAGAAATACTAACCACTCCCAACCTCACAAAGGCATGCTAAACAAATAACACATTTCATTTAATGTAATATAATGCACATTGATAATAGTGTTCCTTGTACCACTTTACCAGTGATTCGCCGATCTCACACCCTAACAGAAAACATCGTTTCACTCCCACCACATTCGATCACACCACATCACAACCCATATTGACATGCCCGGAAATCACAACAACACATAACCCCATAACTTTTCCAATGAAAAACATCAAATCATGTCTTCATACAAATGATGCTTATACCATGTTACATACCTAAAACACGTGGGAAATAAAAAAAATCTCATCCTAATGGAAAATGGGAAAACACAACACATCTCATCCAAAAGACACCTGAGAAAACAAAAATCTCCCAAACACACCTGGGAAAGCCAAAGAAAAACCTTCTCAAAGAATATTATCCTACCACCACATTGAATAAAGAGGAGTGAAATTTTGGGCCCCAGCCAACCATCCTCACCTCATGAAGTTCTAGAAATACACCCTCCCTCATGACGATGGGGGTGTTCGACATATATTTATCAATTGGTTTGGGGTGTGTGTATATATAAAAATGTATATATATTTATATATAAAATAACAAACACTACTTCCAAACCCATGTGTTCTCAAATATACAACCATTTCAAAAAACTGCCAACTTTGCTACTTCCCCTAATAAAATCACCACACAACATGACAAAACTTATTTCCAATTCCCAACCGATTCTCTAAAACCATTACCAATTTTTTTCACAATTAATTCAACTAAATATGTTAACCAAACCAACCAAAGTCAGCCACAACCTTTATCAGCCAATTTTTTATTCATTTGTTCCACTACTATATGGGAAACTTGAACGCACAACCTACAACAAGCAATTTATAAAAATTCATACTTGAAAAAAAACTTCATGAAAATTACCCATACAAACCAAAACATGTCCTCAAATATTAACCACATCTTCAAGCACAACCAATACACCACTTGATTATAGCCCTACTTCACAACACTGCTCATCTATTACTCAGTCAATCAATCTGTCGAAATTATATTCCATTACACCATCTGAACCACCCCACATCACACAACCATTCCCACAACCCAAATACAGTACAAGTCAGAACAATCCCACAAATAGCACACCACCACATGAGACAAGGTAAGGAATATTTATATTTGACAAGGAATTACTCACTCAATTTCCACCAGTTAATTTAGGTATTATCATAGAAACAATTTGTTCTTGGGGAATCCATTTATTAACTGAGTGTACGAGGTCGAAAAATATCAATAAACAAGTTTTCAACAGAGATAAAACAAAATTCATCTTATTTCTTGCACATCCAAGGGCCACTAACAGTGATGACTTTCAGTAGGGCATCTAGCCTATATTATTCAAAGAAATAACCATGACCAAATAACAAGAAGGTCATATGTCACATTTACCCAGCCCTTGCATATTGATATTAAATAGATTTAATTATATTATTTTAAGTTGGATTCAAATATATTCACCTGGGAAACATTCATACACCCTCCCCTTATGATGCACAATGAAGAGGGATAATGAAAAAAAACATTGAAGAAATGCTGATCATCACTTCTTGATTACACCAAGAGAGGGGCACATATGCAGCAAGAAAATCCAAGGAAAATATGATCCAACTGGTTGAGTAGAATGGCACAACTCTAATGGGTATACTGGTTAGGGAACCTTGTAACAATAGAAAACATGAAGGAAATAACAATAAGAAATGTGTTTCGGCCCTTGGAAGATCTAATACATGGTTGTGGTTTAGATACATTGTTAATTTTCCATTAATGCCGGATTCATTCATGATTACATGATTTAAATAATTAAAATCCCATGGAATATTAAAAATTTAATGATACGACTCATTTCCCTTGAAACAACTCTAAAACAAGTTAAATATTGTATTAAAATCATTTTACAACAATGAAAGTCATTAATATAGAAAAAATGAAAAAATGAAAAAACTGGAAAAAAGGAAACTATTTGATGACTAACTGTTAAAATTGACACCATCGTGAGTCACCAATGTAAGGTACCATTAACAGTCACCGGTGTGAGTCATAGACTTGAGTCACCAGTGAGATTCACCGGTGCAATTCACATGTGTGATTCACCAGTAAGAGTCATCATTGGTGAGCTACAACCATGAGTCACCATTATAAGTCACCAGTGTAAGTCGCCGGTTCGAGTCGCCATTGTCGAGCAACCATTATTAGTCACCATTGTGAGTCACTATTAAGAGTTACTATTTCCATGATCTACAATTGGAAAGTGGTAAATGTTTCTTGAAATGTTTTGAAATAAGTCACCTTGACTTCCCAAAACACATCAAACACTAACTTTGTAAAATTTAATAGACTGAAGACATCTAAGCCATTAAACCAGACACTTTTCTAACTATTCTCACCCTCACAAATTTCAAACAAAACCTAGAAGGGAAAAGAGGTATGAACAAACACTCTATGTGATACCTTTCTAGACTCTCATCACTCCTCAATCACAACCACATGCTCAACAGGCAAACCTAAATGATCACAAAACATTCCATGAAAGTATAATAACCATTCTATCTCAAACACATAAATTAGTGAATACCATCCTCCATGTCAATATAATATCCAATATGAGAAGCACTAACTCACCCTCATGGGTTTCATTGAATCATAGTTAATGTGTGTTGATTAGGTGTTTGATCTTCCCCTTTTCACATTTCAGAATTATATCACACATTTCACCACACACGTCTCACCCCAAGGGAAACCAACAGATTAATAAAAACAAGTATCAAAAATTACATTTCAAAATAAAATTGAATAAGTTAAAACAAACAAAACTCTCGGTATTGCACACACATCTATGTTTCTAGATCCCAAGTATTATCCTCCAGGACCCCATGTCTCCACAAAACACAGACCAATGATGTGGTAATTCCATGATGCACCTTCCCTAGATGATCCAAGATCTCTATTGGTCATTCCATTTATGTCTCTACATCCTCAATATCTCAATCTCTTTAGTCAAGCACATGGGAGTCACCGTGAAGATACCAATGATCTTGAGAGATGTGCAAGACGACACGGATTCTCTCCATATACAGTGGAACTTCCAAATGGTATGCCACTTCTTCAACTCGTTCAAACACCACGTAGGGTCCATCAAAAGTGGTATAAATATAGATCCCAATACTAATACTCTACTACCAATGTTGAGGGGAAACCTTAATGAACATGTGGTCCCCAACATTTAACATCATCCGCCTCCTCCTACAATCATCATACAACTTCATTTATTCTTGTGCCACATTCGTCCACAAATAAACAAGCCAAACATTCTCTATCATGCTCAATAACATGTATGAAATAAGAACAGTTGTTTCCCTAACATCCATCCAACACAATGGACAATGACAATGTTTCTGATACAAAACCTCTAACAAAGTCATTTCAATTAAAGAGATATTTCTATTATGATAAGTAAACTATACCATGGTTATGTGTGGTACCCAGGATCCACCAAAGTATAAGACACATGATTAAAACATATAATCCAATGTTTTGATAATCTAATTAGTTTTCCCATTTGTATGATGGTAGAAAGAAGTGCTGAGATATAACTAGGTGAAAAAATATTTCTATAATACCATCTATAATTGTATGGTAAATTATGCATCCTGGTCAGAGAGGATGGATATCAAAATTCTATGCAACTTTACCACATCACCAACCTAACTCTTGGATGATTCATCCACTGCAATCAGGTATTTGATCTTTAATAAGTGATATGATTTCCTCAGCTGATCCACTACTACCATGATTACATCATAGCCCCCTTGAACCATGGCTACCCTATCATGAAAACCATCGAGATGTCATCCCACATCTAATAGGGATATACAAGGTATGTAACAAATCACTTGGAACAAAGTTCTTGACCTTTACTTAATAGAGTACAAATCACCTTTCTAGAAACATTTCTTCTTCCCATTTCATCCCACGCCACAAAAAATGCATCTTTAAACCATGCTACATTTAATAAATTCACAGCTGTACCACTAATGGTGATTTATGAAACTCATGAAAACACCCTCATGCATTTCGGCAGAAACAAACAACCTACCCCAGAATAACATCAAATTTTATCCATCCTCTGACCATCCCTCTAGGGCATCACCATGGCCAACACAATCATGTAACTCCTCCACATCTGATTCTCCCCACTTAGACTCCTCAACGTGATGTATCAAAGAATACTAAACCATTATCTGAAGCAAACATCCTCTATAAACTTCAATTATATCATCAATGTGCAATCCTTTTATCTCATCCATTTACTTACAAAAATCTATAGACTCCTGAAAAAACACCTTCATTGAATTCCTACTCAAAAAAATGGCCAAAAAATTTCAATTACCTAAGGTCCATGGGATCTCAAAATCATTTTCGTTAAGAAACTATATCAACCTTCACTACTATAAGTTCACATATTATTAGGAAAAGATATAACTAAAACTCATTTGACCTTGGAAGACCATAATGCAATCCCTAATGATGTAATTCCACCACAACATCAGTGAAAAAAACCCATGCTAACTCATGATCATTGGTGGAATAGTTATGCTTGTGGGGACATAACATCCTGAACCGATAATATATCAATTCTCATTGCTCCCTCAATATGCATCCCAATCCCACAAGGGAAGGATCATCGAACATCTGAAACATCACACCTTCCTCTAGAAACTGGAGCACTAGAGATCTAACTAGTAACCTATTTAGATAACTAAGTATTTTCTATCACTACCCACTCCACACAAAATCTGGGTCCTTTCTAGTATGATATTTCAACTAAGATAACTATCAAGATAAATTAAGTACAAACCATTGAAAATATTCCAAGATACTAAGGAATCTATGAACGTGTTCCACATTCTTGGGTGCACATGAAGAAAACAATTGTTCCCCTTCCACACACTATTGAGACATCACATGTCTGGGGAAATGTACCTCCCATGTCAAAACCTTACACTTAGAAATATTTCTATAGAGAAGTTGGCGTCACAGAACAGTCAAAATGGGTTTTGGATGCTTAGAAATATCCTACAAGGACTTCTAGTAAACCATGATATAACCAATTAATGTGATGAAAAAATGATCCTAGAACACATGTATGATAGAGTTCATGAGTCACATGAATATGTCCAGTGCATTCGAAACACCGAAAAGATTAACTACTAACTAGAAGTTCCCATACCTTCATTTGATAGCAGTATTTGGCATATCCATCTCCTTTACACTCAACTGGTTATATCTATACAATATATCAATATTAGAAAAATATCCTTCTAATATTATCTAGTCAAAAAGATCTTATATCCTCGAGAGAGGGTAACAGTTCTTGACTGTCACATGATTTATCCACCAATAGACTATTCACAACCTCATAACACCATCCACCTTCTTCACAAACAATACAAGAGCACCCCAAGGCGACACACTAGGTAGATAAAACATTTCTTCATCTTAACACTTATCAAAATCCTCAACTCCCTAAACTCTAAAGGATTCATCGGATAATGCGACATCGAAATTAGAGAAGCACAAGGATGCATTTCTATCCCTAACTCAATATAACGTCATGAGAGGAGTGTCAAAAATTACTTTGCAAAAACATTCAAAAACGCTCTAATGACCTTATGGAATTCCACCATATCATTTCCACTGATTCCACTAACAATTTAGAAAATAATTAAAGTAGAGTCTCCACACACCAACTTCCCACCTAACAACCTCTCCCACCAACAAAAGCCACATGTTGACCATCTATATCTAAAAAACTATCTTCTGGGAGAATTTGATAACAACATGCATGAAATAAAATAAATCAATGATGTGAATGAAATCATATGGTCACTTATTTATGGAGAAAGACATCCCCACAGGACAGATATGGTCTCATCATCAGACGACACCCCCGAAGCATATAGAAGAAGATGGTCTATCCTCTGACTGACTATCCCAATACTAGGGGCATGGTAATTCTCTCCATCTCAAGTCCCAGATCATGGGATAGAGTGAGTAAAAAAATTTATTGGGAGTCCGAAATCAAAAAATTCACAAGAGAGGGTGCTAAAAATGCTTATCGTACCTCTAACAATCTCTCTTTTAATTGGAACTTATACCTTTTCTGCATTTAAATGACCATTCTCAAATCCTATCCCCATCTATTGAGGACCTCCTCTATGAGAATGAATTGGTTGTGGTCCATGAGGAACATCGTAATTTTATACCCTACCTGATCCATCACCCATCGGCGGAGAAAATTAAAATTGTTCTTACAGTTGGAACCACATGATTGGAAATTGCTATTGAGGATAGCATTGAATCTGTGATCCTCTATAAAACTAATATTAAGATACCACGTGGAAAAAATTTTAAGATGTTCGTAGATCCCACAAAAGAAACAACTCAAACAAACCCCATCGAAAGGTAAAGAGAACCACTGATACCAGATGGTCGAAAGGGAAATTTTTTTGGTCGACTCCCTTTTGATCGAAACCTCAATGGTATTGGCACTTGGAACGTATTACATAAAACCATATCCATAGAAGAACATTGATGAATCAATTCACATAATATACTTCCTCATGAATGAATTTTCTCTATTACCTTCACCTTTTTCTGAACCCCCATATATATTGGTATCGTAAAAGTAGTAACAAAACAGTGGATTGAAGGTTATAGGGAATCCTAAAGTGGTCTCAGAAGAGACTCCTCATAAGATAAGAGATCCAGGATAGTGAGATGAATATCTCTGAACTTGATCCCATAATCTAAAACTGAAATAATACCATGCTGAAGGCAGAGTAGGTCCAACCTCTTCCCAGCCTTCATATTCAATGAAATGATCTTTTCCCGGAATCCTTTCAGAAAGTCTACCTACAACATGTATACCTCATTAATCTCCCCCATGATAAAGAATTAACCATTTATTAATAGATCCATTTATCTAACACAATTCCAAATAAACCCAGTACTATATCAGTTATAGGTCAAACATAATGTGATATCAAGAACCTCGGTGTAGATCTCTATCTCTAGGTCTGAAAACACTTCTATTGTAGTTTTCCATAGTGTATCACTACAAAGAACATAACATTATCTTCTCTTGGTTGTCCTATTTTACTAGATCAACCCACTACCGAGCAACCAGATCGGCCTGCTAAGCCTCAACCACCCTAGCCACATGTAGATGACGGTCAGGTGCCATATCTAAAAGGTAATAAAAGAATTACTAAGCCCAATTTTTATTGATTTCTTTATAATATATATTTTAACTCATTTAACTCATTTCATAATCCGTTAAAAATTTCCAAAAACCGAAATCATGAAAGAACATAAGTTATTATGATTCTTGTAAATTTCCTAATGTATCTACCCTAAAATAAATGTAGCCTCAATTGGTCATTCGATAGGCATAGAGTCCTTGCATCCGATCAGGGGGGCTAAAATCCAGTGTCCTAACCAATCATCCATAGCCTATGTCACACACCAAGAACACCTGACACTGTTTCCCTACTAACCCATGAAATCCTCTTTGTGCCTAAATAAAAACTGTGTCCTATAACTCAACCATCAGCTATGACACCATTCTGTCATGACCCCTCCATCAAGAGATACACCTCCTGGGCTGGAAATGAAAAATCATAGATAATGAACTATAAGTCCCACCTCTACTAGGCCCCGGGGTGGTGAACACCACCAAGGGTATACAATATCACACAAGGGGGGGCATTTCCCTTTTCAATGAAACAAAATTAGGAGATAAAACTATTCATCCCAAAACAATTCAAGGATGAATATACATATAAATAAATCAAAATCAATCACACATGAATTTTTAAAATAGGACTGATACAAAATGAAAGTCTCCAATGTAAGAACCACAAGAAAGCTGATGTAGAGACTTAACAATTTTCCCTATTCCTGAGCTATTAACACTCATCATAGTCTATGAAATACACTATGAAAGCTGAATTTCATTATATAAGTATGGTGAGCATACAATTACTGTCTGTTGCAAAACCCAAGTATCTAATGCACATGTGAAAGAAGAATAGTAATTCCCCATCGAGAAAACAAAAGAACCAAAAATAACTAAGTAGGTATAATAACCACCCCAACATCACCAAGGAACACTCACCAAATAATGAAATACATGTAAAATAATATAATTTACATAGATTATAGGATAATCCACACCACTATCCCACTGATTAGCCACTCTCACACCCTAATGGAAAACATCATGGCATTCCCAACTTTTTTATCACATTACATAACAACCTACACAGAGACACCTGGGCATCCTAACCACACCTCATCCCATCACTAGGTACATGATCTACATCGTATCTTTCTCACATACATATAGGGGCCATACGACATCACTGTAGGATCGAAATAATGATGTAGATGCTCAATATACAAGAGGGTGGGGGTGAATTGTATACTTTAAAAAATCCTTTGGCACCTTTAAAGTTAGTTATGAATAAATATGGTTTACTTAAGAAAAGTAAAGGGCTGAGTTTAACAAAGTTAAACTAAGAAAATTCACAACACCTCTAATACCAAATGAAAACATCGAAAGAGATTCCGAAAGTAGGTTCCTGAAATATGGTTCCAGAAATTGAAACTTAACAAATGATTATAATAAGAGATTCTACCTTAAATCGTATAGAATCTAAATGGAACAGAGTACAAGTAAGGAAGTATACGAAAGTTATACTTTCCTTATAATACAAAATACAGCGGAAACAAACAAGTAGTAAAACTACAAGTAACAAGATATAAGTCTTTTAACCCAAAGAAAAGGGTATCCAACAACCTTGGATAACGGTCCCTTGATTTATACTTTCATGCAAGTCGGTCTTACCCACACCAGGGTAAGCCCTGGATACGAAGATCGGAGTCTCTGTCTTGCTATCCCCGCAAGCCCTCAACTTCAAGGTAGTTGGCAACCTCTGTCTTCCTCAGCAAGGAATCCCTCAAATTCAAGGTGTTGGAAACATCTGTCTTCCTATCCCCGGAAATCCTCGAATGTAATCACCAATATTTGGAGTCGCACGAAGCTTTGATAGTTAATAAGAGCCTCTCTCTATATAAATCACTTCTAAAACATGTGTTGTCAAAAGTTCAAAAATTTATCCATCAGTTGTGAGCACTTTCAAATGAGCTCCTATTTATAGGCAAGGTTGACCTCCATTCCAACGGTCATATTTTCCTTAAAAATCGGAGGGACCTGTACACGTGTAACTTAACCAATGGTTAGTTTATAACAGAATAGACGACATCGTTTTATAACATAACAAGTGTAACAGAATGTACGACATAGTTTTAAGTCTAATTGAAATGTTTGGAGTGAAAGTTCGAAGTGTAACAAAAATATCAAAGTGTAGACAAATTATAAAAGTGTAAGAAAAAAGAAAGTTCAGAGTCTAACAAAAAAATAATTTTCGGAGTCTAAATAAATTCAGAGTGTATAAAACAAAGATGACCAGACTCTATTTAATAGGTGAATTTGGAATGAACATTCGTAATGAGAATTCTTCATCAGAATTCGTAATGAGAATTTGTCATCGGAATTCGTAATGAGAATTTGATATCGAACTTCATAAGGATTCGTATCCTGAATTCGGAGTAGAACTTAAATAGAGTTCGTATCCAGGATTCAGAATGAAACTTTATTACAATTCTCATCTGGAATTCGGAGTGAAACATTATTACTGTTCTCAACCAGAATTCGGATCCTAAAATAGAATACTTCATATCAAAGATTCAAACAATTCTGAGAATATAGAAATGAATCTGAATCTTATACTTAAGAATAATATGGATGAAAATATGATAAGGATAATTTTTCCTACAAAAGCGATTTTCCTTATAAAAGAAATTTTCCTTATAAAAGCGATTTTCCTTATAAAAGCAATTTTCCTTATAAAAGAGATTTTCCGTAATGATAAGGTGTTTGTGATTTTCAAAATAAGAAGGAATGGAAAATTCATAAGGAAAACCTTATTGACTCAACAATCTCCCCATTTTTGGAAAGCACAAACATCCTTACGAAAAGGAAATTCGAAGAAGAAAGAAAATATTAAGGCTTATATCCCTTTGCTTATGGATGTAGATGAATACGAATAACTCCCCCTTAGGATTTGAAAATCTAAGGATTGTATTCTAGATTTCCAGAATGACATTTCATTACAAATAAGAAAGTCTTCTTTAATGAGAAACTCCCCTTTAAATAAACTCTTATTAGAGTTTGTTTTCTTTCTCACCCTTTGTTAAGATTCTTTTTCCCATTCATTATAGTTCTTTTCCTTCTCCCCCTTTGTGATTTTCAAAAATAATTCAAGGGAATGGAAAATATAACCAAGTACCTGAAAACAAAACAACAACAAAAGAAACGAGCAAGCATAATTTTCATTAAGTTGGAAACCTCAATAACAAGGAAGATTAGATACAACAAAAGACCGGATCGGTCTATTTTGGATCATTTTCCTTTTCCATGAGACCCTTAAGAATAGTATTTATCATCTTCAAGTCTTTATGGTCTTCTTCAGCTTGCTTCTCTTACACAACAATTATTGCATTTTGGGCTTCAATCTTTTCTTCCTGGGCTTGAAGCTTTTCTTCCTGAGCTTTAAGCTCTTCTTCTTGAGCCTTCAACTTTTCTTCAAACTCAATCCGATGATCCCTTTCATACTTCCAATTTTGAGAGATAGAATTTAGCTTCCCATTCAGATCTATGACTTCTTGAATCCGGAAATTATTTTCATTTGTCAATTTTTATTCAAAGGACGAAGTCAGCTCATTTATCTTCCTATCCTCAGTCTCAAAAGCATCCTTTACATTATCTTGAAATTCATCAAAGAGCCTCATTTCATCTACAATCTTTCTCAACCAACTATTTATCCTCTTGCAAGATCTTTTGTAGGATTCATAGCCGACAAAAAAATATTTGAATTGAGCTTCTATCTCAACACACTTATCCATGACCATGGATACAGAGTCTAATTTCTGATTCAAAGCATGTTGGAGCATCTGACATTTGAATCAATGCTTGAGAAAGTCAGAATAGAACCTACCAGCTTCTTTAAAGACTGAACAACAAAATCATGCCCCAAAGAAGATGACTCCGAATCCAAGACTCTGCTTGGAGAAATTTTTTCTTCAAGTTGCTCAAGCTTTCTCATTGAAAACTACCAACTTCCTTTCTCTTCACCACTACTGAGCTCGGAGTATCAGAAAAAATTTCCTTTCCCTTGTCTCTTTTTGGAATAGATTCTTGTTCCGGGGTTCTCTTTTCACTGTCAGACACTTGAACAATATTGTCTTCATCATCAGCAACTTTCTAAGAACCAACCTCTACATTCTCTATTTGAGAAATATCTTGTAGATGTTGTTCTTCCTCTGCATGATAAGCTACTTCTTCTTCTCCTTTCTCCTCTTCCATCATTGGAGTGACTATCTTAGAAGACTCAGCTTTTGAGTTTCGGGGTGACAAATGTTCCGAATGAGTCCCCTTATAATCACCTACTTGTTTTAAAACATCTCCGGTTTCACCACTTCCTTCAGTAACAACTTCTTCTTCCACTTTCTCAATCTGATCTATTTCCTCAACAGGCTTAGCAGCTGCCTCTTCTGGAGCGACAAAGTCTCTTCCTGGAGTCTCAGGTAGATATTCCAAGGAAAACGATCTCGGAACAGGAATGTTCACAGAAACCATCTCATTGAACTTCAATAATGCCTGAGCTACCTCAGCTTCAGACAACTTCTTCTTAAGTTTATATTCATTAACTTGTTTTTCTAGCTCATCCGCAGTTCTTTACATCAAGGCTCTAGCCTCCGCAGGATCCAAGCCAAACTGAGGCTCCCCTTGCACTCTCTTCTCTTTGATTTCCCTCTATTTAGAAACTACCTCATCTGGGTAAGCTTTCTTCTTCATCGGTTTTGGAGGTGCAGAATGATCTTCTTTGGACTTGGGATTCTCTGCATTAACTTTAACATCATTCAACTTTCTCTTCCTCACTAGCGTAGAGGATTCCAGATAAGCAACTTTCGGAACTGTTTCTTCTTGAGTAGGTAAATCAATAAACTGACCAGTCTTCTTGTCGAAAGCTACATCCATCCTTTTGAGAGTTCCATCACTCACAAACATAATCTTGAAAACTCTTTGCTTAGACTTTCAAGCCTCCTTGAAAGACTCAAGGCACCGAACTATCAACTTTGAAAGGATTTCTGGATACATTATGATCTGAGCTCTCAGATTCCCTTTCATAACATTCTCAAGAGTAATGAGAATGTGTTTCATCAGATTAAACTTCCTCAGATTTATCAGAAAATCTAGGATGTATATCTCACTATTCTTTAAACTATCTTTGTCACCATTTCTCTGTACGATAAGGCCTTGTACCCATAACTCTAGAATCCAGAAATTCGTAGATAAACTAGCAATCTTCAGAGCCTTTTCATCTGCGAGTCAGTGAGTTTCTAATGCTTTTTACTTGTCGAAGCTACCCTTTGAATCTGGAAACACATGAGATATGAATTCAGATTCTCCTTCATTATTCAGCCCTACCAAGCTGGCTGCCTTGGAATAGGAAATCTTATAAGTCTTACCATAAGACTTAAAAGACAACTTCTCCCTTCCATCTTCCTTAAGAAATGAGACTGTTTCATATAACTCTAGAAGAAAATCTGAATAATGTTCATCTTGATTTCCTGTTTTTGGCACCGCAACATCTTCCCATCCATTAAGCATAATATTTTTTGAAATAAGAGAGTCATACTTGTTGAAGAAATCAGCATGAACCAGCCTCTCTCTATATACTAACCACTTTGAAATCGTCTTAGAGGAAGACATGTCTTGAGAAGCTACTTCCACATACATTCGGATCTGAAGACCTCTGAGAAGTTCATAACGGAGAAATATGATGTTTGGAACGACTTTAAAATGGAGAGTCATAGCTTTGGGACGCTGGAGCTTGAAAACCGAGGTGGGACAACCATTTGGGGTCCCCTTTATATAGGCAATGAGAAAACGGTTCAGCTTCCTCAGCTGATTGAACGGTTGTGACAAGCTGAGATCAGATCTGACGGTTGAAAACCAATTCTCAAGAAAACATGAATCCGATCTTTTGAGGTTTTTATTAAAACAAAGATTTAAGAAAACTTTAATCCGAAAACAAAATATAAGAAAATACCATCAAGTAAATTATGACTATGAAATCATTGAGTAAGGAAATCATACCTTTCAGATTGGATTAGGAGGATTATTCATAATGGGTAATATTTGAAGAAATATTAACTATATAAAAAAAAACTCACCACAAAAAACAAACACAGTACGGAAAACTCAGTAAGAAAAACATTATAAGAATTCCAGTGCGATAAATTTTTTTTAAAAAAAAATGAATGTGAAAAACTCATTATGAAAGACTCAGTGCGAAAATCTTGTTATGGATATACCAGTATGAAATTTCCCATTCTGGAAGTGTTCAATACGAATATTTTTATTCCAGAAGTCTTCTATACGAACATATCTATTCTGTAAATTTTAGTTCCAGAAATTCCATTCCAGAAATTTAGATCCGAAAAGTTTGAAAAACTAATTATGAAAATTTTAATTACTCTTACAATCAAATGTACCCCCCGTATAAAAAGGAGTTTATTACTATAAGGAGTTTTTTTTCAACATAAAGTTAATTAAGAAAGACTACCTTACAGTTATCATTCCTAACTTCTGTTTAATGTATTTAAATCTATCAGAAGGAAAAGATTTTGTGAAAATATCAGCATGTTTATCTTGTGTTCCGATAAATTGAAGAATGATATCTCCTTTTAGTGTGTGATCCCTAAGAATGTTATGCCTAATATCTATGTGTTTTGCATGAGAGTGATGTGCGTGGTTCTTACTAAGGGCATTGGCACTTGTGTTATCACACAAAATTTGAGTTTTAGTAAAACTCAAGCCATAGTCTGTGAGTGTGTATTGCATCCATAATACATGAGCACAACAACTTCCAGTTGCTACATATTCAGCTTTAGCAGTGGAGAGTGCTACAGAATGTTGCTTCTTGCAAGACCAAGAAACTAATTAATCTCCTAAGAAATGAAAAGTTCCGGATGTACTTTTTCTATCCATTCTACATCCACCAAAGTCAGCATCAGAAATGATTTTTAGAACAAAATCATTTCCACAAGTATAAAATAATCCTAAATCCATGGTTCCCTTATTGTAGTGAAAAATTCTTTTTACTGCCTTTAAGTGAGATTCCATAGGATTGGATTGATATCTTGCACATAAGCATACTGAAAATATTATGTCTGGTCAACTAGCTATTATGTAAAGTAGACTTCCTATCATACCTCTAAAAGATGTTTGATCTACTGGTTTCCCAGATTCATCAAGATCTGATGAGTTTGAGGTACCAATGGGAGTACTTATACTCTTAGTGTTGTCATAACCATACTTTTTGATAAAATATTTAATATTCTTATGTTGAGATATATAGGTTCCTTCTGGTTTTTGGGAAATTTGAAAACCAAGGAAAAAAGTTAACTCACCCATCATACTCATTTCAAACCCAGATTTCATTAGACTTTCAAAAGAGTCGGTAAAAGATTGCTGAGTTGAATCAAATATAATGTCATCAACATAAATTTAAACAATCAAAACATTTTTCTTATCATTATTTATAAAAAGAGTTGGATATGCATTTCCCTTAACATAGTTATTTTGAAGCAAAAATCTAGTGAGTCTATCATACCATGCTCGTGGGGCTTGTTTAAGGCCATACAGAGCTTTGGTAAGTCTAAAAACATGATCATGATTTTTTGTATCTTCAAAGCCTGGAGGTTGTTCAACAAAAACTTCTCTTGAACATAACCGTTAAAAAAAGCACATTTCACATCCATTTAAAAAAGTTTATAATTAAAGAATTCTGGAATGGAAAGTAGAACATGGATAGATTCAAGTCTAGCTACTCGAGCATAGGTTTCTTCATAGTCTATTCCCTCTTTCTGATTATAGCCTTTACCAACAAGTCTAGCTTTATTTCATAATACGAATCCATTTTCATAACATTTATTTTTGAAAACCCATTTTACTCCAATTACAGAAGTTTCCTTAGGTCTTTCAACCAAATTCCAGACTTTATTCCTTTTCAATTAATTTAGTTAATCTTCCATGGCTTTGATCCAATCATCATCACATAAAGATTTATCAGTGCTTTTAGGTTCTAATTGGGAAAGAAATGCTAGATGTTCTACTTCATTTATTAAGGAGATTCTAGTCCCTATAGGTTGATTTGCAGGAACAACGATACTATCACTGGGATGATTCTTAAGAAACACCTGATTTGGGTTTTAAAAAGCATGTTCATCAACATAGGGTAGAAAGTATTCTGAGGTAAATATTTCAGAATTATCTTCTTGAACATTTTCCTGATCAGAAGGTTCTTCTATCAAAGGTTGATAATATGTTTTTGAAAACACATCTGAAGATGTAGGCTGTGATTGTTTAAAAACAAAAGGATCGTACTCATCAAGTTTTACATGTACTGTTTCTTCAACAGTACAAGTGTTTTTATTAAAAACTCTATAAGCCTTAGATGTTGTGGAATAACAAAAGAAAATTCCTTCATCAGATTTTGGTGTGAATTTATGTAAGTTATCTTTAGTATTCAAAATGAATACTTTGCAACCAAAAACTTTGAAGTAGGATATTCTTGGTTTTCTACCATTCCATAACTCATAAGGGGTATTATTAAGAAAAGGTCTAATCAAAACTCGATTTATATAATAACAAGTAGTACTTACAGCTTTAGGCCAGAAATATCTAGCTATAGAATATTTACTCAACATGGTTCTAGTTATCTTTTGAATAATTCTATTTCTTCTCTCAACTACACCATTTTGTTGAGGATTTCTAGGTGCTGAAAAATTGTGAGTAATACCTTTTCCACTACTAAAAGTTTCAAAATCAGAAATCTGAAATTCTCCTCCATGATCACTACGAATCGTTTTCAATGGAAGTTTTTTCTCATTTTTAAGTTGAGCTCTAAAACTATTGAAATAGGAAAAATCTTCAGATTTCATTGCTAGAAAATAAACCCATGTAAATCTAGTGTAATCGTCAACTAGAACAAACACATAGTATTTGCCTCCAATACATCCAGTTTGTGTTGGACCAAAAAGTTCCATGTGAACTAACTGTAATGCATCAGCTGTTGAGACTTCACTGACTAATTTAAAACTAGATTTATGTTGCTTTCCATATTTACAAGGATCACAAACTTTAGAAGAATCAAATCTAAGCTCCGGTAGATCCTTAACTAGTTTCTTCTTAGAGAGTTTACATAGGTTTCTAAGGTTATAGTGACCTAATATTCTATTCCATAACAAGGAATGATCTTCCATTGCACTTAGGAAAGGTAAATATTGTCTCCTGAGGTCTTCTAGGGTCAATGTGTAAACATTCTCTTGCCTATTGGCTGAGAGAATAAATTCTTCCTTGGATGAACTAAGCACTTATCATTCCTAAAATTCACAAGGTACCCTTCATCACATAACTGAATTATGCTAATGAGGTTGTTCTTAAGACCATTAACAAAAATAACATTTTAAATCAAAGTTTTTCCTAAAAGAACAATTTTACCAATACCAACAATATCTCCCTTAGCATTGTCTCTGAATGTTACCATTCCTCCTTTCGTTTTGATAATCTTTTCAAAATAGCTTTTCTTACTAGTCATGTGCCGGGAACATCCACTATCCATGTACCATGAATTGTTGATGGTACTCTCTTTATTTTCCTGAAATCAATAAGAGAATTAGACTTTCAGAATCCAAACTTGTTTGGATCCGAGATTACCAGAAAACAAAATTTTAGGAACCCACGTCTTCTTGGAAATGTAAGCTTTGTGAAAACCTAAGGATTGGGTATTGTTTAAGGAACAATTCTTTGCCCAACGACCACCTCATTGACACTTAGTGCAAAATGGGGCACTTTGAGGAACAAAATAATTGTTACTAAAAAATGGTTTTGCATGTGTATAACCAAATCCGTATTTATTTCTTAAAGGTCGTATTTGGGAATACATTTTATCAAAATTTTCCTTAACATGGGTAAAATTTGATAAACACTTCTTTAAGGAAAAAATTTCAAACTTGAGTTTTATAAAAAACTTTTTATCCTCAAAATCATTAGTTTTAGAACTAGATCTAGGCTCGAAAACATTTTTCTTAGAAATTACTTTTTCTAATTCTTTAGAAAGTTTATTCTTCTCAGAACTTACTTCCTCAAGATTTTTTGAAATACTTTCAAAATCATAATTTTTCTTATCATGATCTATAGAAAGATCTGATATCTCTTTTGTAAGAATAGAATTTTTAGAGTATGCCTTATCAAGTTTCTTATTGAGTTTAGAATTCTCAATCTCAAGAAGTTCAGCAAACCTAGAGGCTTCTTCATAAGTAAGTAAAGTATTTTCTTCATCAGAAGAGGATTCTTCATCATAAGAGTTATAATACTTACTATCATTAGAATTTAATGAAACATTGGTCAATGATTCATAATTTTATACCTTATCCATAAAAAAATGATTATCAATAGGTAATCTGGCTATAAGACCAAGATTCTTCAGTCCTGAAGATTCGTAATCAAAAGATTCATCTAAAGAGTCACCACCACTGGCACTCCAGGTGTCACTAGCTTTCAAAACTTTCTTAGCTTTGGATTTATAATACTTATTTCTGTTCCTGTCTGAATGCCTTTCTTTCCTTTCTTTCTTTTTGAGCAAAGGACAATCTGGTCTATTATGTCCAGCTCTCTTGAACTCATAACAAGCAACTTCTCCATCTTTCCTATCTTTCCTTTCCTTTTTCTTGTACTTGGATTGGAAATTTCTCTGACCAGCTATCTTGTTCATCCTTCGAGAAAGATTTTCTAACTCATTTTCAGAGATTTCACTCTCACTAGATTCAGATTGGAAAATAACTTTCTTAGACTTGGATCTGGTTACTCTCTCAGGAGTCTTAGATTTTATATGATATGATGTTGTTGTAAAAGAAACAGTACCACTTCCATTTTTCTTTTTTATGTTTTCAGCATCTCTCTTAATTCGGATTTCATGTTGGAGAAGTGTTCCAAATAGCTCATCAAGAGAAATTTGAGTGACCTTCCTGTTCTCATCTATAGCAGTTCTTTTGGATTCCCACTCATTTGGCATGATATCAATTATCTTATCCACAAGTGCTTCATCATCTAATACTTTTTCTCCCATAGACTGTAGGCTATTGAAAATAGTCATAAATCTCTATTGAAATTTACAAATTGGTTCACCATACGGAAAATTGAATCTATGATATTCAGCTCTAAGCATAGCTCTCCTAGTCTCGATCACTTTAGAAGTTCCAAAGTGTGTGACCTCTAACTTCTTCCAGATACAATTAGCTGCTTCACAAGAAGAAATTTGGCTATATATATTTCTAGTCATTGAACAAAGTAAAGTATTGTGTACCTTATAATTGAGTTGATACTGTTTCTTTTCCTGGTTAGTAAAAGTTTTAACTTCCTTATCCGGAATTTTATAATCGCTAGTAAGCATAACAAAGTTGTCCACTCTAGTATTGATAACAAAAGTTTTCATTCAATCTCTTCAGTACTCATAATTATTACCATCAAATATTGATGGTCTTGTAGGATTTAGATTATCAATATAACTAACATTAATTCCTGCCATACTTAGAATAACCTTCGGCACACAAACTTGTTAGTAAAAAAAATTTGTAATAACAATGTTCAGAATGAGAAAGTTCGTAGTGGAAAATTTCGGAATGAGAAAGAAAAAAATTCGTAATAACAAAGTTCAGAATGAGAAAGTTTGGAATGGAAAAGTTCAGAATGAGAAAGTGAGCAAGAAAAACTTATACGTGAGTACAAGTATTCTAGAGACCTCTTCTGATTCCAATTGTAGGATCGAAATAATGATTTAGATGCTCAATATACAAGAGGGGGGGTGAATTGTATACTTTAAAAATTCCATTGGAACATTTAAAGTCAGTTATGAATAACTATGGGTTCCTTAAGCAATGGAAATGGCTGATTTTAACAAAGTTAAACTAAGAAAATTCACAACACCTCTAATACCAAATGAAAACTTGGAAAGAGATTCCGAAAGTAGGTTCTGGAAATATGGTTCTAGAAATATGGTTCCGTAAATTGAAACATAACAAAAGATTATAATATTAGATTCTACCTTAAAACATATAGAATCTAAATGGAACAGAGTACAAGTAAATAAGTATAAGAAAGTTATACTATCCTTATAATACAAAATGCAGCCGAAACAAACAAGTAGTAAAACTACAAGTAACAGGATATAGGTCTTTTAACCCAAAGAGAAGGGTATCCAACAACCTTGGATAAAGGTCCCTTGATTTATACATTCAAGTAAGTATGTCTTACCCACACCAGGGTAAGCCCTCGATACGAAGATCAGAGTCTCTGTCTTTCTATCCCTGCAAGCCCTCAACTTCAAGGTAGTTGGCAACCTCTATCTTCCTCAGCAAGGAAGCCCTCAACTTCAAGGTGTTGGAAACCTCTGTCTTCCTATCCCCGGAAGTCCTCGAATGTAATCACCAACATTGGGAGTCTCACGAAGCTTTGAGAGTTAATAAGATCCTCTCTCTCTAGAAATCACTTCCACAGCATGTGTTGTCAAAAGTTCAAAATGTTATCCATCAGTTGTGAGATCTTTCAAATGAGCTCTTATTTATAGGCAAGGTCGGCCTCCTTTCCAACGGTCATATTTTCCTTAAAAGTCGGAGGGACCTGTACATGTGTAACTTAACCAACAGTTAGTTTATAACAGAATAGATGACATCCATTTATAACAAAACAAGTGTAATAGAATTTATGACATCGTTTTAAGTCTAATTGAAAAGCTCAGAGTGAAAGTTAGGAGTGTAACAAAAATATCAAATTGTAGACAAATTATAAAAGTGTAAGAAAAAATAATGTTTGGAGTATAAAAGAAAAATAATTTTCAGAGTGTAAATAAATTCTGAGTGTATAAAA
Organism: Viscum album; assembly: GCA_963277665.1. Taxonomy (NCBI): domain Eukaryota; kingdom Viridiplantae; phylum Streptophyta; class Magnoliopsida; order Santalales; family Viscaceae; genus Viscum; species Viscum album. The sequence continues at coordinate 547,997,237 of OY728156.1, forward strand.
CAAAGATGATCAGATTTTGTTTAATAGGTGAATTCAGAATGAGCATTCAGAATGAGAATTCGTCATCAGAATTCGTAATGAGAATTCGTCATCAGAATTCATAATGAGAATTCGATGTCGAACTTCATATGGATTCGTATCCTGAATTCAGAGTAGAACATAAATAGAGTTCGTATCCAGGATTTGGAATGAAACTTTATTACAGTTCTCATCTGGAATTCGGAGTGAAACTTTATTACAGTTCTCAACAAGAATTCGGAACATAAAATAGAATACTTCAAATCAAAGTTTCAAACAATTCCGAGAATATAGAAATGAATCCGAATCTTATACTTAAGAAAAATATGGATGAAAATATGATAAGGATAATTTTTCTTACAAAAGCGATTTTCCTTATAAAAGCAATTTTCCTTATAAAAGCAATTTTCCTTATAAAAGCAATTTTCTTTAATGATAAGGTGTTTGTGATTTTAAAAATAATAAGGAATGGAAAAGTCATAAGGAAAACCTTATTGACTCAATAATCACATCCTGAAAACACCTAGAAAATTCCAAAAAAATCATCCCAAAGACACCTATGAAAACATAACAAATATTATCATGAATACATTTGGTAAAAAAATCTCTCCCGCACATAGTCAGGCCCCATAAACCACAATATTCTCAATGAATCTTGATCTTCCACCACCGTGAAGAAGGATAAGGTGACCAGTCATCCATCCTCTCACCAGGATGTTTGGGATTGATAGCCTACCCTGTAGAGATGGGGGTGTTCAGAACGTAGTGCTCAACTAGGATGGGGTTCATATATAAATCAAAAATGATATATATATATATATATATATATATAAAATTGCACACAATCTGAACCAGCCAATGAGTAACCAATCAAAAAACCAACTCACAAAACTGCCATCTTCTCTTCTAACTCTAATTCAATCGCCATACAACATGACACAAATTCATTCCTCTAACCAACAAATTCTATTATACCATTAGTAATGTTTATTCCCAACTCATATAATTCATTTTTATAAATAAAAAAACCCAAGTAAGTAACAAATTTTATTAGCTAATTATTTATTAATTTATTCCACTACTATCCAGAAAACTTCCAAGTGAAACACATAATAAGAAACAGAAAAAAGTCAAATATGAAATAAAATATTAGGAGAATTACCCATACTAACCAAAAGAAGTCCCAAAATCTCAGCCACATCCAACACCACAAAAAAAGCACATCTCAATCTTAGTTGAACTGGAAAACACTACTTATCGAATCCTAAATCAATCTATCTCTCAACCTAACATTCAATTCACCACTTGAACAACACCACATCACACAACCATACCAAAAACCATACTATAACACAAGTTTGACAATACCACAAATAGCACACCACTGCATTAACCAATTCATGACATATTTTGATTTAATAAGGCATTCCTCACTCAATTTTCACTTGTAAATTCAAGGTTTATCCCAGACATAGTTTTATTTAAAGGCTTCTATTTAAAAGTTGAGTGTACATGATTAACAAATTTCAATATACAATAGTTCAACAACAATCTACCAACATGAAACTTGTGTTGTGAAAAACCATACACCAATAATGTAACTAACTTATAGTGGGGTTTTAGCCCATATTATTCACCAAAAACAATGAAGAGAAAATAATAAAACATCAGATGTCACTTTTCCCTAGCCCTTGCTATTTTCATCTTAAATAAATTCAGTTGTCATTATTTAATTTGGATTCAACTATATTCACTTGGAATAAATTCGTAGACCCACCCCACATGATGAAAAATTAATAAGGATGAAAGAAATCTTACTTTGATGAAAGAAATTATTGACACTTTCTAATTCCACCTAGACACCAGCTTATTTGCAATAGGAAATTCCCAAGAAAACATGACCCCACTAGTATAGCATAATAGAACGACTTATATGAGGAGAATGGTGCTGGAAACCTCATACAGAGAGTGAAAAATATTGAAATAACAAGGGGAATCATGTTTTTCCACATAGAAGATCTAAAACATGACCACACATTAGATACATCTTTAAATTGCTATTAAGTCAGATCTAGCCATAGTTACATGATTTATGTAATGAAAATTCCCCAAACTCTTATAAATTTAAATATATGACTCATAGCCAATTAATCATATCTAAAACCCCTTAAATATGGTATTAAACACCATTTTTATCAAGTAAAGTCATCAACAATGAGAAATGTGCAAAACTGGAAAAATTAAAAAAAGGCAGTTGTTGGATGACTCGCAATTAGATGAGTCACCATAATGAGTCACAAGTTTGAGTCACCAGTGAGAGGTACCATTTCAAGTCACTAGTGTGAGTCACTACTATGAGTCACAATCACAATTCATCATCAGCCACCTATTGTCACATGGCACTAGTTTGAGTCAATAATGAAAGTTAACGTTGGTGGGTTACCATTGCGAGTCACTAGTGCGATGAGTTACCATTGGAAACCTATATTTTTTTACACGGTGTTCATTTATGTCACATAGACATCCCAAAATAGTTCAGACACTAGATTTTAAAAATGTAATAGAATATAGAGGTTTGATCAATTAGAAAAATGGATAACATGTGTGCATTAGTTAGGGGATGGAGTTCCCTTTCTTATGTGTGAAAATGGAACCTTCTTGAAAATTACGTGGACATTTCTAAAAAAAATACAAAATGATAAAGTCATTAAAATTATAAATTATTTAAAATAGCATTATTTTCAATTTTGGGAGATAATAAGGTAGAAATATGTATATAAAATAATATTTTTTTTAAAATTTTATGTCATTTAAACCCTTATGTTATCACTTTTCCCTCATATTAAACCCTTTTTACCTTATATACGGTAATTTATTTTCTTAGTTTTCACTGTCAATTTTTTTCAAAAATTATACTGACCATATTATATTATATAAATTACTTTTATTATAAATACAAAATCTATATTACTATATTTAATTTATATAATTAGAAGAATTCAATTTTAAATTATACCCGCACAAACAATAAAGAAGAGTTTTTTTAAGGAAACAATTCTCATCACTATATAAGGTTTTAAAGTCAATATTTAAAATAAAATTTATTAAAATTAAATAAATTAAAAAAATTAAATAATAATTGTACTAATTTTTAATATAAAATAATTTTAAATATATTTTAACTTTTAAAATAAATAAAATGAAAAGGTAGTTTTTAGTAAAAATTACTAATTTTAACGATTATTCCAAAAAAAAATCCCTCTTAAAAAATCTAATCAATCACCCTTTGATAATTTTTTAGGATTATATCCAAAATAAATCTCAATTGGTCAATTAAGTTTTCCTACATTTTAAAATATTAGTTATAAATTAAGTTCACAAATAGTGATTAATCCACCTTTTAGAAAAATATTGATTTTCAGAAAACATTTATTTTACTTTTCAGTGATTATTATTGTATTTATAATCAATATATTAACATGGAATTTATTTTATACTTGTTTAAACTAGAAAATATTCACAATTTAGTTAGTTTTTTATACACACCAACTTAATAGGTAGGGTATAATGGAAATGTTTAAATATAACAATTTTAATAGACTATCATGTTTTGTTTAAACCTAGTGTTTTATGTATTAGAAGCAATCAAAGACATTGAATTTAGTTAAAAATAAATGTATTTTAATGTCTTGATATTTTTTATTCTATTCTAATCATAGTGTTGTTTACCATACGTGCTACCAATCTTGATGTTCCTATGATAAAAATATTAGGGAATTATAGTACCTAACAAAAATAGATAAATATATATCTACGATGATGAAAAAAGCTCCTAAAATAACATATAACATGAAAATGAATGGTCAAAGGGTTTCAGGAAATATAATAGAAGTATACGAACTGTGTTTGACCAATTATGAAAACATAAATTATTTTAGATGTGTGATTGTTAAATAAAAAATTAAAAATTTGTTTATGTGTGAGGATGGAAAATAAATTTATAAATATTATAACATTTAATTGAAATATGAAACAGTTTAATGACATATTTTTACAAATTATATTGTATTTATGTTGAATTTGAAGTGGAAATATAAATGTAGTTTGATATAATATATAATTGTTGAAATTTTCTAAAATGATTCATAATATAAGAGACTGTAAAAGTGATAAACCAACATTATTATAATGATTTTAAATAATTCATAATACTGAAACACAATTTATGATAGCTATAAACTTCTGAGTAAAAGAAATCAATTATTATTTACTATTGGATTGTTTAGTGCATAAGATTAAAAAAATTATTGCAATTACTATGTATGTAAATATTATAAGAATCATAGCCAACATTTAAGTTTCATTATCCTTTTTCATTAATCATCATTTATTGATACAATTATTTATGGGATATTTCAATAATATAATAAACCGAGCCATAACTACAACAGAATGTGTATAGATATTATCCTTTTAAAATTAGTAATATTATAAAAATATTAAGGAATAACCACTTCAAAAGTACACAATATGGTGGATAATGTAGTAAAATAAATATAAAGAATGTATAGACTATTGTATTGATCATGTTTTAGATGAAAATAAAATAGTGATAACATTGATTAAAAAGATGTAAGGTGGAAAATAGTGGGTGTTTTATACAACTAAATGTAGAGAGAGGGAAAAAAGAAAGACTCAATAATGTGTATTTTGAATAAAGTATAAATAAAAAGAAGTTGAAGAATAAACTGGTTCATGTATCCCATTATCTCTCTCATATTAATTAGTGATAAATATATTTGTATTAGAATATTTTTTCATGTATGAGAGTGAAGATTTTTTAGAAAATTTATATTTTAATGGGTCCACACTGTCTTATTATTCCAATTGGTTTGAACAATATATTAATAAAAAATCACATGATGTGGGATATCTCCGAAGGAAAACTTGTAAAGACCCATAGATTTCAAGGAAATTTTTTTTTCTTAATTTTCTTTGGAATTTTACAAGAGCGCAGTTTCTGACGGCACCTGATTCTAAGGCCTGGTGTGCCTGGAATCATTTTCCGAAGTTTGGCTCGGGTACGTTCGGTGAACGGATGAGCGGGTTTTTCTAAATTTTGAACCGGTGCCTGAAATCGAATTTTTAGGGCACTGATGGAATCATAGCGCCTGTATTTTCTTAGAAACGCCTCTTCCGGAGTTGCGTTACCTCAGGAGTGGTTTTTAATTTTTGGGCTTATAGTTAAGAAATGAAATAATTTTACGACAACTTTATTTTATTTCACTTAAGCCACTTGGAAGCCACTTGAAGCCACTTAAAAGCAGCTTAAACTAAGTTGAACCGGATAGGGTACTATCCAGAAATATCCTACCCTCTTGGTAGGATATTTGTAAGGTGGGGCCTGCACAAGCCCCTCCGTTTCTTTCCGCTAAGTAATGCACCCGCGAAAATCCGTCATTATGAAAGTCAACTGACGTGTTTTCTTAAATTCTTAACAGACCATTTAATTGGGCGGTTTATTTCATAAATTAAATGATTTGTTTCTTTTGTTGAATTAATTCAACCAATTGATGGGTCGTTACTTACCATTTTTCGTGTGTTGGCATAATAATAAAATAAGACCAACCCGTGTTTTGGAGGATTACTCATTGAGAGGTTTGACAGAGTTCTCGTGCCTTTATCCTTCTTCGCGAAGAACGTGAAGAATGCGAAGAACGTGAAGAACGCGAAGAACGACGGTCTCCAACGAAGAATTCCGAACCCGGAAATCGACGACGAGACGCTGTGATCCGCGACGCCGATGATCCCTTCCTGCAACGTTCTTCTGCGACGTCTCTTCCTCCGCGACGGATCTTCGATCGGCGGCTTGTGGTAAGAGTCTCGGATTTTCTTTTTAATCTCCTTTGTGGTTTTACCAAAACACGGATTTAATTATTTAATTAAATTAAATCTATTGTTTCATGGTCCGTTGAGTTCTCCGACTCAAAGCCGTGTTCCGCGACGACGCGACGCCCTTCCGTGACGACGCGACGATCTCCTCCTACCGCGACAAGCAATTCCGTGAAGGACGTGCATACGACGATGAAAAACGAGGAAGGGGTTGTTGTGAGTTTATTCCTTTTTCCCGTGATCGTTCTTTTTTTTAAAGTAAAGAACCGAAAAAATAAGAACAATTTTATTCCATTAAAATTGTTGAATTCATATGTTGAATTTGTTTCCTCCGTCGTTTATCTCTAACGCGGAAGGTGCGGGCCAAACGAACACGGCCCGACGACCCTCCGCCGTTCTGCGTTGTTATGCGGATTTGGCGGGCGATGACGGAACATTCCACAATGGAGGTGTGATGGTTCCGTAGTGAAGAGCGAGTCCCAAGAGGGGTAGCGGCGCAGACGGGAACAAAAACAGACCACCGGCGGCGCTGGGAGTGGCGGCGCCCCGGCGCGCCGCCGGACAAGGCCGCCACGGCGGCAGCGCTCGCGGACACGAGGCCGCGCGGGTCCGACGCACGTGGGACGCCGCTGATGCCGCATCCGGTTGTCCAAGCGACACCTCGCGGGTGCCGTGGGGTTGTCACGCGGGGGCGGCGGATCCCCCCCGCGTCGCTCGGCTGCCCAGGGAGACATCCAGCGGGTGCCGCGGGGGTGGCGGCTCCTCCCCACGTCGCTCGGTCGAGCCGAGCCGGGCTGGCCGAGCCAGACCGGTCCGACTGGGTCAGACCGGGTCGGACCGGGTTTGACCGGTTTGGACCGGGTTCGGCCGACCCAGGGGGGGTCGGGCCGGGTCAGCCCGGGCCCGGACCCCCCATCTTCGGACGATTTTCGTTCAAATGCCAGTATCTTGAGCTACGAGCCACCAAACAATGCTCTGTCAGCGGCTACGCTATCCTTGGATTGAGACGGTTGTTTCCGTATATCGCGCTGAAGGTTTCAAAATACTTTGAGTTCGGTCGGGTTGGTTCGTACACGAAACGAACCAGGCCCTCGGAGCGGAAATGCTCATATCTTAAGCTACGGACGTCCGATTGACGCGCCGTCAGCTTTGTTGAGTTCCTCTATGTGAGACGGATATTTTGGAATACTCCGCCCGAGGTTTGGGCGCAGGTGGAGTACGGTCGGGTTGGTTTTTCCTTAAAAACCAACCGGACCCCCGGGACGAAAAAGCCAATAACTCTCAGACCGGGCGTCCGATAGACGCGCCGTCTGCGACGTTGAGTTCTTGCTGACGATACGGAACTTTTGGATACATCAAATTCGGACTTTGTGTCAGTTTATGTATCAGCCTCTCGGCTCGTGGAGCGGACGCTCCCGAACGAGCTTGCTGTGTGCGGGAACCCTAGAGCTGGCTGCGACTGCTACTTCGACAGAGATGACTGTGCAGAGATCCTCAGTGGACTCCGACGACGACCGTGCAGAGATCCTCAGTGGACTGTGGCGACGACTGTGCAGAGATCCTCAGTGGACTGCGACGACAAAGAGTGCTGGTCTTGTATATAGCATCCCGCCTTTTTATCACAAAAACTTTCATTTCATTACATGGAACTGAGGATCTTTAAGGTTTAGTGTTTTGGAAACCAGGAAAATAATACATGAAAACAACATAAATAATTCTTCTTAAACACTTGAAATTCTTCTCCTTAAGTTCATCCTAGGTTCATTACTGCATCTCATAACCTGGGGACATACATCAAAAGAAAGGGTGAGCAGAAGGCCCAGTAAGGGAAACAAGAGAAACATTTTACATGTGAACTTGAAATACTTCAATACGGAAATGAAAAGAAAATTAAGGCATGAGAAAGAAATAATGAGATACATCATAATAAAAATAACATTTTTCGTAACTTGAAGATGTGGCTGCAACATTTAATATTGACAATCATGAACATATCACCAAGGTCCATCCCCAAGGTGTCATTTGAAAATTACCAAGGTTATTCACCAAGGTATCATGAAAATTGTAATCTCTAGTGGTTACATCATTACCCAATGCATTGGAGTGCTATCAGGGCGCACCCTTAAATTTGCCTTTATTATCATGTGATCCACATATATCATCATCAAACATTTCATAAATAACCCATATAAAATAAATGGGTTTCATTTCATAATCATAACAAAAAAAACTGCTTTAAAGACATGATCCTTACGTCACTTTAAAACCCACAGAAAAGGAAGGTGGGTCTCATGTATGTAAATCCCAGAATTTAAAATAGAACATTTTGGTATATATGTGATTACACCTTTAGAAGAAAGAGCTTTGAGTATTCACTTAATAATATAAAATAACTTTAGAAAAAGAGAGAGACATTTTGAGACGGAAATTCTGCAGCATGACGACTATGTTACGAGGTTTTAGAAGACATTAAAAAGAGAGGGAAAATGTGTCAAACATTCATAAATGACCCATAAAACAGTAGATGGACAGAATAATAAGGATACATGATCATGGTAATGAAATTTCAAGGACATACCATTTGAAATGAAAAACATGTAAGGAAGACAAAAATTAGATTTCTCTTATGAATGTTCGGCAGCCTAACAGCGTTACTTAAACTTCAACAAAAATGATTTGAAAAGATAAAATAGGGTCTCTCATCATGTGAACATAAGAGTTCAGTATGATAGATATAGAGATAATTCCCCAACATAATTAAAAAGCAACTTGAAAAACTTGACATGAAAGTAGAACTTTGAAAAGAATGAGAAGGGTGAAAGAATACCATAAAAATTCGGCAGCCTAACGGCGCCACTTAAAACATCAAAATACTGAATTGAAGAGATCAAATGGGGTCTCTCATAATATGAAAATAATATTCCAGTATGATAGATATAGAGATCATACACCAACATAACAAAAAGGAACTTGAAGTAATTGACATGAAAGTAGAACTTCAAAACGAGAAGGGTGAAAAACCACTTAAAAATTCGGCAGCCTAACGGCGCCACTTAAAACTTCAAAATACTGAATTGAAGAGATCAAATGGGGTCTCTAATAATATGACCATAAGAGTCCAGTATGATTAGATATAGAGATCATACCCCAACATAACAAAAAGGAACTTGAAAGAATTGACATGAAAGTAGAACTTCAAAATGAGAAGGGTGAAGAACCACTTAAAAATTCGGCAGCCTAACGGCGCCACTTAAAACTTCAAAATACTGAATTGAAGAGATCAAATGGGGACTCTCATCATATGATCATAAAAGATCAGTATGATAAATTTATAGATCATACCCCAACATAACAAAAAGGAAGTTAAAATAATTTACATGAAAATAGATCTTGAAAAATGAGAAGGGAGAAAGAATCCGTTACAAAAATTTCGGCAGCCTAACGGCGCCACATAAAACATCATAAAACGAAATAATGAGAGTAAGAGGGGATCTCTCATTATATGAACATTAAAAGGGAAGTAAGATGAGTATAAAAGAACATCATTTAACATAAGAACATGGAGCATAAAATAAATGACATAAAAGATATTTCTTGAAAAGAAAGAGAGAGGTCGGATCCCTTACCTTAAAATGTAACTCTTAAACCTCAAAGGTTGGGACCTTGAGGGCTTGGGGGCACCTTGGAAGTACTCCATGGGAGGTAATGAGACCAGAACTTCGTTGGGGAAGAGTGGGGAGTCGAATGGATGAGAGGAGGGATTGGTATTTATAGGGAAAGTGAGGGGACAAGGCATTAATGGCCAAGGGACACCTCACATGTGCTTTTCTCAAACCCATGTGCTCTCCCTTGGCATTTACCATGGAGTTAGGCCACATGGGGCCCCCAAAACAATAATTAATCACCCTTGGCCGGCCAACCCTTAAAATATCTCATGACATCATTATGACACAACTATGATGTCATTAACCCAAAAAACTGCATTTTTTACTATTCACTGAAAATTCAACTTTCTCAGAAAAATCCCAAAATTTCACACTAACCAAATATCAATGCCCTGATTTCAAAATTGAACTCCATTTTATAAAAATAATTTTCTAAATATTTTTAAATTTATTTTTAAATAAATACACTATTCACCGAAAATTCATTTTTCCAGAAAAACCCCAAAAATTACAATAACATAATATCGGTGCTCTGAGTTCAAAAATGAAATCCATTTTATAAAAATAATTTTCTAAATATTTTTAATTAAATTTTTTAATTAAAAAAACACAATTCACCCGAAAAAATTAATACTTGAATAATAATTTATGAAACCATTATTTAACCATTTTATTGAATCATATTACTTAATCAAGGTGCCTAGATTATACTAATACATTCTTTAAGGGGGATTACTAATCCATTTAAACACATTACTAATCCTAATCATAAAATCACTATTCATGATTTACTATTCATCAAAAATCAAGTTGATCTTATTAGACTCTAAATTTCGTACTGAACATAATTGTAGAAGACCATTTTTTGAAAATCATTACACATTTTAAATTATTTAAGGTTTACGTAAACATTTTTTTTCAAAATATCCTTTTGAAAATTCATCAAAAATATGCATACTATTTTTATCCGGTCATTTGAAAATTCATAAACTTCATCATAAGAAGAAATCCCAATTTTTATTTAAAACAAGGATTACACAAGCCAGTTACGGTCTCGTTACATAGCCCCTTATAATACCAGCATAGGACCTAAGAGTAATGTGTGCTAGGGTGATAGAATCTTGGGGCGGCTCGGTCAACATTGCCCGAGTAGTAATTTCTATCAGTTTGAACTTCTTGGGAAGGCGATTCCGTTCTAGCTTCACATGATGAAATTCGGCTTGAATTTGGTCCAGAGAAAAGTCCAATGGTGCTACCTCCTTCCCAAGCTCTATTAGATGGGCTTCGATCGGTCCAAGACTACTTGGTGAGGCCATCAAATCTTCTTTCTATAATAATTAACCAAGATTACTTATATTTAGAGACAATAATCAAAAAAATTTGTTCACAGTGGTCATATTGACCTATGGGCATATAACAGTCAAAACCCACTGGTCTCATTTTAATTATAATCATGTTTATCAAATAAAACATTTTTGCTGAGTATAAAAATAAAGTAAAATAACACATGAAATTAGGAATCAAGATTTATTCAAAATTTCTGGCCGTTACAATCTTCCCCCCTTAAGAAATTGCGTCCTCGCAATTTTTAAAATTGGGTTTTGAAATTTCATTGAAAGTCCCACATCGGAAAAAGAGTCAGTAACACCATTACTTTAAATGAAATAAAAGGAAGTACAAAGGCCACCCGAGTTTACTCATACTAGGATTCCATGTAGGAAACATGGACATGGAGGAGAAAACAAAGGGTCATGTCCTAAAGGAGAGTGATAGAAAACATGATTAGGAGGACGTTAACCACCAAAAAATACCAAAATTTTGATGTGTGTAAGCGGTCTTTGATTACCTAGTAGGAAACGTAAACCAACAACATTTTTGTTTTACGTTCCTTTTCATAACTTTGAGAAATTCATTTACAACATAGAACAAAAACATAAGGAAATATATCTACCTTAATGTAGTGTTTCATACATTAATAAGTTTCTACCAAAACTAATCTTTTATCCCAACGATGAGCATTAAAAACTACTTGGTCTCACCAAAACACAAGAATCATCTTCTAGAGAATCACATAATCCACAAAAGATCAACTATATATTTCTTATATCTTTAAACATTATCCCAAAAATAGAAAGGGTAAGGTAAAACAACTCTTCAAAAAGAATCCCATAGGAATGGAAACTACTTTTAAATCTTCAAAGTTCCATGGTACTACCCAAAGTTCATCATAGACCATTCCGTAAATAATGGTCCTTAAGATTCATCAAAATAACCCAAACTAAGATTGAAACCCAAATACAAGAAAGATTTGATAACATAGTCTTCCAAAATAAACTTTATTGTTCATCTCCAAACAACATCAACCACTCCTAACATCTTATAAAAAAAAGTAGCTAACCTAAACATATTTTACCATGATAGGATAATCATTCCCGTAAGTAACCTAAATTACTATAAGTCCACCTTAAATACATCGATTCTTCAAAATATAAGTCAACCTTACTCCTCAATGAAAATTCCGAAACAATCTATTTACCTCGATCAAATATGGTTCCCTAAAATAATGAATGTCTTCCAAAATAATAATCAGCTTTTAATCCCCTAATCATCTCTTTCATATTAATATGGAAATCGTTGCATTTCCTGTCACATAGGTTATTGGGACATGTTCTTCCATCTCCCACCATTAACTAAGAAGAGAAATTATAATTAGAGTGTTAAATACTTAACCAATAATCATGAAAAGGAGCTTAAAGCATATAAGGATAACTTTTAGAAGAAATTTATACCCTAACTTGTGATCCCCTAGGTTCCAATCTAGGTTATCCATGATCATATATTCTAATGTGAATATTTATTTTATTTTTTCTTTGTTCCTTTAACAATGGTTCATACTAAGCTTATGAATTTACCAAAGGATATCCCCCGGGAGTGTCGTAACCAAGAGTGCAGCAAGGCCCGTTGTTGTGTACCAGTTCCCGTTCGAGTCTAGCTCAAAGCAGTGTTTTCGGGTTTTAACCCTATGTACATCTGTTCCAGAGCCACCTCTACCTGCTCGTATCCAGACAGGGATGTATTTTCTTGGCAACTCATTACTCAATACTCACCAAAATTCCAGGAAGATTTCCCATATATAAAATTTTCTATAGGCTTCTTCCTAAAATTTTCAAATCCTAATTTCCACAAATAATTAAACCATCCTTTGATACCAACTATAGCATCCCTCCTTTTTATCACATAAACATTCATTTAATTACATGGAACAGAGGATCATTAGGGTTTAGTGTCTTGGAAACCAGGAACATAATACATGAAAACAACATAAATAATTCTTCTTAAACACTTGAAATGCTTCTCCTTAAGTTCATCCTAGGTTCATTACTGCATCTCATAACCTGAGGACATACATCAAAAGAAAGGGTGAGCAGAAGGCCCAGTAAGGGAAACAAGAGAAACATTTTACATGTGAACTTGAAATACTTCAATAAGGACATGAAAAGAACATTAAGGCATGAGAAAGAAATAATGAGATATATCATAATAAAAATAAAATTTTTCATAACTTAAAGATGTGGCTGCAACATTTAATATTGACAATCATGAACATATAACCAAGGTCCATCCCCAAGGTGTCATTTGAAAATTACCAAGGTTATTCACCAAGGTATCGTGAAAATTGTAATCTCTAGTGGTTACATCATTACCCAATGCATTGGAGCGCTATCAGGGCGCACCATTAAATTTTGCTTTATTATCATGTGAGCCACATATATCATTATCAAACATTTCATAAATAACCCATATAAAATAAATGGGTTTCATTTCATAATCATAACGTAAAAAAACTGCTTTAAAGACATGATCCTTACGTCACTTTAAAACCCACAGAAAAGGAAGGTGGGTCTCATGTATGTAAATCCCAGAATTTAAAATAGAACATTTTGGTATATATGTAAATATCCCTTTATAAGAAAGATCTTTGAGTATTCACTTAATAATATAAAAGAACTTTAGAAAAAGAGAGAGACATTTTGAGACAGAAATTCTGCAGCATAACGGCTATGTTTCGAGGATTTAGAAGACATTAAAAAGAGAGGGAAAATGGGTCAAACATTCATAAATGACCCATAAAACAGTAGATGGACAGAATAAGAAGGATACATGATCATGGTAATGAAATTTCAAGGACATACCATTTGAAAAGAAAAACATGGAAGGAAGACAAAAATTAGATTTCTCTTATGAATGTTCGGCAGCCTAACGACGTTACTTAAACTTCAACAAAAATGTTTTAAAAAGATCAAATAGGGTCTCTAATCATGTGAACATAGGAGTTAAGTATGATAGATATATAGATAATTCCCCAAAATAATTAAAAAGGAACTTGAAAGACTTGACATGAAAGTAGAACTTTGAAAAGAATGAGAATGGTGAAAGAATCCCCTAAAAATTCGGCAGCCTAACAGCGCCACTTAAAACATCAAAATACTGAATTGAATAGATCAAATGGTGTCTCTCACAATATGAACATAAGATTCCAGTATTATAGATATAGAGATCATACCCCAACATAACAAAAAGGAACTTGAAGGAATTGACATGAAAGTAGAACTTCAAAACGAGAAGGGTGAAGAACCACTTAAAAATTCGGCAGCCTAACGGCGCCACTTAAAACTTCAAAATACTGAATTGAAGAGATAAAATGGGGTATCTAATCATATGAACATAAGAGTCCATTATGATAGATATAGAGATCATACCCCAACATAACAAAAATGAACTTGAAAGAATTGACATGAAAGTAGAACTTCAAAATGAGAAGGGTGAAGAACCACTTAAAAATTCGGCAGCCTAACTGCGCCACTTAAAACTTCAAAATACTGAATTGGAGAGATCAAATGGGGTCTCTCATCATATGATCATAAAATATAAGTATGATAAATTTAGAGATAATACCCCATCATAACAAAAAGGAACTTGAAATACTTTACATGAAAATAGATCTTGAAAAATGAGAAGGGAGAAAGAATCCGTTACAAATATTTCGGCAGCCTAACGACGCCACTTAAAACATCATAAAACGAAATAATGAGAGTAAGAGGGGATCTCTCATTATGTGAACATTAAAAGGTAAGTAAGAGGAGTATAAAAGAACATCCTTTAACATAAGAACATGGATCATAAATGAAATGACATAAAAGAGATTTCTTGAAAAGAAAGAGAGAGGTCGGATCCCTTACCTTAAAATGTAACTCTTAAACCTCAATGGTTGGGGCCTTGAGGGCTTGGGGGCACCTTGGAAGTACTCCTTGGGAGGTAATGAGACTAGAACTTCGTTGAGGAAGTGTGGGGAGTCGAATGGATGAGAGGAGGGCTTGGTATTTATAGGGAAAGTGAGGGGACAAGGCATTAATGGCCAAGGGACACCTCACATGTGCTTTTCTCAAACCCAGGGCTCTCCCTTTGAATTTACCATGGAGTTAGGCCACATGGGGACCCAAAAAATTCATTCATCACCCTTGGCTGGACAACCCTTAAAATATCTCATGACATCATTATGACACAGCTATGATGTCATTAAACATACCGAAACCCAAAAAACTGCATTTTTACTATTCACTGAAAATTCAACTTTCTCATAAAAATCCCAAAATTTCACACTAACCAAATATCAATGCTCTGATTTCAAAAATGAACTCCATTTTATAAAAATAATTTTCTAAATATTTTTAAATTTATTTTTAAATAAATACATTATTCACTGAAAATTCATTTTTTCAGAAAAACCCCAAAAATTACCATAACATAATATCAGTGCTCTGAGTTCAAAAATGAAATCCATTTTATAAAAAAACATTTCTAAATATTTTTAATTTAATTTTTTAATTAAAAAAACACTATTCACCCGAAAAAATTAATACTTGATTAATAATTTATGAAACCATTATTTAACCATTTTATTGAATCACATTACATAATCAAGGTGCCTAGATTATACTAATACTTTCTTTAAGTGGGATTGCTAATACATTTAAACACATTACTAATCCTAATCATAAAATCACTATTCATGATTTACTATTCATCAAAAATCAAGTTGATCTTATTAGACTCTAAATTTCGTACTGAACATAATTGTAGAAGACCATTTTTTGAATATCATTACACATTTTAAATTATTTAAGGTTTACATAAACATTTTTTTCAAAATATCCTTTTGAAAATTCATCAAAAATATGCAGACTATTTTTATCCGGTCATTTGAAAATTCAGAAACTTCATCATAAGAAGAAATCCCAATTTTTATTTAAAACAAGGATTACACAAGCCAGTTATGGTCTCGTTATATAGCCCCTTATAATACCAGCATAGGACCTAAGAGTAAGGTGTGCTAGGGTGATTGAATCTTGGGGCGGCTCGGTCAACATTGTTCGAGTAGTAATTTCTATCAGTTTGAACTTCTCACGAAGGCGATTCCGTTATAGCTTCACATGATGATGTTCGGCTTGGATTTGGTTCAGAGCAAAGCCCAATGGTGCTACCTCCTTCCCAAGCTCTGTTAGATGGGCTTCGATCGGTCCAAGACTACTTTGTGAGGCCATCAAATCTTCTTTCTATAATAATTAACCAAGATTACTTATATTTAGAGACAATAATCAAAACATTTTGTTCACAGTGGTCATATTGACCTACGGTCATATAACAGTCAAAACCCACTGGTCTCATTTTAATTATAATCATGTTTATCAAATAAAACATTTTTGTTGAGTATAAAAATAACGTAAAATAACACATGAAATTAGGAAACAAGATTTATTCAAAGATTCGGACCGTTACATTGTATCCTTTGTGGGTCCTAGCCTAGATGATTCAATACTGGTCTGGTATCCTATGTGGGTCCCAGTATAGATGAGTCAAGGAAGACAGCTGGTTTTGTATCCTATGTGGGTCCTAGCTGTGCTGGTCTTGTATCTATGTGGGTCCTATCTTAGATGATTCAATACTGGTCTTGTATCCTATGTGGGTCCCAGTATAGTTGAATCAATGAAGACAGCTGGTCTTGTATCCTATGTTGGTCCTAGCTGTGCTGGTCTTGTATCCTATGTGGGTCCCAGCTTAGATGATTCAATACTGGTCTTGTATCCTATGTGGGTCCCAGTATAGATGAATCAATGAAGAGTGCTGGTCTTGTATCCTATGTGGGTCCCAGCTTAGATGACTCAGTTCTAGTCTTGTATCCTATGTGGGTCCTAGCCGTGCTGGTCTTGTATCCTATGTGGGTCCCAGCATAAACGAAACAATGAGGACGGCTGGTCTTGTATCCTATGTGGGTCCCAGCTTAAATGATTCAGTATCTATGTCTGATCAACTCTTTCAACTTTTCGATGATGTATACCTGTGTGAGCTGATTCTTCTGTTTACTCTCCTTTGTGGATTGTGTTGAGATATCCTGTGCGGATTTATTGTTTACTCTCCTTTGTGGATTATGTTGAGCTATCCTGTGTGGATTTACCGTTTAATCTCCTTTGTGGATTGTGTTGTGCTATCCTGTGTGCGTATACGTTTTTCTTTCCTATGTGGACTGGGTTGTGCATGTGCTCGGACATTGGAGCCGAACGGGAATTGATAACTTAGGTATATGTATGGGCATATACCTAAGCAGTGTCGGTTGCTACTTCGTAATTGTATCTTTCCTTTGTGGTTTATCCTTTGTGGATTTCAGGAGACCTTCGGGGATCTAGGGGTCCCTACTGAGTAGCTTATACTCACCCCTACTCGGGCTATGCCCGCACTACGTTGTGTTGGTTGCAGACGACGGACATCGCTGATCGTGGTGGAGGCGTGCGGAGCAGGATAGTGCCTGGAGGTGGACCACTGGGCGGGACGTACTCGGAGCGGTCAGGTGGTCCCGAGGAGTAGTGAAGGCTATCTATACCCACCCTTCAGGTGGGACCTTCAGAGGACGGCTCGACGCTACGGCTTTTCCCCTTTCAGTTTTACTTTACAGTTGGACTTGTATTTCCGGCCCCTTTTACTTTCAGCACAGCTTGTTACTGTTTTTACAGAGTGTTTACTTTTCCGCTTTCTTACTCTGTGGTTCTTGTTTACTTTTCAAAGGCAATGCCTTCCCTTTTGTTGGGATTTACGCATTGGTGCTAGTTGCCAGCCCCTGGCCTATGGAAGGAAGGCTTGGGGTAGTCACAGCACGGGCCCCGAGGACGGGTCGTGACAAATTGGTATCAGAGGCGGTCGGTTCTACCTCAGACTCTGATCTTTCATCTTCTATGTGAAGAAATAGTGTTTAGCGTATTTAGTGTGGTAATCATTCCAGGGAGTCCAGTGTTGGTGCGGCGGCCGACGTATCTGTACACCAGGACCCTAACTTCTGATTTCCGACTTAATGCATGAAAACATTGATTTCATGTGTGTTTCATGTTTTCTTCATGATTACTTGTGTCCGCTCACTAGGTATACTGTTCTGACCATGGCGCACTTGTTTCCATTCCAGGATGTCCCCACAACGGCAGCCAGCTAGGGTTCCGAGAGTGGAGCGTGATGACAGCCCACTGAGCGATGAGGCCTTGGTGCATGGCTCCTTGTCAGTAGAGGCACCGACAGTACCTTTACCCGCAGAGCCACCAATGCTTCCCTCCATGACCGCTGATGATGCACGTCGCCTTAGAGCTCTGCATGAGTTCCAGCGCCAGCGACCACCTAGGTTTCATGGGGAGACGGACCCCCAGGCAGCCGAGGACTGGCTGGAGGCGGTCGTGTGAGTTTTCAGGATAGTGGGGACACCAGCAGACCTCATGGTGATCCTCGCAGTGAGCCTCTTGCACGCGGCAGTAGGAAGATGGTGGAGCTTGATGCTCTAGGTGGACGAAGAGACATCTCTTCTCTAGACGGACTTTGAGAGCATCTTCTGCTCCGAGTTCATCCCAGCCACCCTCCGTGCGGTGCGCATCCAAGAGCTGCTACAGCTACAGCAGGGCAGTATGACAGTGGCCCAGTTCTCGGCGAGATTTACTGATCTCTCGTGCTACTCCACAGATATGGTATGTGACCCGTTCTTCCGGGCCCAAACCTTCGAGCAGGGACTGAGGCACGAGATCAGGGCTTCGATGATCTCCCTCAACATTCCGACACAGGCAGTGTTGTTGGAGAGAGCCCTTCTAGTGGAGAGTTTTCTCCCCGAGCAGGCTCTAGTGACAGGACCCTCCGCAGGACGGCCCGTAGCAGGGTCTTCTGCAGCTGGCAGTAGACAGGTGACGCAGAGGTTCAAACGGTCCAGAACATCAGATGGGCAGTCTCAGGATGAAGATTTGGTTTTGCGGGGCACCTGAAGGAGATCCAACTACGCGAGGGGCAAACATTCCTACGCATGCCGTGGATGAGGTCACATGGCTCGAGACTGCCCGAATCGTCTTGCAGAAGAGAAGAAGGTGGTAGAGGGACCTCCCAGATAGAGGTTCGGCCACGGTGGTCCGCAGGGTGCAGGCAGACGAGGCAAAGGAGCTGGCTGAGTAGCCGATGGTGGGAGACACTTCGAGGTGTTGCCACCACCACCACCAGGAGGTCCACC
The DNA here is from genome assembly GCA_963277665.1 of Viscum album. Classification (NCBI taxonomy): domain Eukaryota; kingdom Viridiplantae; phylum Streptophyta; class Magnoliopsida; order Santalales; family Viscaceae; genus Viscum; species Viscum album. The sequence continues at coordinate 548,016,395 of OY728156.1, forward strand.
CCGACTTTAGGGAGTAGGTGGAAATGTGAGAGCTCAGCTTCAGGCAGCCGAGGCCTTCGATCATGGAGCTCGGGAGCAGATGGATAGGAGCGGAACTAGTAGATACGTCCTTTGTACTTCTAGTTCCTTGTTGCTATTGTGTAGTGTCTTTGTATTATGATCTGCAATAATAAAAGACTCATACCATTGTGATGTTTTCATTCCTGTCCTCTTTTGTGTTGTTACTAAGAAGTTCTAGTTTTCACTGTTGACTTGACCCTCACTTGTGAGACATCTACTGGAGGAGACCCAGTTACCACACACTGATGCCGACAGTGTGACTCAACCCTTAGAGGCGAGAGTAATGGTTGGATCTCTTGGTAGTAGCATCGAGGCCTTACGACGTCATCCTTGGAATGGATTAGTATCATCCTTGTCGGGATTGACCGTATTAGGAAAAGAATGTGGTTCATACAGGGGATGGGTCCAGATTTCTCTTATCGGTATAGAAGAAATCTTAGCAGCTCTTGTGGGGCCGGAGATGGTCCAGCCCATGGCTGAGATGTTCCAGGTCATCCAGGGGCGGATGAGTACAGCTCAGAGCCGGCAGAATTCATTTGCTGACAGTAGGCGGAGGCCACTAGAGTTTGAGGATGGTGACCACGTCTTCTTGCAGGTATCACCTCGACGTGGTTTGCGGAGTTTTGGCCGAGGGGGCAAGTTGTCTCCACGCTTTATTGGTCCTTTTCAGGTCCTCAGCAGGATTGGCGAGGTGGCATATCGCTTGGCTCTGCCACCTCAGTTGCACTGGGTGCACGACGTCTTCCACGTGTCCCAGCTGAGAAGATATTTGCACGACCTGACGCAAACCATTGAATATGGGGAGCTAGACGTGGATGATGGGGCAACTTTTGCAGAGGTCCCAGTGGAGATCGAGGATCGACAGGAGCGGGTCCTATGTGGATGATCGATTCCTCTAGTGTGCATCAGATGGCAACATGAGAACCTCTAGAGAGCACTTTGGAGCGGGAGGCTCAGTTGCGTGCTCAGTACCACCTTTGTTTCCCTAGTTTGTGTTGAAGTTTTACGGGGACGTAAAGCCCTGTGGTGGGAGTAATGAAAAGACCCGTAAATTTCAAGGAATTTTTTTTCTTAAATTTCTTTGGAATTTTACAAAAGCGCAGTTTCTGACGGCACCTGATTCCGAGGCCCGGTGTGCCCGGAATCATTTTTCGAAGTTTGGCTCGGGTACTTTCAGTGAACGGACGAGCGAGTTTTTCTAAATTTTGAACCGATGCCCGAAATCGAATTCCGAGGGCACCGATGGAATCGCAGCCTCAGTATTTGCTTTGAAACGCCTCTTCCAGAGTTGCGTTTTCTCGGGAGTGGTTTTTAATTTTTGGGCTTAAAGTTAAGAAATTATATAATTTTACGACAACTTTATTTAATTTCACTTAAGCCACTTGGAAGCCACTTGAAGCCACTTAAAAGCGGCTTAAACTGAGTTGAACTGGATAGGGTACTATCCAAAAATATCCTACCCTCTTGGTAGGATATTTGTGAGGTGGGGCCCGCATGAGCCCCACCTTTTCTTTCCGCTAAGTAACGCATCCGTGAAAACCCGTCATTATGAAAGTCAATTGATGTGTTTTCTTAAATTCTTAACAGACCGTTTAATTGGGCTGTTTATTTCATAAATTAAATGACCTATTTCTTTCGTTGAATTAATTCAACGAATAGATGGGTCGTTACTTACCCTTTTTCGTGTGTTGGCATAATAATAAAATAAGACCAACCAGTCTTTTGGAGGATTACTTGTTGAGAGGTTTGACAGAGTTCTCGTGCCTTTATCCTTCTTCGCGAAGCACGCGAAGAACGTGAAGAACCCGAAGAACGCGAAGAACACCGGTGTCTAACGAAAAACGACGAACCCAGAAATCGATGACGCGACGCCGTGATCCGTGACGCCAACGTTCCCTTCCTGCAACGTTCTTCTGCAACATATCTTCCTCTGCGACGGATCTTCAATCGGCTCCTTGGGGTAAGAGTCTCAGATTTTCTTTTTAATCAACTTTGTGGTTTTACCAAAACACGGATTTAGTTATTTAATTAAATTAAATATATTATTTCATGGTCCGTTGAGTTCGCTGACTCAACGCCGTGTTCCGTGATGACGCGACACGCTTCCGTGACGACGCGACGATCTCCTCCTACCGTGACGAGCAATCCCACGAAGGACGTGCATACGACGACGACCAACGAGGTAGGGGTTGTTGTGAGTTTATTCCTTTTTCCCATGATCGTTCTTTTTTTTGAGTAAAGAACCAGAAAAATAAGATCAATTTTATTCCATTAAAATTGTTGAATTCATATGTTGAATTTGTTTCCTCCCATTGTTTATCTCTAACGCGGAGGGTGCGGGCCAAACGAACACGGCCCGACGACCCTCCGTCGTTCTTCGTTGTTATGCGGATTTGGCGGGCGACGACGGAACGTGCCGCAACGGAGGTGTGATGGTTCCGCAGTGAAGAGCGAGTCCCAGGAGGAGCAGCGGCGTAGACGGGAACAAAAACGGACCACCGGAGCGACTCCGGTGGCCCACGGAAGCTGCCTGGGGCGCGGCGGCGCCCCGGCGCGCCGCGGCAGAAGCCGCGGCGGCGACGCACATGGACCCGCGGCCGTGCGGGTCCGATGCACGCAGGACGCGGCTGATGCCGCGTCCGGTTGTCCGAGCGACACCCCGCGAGTGCCGCGGGGTTGTCACGCGGGGGCGACGGCTCCCCCCCCCCCCCCCGCGTCGCTCGGCTGCCCAGGGAGACACCCTGCGGGTGCCGCGGGGGTGTCACACGAGGGTGGCGGCTCCCCCCCGCGTCGCTCGGCCGAGCCGAGCCGGGCTGGCCTAGCCAGACCGGTCCGACCGGGTCGGACCGGGTCGGACCGGGTTCGGCCAACCCAGGGGGGTCGGGCTGGGTCAGCCCGGACCCCCCGTCTTCGGATGGTTTTCGTTCAAATGCCCGTATCTTGAGCTACGGGCCTCCAAAAGATGCGCCATCAGCGGCTACACGATCCTTGGATCGAGACGGTCGCTTCGGTATATCATGCTCATGGTTTCAGAATACTTTGAGTTTGGTCGGGTTGGTTCGTACACGAAACCAACCGGGCCCTCGGAGCGGAAACACTCATATCTTGAGCTACGAACCTCCGATTGATGCGCCGTTAGCTTTGTTGAGTTCCTCTATGTGAGATGGTCCTTTTGGCATACTCCGCCCGAGGTTTGGGCACAGGTTGAGTACGGTCGGGTGAGTTTTACGTTAAAAACCAACCGGGCCCCCGGGATGAAAAAGCCAATAACTCTCAGACCGGGCGTCCGATAGACGCGCCGTCTGTGACGTTGAGTTCCTGTGGACGATACGGAACTTTTGGATACATCAATTTCGGACTTTGTGTCTGTTGATGTATCAGCCTCTCGGCTCGTGGAGCGGATGCTCCCGAACGAGCTTACTGTGTGCGGGAACCCTAGAGCTGGCTACGACTGCTACTTCGACAGCGACGACTGTGCAGAGATCCTCAGTGGACTCCGACAACGACCGCGCATAGATCCTCAGTGGACTGTGGTGACGACTGTGCAGAGATTCTCAGTGGACTGCAACGATAAAGAGTGCTGGTCTTGTATCCTATGTGGGTCCCATCTTAGATGATTCACTACTGGTCTTGTATCCTATGTGGGTCCCAGTATAGATGAGTCAAGGAAGACAATTGGTTTTGTATCCTATGTGGGTCCTAGCTGTGCTGGTCTTTTATCCTATGTGGGTCCCAGCTTAGATGATTCAATACTGGTCTTGTATCCTATGTGGTTCCCAATATAGTTGAATCAATGAAGAGAGCTGGTCTTGTATCCTATGTGGGTCCTAGCTGTGTTGGTCTTGTATCCTATGTGGGTCCCAGCTTAGATGATTCAATACTGGTCTTGTATACTATGTGGGTCCCAGTATAGATGAATCAATGAAGAGTGCTGGTCTTGTATCCTATGTGGGTCCCAGCTTAGATGACTCAGTGCTGGTCTTGTATCCTATGTGGGTCCTAGCATAAACGAAACAATGAGGACGGCTAGTCTTGTATCCTATGTGGGTCCCAGCTTAGATGATTCATTATCTATATCGGATCATCTCTTTCACCTTTTCGATGATGTATACCTGTGTGAGCTGAATCTTCTGTTTACTCTCATTTGTGGATTGTGTTGAGCTATCCTGTGTGGATTTACTGTTTACTCTCCTTTGTGGATTGTGTTGAGCTATCCTGTGTGGATTTACCATTTACTCTCCTTTGTGGATTGTGTTGTGCTATCCTGTGTGGGTATACGTTTTGCTTTCCTGTGTGGACTGGGTTGTGCTTGGGCTCGGACGTTGGAGCCGAACGGGAATTGATGAATTAGGTATATGTATGGGCATATACCTAAGCAGTGTAGGTTTCTACTTCATGATTGTATATTTCCTTTGTGGTTTATCCTTTGTAGATTTCGGGAGTCCTTCGGGGGTCTCGGGGTCCCTACTGAGTAGCTTATACTCACCCCTGCACGGGCTATTCCAGCACTACATTGTGTTTGTAGAGACCTGAAGCTTATCGTACATGAACATTTCATTACTTTTGCGGAATACTTAGTACATAACAAAAAAACACACACACAAGGATCGTAATAGTTTAGTGTCTTTGGAAACTCGGAACGTAATCTTCTAATCGTGGTGAAAGATCTCCAATATCTCCCACAAAGATCTTCCTTTTTTTTACCTAAAACCTTTCTTTATATCCTGGGGAAAAGAAAACATAAAAGGGTGAGCTAAAATGCTCAGTAAGGGTAAACAAAAGAAAAATCAATCACATCATATTCGTAAGAACATATCTTTTGGAAATATTATCCTACAAAAGAGGGAGCATAATTTCATAACAAGGGATAAATCATAGTAGTGAAATGAAATCCCAATAATCATAAATTAAAACATGAAACTTTGTGGAATACACACATAATCATATAGAATCATTTCTTGTTAGTCAAGACTCATTTCCAAGACTATCTTAGTGGACAAAGTCCCTTTCTGAACTGAGTCACCCTCGTTTCAGTCCTGTTTCACTGAACCGGTATAACCTATCGTTCCAGCCATGTCTATCTCATGAGATATAAAATGTTTACCCAATGCATTGGAGGGAGATATAGGTCCCACCCATCTCATAATTATACCATTCTTATGTGTGCCACAAAATCATAAATCATACATCATTGCATAACCCATATAATACAAATGGGAATCTTAAACATCATGACATCATAAAAAAATTCATATAAGATAAAGGAATTCATAAAAATAATTCCATCACAACATAATCAAACCAATGTAATAATAGGGATAAAAACAGAACCCTTTATTATCTTATATGGAATATAATTTTGATAAAACACTTGAACTCCATTCTTGAGGAAAATATCATTTCTTCTTCAAAAACATTTTTCCTTTCATAACATGTCATACGACTTTAAAATAAAAGAAGTTGATTAAAAATAAACTTGAAAACTAGTAAAGGAAGCTTCTTGTAAATAATGTTTTAAAAATCCATTCTTGTCGTATAAGTTAAAAAAACATTCTTCTCGTACTTTTGTCGGAAAAGTCAAAAAGTACCTCATATGAAAAATGACAAAAGATTCCTTTCTTATCCTTTACTAAAAAACTCACCGAAGGGTAAAAATGGATTTAAACAATTGTAGGTGGATTGAAATAATATCACATATTTATGAAACATGGAGGTGGATGATAAAATACACCCCAGTAAATACCAAAGTATAAACAATCTCAGATAAAAATGAGATTGTGATATTTTCCCTTACCTTAGGTCCGACTTGCTTTGTACGTGTCCGAACCTCCTGTAAAATGATTTAAATCATGTTATTTACTTATTCCATAATCATATTCCTTATTATTATATCATATATGGTCCACTTATGACTTTATATTACCCTTTCTTTTGTAAATTCATGTTAAAGTAGCGTTTTGGGTAAAATCGTCTCATTTGTCATTCATGTTTTTAACTTGTAATTATTAATATGATTACATGGATCATGATTACTTATATCCAGAATGTAAAACATGATTTATATATAATATATATTCAGAATAATATGTGATAAATGGAATGAGATACACCGTTCATGGAGACGGTAGTCCGTACGTACGCATGAACGCTGTTTTCATTTCCTTATTGAATTGAATGGAATTAAGTAGATGACATACATATAAATATAAATAAATCCAGTATCATTATTATGTCATATATTTCATTAGTACTTATTATATATACTTTAAAATCATTCATGAATGGTTAATCATTGAGAATGAATCTCATCGCGTCGTGGAGACGATAGTCCGTACGTACGCACGAGCGATGATATCGTTCCCATGGTCGGGGAATTGTGTTGAAGTGTTTCTATACTATTTCAGTATCAATATCACTTTATAATAATCATATATAGTTACTCATTAAACCATTATACCCATCCAATTAATGTGGTGGCGGAAAATAGATTACACCACGGCGTGGAGACGGTATTCCGTACGTACGCACGCGCGGTGATTTCCTTTTTCCGTAGGATGGATAGAAGGTTAATTAGAGTTGTTTCATATTTATAATAACATATCAGTATGTAAGTAATACTGATGTTATTACTTTATCATGAAACAACTAAAGAAGAAGAAGTTGAAGAAGAAAGAAATTGAAAAGATCGGTAATGGATATTACCTCTTCTTTAAAACGCCTCTTTGAATCCTCCACTTAGGGAACTAAGATTGGTCTTTGAAGAAGACCAGGACCTCTAGGTTATTCTAGGGAAGTGGAAAAGGGATTTTGGCAGAGGTTGGACCAGCTTGAGTGATCAAATTGGTGTGAGGAGGAGGGGGAGGAGGTTCCCTTTTATAAGGGAGGAGAGGGGCACCTTAGAAATATCTCAAAATATTATTTTATATTAAAGTCAAAATCAGTTTATAATGGTTCCAAAGGGTATTATTTCGAAGCTAAAGTGGGGATGGGTCGAAATCCTATCAACCAATAGGATTTAGACAAGTTTATGGTATTATTGTAACCTTATCAATTAGATTTAACTCTAAGTTAAATAATTTAACTTTTACCGTGTCTTTTTGTTTTCTTTCACTATATGGTTAATACCCTTACTATAACATGCCAAACGAACCCCAAATTGTTTATTATTAATATATATATCCTTATCTAAGTCATTTGGACGAACCTTAGATTTTTAGGAATAAAATAACAATTAATAATATAATATTTTATTTAAAAACTATTTTGTGTCAATTTTGACACTATTTGATATATGATTTTTGTGAAAGTCATAACAGAATTATATGTTCGTACCAAGTTGATTAAATCAACACTAATATATCATAGTAACCTATAAAATTAGTGGGATTCATAAAAAGTCTCAAATTACATTTATTTTGGTGTTTATAACATCAATTATGTCAATATTTAATTAATAAGATAATTACTACATCATCATTGTGTCATAAATAAATTAAATTATTTAATGTCTAAAAATTATAAATAAAATACCATTATGTAGGAAATCATTTTATCTTTCTAATTAATATTTATAGTCTAATTTATCTTATTTATAACCCCATATTAAAAATGATTTACTTATTAAACTTTGATTTTAACTATCTTAACACTTCTTTAAATAAATTAATAATAAATGTCCGAATCTAATCCAAGTGGGCCTAAATGATAATATTTTACACTTAAGGTTTTTTTTTTCAAGATACACTTGTCCAATAGAATTAGGACATGTGTTAGGGTAATATTAATATCATTCTTACCCTTAATTACCCTATTTCCTTTAACCGTGGTAAATAAAAGTAAAAAGTTACTATTCACCAAAAATTATTTTCATCTCATTGAACGACATTTTACTTAATGACATCAATCGTGTCTCTCAGATTTTTTAAATTTCATTCACAGAAGCGGTAAAATTAAGTTTTATGAAAAATTCAGTTTTTTTAACTACCACTTAGTCGTCTTACTATTCATCAAAAATTGATGTTTTTCAGAACATTGCCAAAATTTCATCCTAAGCTATATTTCATATTCCAAATTCAAAAATGAAGTCTATTTTACCAAATTCATAACATTGAAGTTGCATTAATTAATTTTATAATTAAATCCCGCTGTTAAAACAAATAGCGTGTTTTTATGAAACAATATCTATCAAAAGATTGACACTTATTTATGTCTGGTTTTAATGTGAATTACATCCAATGACCAACATTGTATTAAATTGTAAAAATATATTCTAAATATACTTTAAAACCACTCAAATTAATAATTTATCACTATTAATTATATTTATTAAAAAAGTTTTTTTTAATTATAATTTAGTAATTTTCACTATTAATCAGAATATGAAAGTTATCCGAAAAGTACCAAAATTTCACCTTAGGCTAAATTCGATACTCCGAATCCAAAAATGAATTCCATTTTGAGAGCTAAAATTTCTAAAATTTTAAAATGTGGTTATTACTATTTATAACTGCTTGTTATAATAATATTATAATAGCATATCGTTGTTTAGTGAAACTCGGTATTGCGTACTACACACGCTATCGAGGAAGGTCGCGATTGCGTGTAATGCAAGGAAAGTAAATGATGTGTGTTGTGCAAGATCCTTTTGGTGTAGCGTACAACACAAGACATTAATAAAATTAAAAAAGAATAATTTTCATAAAATCTCGGGCGGTTACATTCTACCCCCCTTATAATGAATTTCGCCCTCGAAATTCCTCGGGGTTATAAATAGTTTACTATTCAAAAGTTTCTTTAATAGAAACCCACATCGTAAAAAGGAATACCAAAACTTGGCTTTAAAAACTAATGTATGAAATGTAACGATTACCCAAATAAACTAATCACTGGGTTTCCACATAGGTGAAAATATGGATATGGAAGAGAAATCTAACCATCATGTTCCGATGGAGAGTGGTAGAGAACATGGCTATGGAAAAGCCAGTAATCACAAATCCATAGATTTGTGATGATATAAGGTACCATCTGATTCATCAGGTATAAGACCACTAGGACAACATTTTTGGTTTTCAAGATCATTTCCCTAAAGTTTAAAATTTGAATTAGAATAAATTCTTACTTTATTTTGGTACAATCTCACTGTTGTTCGTGCCTTGAACAATTTCCACTTCATCTCTTAAATAAATGAAGTTGAATTTGTCATTCGTGAAGTGTTAGCAGATCATGTGATAGAATGACGGGTCATTCCATCTGTCTCAAACAAAAGGTTACCAAAAATTATATACATAAGTCGATCTATAGTGAGATTAATCATATATGGTTCCTAAAATGGACTTATACTTCATATATCATACAGCTTAATATAATAAAACTAGTTTCTACTAAACAGGGACTTCCTGTAGGCCAGTGGTAGGCAATAAAGGCCAGTCGCACTTCGGTTGTGGGTTCGATTTCCACAGCCTTGTCCGACGCGATGCGCTGTCGCCCGTCCTGCAGGTTGTCCTTTTTCTAAAACTATATTACTATAACATCCCATCAATAATATCGAAAAAAAATTCTATCCTTAAACAATACTAACTTATGTCCAACATAATCCATTCCAATCTTTAGGCTTATCCATAATACTGTAGTCCACTCTCATAACATAGTGAAAACGATTACCAGAGATTTAATACCATCATCGATCCCCATATATCATAAGATATGTTTTGTTGGTTCCATTCCAAACATTCAAAGTCCTTAATCATGTATTCTCTTGAATACCTTAGTGAAAACATGAATGCACTTAAAAGTTAACACCTTCCACATACCAAAATCCTCAAAATTCTATATACTCAAACCATGATATCACTTAGTCCTTATATCAATCATGAGCTCATGAATACTGTTAAACATTTCATTTTCTCGTTTTCCCTTCATTATGCGCATATTGTCTCAATCACTTTGAATACCACATTAGCCCAATACATAAATATTCCAATACTCCATGATACAACATTATTTTGGAATCCCATTACATAAACACTTAATCATTCCACCACATCGTTGTCATATTCAACATCGCCAATAGTGATCGCATGTGACATCCCTTTGTCCTTTGCCTTCAGTGGTTGCTCATGTTGATCATCACTAACCCTTGGATTAGGGCATTTATTAGAATAATGCCCCATTTCCTTGCACTTGAAGCATTGAAGTGTTGGTGGTGCGTTCTCTGCAGTGTTTTCTTTATTCACATCATTAGAATCCCTTTTTCCATTACTTCGACACTCAGCTGCTCGATGACCTTCTTTTCCACACTTAAAACATTTTCTAGTCCCTTTAAGACAATCTCCACCATGCTTCTTTCCACACTTTGTGCATAAGGAAACATTCATCTTCTTTTCACCATTATTCTGAGATTTCTCCTTGAACTCCATCTTTCGTTTCTTGTCAAAACCATGAGATGGATATGTTACACCAACTTCCATTTCTACCTTGATTGCACAACGCACAATTTCTTCATAGCTACTGAAGTCTCTTATAGCTAATGCCCTTCGAAGACTTGGTTTTAAGTCCCTGAAAAATTGATCAACTTTACTTTCAGGTTGGATGATAATGCCAGATGCATACCTTGCAAGTCTTGTAAAATTTTCTTCGTATATACCAACAGATTCATCATCCTTTTGCTTTAGTTCAAGAAACTCCTTCTCCATCTTTGTTCTAAGAATACGAGGGAATTACTAATTGAAAAATAAGTTCTTGAACTCATCCCATTCCATGTACTCAATTTCATCTCTTGGCCTCGTATTCTTGATAAGATTCCACCATTGATCAGCTTCACCTTCCAAACGATATACTGCTAAGAGGACTTTATCATGTTCAAAACATTGAAAAACTGAAAATATCTTTTCAGTAGTACTGATCCATTGTTCAGAAACAAGTGGATTGGAAGACCCACTAAAAGAAGGTGGACGTTGCCTCATGAAGGACTCAATAGAATATTGTTCCCTTCTCTCCTCATTTGGAAGTCCAGAATGATTCATAGCTTGTGTAAGTATAGCAATAAGATTTTTCACTCCATCTCCCATAACATTTGTTTGTTCAGGGGGACAATCATTGCATTGTCCATTTCATTGATCAACACGGTTTCTTCGGGTTCCAGCCATCGTCTAAAACCCAAAAAGAATAGTGTGAGAGGAAAAAATAATGCAAGGGAAAACAACATAATAAAGGGGGAGTACCTTCAATATCTAACTTATTAGGTTTAATTCTATGATCGTTAGCATAATTCTAGTACTATAACCTATATGTATACTTATCCTAGGGACATACCTAGACATACCTTAGAAATATCTCTAGGGATCACACTAACGTTTTCGCATCCTAGTTTCCAATGGTTACTAAACCTTTACTCTGATAACAACTGTAGAGACCCGAAGCTTATCGTACATGAACATTTCATTAATTTTGCGGAATACGTAGTACATAACAAAAAAACACACACACAAGGATCGTAATAGTTTAGTGTCTTTGGAAACTCAGAACGTAATCTTCTAATCGTGGTGAAAGATCTCTAATATCTCCCATAAAGATCTTCTTTTTTTTACCTAAAACCTTTCTTTATATCCTGGGGAAAAGAAAACATAAAAGGGTGAGCTCAAATGCTCAGTAAGGATAAACAAAAGAAAAATCAATCACATCATATTCATAAGAACATAACTTTTGGAAATCTTATCCTGCAAAAGAGAGAGCATAATTTCGTAACATGGGATAAATCATAGTAGTGAAATGAAATCCCAATAATCATAACTTAAAACATGAAACTTTGTGGCATACACACATAATCATATAGAATTATTTCTTGTTAGTCAAGACTCATTTCCAAGACTATCTTAGTGGACAAAGTCCCTTTCTGAACCGAGTCACCCTCGTTTCAGTCCTGTTTCACTGAACCGGTATAACCTACCGTTCCAGCCATGTCTATCTCATGAGATATAAAATATTTACCCAATGAATTGGAGGGAGATATAGGTCCCACCCATATCATAATTATACCATTCTTATGTGTGACACAAAATCATAAATCATACATCATTGCATAACCCATATAATACAAATGGGAATCTTAAAAATCATGACATCATAAAACAATTCATATAAGATAAAGGAATTCATAAAAATAATTACATCACAACATAATCAAATCAATGTAATAATAGGGATAAAAAAAGAACCCTTTATTGTCTTAGATGGAAAATAATTTTGATAAAACACTTGAACTCCATTCTTGAGGAAAATATCCTTTCTTCTTCAAAAACATTTTTCCTTTCATAACATGTCATACGACTTTAAAATAAAAGAAGTTGATTAAAAATAAACTTGAAAACTTGTAAAGGAAGATTCTTGAAAATAATGTTTTAAAAATCCATTCTTGTCGTATAAGTTAAAAAAACATTCTTCTCGTACTTTTGTCGGAAAAGTCAAAAAGTACCTCATATGAAAAACGACAAAAGATTCCTTTCTTATCATTTACTAAAAAACTCACCGAAGGGTAAAAATGTATTTAAACAATTGTAGGTGGATTTAAATAATATCACATATTTATGAAACATGGATGTGGATGATAAAATACACCCCAGTAAATACCAAAGTATAAACAATCTCGGATAAAAATGAGATTGTGATATTTTCCCTTACCATAGGTCCGACTTGCATTGTACGTGTCCGAAACTCCTGTATAATGATTTAAATCATGTTATTGACTTATTCCAGAATCATATTCATTTTTATTATATCATATATGGTCCACTTATGACTTTATATTACCCTTTCATTTGTAAATTCATGTTAAAGTAGCGTTTTGGGTAAAATCGTCTCATTTGTCGTTTGTGTTTTTAACTTGAAATTATTAATATGATTACTTGGATCATGATTACTTATATCCAGAATGTAAAACATGATTTATATATAATATATATTCAAAATAATATATTGATAAATGGAATTAGTTACACCGTTCATGGAGACGGTAGTCCGTACGTATGCATGAACGCTGTTTTCGTTTCCTTATTGAATTGAATGGAATTATGTAGATGACATACATATAAATATAAATAAATCCAGTATCATTATTATGTCATATATTTCATTAGTACTTATTATATATACTTTATAATCATTCATGAATGGTTAATCATTGAGAATGAATCTCATCGCATCATGGAGACGGTAGTCCGTACGTACGCACGAGCGATGATATCATTCCCATGGTCGTGGAATTGTGATGAAGTGTTTGTATAATATTTCAGTATCAATTTAACTTTATAATAATCATATATAGTTACTCATTAAACCATTATACCCATCCAATTAATGTGGTGGCGGAAAATAGATTACACCACGGCGTGGAGACGGTATTCCGTACGTACGCACGCGCGGTGATTTCCTTTTTCCGTAGGATGGATAGAAGGTTAATTAGATTTGTTTCATATTTATAATAGCATATAAGTATGTAAGTAATTCTGATGTTATTACTTTATCATGAAACAACTAAAGAAGAAGAAGTTGAAGAAGAAAGAAATTGAAAAGATCGGTAATGGATATTACCTCTTCTTTGAAACGCCTCTTTGAATCCTCCACTTAAGGAACTAAGATTTGTCTTTCAAGAAGACCAGGACCTCTAGGATTATTCTAGGGAAGTGGAGAAGGGATTTTGGCAGGGGTTGTCCGAGCATGAGTGCTCAAATTGGTGTGAGGAGGAGGGGGAGGAGGTGCCCTTTTATAAGGGAGGAGAGGGGCACCTTAGAAATATCTCAAAATATTATTTTATATTAAAGTCAAAATCGGTTTATAATGGTTCCAAAGGGTCTTATTTCTAAGCTAAAGTGGGGATGGGTCGAAATCCTATCAACCAATAGGATTTAGACAAGTTTAGGGTATTATTTTAACCTTATCAATTAGATTTAACTCTAAGTTAAATAATTTAACTTTTACCGTGTCTTTTTGTTTTCTTTCACTATATGGTTAATACCCTTACAATAACATGCCAAACGAGCCCCAAATTGTTTATTATATATATATATATCCTTATCTAAGTCATTTGGCAGAACCGTAGATTTTTAGGAATAAAATAACAATTAATAATATAATATTTTATTTAAAAACTATTTTGTGTCAATTTTGACACTATCTGATATATGATTTTTGTGAAAGTCATAACAGAATTATATGTTCGTACCAAGTTGATTAAATCAACACTAATATATCATATTAACCTATAAAATTAGTGGGATTCATAAAAAGTCTCAAATTACATTTATTTTGGTGTTCATAACATCAATTATGTTAATATTTCATTAATAAGATAATTACTGCATCATCATTGTGTCATAAATAAATTAAATTATTTAATGTCTAAAACTTATAAATAAAATACCATTATCTAGGAAATCATTTTATCTTTCTAATGAATATTTATAGTCTAATTTATCTTTTGTATAACCCCATATTAAAAATGATTTAATTATTAAACTTTGATTTTAACTATTTTAACCCTTCTTTAAATAAATTAATAATAAATGTCCTAATCTAATCCAAGTGGGCCTAAATAATAATATTTTCCACTTAAGGTTGTTTTTGGTCAAGATAAACTTGTCCAATAGAATTAGGACATGTGTTAGGGTAATATTAATATCATTCTTACCCTTAATTACCCTATTTACTATTAATCGTGGTAAATAAAAGTAAAAAGTTACTATTCACCAAAAATTATTTTCATCTCATTGAACAACATTTTACTTACTGACATCAACCGTGTCTCTAGGATTTTTGAAATTTCATTCACAGAAGTGGTAAAATTATGTTTTATGAAAAATTCAGTTTTTTTAACTACCACTTAGTAGTTTCACTATTCATCAAAAATTGATGTTTTTCAGAACAATGCCAAAATTTCATCCTAAGCTATATTTCATATTCCAAATTCAAAAATGAAGTCTATTTTACCAAATTCATAACATAGAAGTTGCATTAATTAATTTTATAATTAAATCCCGCTGTTAAAACAAATAGCGTGTTTTTAAGAAACAATATCTATCAAAAGATTGACACTTGTTTATGTCTGGTTTAAATGTGAAATTACATCCAATGACCAACATTGTATTAAATTGTAAAAATATATTCTAAATATACTTTAAAACCACTCAAATTAATAATTTATCACTATTAATTATTTTGATTGAAAAAGTTGTTTTTAATTATAATTTAGTAATTTTCACTATTCATCAGAATATGAATGTTATCTGAAAAGTACCAAAATTTCACCTTAGGCTAAATTCGATACTCCGAATCCAAAAATGAAGTCCATTTTGAGAGCTAAAATTTCTAAAATTTTAAAAAGGTGGTTATTACTATTTATAATGGCTAGTTATAATAATATTATAATAGCATATCGTTGTTTAGTGAAACTCGGTATTGCGTACTACACATGCTATCGAGGAAGGTCACGATTGCCTGTAACGCAAGGCAAGTCAAGGATGTGTGTTGTGCAAGCTCCTTTTGGTGTAGCTTACAACACAAGACATTAATAAAATTAAAAAAGAATAGTTTTCATAAAATCTCGGGTTGTTACTATGTTGGTTGCAGACGACAGACAGCGCTGATCGTGGTGGAGGCGTGCGGAGCAGGACGATGCCTGGAGGTGGACCACTGGGCAGGACGTACTCGGAGTGGTCAGGTGGGCCCGAGGAGCAGTGGAGGCTATCTGTGCCCACCCTTCAGGTGGGACCTTCAGAGGATGGCTCGACGCTGCGGCTTTTCCCCTTTCAGTTGTACTTTACAGTTGGGCTTGTATTTCCAGTTCCTTTTACTTTTAGCGCAGCTTGTTACAGTTTTTACTTAGTGTTTACTTTTCCGCTTGCTTACTCTGTGGTGCTTGTTACTTTTCAAAGGCAATGCCTTCCCTTTTGTTGGGATTTACGACTTGGTGATAGTCGCCAGCCCCTGGCCTATGGAAGGCGGGCTTGGGGTAGTCACGACACGGGCCCCGAGGACGGGTCGTGAAAAAACTAGAGTAAAAAAAAGTCACATTGATTAGTGAACCTTGTTGAAGATCATATTCCACTTCAAGTATATTTTATTAGTTTCTATTGAATAAATGTGAAAACACATTAGTAGATTTATCTAGTTGATAACAATGATTGATAAAATATTTTATAAAATGTAAAAATTTATGTACCCTCATTAAATGATTTAAAATATATTCTTAGGGATCTAAAATCAGAATGAAATAAAAATGTAACAGTTATTTATCAAATACTATTTTTTAGGGTTTAGGGAAAAATTTTACCAAATTTTGAAATTTAAATATTTTTTATTTTTTTTATTTATTATTTAATATAACATGAAATTATTAAAATGTAAGTTATTTTATATATTTTTATTGTAATACTATCCTATTTTAGAATATTAATTTCTATTATACCCATTATCTTTGAGTTTTAGTGTTCATGACATTCTTATTATTTATTATATATCAATGTTTGAGTGTATTCCAATGAAAATAACATGAATGGGTAATACATACAATTTTAGTGAAGTCTATAATGATATATTTGGAATTATACTAGCAAATTAATTTTCAAAGATGATTAGAGTTATGATAACAAAAAAATCAGATAATTCTAAAGAAGATATATTAATACGTGAAAAATGATATAAAAGTAAAGTTTAAAATTTAGTGATAAATGGTTGGGGACAACCATATTCTTAATGATGATGTGGTGTATGAGTTCTTAGTAGGGGTTAAATAAATTATAAGAACTATATGGGGATTTAAAATAAATTTGGAATATTTAATATTGTTTAAGTAAATACATTAAATCCAGCTTAATAGGTTTTAGTAAAAGGTATATGCTCTTAAAAATAGATTATGGTATAAATTTCAATTATATGACTTATAAAATATATTTATTTTTCATTCAATAATAAATTGAAATCAAACAAGAAGAATGGTAATGTTTAATTATTGACATCAATCATTTTTAATAAGAATGTGGATAGTAAATAGGAATCAATAGTTTTGAAAAATACATATTTTGATATAGATATTTTTGTTGAATCCAGGTTGTATAAGATGTTTTCCCTTATGTCATGAAATGATTATATTGTAAATGGTTAATATCATGAAAACCACCCTTTAATTATTTTAATTGGATTTATATTAGAATAATTTTAACATGATATACTACATTTCTGGAAGAGGAACGTAAAGGAAAAGATGGTTCCTTATAAATAAATTCCTCATGTAAAACAAATTAGATTATTTTTTGATATTAATTGTAAAATAGAATAGGAGGTTTTATTATGAGGTAAAAAATTGAAAATTTATCACTAAAATAGAAAAACATATTAATGATTAAAGTCTAAATTATTGTGGTACTTTTATTGACACAAATGAGAAGATATTCATTACCAAATTAAATGATGAATACAACTCGAATGATGTTTATAATAGTTTGATTAAGGAAAAATATTAATGAAATTTCAAATTTATATTGAAACATTAATTATAGGATTAAATATAAGAATTATAAATTAAAGAAGAGATAATAATAATAATTTTTAGAATCTATACCTATCATTTAATATTTATGGTTCTGCATTTCCTAATAAATAATACATTTTCTGGAATAAACTTAAATGAATGACGATGTCAATTAAAGAAAAATTTAGAGTGGATAATGGTTGATAAGGATAGCCTTTTAAGGATCAGGGAACATTGAGAGAGGGAGGGTTGAATCAACATTAAATAATTAATTAAAATAAATTTTCACTATTTTTTTACATGAATAGAGTTTTATTAATTACACTCATGGATACAGCACATAAACAATTTTTTATCTACTCAATAATTTTTTAAGGTATACTAATATATGTATAAAGAGAATTATTAAAATTTTAATGGTTTTATCCCACTTAATATAGTCATACATTTATGATAAATATTTAAATAATTATAATAATTAAGAAAACATTTTCCCTTTATCTATTTGATACATGATCATTTTTAGGAATTCTATTTTTTTTCTCAAATAAAGTGTATAAATGTTGTTCCCATTAAAAAAAATATAATTCATGTAATTATTTCATTTATAAATGAAAAAAAATATTCTTCTTTAAGAATTGATATTCTATCCATGCTTTATTATTTTACATTTTCCGTTTGATTTATTTAATTTTTATTATCATTATAATTGAAATTCTCATACTATAATGCTCCATTAGTCTTGAAAAGCTACTCACATATTCCGTTTTTCATCCTATCATTTGTCTATTTTTTTAATTAAATGGTCTATTTTTCTCATATATATATATATATATGTGTGATGATATAGATTTTATCTCATGATATCCTCCTTGAACATTCCATGAGGTGGAGACTAGTTCCCAAGGTATTAATCTCATAAATGAAAATGATTTTCCTTCAACTACATAGTGAAAGATTGTTAAAGAGATATAAATAGTAAGACAATGAGAAATAAGAATCCGCAATCATCTTATAATCAAAAAAATATGTAATATATGAATGTTAGACAACATAATAAAAATGAAATATATTAGTAAATATGGTAAACCAATCACTACGTATCTATAATATTGAAAAACCCAAACCAACCATATACCTAATATGTACATGAAATATATTTGTGTTTCCTTCTATATTTTAGCTATAACACACAGAAATAATACATACATAAACTTACACGTAGTTGGATATATTTCGGAAGGATCATATAACTGTCATCATCAATGGCAATCCATATCATCATATGAATTCTATCTCATAAAGTAAAACTATCCAGAGTAACCATATGTAGTCAAAAATATTTGTAAATGACATTTACAAAACTATTAATTGATGTATAATCCACTTATTACTCTATATAAAATATTTGATAATTCATAATCCATCCAATATTACACTTTATTTACAAAATCATACTATAATATAAAATGAGAGAGAGAACAAATATTGAACATGTGAAATCATAATAATTCAAAAAATCTAATTTCAGTGTCCTTCTCAATTCACAAGAAATTATAGTAACACGTATTTAGAATATAAAGGTAAAACTCATAAATATATCAAATTTATCTTGTCTAGTTTTGTGTGCATTCTTAGGAATTCAACTCCTATATCATCATAATGATAGAAGTATCACATCATTAGTTATCATTTCAGTTCATATTGACCATATAGATTTCCAAAAAATTATTTCCTAGCACAAATACTCATTTAAAATTCATTTTTTATAATTAATATTAATATTATCAAACCCTAATAAAATTTTAAATAGAAATTATTTCAAATGAAAAATCATAGTGGTCTATAATATATTTTTAAATTTTGTGAATCAATTTTTTTTGAAATTTTATAATTTAAATTCATACTGAAATGATATAAATAAAAAATAACCTAAAAATATATTCCAAATTTATAGTGTTTTAAATAATGGAAGAAAACATTAACATTGATTTTTTTTCTAAAACCTCTAAATCGTAATGAAACATATATAAAAATATCATTAGTAACTAATAATTAAATGGAAAATCAATTACTATGTTTATTGAAACTAAATTATATATATATTTTTTCATTTTTGAAACATGTTAAATTTATAAATAAATATGAAGAAACTAAAGGCTATTTAGATCATATCATTTTATTCATAAATATTTTAATAGAAATATTGTGCTGATCTAGAAGGTATAATGAAATGAATCTTTTGGTGACATAATAGATGTAAAAATATTATTTTTAGTCAATTATGTTAGTTTTTGATACTTATTCAGTTTAGTAGGTAGTGAGAGTGGGTTCTCA
Organism: Viscum album; assembly: GCA_963277665.1. NCBI lineage: Eukaryota > Viridiplantae > Streptophyta > Magnoliopsida > Santalales > Viscaceae > Viscum > Viscum album. The sequence continues at coordinate 548,036,310 of OY728156.1, forward strand.
ATTTATTCAAGTGTGTCTGAATTGAAATTAGTTACACCACCATCATATAGAATATAATGTTATTCATTAATTTCCTATATAAAATTCTTTTAGAAATATTAAAATATAAAATAATAAGTACTAACCATACCTAGGATAACACATTAATCATGAAATAATTTCCTAATGTATTGAATGTTTATTAATGTGTATTATAGGCATTCAAGTTGATAATTTATATGTATGGAATATTATTTTTAGTGAAATCACTAGTTTCATATTCATTTTCAAAAGTTATATAACCTTGATAGAATTTTTATCCAAAAAATGGTGATTATTTTGGATGATTTCTTAAAAATATCTTATGAAATAAATAGTGTTTCATATTTAAAACATCAAGCTCTACCGGAATCAAAAACTCATCATTTTCCCATAATATACACATACATAACTCTAACATTTAAAAGAATAAAATTTAAATATTCAATTAATTAAAATAAAATAGATATCTAAATGAATTTATCTATATTATTGGTGTAAGATTTTGGTATTAAATGAAACTCATGTTTATAAAAAAGAACCAGAAATTTCATTCCACTATCATTAGTGATCATAACATGAACTTATAATCAATTATAATGGAATATATAATAGTTTAATAATTAAAAATACTATTACTGAAACTAAATCCAATCATAATGTTTACATTGATTTAATTTAAAATATTTTGAGAATAGAAGTTGTACCTTGGAACAATTTTTTATGGAAATGCATTGTATGTACGTCTTTGGTTCGTCAAAATATTTTTTTGAACGTTTTTTTATTATAGGATACAATGATATCATATGACCAGTTTTAGTTTCTCTTAATGTTATGAATAGTTAAAAGATTATAAAATCATATCAGGTGAAAAAATTTATTATATAAAAATGGAATGTGTTTATGTTGTATTGAGAAAATAACTTAATATAGTACTTACCAATATACAACTAAATAATTAATTAATCATTTGATTAATGAGTCATTAATGCTATTTTTTGGTTGAACTATTATAGTACTATAGAAAACAAAATATTTTCTAAATGTAAGGAATATATTTTGGAATAATTAAGCTCGAGAACATCATTCAAAATAATTCAAAATAACTAGTTTGTGTTCTTATTAATGGATGTTGTTAATTATTTTTAAAAGACATACAGAAACATGATATAATTAAGGAATTAAATTATTCATATGATTTTATTAAAAATAGTGATACTCCACCAAAATGTACACATAAATGTTGATATAAATCAACATATTATTGTGAATATTGCATATAACTAATCATAATGATGAAAATATTATTGTTTTACGTACAAAATAAATAAATATAAACTTACACGATAACATTAAGAGTACATCCCATATCCCATAACAATAATAAAAACGGTATGAAACTAATATATATATATATATGTAAATTGGTATTTAAACAATTTCATTTCTAGTATAGTACCCAAAATGATAGTCTATACAACTCTACCAACCAAATAGAAAAAGAATATAACCAAAATTCCTTAGAAAATTCAACAAACAATGTATCTTGTAAAAACATTCATCAACTGACATAGTAATGTGAATCATTAACCATTACATTAACATTTTTTGTTGAAATTTTTTTTGTATTAAAGGTATATAATAACAACATGGGAAAAATGGAACACAACATAACAAGTTCAAAGGAACCATGTAAATTTAACACATCAAAAAAGATGAAAATTTTGAGCATTTTCTTATATCCATTTTTTAATCTACCAAGAGCATTCTATGGTGAAAACCTAAAACCAACATTGTAAATTTTAGACTACCATGTATTGGTTTATTTACAATATTTTTTAGTTCATTAATGCTCAAAATATTAATAATTATGTGGTATATTTTCATGCAAGAAGAAAAGATATTCTTTTAATGACAATTCTAATTTTAATTATGAAAATATTTCAATAACTATATTTATCAGTTTTTTAAAATGAAAAACCCATGTATAGTATTTAAGTAGAATTTATATTTTTAATTAAAAATAATCCTTAGATAATTATAAATACATCTCATACTATAATACATTATAGATAAAAAACAATACAATGCACTTTGATTTAAAATGTATGCCACACATAGTATGGTCATAAAAAATATTCATCATATATAAATAGAATTATAATTTAAAATAAATACAATGAAAATGGAAATGATTTTATAAAATTTTCTTCAATATAAATAGTAGAAGAATATTATTATAAAATATAGTAATAAATTTTTAATATGAGATGAAATATTTAAATAACCAGTTCCATACATGTTTAATTCTATGACATGTGAGAGGAATATTCTCCTAAAAATTTAACTGAGGTCTTCAAGGGGGAATTGAAGGATAGAATTATCCATGATAGTGAATATATCATTAGGGTATATTTTTTTGTAATACACAATAAGGTTGTGATAAGGAAAAAAAGAATCATATCTCTATAAACATTCCTTTAAATTGATAAAGATTAAATAAAAAATAAGAATTGATCAATGGAAAACTAAAAAACATTTGGATAATTAAATAAGAATTGTTCTATAAATATGAAAATCTTCATTATTTTTGTTGTGTAAAGAGAAAAAAAAAAGAAAAAAATAACATTAATGAATAAACTAGATAAAATTAGAAAAATAAAAAATTTATTTAACTAGTTCTAATGCATACATTCCACAGAATATCACTATATATTTATATATATATATATTTTGTAATAATACATCATGAATCATTATTTTTAACTTCATTAATATTAATTTTCAATATTAACACTACACATTTATTATATTTAATATAATCATGTCAAATATATAAATTCATTAAAAAATAAATTTTTTTTAACAAAGAATTTCTAAAAATGATATAGAACTTATAATATCTCATAATTCATAAAATCATTAGAAATAAATAGAACAATTTTTTTAATAATATACCAAAAAATAATGTTGATTGAGAAATATATTATGTATGTTTAATATAGTACATTTATTTTGGAATAAAATTTAAAATATAAAAAATTTATATTTGAACTTATTATATATAAAAAAATTATACATTTTAAATAAATGAAAAATAATTAATACATATAAAAATCCTTATATAATTGCTCAATCACATAAAAAAATATTAAATTAAATAAATTTTCATATAATATTATACAATATATCATATAAAATGTCTATAAAAATATGGACATAACAAATGAGACTAAAGAAGATGGAAATTGATCTTATGAGGTTAAAAGGGTAACTATAAATTTGTAAATCTAACTTGTGAGCTCAAGGAATATAGAAATAAAACCTATATTGTAAAAAAATTCAATAAGTAAATCAAAATAAAATAATCATAACCCAAATAAGGATAAAATTAGAATAATATAATAATATAGATTCATCAAAGAATTATAGTTACATATGTTAAAAGTGTTATATATTCTAATGGAAAACAATGAGGATATAAATAAAAAAATTATTATTTGAACTAATTAGTAATTATTAAGCATATGATGTTTTTAATTAACATAATGTCAAATAAATTTCGAAAAAATAAATATTACACATATAAACTAATTTAACGAATGGTTATTTTTTTGAAGATAAAGAACACAATCTCATACATGCACATGAAATTTATTTGTGATTTAATGAAAATAAAATATACGTATAAGATTTTTTTGAAATTAATGTAATATGCTAATTTCTTCAATCATGTGTACATGGTTATTTATCTCTATTTAATTTATATGGACTGACTATATGTGTTTTGAAGTTGAATGATGAGGGTGACATCATTGTGATGGATTAATATCCCAATGTTTTTTAGTATTATGTACGTATGGTTTATGATGATGAATATTTAAATCATATAATTAAACTAAAATTAAACACAAATATTAGAAAAACTTTTTTTGAGCCAGGATAATTTGACTTGAAATATAGCTACAATAAAAGTTACTTAAGAATCAAAATTCATGTGTTACATTTTTTAATAATTTTATAACGAGTGAAAAGTATTGATGATAATCGATAATGTAATTATATAAAATTTTGTGAAATAATAAAACAAGAAAAATATTAATTTTATATCATGTTATAATGTAATTTTTATATATATCTATGTCATTTTCAAAGATATACACTTGGTAGATGACCATTAAATTATTACTATATTGGTAAATTTAATAATAAATACATATTCAATGAATGAGGAATATAGATAAATAATTTTTTTTACATATAATATATTTAAATTAAATATTAAAAAAAATTATTGAATAATTTTAGTATTAAAAGTGGACATTGAATAAATTATATGAATTATTTACAAATAAAATGTATACAGTTTGAGAATTATATATCAAACATAGAATGTTTGGTGTATATTGTATTAATGATATAATTTCAAATTAAAAGGTGAAAAAAGTTGAAATCATATTCAAGTAAATGGGATAAATAAATATGGGTAAGCAACAAAAATATATGGGAGACCCCATGTTTTTTAGGATTAGGGGTTTTGATCAAAAATTAAAAGGGATCCGATTAATAGTGATAAAATATTTGATTGTCCAAAAAATAAAAATGAAATTCTAAATTGAGATTTTGAGTCTTTAAAATGTCATATGTTATTAGTAATGATAGAATTATATTAAGTAATTATATACAGGGATTTTGTTATGGTTGAAAAAGTATGGAAATTCTTATAGTGGGACAAAAAATTAGACTACAATAAAGAAATTTTTTTAGAGAAGGGGACCAAATAATTTTTTGAAATTGGGTATCCAAATATATATATAAATGAGACAATAGTCAATAAAAATTTTTTGTTACAAAAAATATTTCCCAAATTATGTTGAATGATAACAATAATTCTATTAATTTAGAAAAATTTAAAGAATAAATATGGAACCATAATTGGGTAATGAGTGAGACAGATGTAATCTATCATGAAAGAAGAAAATGAACTCTATTTGGAAGAAGAAATCACATAGTAAGTGGCGAGAAGGTATAATTTAAAGGGAGTAGTTATAGTCATGGAAAATAATATCATGAAATGGAAACTGATGATCATAGAGAATTATATATGGGGTTGAGAGTCTATAGAGTAGATCAGGATAATGGACATGATGTAATCTGATTGATGAGATGCAACCCGATAGAATAAATATGGTGAGCATGGGGATATTATATATGGATAGAGGGAAGCATAGTCTAGGAGCTCCAAATCCTATAACATAGAGGCATGGATGGATAGGAGTGATGCAAATGCGGAATATCATAGAGGAGTGGTGACATGAAAGCCAATAAAAAAGAGGGAGAGCGAGGATTGGATGAAAGCATTAGAGGAGGTTGTGACATGCGAAATACCATTCCTTTATAAAAGGTATATATATTAATTAATTTATTTTATTTATATTAATTTTAATTAATTATATATGTCTAATATAAAAAACGTAGTATATCTTGTTTGTCAGGAAAACACTAATATAAAAATATTATTTTAGACATTTTGTCATCATTGGTGCTTTAAATAACAAAATGGATGGATTTTTTTTATACTGATGACAAAAATTATAATAGACAGTTTGAAAATTATTAAATCTTATTCACCACTGAACATGAAATATAATAATGTAAAATTTCAAAATCACCACATAAACAATGTTTGTTACACGTAAATTCATCATTATCCTGATCTATAAAAAAGAAGTTGATATTAACTATTTGTTTTTTATATTTGAACACTAGGGTGGAATTATATATTTTTTCAATAAATAAATATATATTTATGATTAATAATAACTATAATAATGATGATAATGATGATGATATTGATAATTAAAACGATGCCGATGAGGGTATTATTATTGTTATTACTAGTGATATTAAATTTTTTACTTATAATATTTTAATTATTATTATATTTTGAAAAAATGATAATATTTATTTCATATCCATTTTAATATACCAATAATAAACATAAAATGAGTATAACTTGGAATAATAACCAAAACCTTGAAATAAGAGAATAAATATTAATATATCAAAGCACCCACAACGCAAAAATGAAAAACCAGACCAACTAAAGTAGAAACAACAAAATCTACCATGATGAAAGTGGCATATCTTAACGATAAAATAATAAATCGATTATAGAATAGAAAGGGTCCCATGAAATTAACCAATCCAAAATTTATGGAACAACAATAATACATTGTGGAAAAAAAGGACTACACCAACTGATAATGAATTAAAATTTTCAATGGATAAAGAAATACTAAATTATGAAAATCTAAAAAAGACTTATAATGTTTGAAGAATTAGTCGCATCACCTAATAAAATATCTAAAATCTCTATTCTTTCTATTAGTGTCACATATCACACCCTTATATTTGTTCCTTCAACTTGAAAAGTAAACCACTTCATCCAATGATTACTAAGGAAAACGTTGTCTAACTCATATTACAGACTATTGATTTTACCAGACCCAATGAGCCCCACCAATACTAATAGTAAGCTATGTTATAATATCTATCCTGCCTATAATAGGCTTGGGGTTGGTTACCAGTACCAATTATGTGACACCCTAGGATTTATGTATATATTTTCTTTTTTGTAATTAATATCATAAATAAATTATTTCACAAGCAAACCCAAACCAAAATAAACCATCATTCATTTTCTTGAGAGAAAATATTATAATTAATATAATCAATAACATAATATGAGAATGAAATATAAAATAAAATTAATAAAATTAAAACAATATTAAATACATCTATAAATAAAAATTATCAAGAGCATGTAATATTTATCATTGTAGTTTTCCCTAAATAACGCCACCCGGATCAAAGTTGTTGAAAGAAGAAAAAACATTAGAAATATAATAGACATATTTTGAGTGACATTAATAGTAATGATGATTATAGTTATTTTTTTGTAATGATATATATAAAAATATAACATGTCCATTAGAAATGTGATCTCTGGAAGTATACTCGTTAGAAATTTTTTCATTCGATATATGGCATTGTGTATCATTCTATCTAATAGGTATGTTGAAAATCTGTAATTTTTAGTAACAAATAAATATTGATTTAATTTAAAAAAGATTAATAGTTAACAAAATGTTAAAATTTAATCCATGAATGAGTTATTAAACTATAAAAGAAACTATTTAAATTTCTCATTGCCAATTAAAGGGGATTTATTTTATTATATATTATTTTTTTAGAGTTATTTTTATCTTATTTATTGTTTTTTTTCAAAAAATGAGTAAACAATCATTACATTATTTTTAATTTGGTAGAAATATTAATAAAAAAATTAATGTTAAAAAGTCATAATTTTCAAATGGTTTTTTATTTATCTATTTATTATTATAATAAACAATGTTAAGTAATTTAGAATAATGTATATTATAAAATTTATTAAAAATATATATTATTGAAGAAACTATTACTGATTTAATAATTTTTACTTCGCACGAAATAATTATTTCATCACATTGTTCTTAAAAAATAGGGTTTTCAATGAAATATTTTCCATCCATTAATATATTATAATTTATTTGTAAAAATTTTAGAAGTCAAAATAAGAAAATTTAATTTATTATTTTGAATTAGAATTTTCAAATTTGGTAATTTTTTTAATTTCATTTTTGGTTACATAACTATGTTACTATGTTAAATTATAATCAACGTAGTAAATGTTAAATTGATGTAAAAATGTGACAGCAAGATGTAAAAATGAAAAATAATGAAAATTATCAATGATAAATTCTTATATGAGGAATTAATAAACTATAAATTATGGTTTCCAATGTAAGTGTAAATTTTTAAATCCATTAACCTCAATTTTGACATCTTTTTTAACAATAATAAATTATGTTCAGAAAAATTACAACTCACTTTCCTATAAAAGGACCCCATTAACCACATCACTTCTCCTAAAAACTAATAAATATTAACATTATCAGAATATAAATAAACACTTCTATTACATTATTACAATGTCCAAATTTTTCTAGAGTCACTAAAAGACCAACTTAAGAAGGATTATTAAGAGGGATAATGGAAGATATTTAGGGAAAAAACTTTATCTGAGTTATTTCAAGTTTACTTTTTCTTATACCTCATACAAATGTTCTATAACAATCCTAATATTATGAAATTATTGTTATTATTATACGTAAATGTTATTTTTTTCTAAAATAACTACTATTTACCATCCTCATATTCTTTAGAAAATGCAAATGTCCCTCATGTTGCATACAGAGTACCACCTCCATGAAATGATATATTTTATTTTTCATCACCTCCATACAAAGTTGGAACTAATTTTTTTAATGAAATAATTTGAATTTTTTATATAACTAAATTATTTTATATATAAAATTTTTATTCTATAAATAATATTAACAAAAAAATGGTCATTATAAATTTAACTGCACAAAACGTGCCTCTATAGCCACTTCTCTGAATTTTAATTTTCACATAAAATTATTATTTTTAATGATATTAATTATTCATAAAGAAAAATTGTTTATAATAATTCTCATCCTTTATAATTTCACATTTCCCCTCCATGTCTATATTATTTTTTCATTATTGTTTTCTTATTTCTTATGTTGAAAATTAAATATGTATTATTTATTGTGATCATCATTATTAACTAAAAAACCATTCAATGTTTATTCATATTACTATTTTAAAGCATTAGGTTTCAATAAAAATATTTTAACATAATAAATATAATTTTATTTCACGTTCACATCCTTTATCATCCAATAGAAATATTTTGAATTAAAATTTTAATTTTTGCAAGGTTCTATTATTTCTATATCTTCTAAATGATTCTTTTAAGAGTGGGTGTTCATGACACCAAATTGAAAATTATTTTTAATGTGGCTCATATCATTATATTTTTTAGTAATGGAAAAAATGAATTTTGAAAAAAACTTTTTTCATATGTTTTTTAGTTCACTCTCTATTTCAAAAAGGATTGTCATTGATGGAGTTATGTTTCATTACACATCATATAAATTCTACTATTAAATAATCTTTCTAGGTGATTTCACTTAGAAATGAAATAATCAAATTCATGAGGTCATTTTATGTAATAAAATATGTAAATGTTCTAAAACACATTTTAATTCCATGGTTCATTCAGGATATGAAATATGATTGATTTCATGTCATGAACTTGTGTATGGATTTTCATACAATGATGGGTGGGATCGAATATATTTCTTTAATTAATTTTTTACCTGTTTATATCTAATGAGATTATGGGTCTATATGATTTTGAATTTCTATTTGTGGATAAAATTCTATTTTCCTATCTTGAAAATGTAATACATGGACGTGATTGTGATCAGATATGTTCAAAAATTTAAGAATTAAAAATATTTAATTAATTATGATTAAAACATAAGGAATTCCATTTTGTTGTAATTACAAAAAATTTCTATGTTAGACAACATTATTATATTATATTCCATGAGTCATTATTATTTTCCATTGTCTCTCCACTCGTATGTTGTGGTATAAATTTGATCATTTAAGGATATGTCATTTAATCATGATTTTTAAACTAATACTGTAAATTAATTAATATTTTTATTAGATATTTGTTCTATGCTCATGTTTTCTCTCATTATTAATATCCAAACTGTTAAAAATCTTTGATAATTTTATTTATTATTGAGCATTTGATCCCATTAATTTTTTTTCTCACATTCATAGGAAACTATATTGAAGGTTATTTATAGAAAAATTTTTATATATAGATATTTGTTGGAGATATTGAGGAAATATTGTTTAATTAGAATTTTATTAATTACATTCTCTAAATACTCTAAACTAATGGTTGTTGGGATAGTGTTAAAATTGTGATTGGTTATTTTTAACTCCTGAAAATGAATTATAATATGTGTAATGATAACATTGGTACATATTATTTGGTATCAATTGCAAAATGTAAATAATAATTTTTTTGTCCAGGGTGATAATTGTTGGTCTGGGGAATCTTATTTGTTATAAAAGGGAGGGTTTAGTTGTTTATATGTTTTATGACTAGAAAATATTTGTGAAAACACAATATATAAGTATATATATAATGAAAATATCCATGTTTTTTTGTAAATTATATATTTTACGGCTTCTTAGTAATAAAAACCTATCTGGATACAATAAAATGGTTGTAGGATTTAGAACAAATAAAACTAAGTTTAAAATCACAAATAATTTATTCGTCGCGAGATAATTAGACATTCACTTAGTTTCAAACAATTTTCTTTAATATTTCTCCTTTTTTAAAAACATAGGGTATTTTCTTTGGATTTTACACATGCTCATTATTAACCACTATAAAGTATTTAAATATATTTATTTATTCAATAATATAATTTATAACTGCATAGATTTTCTATCCAAATAGAAAAATAATCATGGATTACTTTGGATAAATAATGATATTTATAAACTGAACCATTTTTTTCGTAGTTAAAGTAATAGTTTCATAGGAAAAATTTACGATCCAATTGATAAAAGATCACGAGGTTTTGTTTTCATATGGATATTACAAAAATTCTGTTAATAAATTGTTTTTTATCACTCTTGTTAACCATTTCCATATATCAAATGCCTAGATTCTTAAGGAACAATTCATTAATTAATATTTTAGACAACAAAGTTCACTAACATATACTATATTTTTCAATCAATTAATAGTTGAAAACACTCACAACATGGAGGAAGACATATAGTTTTCATACATTGGTTTGGAAAAAATCATTTATCCCATATACCATTTGTATAGTGAAGTGAAAAAAATATACACTTATCTATATATCACCTTAAATTAAATGTATATATAAAAAAGTAAATTCTGATGTAAAATTATTCATAAAATTTAATGAATCATATTAGGTTAAAATGGATGTGATAAATGAAAATATCAATATATGCCTATTAGTATTTAAAATATTAGTTTCTTAGTCTTCTCTAAGATATATAATATTGTATTTTCCTACCCTTCACTGTTTTCATAAGTGATAAATAATTAAAATTTATAGGAATAAATTTATTTAAAATTGTATAATATAACACTCAAATATTTTAGTATGTATATTTTTTAGAATTATGTTATATGTTAATTAATTTTTATGAGACAAATACGAAGAAAAAAAGAGCCATGAAATATTTTTTTAAGATAAAATAATGAAAAAAATATAAACCTTAATATTTTATAACAATTAAATATGATTATAATGTAATAAAAATACCAGAGAAATAAATCACATTTAAAAAAAAATCCCACGTACATTTAATATTTATCGTCATGGTTTTCCATGAAAATATTTACCCTGATTATAAATAATGAATGAATGTAATTATAAAAAATATAATAGACACCTTTAAAGATATGTAAATCAGATAAATGATTTTAGTTATTTTTATACTACTATATAATGAAATGAAATGTTACTATTGGATATATGATCACTAAAAATAATTTCATTGGAAATATTGTCATTAGGGATATGCAAGTTGGGTATTCATGTAACCAATATATATATTGAATAATTCGGGTAAACTAAGAATAACATATATAAATATCACATAATTCATGATAAATATTTAAATCACACCATTAAAATTCCTTCCAAATGATCTTAATGGTTTTGTTTCTTTATAGGCTAAATATAGAATCGACTTATTTCTTATATGATCTTTGATATGTCAGAAATATATCTTTATATTATTATCATTCTAGAAATTTCATACATAGAACCTTTCCTAAAAACCTAGAGAAGGGAAAAATAATAAAAGGAGAGCCCATATACAAAGTATAGGTAAAGATGAGGGATACAAATTATTAGAGTATAAGGTGGTCATTTGGTTATCCTAACATAATCTTGTTCATGTTTTAAAAAAATTATTAATACATAGGAAATATGAGAACATAAAATCCAAAATAAATTTTCTTCCAAAAGTATGATGAATAATGATTTCATAGAAATATTTAACATTCTAGAGTCCTAAGATAGACTTATGGAATCGTAAGGATAATTACTCATAATTTTGTGAGCACAACTATTTTAAATCATGTGCATGCATATTATTGTGATCATATAAAAAAGAAATAACAATTTCATATAAAAATGTTAATATATTTATTCTCCATTAGGTCCATTTTAAATCTTGTGTGCACATATAGAAGTAATATTACTTACACATCAAAATATGATCACTGTTTTTCTAATCATGTCCATGAATATTCTTGTGCGAATAGATAGAATAAACCATATCCAAACATCAGAGCATGGACACAAATATTGTAAATCTTTTCTAAGCTTAAAATCATAATAAAATTAGAAATCAATATCACATTAACCTATAAAATTAAGGACATTAAGAGACTCACCCATGACATAATCATAATCCATTAATATGTATTTCATAAGGTTATGTGGACATTTATCATTATTTCCTATATTAAACACTATGATATAAAGGAGTCCTCATCATTATGTCATAATCATAATCAATTTCTATAAAAAGAAAGAATAATTATGGTATGAATATATCTTGTCCCCGCTAAAGCATAAGTAATATAGATTGATAATGTTATAGATGAAAATACCATTAAACATTCACTATAAAATTTATTGAATAAGACAAAATTTTAAATGTTTAAATAACTTATTTGAGAAATTGAAAAATTAAAAAATATTAGAGAAAAATTTTATTTGAAAATAACCATAGAATCTCTTAATTTAATATATTTTAAAAATGTTATGTCATGGTGGTAGGAAATTTCCTTTAAGACATATACATAAAGAATTAATTTTTTCAAACAATAGGTTATAAGTACTGCATTTGGAAAAAAATAAGATAATTGTTTAAAAAATATATAGAAATTAAAATATGGGTAATTATTTCATTATTCAAAAATGGAATACTATTAAACAATGATTGAAAAACAAATGAATAAAATATAGATATGGAAGGAAAATATTCTCAATAGAAGTTTAAAAAAGATGAGTCTTTCTTAAAAACATATTCTTAATCATTTTAAGGTCCAATGGGAGAAAAATTGTAATAATACATAAATTTTTCATAAATAACTAGGGGAAAAGAGAAAATTTGTGGTTTAATGGGAAAAAATCAAAATGAAAATTTAGCTTAAAAACTGAAATGAATTCATATTTTAACATATATACCTTAAAACATTTCCATTTGTGGTTCATATATGATTAAATATTCTATGATGTCCCAGATTTGGGTGCCACTCAAAGGTTCCTCGGGCCTCACTGGTCACATGGCCTTATGCACATCTTAAAAAATTCTTATGGTTGTCAGCATGTAGTTAGGGACTATTGTGTATCCATGGGGAGGCTATGACGTTATTACCAAATGTTATAACAACAGATGAAGATAATAATATGTAAATTGTGGAATCACAATATGAAAATTGATGGTACAATAGAATAAAACCAAAAAGACAATAGACCAATAACCCACTATAGTGAAAACTAGAGGATATAATAAATAATTTAACCAAATAATTGCTAAATAATATATAAAAATAGATGATAATTTATATCATCTATCCAAAAATATAGAGAACATTTATAAAAATTACTATGAAATATATTCTATTAGAAGTTAAAAAAAAGAAATTAACATCTATACAACATCTCGAGTTCCATCTTAGTCATTGGATACCAAGCTCCATCATATGAAAGAAATAAGTATCAATTGTACAAACTAGGATGGTTCCCCTTAAAAACACATGTAAACATGTTATCTACCTAGGTACCAATGGCTAACCAAATAGGGTTTCAGATATATCATATAAAGAAACAACCAAAAAAATATTTAATATACATTATGTGTAATATAAATGGAAACTATGTACGTAGATGAATATATAAAACTAAAGTAGTGAAACAATGTAAATACCTAAGTACACGATTCATCCTCAACTGGTGTTTATACTTGTAACCATTTGATTTAATTATTATGTTTTATATTATATAGTATGTCAAATGAGGTATAACGATCAATGAAATAATAACAAGATAATAATAATAATAATAAAGGATCCAAGTCATAAAAAAATATCATGTATAGATGATAATAATGAAGTGGGTCCAAGGTAATAACCACGAAATCCATGACCTCAAGGTTCAATCCAAATAATTTATAACATGTATCCTAGATATAATTTTAAGTGTGTAATCCAATGGGAAATGAAGTAGGCATTCAAATATTACATTATTCTACTTGATTCCAACAATTCATCCAAGTTAAAATGGTAGATGTAATTACAAAAAACAAGGGTGTATCCACAACAAAAAATGTCCATAGATGACATGCTTGGTCAAAAGAGTGTGTTAAATTACTCTTATAATGGGAATGGATGGATCCTATGGTTTCATATTGGGAATCCACTTAAAGACAATGATTAATTTCCAAGGTTGGTCTCACACTTGGAAACCGACATCCTGGAATCTAAATTGTATCCACTAGGGCTCATGGAATCCCCTCAGGAATCCAATTCTAGATCAGGTTTAAATAGTCCAATAAATATGTAATGGTCTATAATTATTAGTAACCTTATAATTGATTCATTAATTATATAATTCCTCGTAATATTTATTCCATTTAATATGTCCAAGTGTTCATTCCAAACCATTTATTAGCATGACAAGGTTAAAGGACTTTCAACCATCTATCTCATTTATCACATTCCATTTTCCGGTTGACTCCTTTGCAGTTCATTAACATGAAATGTTGGGATATGGATGTCAAAACATATGTAATTCATTTATAATAAACAAGGACAAGTGACATCCATTATATACTATCCAATTTACCATTTAAACATTCATTAATTACATATAATAATTTCCTTTGATGGGACAAGTGACACTATAATATAAAAGGTATAGTAATTACCAATTAAATATTCATTTTATTATGTAAGTTGTTACCATTAGATTTTTAATTCCATAGAAAACCCGTACGGTGTCTTAGAGTACAACAAAGAACCACCAAAGGAATAATTAAGGATTACACCCTACTTGGGGTGGTCGATGTTGTGGTTAAGACCACTAATGGTGGATGAAATATATATAAATTTTCTTATAAAATGTCTTTCATGACTATAATAAATTCCCATGAATTAAATAGGACACTATAGATTAAATCTACACACACAAAACTACAAAAATATATTCAATTGTAAAACATATTGGATAAAATATTGAACACATAACATTAGCTCATATAAAATTCATCATCTAATATAATCCTTTAGTTTTTCCTCAAATGAAATAGATTTGAATAATTTTGCAATTCTATAATAATAGGGCATATGATCCTCCATCTAAATAGTTCCATAGAATGGAAAAATAAAAATTTACAACTAAAAAGGAATAAAGTACATTCAAAAAGTAATATAATGTGACCAACATTGCTTTGATCAGACATTAGATAGATGAGAAAGACAATAAACAATAAAATATTATTTTGGGAGCTCTATGTGGGAGAGGGGAGGTGCTATATAATTAAAGGAGAAACTAATATCTAGGGTGATTTAAATCATTTAATTAAGGGAAAACACTAATTTTAACCAAAATTTACGTGTCGCACCATTTACCACACAGATGGAAAAAATATGTGCCAAACATGAACCTCCCATTAATTAAGGAGACCACCCTCATGGTTATGAATTATTATTTGGGAAAACATGTTCCAATCAAGAAAACATCGTATAATAAAAACTATCGACATTTCACACAGGCATGAATCACCTTACACACAGTTAGGGAAAATGGTGTACCTAACCTCACCTCATTTTACAACCCATTGGTGTTAGTAGAGTTTACGGGGGCTGAGTCACATGGTTTCTACAAACCATGTGACCCAATTATTTTCTCATCCATCCTGGGTTTTGAGCTCCAAAAAATCCCCAAACACCAATGAAACATATATAACATTATTATCCATCCATAATTAGTAAATAATAAATAATAAGACATAATTATAAGGGATAAATACATGAGTGAAAAACTAGATTCTTACAGTCTTCCTCCATTAATGGAACTCGTCCCCACGTTCAAATTCCAAGGGAAGACAAAATTCTTCTTACAAAAACTCTAACCACTTAGCATGTATGTCATTCTCTGGATTCCAAGCCTCATCCTATACATGGTCATGCTTCCATAGCACCCACACTAATTATAAATAACGCCCTCATAGATCCATTGTTATCTATTCAATGATGTGTATAAGATAGTTATCTAATATATCATCAATATCTTACTCAAATTCCTCAGGAGAAAAATTATGAGATGGGTCAGCATGGTACTGGTGAAGGAGTGAATCATGGATGAAGTCGTTCATGTAACAATACAACTGAGGTATTAAAATCCTAGTGGATAATTCCCCGACCCTCTATAGAGGCCATCCATGGATTTTAGATTAATATTTTTTCTATATACTAAGAAGAATAAATAAATTCTTTATCATTTTAACATGCTTTAATGTCTTCTAAAAAAGATGTGTACCTAGTTGGACTACCTCATATACCCTCAACTAGAATAGGGATAAACAAAAACATATACCATACTTGGCCACAAAAGGACCCCTCTAAATCATTACATGAAGGCTATTATTATAAGTGATTATGAGGAGAGTCATATAATTCCCCCATTAACATCCAATGTCATGTATTCATGCCAGAGTATGTCCTCTGAAACATTTATCATCTGTTCTGAATTGAAAATGATTTGTGGCTGAAAACCTATGCTCAGAAGTACCTGTGCACCCATAGATTTCAGTAGCCACTTCCAGAACTGGTACATGACATATAAATCACTATTAAAAATAATAGTATGAGGGACTTCGTGTATTCATATGAACCTAAAATCATACAATCTTCCTAACACATAAAATAGGAATGTCTCTCTTATGGGAAGGAAGTGTGATACATTTGTTTGTCTTTCAATGAAAAACTAAATTCCATTTCTAAAATGTAGTGACCTTCGTTATAAAAATAAAATGTTTATGGAAATATCCTGCCATTTACATTGTAGGTATGAATGTGACTGTAACAATTATGTGGTTCGCTGGTGCTCCACATTCATCTGATGACAGGTGGAGCACTTAGTGATAAATCCATCTATCTAATATTTCATCCTAGACCACCAATATTTGAATCACATATCTCGATACATAATGGATATTTTTAGATTAACTTACCACTAAAAAGTGTGGGACTTGTGAATTTTTTTTCTCTCATGTCTATATGAATCCAAACACACCCATGTAAATATTATATGTCATCTCTATCCATAGGCCAATTTCAAGGTAAATCATCTCCAAAAATATTATCATAGATAACCAGCCTATATGATCTGAAATTTTTTTTCTCTTTACTTTTCTAAAGAGGGAAGAGGTGAGTGTCATGGATGATAGTTAAGACTTGTTTTTACTCTCATTAAACTCCAAATTCTTTTAGAAAGGCATGAAATTAATTACCATTCGTCATTGGCTTCCCATTAATCATGTTATTATGTTTTCTAACAAAGCACATCCAAAACTACATTGTATGTTCTCGGAGTATATGAAATCTCCAAATAAAACTACTAAAGATATAGGAACAATATTAACTATTATAGATTGATTTCAATTTCTGTATAGATATATTTGAGGCTCTAGGGGTCTTTATAGAAAAAAACTCTACCCCATTAGATAGTAACATCAATTATTTAAGGTATAGACAATTTCTACTAGCTCTATGTCATATGTTAGGGAATTTCTCCCATGAGGCCTCAACTAATAAGATCTATATGCAATGAATCTATCCTCATACATCAACACTGGTCCTAAGACAATTTCTAACACATCACAGAACATTGTATAGTCTCTTCTAGGATCAAGAAGAATCAGAATAGGTTCCCAGATAATACTTCCACTATTCACTTGAAATGAATTTTCAAACTCTTCTAACCACAATAATTTAACATCATTCTATGGAATACTAATATTAGGTACAAGATGTTGTATGATGTAATGTATGATGTTCCTCTAGTAACCTTCCAACCCCAGGATTCTTTGTATAGAATAAATGTTCCTGGGATCCTCCCAAGAAACCACTATAGTCACCTTCTTTGGGTCCTTATTCTATAATAATATTACCCAAGAAGTAAATTTTTTTCATCTAGATGTGTAAAATAGAAATATTATCATGAAGAGAATTATGTTTCATTGTATTGAATATGATATCATGGTGTGTAGCATGGTCTCTATGACAGTGATAATAACCAAGATTTCATCCATGATGACTTTGATAAAAATAATCTTGATTGTGATGGGAAACCCTATTCATAAGGTCCATGAATCATATGGAATGTTTTTAATATATAATGGCATAATGATATACTCATACGAACATATCTACTATAGAAATTATTATGAGGTATGTATGATGTCGTTGATTGCACTTGATGATAAAATGATCTCAGTTAGACCATAGAAAACATCCTAGATCATATGATCCTGTCTAAAATATCTTCTATTTAAAGATGTCGATACAATTTCTAGATTTCAAGATGATTAAACCATCTTTAATAAATGCATATATGAAGGGTCTCACCCTCATTTTTGGTTAAAAGTATCAGCGACCCCCTGAAGAAGTACTAGGTCCGATAAAACCTTCGGACTCTAAATCATACAACTACCTCTTAGGCTCTTTGAGCTCCATTGGTTCCAACTTATATAGAGGTATGGACACTAGGTTTACTCATAGAACAAGATAAATCATAAACCATTCCTCTCTCTTAGGAGGTAGGCCATAATTTTGTTGGGAAAGATGTCCGAGAAACGATCTACTATAAGAGTGTAATCAATCTATATCAATTCATGATCTTTTATATAGAGAATAAGAATATGGGCGGTCACTCAACCATTCCCAGGATTATATAGTCATGCTCTAGGGGTATGTACAACCCACTCACCATTTTGTAGATAATGGAATCCCATTGGTGACGTAAATAATTCCCTATAGTTATTGAAATATATAAACATGTGATACATAACAAACCAATCCACCCCGATAATGACATAGAATCCATTAATTTTGAAAAAATAGGTCCAAAAATAAAGTTAACTATCTACCTCAAGGGGAGAGTCCCTTCATTTCTTTATTCCCTCTGACCGTACTCTCAATGGTGTATCTAGGGACATTATGCCATATTATTACTCTATCATCAACCTGATACATTCTAAGATAGATAAAGATATGAGGGAGAGTGAAGAACATGTATCAAATAAATAAAATACTATAGTTGATGATACTATAATTTTACCTCGTAGTGCTAATGGTAAGGCACTCTGATCCTTAGGTATCAACTGTAATGCATGCTACTAACCTGATCCATGGACTTGTTCTACCGATGGACTACTAGTGCTTAATTAAATCCCCACCTGATGCATCATAAAATATCGTACACATTGACGGGGAGCTGGTGAAAATTCACTTCAATTAGAAGAAGATGGAATGGTTCAACCGAATATCTGAAAATGTACCATATAGCCACATGAATGGAACTCTATAAGGTCTCCATCCCCATGATACTTCATATTCAGATTTCGCCAAAATTGATGGCATGAAATAGATCATCCAGTATGTTCACTCTCACTACCAGTACTCTGACATGAATCCTAAAGGGATTGTTATCTTCTATTGGAAGATCTACTAACCTATCTCAACATTGATACTCTATGCCCTGTACTATCACCTTCTCATAGGATGTGTTTATTTACAATATCTTGATTGAAATATGGGAAAAATTTGGTTGAAGAAAAAAATTCTCTTCTGTGTGGATGGAATAATTTAGAACATACTCTGTGTGTCTAGAACATAAAATATCAACACTGGTTAGTAGGGGGGTAATGTATAGAAACTAAGTAAAATGTGATGAATAATTCACAAATTTAAAGGAACCTAAGTCTAAGTGAATGAGCTATTTGGCTTGGTCAAATATAAACATATTTAAAAGGAAATGGTCATGGAATGCAGTATGGAAATCATCCCATACCATTCCCTAATGGTGACAAGCCAAGGTATTCACAACCCAGCATCGCTTGGATTAATCTAACCACGTGCAATGAGTAAGCTTGATCCTCCACTCAGAAGCGATCTATGGATGCTCAATGATAGATAGGATGAACTCTATCCAAGACTCAAAAGGCTATGGACCTCTATCCCCCAAGAAGGTGGGAGGATGCTGTTGTTAAAACTCACGTGTTATATCATCCATTGTAGGTGCATATCATGAAACACCTTCGATAGAATGCATCAAATGTAGGAAACTCTTCTAAAGCTGAGTGTCAGTTACTAAATTAGGGATAGTATATGGTTCCCCAAATGCTACTCTTAGCAGTAAGGCTATCAGCTCAAGGTCCACTATGTTTGGATCATGATCATTTCCACCCACCTAGCTCATGATAGGAGAACGTCGTGGAAGAATTGGATTACAATCCCCAAGAACACACCTAAAATTAATACTTAAAGTAGATATATTCACTAGAATATGTAGAACGTAAGAAAAAGTGATCACTACACAAGGTATAATACCCAAAAAAACCCCCATAGAAGGCTAGGTATTTGAAATTTCTCATGATTAAAATATAGTTTTTCCAATGGATGAATGGTCAGTAACACCGTTCCTCTTCATTTATAGGAAACCATTTAGTTTTATTTTATATTTAAATTTTTATCATTTTCTTATAAACATATATCAATGTTTGATTATAATAGATTTTCTATCCTAATGAATTAGGGCCCATACACCTTACACTACGATAAACACCGAATTAGATTTCTAATTAACATAGTCTATATTAGAAATCATAATGTAATGGTTTATATACAATGGATTGACTTGGTAAACTACACATTCCAACAACTGAGGGCCCAAACACCTCATGAATTGAAACTGGTAGTCAATTAATCATATCCAAAGAGATGAATATATATATATGTGTGTGTGTGTGTGTGTGTGTGTCAGTAAAACATAACAAGTGATAATGGAAAATGGATGTATTGAATTGACTCTATATGGAATGGAATATGCATGGAATGTGATTTATTGGTTTCTATAATGATGTATGATTGATTCTCCATATCGTTATCTCATCGAGGGGATGATATAATGAATATATATATATCACAATTTTAATAATAACCATTACAAATTAGGTGATTTACCAAATGGGGAAAAGTTATCAACATTAATAGGAAAAGGTAGATCACCAAATATTCTTCCGGAAACTTAGAATTTACCCCAAACATTGGTTAGATACACCCATGAAAATATTTAAACCACATTCCAATGAATTATAAATATCATTGATATTGTTTTAAAATATTAATACCAGAACGGAACTGATATGATACCATTTTGTGATATCCTGAACCTGGGTTCCACTCAATGGTTCTCTGATCCCTGTCATCCAAATGGCCTCAAGCACATCTATCTGAAATCCAGAGGATTCCTACTAATAGTGAGGATGTAGGGTGTGTATGTAGTGAGATTATTATCTCATTACTATAGTTTAGAATAACTGATAAAGATAATAATGGGTTAATAGTGGAAACATAATATTTAAATAGATGGAACAACAAAAAGAGATACTAAAGACAATGGTCCAATAACCCACCATATTATATATATGAAGAAATTATATACAATTAAAATAAATGAAAACTAATCATATACAAAAACTAATCATAATATACATCATGTGTTGAAAAATTTCGAAAACATGTATACAATGAATCAAAAAACAAATTCTATACAAAAGTAGAAAATGAAAACAAAATAAATCCATTATCTATAGCCCCAACTTAGTCATCTAAAACCCAGGTCCGTCCTGAGAAAGAAAGAAATATAATTTCTGAAAATAAGTACTCTCGCCCATGTAAATGCATGTATACAATAATCTCCCTGAGTACCAATGGAGGCCCAGATATGATGTGATATAAATTTTATTAGGCCACAAAAAATGGCATATATTACAATCATTCTATGTAATATACACTAAAATAGTGTGTTGGCATGCATATATAAAAGTATAGCAATATAGTAATCCGAATACATAAGCACCTTCTTCATCAATAACTAGTGTCTGAACATGTAACCATTACATATATTAATTTTCTTTTATCTAATATAGTAGTTCAAATTAGATATAACCAGAAATATCACTATAACATGATTTTAATTTTTAGGGATACAATTTATAAGAATGAGTCCTCTAATGACGAAAATAATAAAGAGGATCCAGGGTAACAAACATTTTATTTTTTAACTCTGTGGTGATGGTAAGCAGTAATAACCTACAACTTTTCTATAAGGGTAAAAGTTTAATCCAAGGGGAAATGACCAAGGAATTCCTTTATAAAATAATTCTAACGGAGCCTAAGGAATACATCAAAAAAATATAAGAGAAAAAATAACTATGGCCAAGGTGTATCTTGGGAGCCACATATCTGTAGATTTTATAATTAATCTATGGAGTATATCAAAGGAATATTATTTTTAGAATGGAGAATCTTATGGAGTCATACTAAGAATCCACTGGTAGAAAAAGATCAGGATCCTATGGGGGGGACCCTTGGAAAATGGTGTCCTTGAATTACAATGGAGTCCATGAGAGCTCAAGGCATTCCCTATAGAATACAAATCTAGGTCATTCCTAACCTCTCCTATAAATATATCATTGTCTAAAATCATTTGACACCTTATACATAATTTATTAATTAGTTAAGGGAGAGTAATAGTCATTCCATTTAATAATCATAAGGATTCATTCCATACATTTCATTAGTGTGGCTAGGTTAGAGTACATGCAATCATTTAATACATTAATCAAATTTTATTTATTTTTTTTAACTAATTTACCATTAATTAACATGAAAAGGAGAGACATGTATATGAATCTATATATCATTTATAATAAACTAGGACAAGTGATATCCATAATATAATTTACAATTTAATGATCCATTTATTTAGTAGAACACTAACCATAGGTGGGTTAAGTACCACTATCATATAAAATAGCTAGTCAATACGAATTAGTTATATTATTAAGGAATTGAGGGCTCTTGCGAAGGCTCTCGATGGCGTTTCCCTAACCCTACGGCGATGGTGATCATCACGACCCCTCCCCCCATGGAGGAGGTGGGGTCTCTACCTGCAAATCATGCTTCTGGATCCGTGAAATCGAGTAATCATGACCTATTTCAGTTCTAGTCTGATGAGGGTTTCCTCTATGAAATCCCAGTTGCTCTGAAGGTCCCCGGCTGCATCTCAGGTCAGCATGTTGTTCCGGTTACAGTGCTGGAGTTCTATAAAGCATCATCGTTACTCTCCACGGCACTAATTGTGAGATTTGTGTGGCGGCGTCCACTTGTGGAGGATTTTGAGAAGGCCGTCAATGACGAATGGGGTTTGAAGCATCGTGCACTGGTAGGTATTCTGGGGCTGCAGAAACTTCTCATTGTCTTTGATGATGAAGAAGACTTGGGTAGAGCTTGGTCTCGAAATAGGAAATCATTTTCTGGTTCCTCGTTTCATCTTCTACGGTGGACTTTTGATGCTCATATGAATCGTGACTCACCCAATCTGGCTATTTGGATCCAACTTCCTAGTATTTCCCTTCTGTTCTAGAACCTTGGGTTGCTGTGATCAATTGGAAACTCTATTGGGTGGTTCCTATGTAGTGATCAAAGGACTGCATCGATGATGCATCCGATGACTGCAAGAATCTGTATTGAAATGGATCTTTCAAGAGTTCCATAGGAGATTGTCTAGATTGTTGTTGAAGGTGAATATAGGTATGCTCAGTCTAATGTTTATTAATCTTGGATTCCATTCTATTCCTGTTTTCACAGACAGGGTCATGATGAGTATGGTTGTCACAAAAAGGATGGGGGTGTCCACCTTGATGAGCTTCCCTATGTGGCAACTGTAGTTCCTTCGACAGGTGGTGATGCTACCCCAGGGGATGGGAGAAGGGGAGATCAGATCACTTTATCTATTCAGGCGTCTCGGGCCTCAGTTGGCCCTGCTGTTGGTCCCACTGTTAGATGTATCAAGTCACCGAGGGTTAATTGCAAGGACAGGTTTAGGAGAGTTTAAAGTGGAGAAATTTAGGGTCGTGTAGGTGTTTCAGCTGAGCGAAAGTAGGCAGGGTGATGCCTCTTGAACCGAGGGTCACTGAAATTTTCAACAGGTTGAGGCATGACTTGGTAGCCCATCCAGGAGCTATTGAAATTGCAGGGGTTACACAGAATGGTGGTGCTCTACAGCTTGGGATGAATGATGGATTGGAAAATTGCAGTGCAGTGGCAGTGAGTGATGGGGTTAATGATGGTATGATCCAGAATTCTGTTGCAAATCTGCAAGAGGTGGAGGCTGATCTGGATATGAGTAAGGATGTAGGGGATCAGTAGGATGGAAGTAATGACCAGGATATTAGCATCCTGGTTAAGGGGGTGAAACTGATGGCGGTGGAGAGAATAGGTCTTACAGCATAGGATAGCTCTATTGTGGGGGCTTCGGAGGGGTGTGATGTAAAAAATGGCTGGAATGGAGATGATGGAGGGGTCCCCATTACAATTCGTATAAGCAATTTTTTCGGGGTTTGGAACAAGTGGATAGAGAGGTGACTAGCCTGAGAAATTATGGTTCCATTACAGAGAATGGATTTCAACTGGATACTGATGAAAATGAAGAAAAGAAGGATTGTGCTACGTGATGATCATGAAATAATTGAACAGGCACAATGCTTAGCATTAGTGGATGATATCGCTTAGCTTCAACAGAATCTGTCAGAACACTACAAAAATGTGGTTATTCAGGGGAAATGGGGGGAGGTCTCAATGAGTGATAAGGAAAAAATGGTGGATTGATGTGGCCCTCATATAGAAGCATTGTCCAGGGGCGAAGGTTGAGAACAAGGAGGCGAGGACTGCCTCACCACGAAGGCGGACAAAGAAGGATTACTCCACTTTTCCAAAGCCGATGTCCACGAGGTCAGCAAAAACAGAGGGAGGCGGTGCAGGTCCAAGTAAAGTTTTGAAATCTCCGAATGCATTTATTTCATTGGACTGTTGAATTTGAGGAGAATGTATGCCAAAATTCTGAAGCATTATGATAGCTCAGAATGGGAATTAGCCACTGTAGAGGAAGATTTCTATCATGGGTGTGGTGATGGGTATGGTTCTTGATGGGTTCTAGTTGTTGTTTTTGGACCGGTGTTCATCTGTACTGAAATTTTATTTTAATTTAATAAATGGTAGGGGGTTAGCCTCCGATGGACTTTCTGGTTATGAAAAATAACCTTCTTCGATTAGTCGATGTCATAGTCATAACATCAAACATTGGATAACATACAAATAAAAGGACATAGAATATGATTACAATGACTATAATCAAGAAACATGAATTAAATAAGTCACACCTAATGAAACTGGTGTTCACACAACAAATGTAATTTATAAAACTGTGAAACATAAGGGAGGAGTTTTTTACTCCTCCCTTACAATCATATGACGCTCCTTGTCCATTATCATACTTTAGTTTGGGATGGATCTGAAGAGATATAAATAATGGATCAATGCCCTGAAAATAGGACATATGTTCCTGTATCTAAATAGAATGTTCAATGAGAGGAATAATGAAAAATGAAAAAAATGAATCATTAACTTACTAAAAGGATTCCAATGTTAAAAAAAGTGTTTCAAACAAAAATCAGACCGATGAATGGTACAAAAACTATAGAATACGATTTTGTCAACTCAAAGAGGGAGAGGGGAGGTTTTCACTATTGGAATAATATACCTTAATTTAAATGTTTAATTTTACCCAAAATTTATGGGCGACACAATTTGGCTGCATGGTTGGAATAACTATGTTCCAAACATGTCTCTCCAACTACCTAAGGCTGGAACCCTTATGGTTGGCACTCAAAAATAGGGAAACTGTGTGCCAGCTGTGGGAATCTCCTATGCTTAAAACTATAGATATATCACATGGGGGTGAAACCCTTGGCATATAGTAAGAGAAAACCATGTGCCCTGCATCACCACACTGTTCATCCCCACACAGTTAGAGAGATAATGCAGTATAGACTGTATGGTTTTACTAAACATGTAGTACAATTTTTCCCCATTGTTAAGGATTCCGAGCTCTGAACAAGCCCCCGACCCCTCAAAAACCATTATAACTTTTAGGATTTCTTAATAGGACTAAAATAATGATGTAGACAATATTAAAATGGATCCATATTTGAGTGAAAAATATGTAACTACATATATTTTTTAATATATGATAATATATTATGCACGTATTCCAGAACAATATTTTTACATAAAATACTATGTATTTTTATTTTTAATTAAAAAATAATTTTTTTTAAAATAATTTATTCATTATATATGACCATTTTGGGGAAAACATGTCTATTTTCAAAGCTAGTTTTTTGGTATAGGGTTTTGATACAAGCACTTTGTCCATGGTTTAATCATATAAAAAATATTTAGAGTTAAATAATTATTATATTTATTCATCATATTATCTTTAATAACTCTTTATATAATGTGTGGGTGAATAAAATAATCACACATCTTAGTGGATGTGGTAGTTGAGATGTACAAATGAGTGATGTTATAATTTTTTAATGGATGAAAAGGTAAGAAGGCATAAAATATATTATATTTGAAAATGGGTATTTATATCATATAAATAAAATATATCCATTATATTAATATTAACAAATATCATGGAATATTTTTGATGAAGAAATACATCACTTCACGATGTGGTACTTCATACATACACATGAACAATGTGTTTATATACTATTTGAAGGAGATGTAGAATGAAAAAAGGATAATATAGTAAAATAATCACACCTTAGTATATTCATGGTAAAATATTCATAATTTTGTGATGGATAAAATATATTTACCTAAGTTATAATTAATACATATAAAATTAATTACTCAATTATGAGTTATACCTCTTTATCGAGAAACCTCCTTTAGCTTATACGTTAAGCCTTAAAAGGCTGGTATTTTGAGTAAACCAGGACCTCTAGAATATGGGGAGAGAAAAATTTAATGTATTTGGGTAGGTAATGTATGATATAATATGATCTCTATTCCAAGATAATATAAGGGGTTGGTGTCCATTTATAAGTGTGAAGTGGTCTACGTTGGTATTTTTTCAAATTATTAAAATATATAAATCTATTATTCCATAAAAATACTTCCAAATGACACATAAAAAAATAATATGTTATAGTGTAGAAATATCACAATAAAATTATAGTTATTCATGTATTTATGTCATTCTAACCATTATAATTTTATTTTTAACTCATTTTAACTCTTACCATGGTAACTGAATTTTTACAAATGTTACTATTCATAGTGACAGAAAATAGAATTGGAATAATTAATAAATTTAGAAATTATAATTAAAAATATATACAATATTTTATAAAATTAAATTTCTATAAGTGGATGATATTATTTTAAAAACAAACCTATAAAAACATGATACAAACTGATTATCCAAATAAATGCATTTTTATATATTCAAAAAAATTATACCAAATTAAAGAATAATTTCTATTAAAATGAAATTAATAGGATTAGGTTTAAAAATATATATAAAACCATATAAAATAAAAAAAATAAAAATTGGAGTTTCTATATACATTAATGGGATAAGAAATTTTCTATTAATTTTTTAATTTTTTAATATTCATGGAATAATTATTCATTCAAAAAAATCTCAAAAATAATATAATTTGATATTTTTTATTTTATTATTTCAAAAATAATATAATATTAATAAAATAATAATTTTAATATGGTTTGATGTTAATTATAATATCCATGCACAAAATTCAATAAAAACCCTTTTGAGGAAAATATATATATGAACCATAAAATGACATACTAAAAATGGAGTACTTATTTATTATGTATAAATAAATACATTATATAAAGACCTTAAAAATATTTTTTCATAATTTCATTTTTATTATTCATTCAAAAAACATAATATCTAGGTTTTAATGTAATATTACATCACAGTTCATTTTAAATTAGGGTGCATGTAAAGTAGGATAATATGAAAATTAAATTTATTTAAGGGGAGATAAATCCTAAAATGTTATATTGATAAATTTTATCAAAATTATAATAATTTATCCCAGAAAATTAAATTACTATAATCAAATAAGTGATTATATGTAGATACTCTGGTTTACCAAATATCAACTTCTAATACTTCTAAGAATATTTATAGAGCTAGGCACTGACACAAAATGAAATTATGAGGCCGGGAGTGCCTAGATTAAATTATAAAAAATATTAATTAAATTATAATCTATTGATGCAAAGGAAATGGAATATCTCTTAAAAAATTGATCCTGAAATATGATGTCACGGTTCGGACCGGAATGCGGTGTTTTCCATAGTTACATCATAAAATGAGTTTGTGTAGGGAGTTTGGACCCCTCACTAGTTGGAGGTGTCTTAAATGGAAGAATTAAATTATTAATTTAATTATTTAATAGATCAAACCTGAATAAATCATGAGAAGAGACACATATGAGAAATCTGAGACCACCGTTGAGTTTAGAATGTAGGATTTACACTAGTCGGGTTCTAACCTTTGTTAGTGTCTTGAGTTCGGCATCGTTGCCATCATGGATGAGTGATGAAATATTTAACTAATTATTTATTTAATTATTTGATTGGTTAAATAATTTTTAACCTAATTATATCACAATAAGGATGAGGTTATAGAAATTATCCCCTTGTTACCTCGTAACCATGGGATCAACAACAACTCCTCTTCTCTCCCACCCATTGATGAATGAAGAACAGAGGACAATAAATCCTTGGATACAAGAAGATTGATGTGCGAAGAATGGAAATGCATCATTTGATAATTCCACAAGTGTGACCCTCATCAACAAAGAACAAGATGTTATAGATAGGTTTCAATATTATAATTTTATGTTTTGTATTTAATGATTGAGCATGTTGAATCTTGTTTCATTCAGATTCACCTTTTAATTAAAACATTTCATGTGCATAATCCCCTGATTTAATATTTTTCATTTAATTCTCTAACTTTAGAGCATTTTATTGATCATTGGTCAAGAACAGATGGCCAAAAATTCAATCCTTTGTTCATGGATCCTTTCTCCCATAATTCTTTATATTTTTTCTCTAATAGAACTCTTCGGTTCCTATCTCGACAATTGCCAGACGACCCAATCTTGACTGGGGGCTAAATTTGAGTCAAATTTCTGAAACAATAACATAATTCCGATCAAAGACTATTCCTATGTATACCATGTCATAAGTGCTGAATATATGTGACCGCCTCAATATTTAGGGTTGGATTGAAGGTGTGGCAGCCCACAGATGTAGCAGCAGTCCGTGAGGGATATCTGGATGTAGTGTCAATGTCCGACAATGCCAAGACGGCTGGGTGAGGTGGCTCTAACGGTTCGAGGTAGTGCAAGAAGCACAATCTAGTGTGGAAGGGTGGCCCGGTGTGAGTTGGTTCATTTGGTGCTGAGTTGGTGATGATGGTTGGTGGTCTACGAGGTAGCCCGACATGGCGGAGTATGCATCTCCTGATCCACTGCGACATCCTCCATGTGAGGCAAGGCAAGAAGAGTGGGGTTGAGGCGGAGCTAGCAGGAGGCCATTGGCAGCTACAATGAATAGTCAGAGGGTATTGGCAAGGTTCCGTAGTGGCTTCAACCTTCACAATATCTAATAGGGGAGGGGAAAACACTAGGGGGAGTGTTAAATGAAAAGTAAAATAATAATAATAATAGTAATAAATTATTATTATTATTATTATTATTATTATTATTATTTATTTAACCCCAATAACTCCCATGTACAACATCCTATTCATGTGTTGTCAATGTCAGTGTGATGATATCAATGATATAGTCATTTTAAGTCCCTTTAGAGAATTTTTCCGACCTATGAATTGAGTCTACAGAATGACCATGAAATAATATAATTGATGTTATTATTAAATATTCGACCCACCATAAATCTTGTGTACAAAGTACATTTTATGCACTGTCAGTGGCGATGTAACCCTATCATTAAGATGGTCAATTCAAGACCAATATTGGTCATGAAATTTTGGTTTTTGGCTATCGTCCAAGGAACACCCAACAATAATAATAATATTATTGTTGAATAATGTTGGATAGGTTTTAACACTTCCATAAAAAATAATATTGGAAATCTATCGATGGAATTGTGACCATGAAATTGAGGTAGAAGTTTGAATAAAAAATTCAGGTGTTTAAATCATGATTGATGTGTGGGCCCAATGAGGCCCAGTTCGTGCACGTTATGGTGAAATGTAAATTTTTCCCCAAGTAACCTTTTTGGACGAATGGGTTGTCAATATTGTGTGTCTTTCCATGAGGATCTCAATGGGGCTATCCATATAATTTAACTTTGGAATTGATATGTGGGCCCCACGAGCCTCCTTTTGACATAGTGTGGCACTGTAAAACTTTTTCCTTTGATGACTGCTTCGAGCGAGTGGATATTCTACCTTCAATGTTTTTCTGTATGTAACACAATTGTGTGATCCATATTGATTTGTGGAGCTTTTTCGGAATATCATTAAATTTGGAAACCTGAAAAGAATATTGGATGAAAATTATTTTGATGTGTTTGAATTGAATCTACAACATACTCCAGCATCGAATCATGACAGAGTGGAGACGATGTATGATGAAATGTGATATGAGATGGTCTGAGTCTAACACCGTTTTGGGGAGACACCTCATCACTAAAATGGAGTTCCTCATGCTTCATGAAAGGTATGTTCTAGCACGGATGACTAGTGGATTTCAATGTTAACATCATAGTGGAACCCTCCAGCTATGTTGGGCATGGGACCTAGATGATGCAAGATTGAAAAACTCCTATTGGGCTGGTCATGGGTCATTGATTATGATAGAGTGTAACACTCTGTCAGAGAAATTCATGGTTCTTCCACACCTTTTGAGTTGAAAACTCTAACTAGGAAGGGAATGGGTCCTGAATGACAATAGACTGGAATCCTCCAACTAGGCTGGGCATGGGTCCTCAACTTTGAGATGACCTATTTAACACAGATCTGTGACGAGACGTACATTGAAGTTACCTTGGGTTCATGAGTAAAGGGCCACTTTCCCCACCATGAAACATTCTTATAATGAGATTTAAAACTATTTGTATAACGCCCCAGCCTTAAAACTTACTTAAAAATGAATTAAATGAATAATTCACATTGAGGATCTTTTCAGGTTTAGAGTTTTAGAGAATTAGGACATAACTATTACATCTCAAGAGATTA
The DNA here is from genome assembly GCA_963277665.1 of Viscum album. Taxonomy (NCBI): domain Eukaryota; kingdom Viridiplantae; phylum Streptophyta; class Magnoliopsida; order Santalales; family Viscaceae; genus Viscum; species Viscum album. Next base: position 548,067,845 of record OY728156.1, read on the forward strand.
CAAAGTAGTCTCTTCTACTAAATTTACATAAAATAAAAATTCTTAAAAAGAAACATGTCTAGTTTCATGTTTTAGGAAGCATGACTTTCCCTTGATCCCATCCTTGACACTATTCCATGCTGAGTCCTGTGAAAAACATTTCAAAAACTTGGGATGAGCATAAAAACTCAGTAAGGGATACACAAAGAATAAAAACTGTTTGTTTTTCAAAATAACAAGTAAACCATGAATACTTTATCAATGTAATACTTTTCACCTTCATGAAGTAGTAAATACTTTTCACTGAAAAAAAGTACCATTACTTACCTTTTTGTAACCAAAGGATTACCATAAAACCCATATAAAGAACACATAACATATATAAAGGTAACATGGGACATAAACATACTTAAGTGGAATAACCATACGGTCGACTTCCACACATATCACTTAATGGAATAGCCATACAGCCAATTTCCATACATACTTAATGGAATAGCCATACAGCCGACTTCCATACCCAATCCATTGGAGGTTATAACGTAACCACCCGTCCTGGTATTCACGGCACCACCCGTCATAATGTCCAAGTACCAATATAAAATCATAAAACATGAAACCAATATAAAGGAATGATAACATTTCCACATTTCAATCACAATATATATTAAATATATTGACAAAATAGAATCCTTTTTCAAAACCATTTTCAATACCAAAATACATAAAAGAGTATATGGTATTTATTTTATTCTAAAAACATTACGGCTTGTTGAGAAAGCCAAAGACCAAATAATACTCGCGACGGTGGAAAAGGTCGTTGTCGCCGTGTACGTTAAAAGAAACATTCCTTTTTGTCGTTTCGTAAAACGCTTCGTAGAAAAAGATTCCTTTTGTATAAAAGTAAAAGTCAAAAGGTGTTTATACACGGTATAAAAGAAAGTTGTGTATAAAATGAAATATGCCTCAAAGAAAGGAGATTGAGACGAAGTCCCTTACCTCGGGTCCGACTTGACTCAATCGTTCTTTAACGTCCTGAATAATAAACATGAGTTAATTTCTATTTGCTTTAGAACCTTTTTCAAGTTCATTATTCCTTTTATATCAATTATTTACATGTTATAAACATTATGTAATCATTTAAGTTAATAATATTTGTTTTTCCGATATTTGGTTCTTAAGTCGAAAGTGGACTTCTTACAATTACATGTTGTTCATGTGGACAAAAGTTTATTATATCCTGAATTGTATTCATTATGTAGATATCATATATTTAATATATATCCAGTACATTCATGAATTTATAACATTACATAATTATTTAGAGGTAAGAAATGAAATGCACCATTCATGGAGACGGTAAGCCGTACGTACGCATGAACACTACTTTCATTTCTATTTCGTATTTTATAGAATCAAATAATAATGATATAAAGGTATATTATAATTCCAGTATAATATCACATATAATATCATATTTCCATCCTTTATACATCCCACATATGGTATTTAACGAATCAAATCACTTTGAGGGGGCGGTAGTCCGCACTTCCTTAAATGAAGATATCGCGTATACCCATAATGGAAGCCATAAAGGTAAGACACAAATGAAAAATAAAGAAGCATAAGTAAAACATAAACATATTATATATCATATATAAAAATAGTGACATCATAATGGCCACCTTTGAAGGTGTTAAATGAGTATTGAACAATCATCGTTTCGGGAGGCACAATTTCTCCATCCACGGAAACCGTATGTTCTTTAACCATTTGATGTAGTTTTGTGAGAGTGTAGCTCGAATAAATCTTATAACAACATCCTAGTATATTTAAGATACTGGTGTTGTTACAAAATAAATAAATAAAAAGAGTTTAGGGGGTTGTAGAAGCAAAAAAAAACAAATGAACATGAGAGAATGAATTACCTATAAAAGTGTAACTACTTTTGATTTGAGCCTAAAGGATTCCTTTGAAAGGATTCTGCCAAAAGGGAATCCTATAAGATGAGGAGAGGGATGTGGAGAGAGTAAATGGGCAGGGGTTGGCCGAGCCAAAGGCTTGAGGAGTGTGTGAAATGAGGTAGAGGTGGGGGCCTTTTATAAGAGGAGAGGAGGGGCACTTTTGGAAAGTAAGAAATATTACTTTATTTGAAAATGTGTTTCGGTTTTAAAAGGTCCCACATTGATATAATTCGTGTCTAAGGTGATAAGGGTTCGAAATCCACCCATCCATTAAGTTTTGGACATGTGTAGTTCATAGAATTTACATTATCTGTCCATTTTCTTTAAATCGTCAAATAATGATGTCATCGCTGCATCATTATTATGTCATAGATAATTTATTTTATTTAATGTCTAAAAATTATAAAAAAATCACTATTATGTAGGAAATATTTTTTTCTTTCCAATGACTATTTATAATCAAAATTTGGACTTGTGTAACCCCACTTAAAAACTATTTTAGTAAAACAACTCATGTTTGTGTCAATTTAATTTTAACATTAAATAAAAATATATTATTGTCATTTTCCAACTAAAGTGGATCCATGGGGTCCCCAAGTAGGAAAATGTCTTGTATTGGTCGTCCATAACTCACCCAATAGGTGTAGTACAAGTTTCATGGTGTTTTCACATTCTTATAATATCATTTTTACCTTAAATGACACTAATTACCTCTAATCGCGATTAATGAAAAAATGTTACTATTCACCAAAACATTATTTTCATCCCATTGAACCACATTTTACATACTAATGACAACCATGTATGTCGGATTTTCAAAATTCAATACACATTAGTGGTAAACTTTCATTTAATTGAAAAATCAGTTTTCTTGATTACCACTTAGTGGTTTCACTATTCATAAAAAATTGGAGTTTTTCAGAAAAATACCAAAACTTCACCCTAAGCTATATTAGATATTCCGAATTAAAAAATGAAGTCTTTTTTAAAAAATTCAAAACATATTAGTCACATTAATTAATTTAATAATTAATTCCCACTGTCAGAGCAAATAGAGTGTTTTTATAAAACAATAAGTATCAAAAGATTGACACTAGTTTAAGTCTGATTTCAAAGTGAAATTAATTCCAACGACCACTATTGGATATAATGGTAAAAATATTTTCTAATTTCACTTTAAAATAAATTCAAAATATAATCTAATAATATAAATAAATTATATTAAAAAGTGGTTTTGAATTAAATTTCAACATTTTACACTATTCATTAAAAAAACGAACTTTATCAGAAAGATACCAAAAATTTACACAAAGTAAATTTTGATGTCCCGATTCTTAATAAGAGTTTTATTTGGTCCAAAATAATGTTTAAGAGTGAACAAAACTATATTTAATGACGGTTCGCTATCAAATGGTGATAAGTGAACCTTTAGTGAAAACTAGGTCATATACACCTAAAATTGAATTCTTTCTGTATTTTAATCCTTTATCTTTTATTGGATAAATGTAAAAAAATTTAAAAACATATATAATCATATTTTAGTTATTTATATCCATTCCCTCCAATACAACGGCTACATGTTAACTACCATTTAAAATAATATTATTTTATTATTAGAGTGCAACGTAAGATTCCTAAGAAACTCGTTGTTGCGTGTTGGGTACGCCATCGAGCATAGCATCCCCTTTAAATTAATATTAATATTTGAATCAAAAATATGGATAAATATAAAGATGTCATATTCTTTATTTACCTGGGGTGTTACATCCTTCCCCCCTTTTGGGAATTGCGTCCTCGCAATTTTAAAATTGGGCTTGGAAACATCCTTGAAAGTCCCACATCGGAACAAGGATCGGTAAAACAATCACTTTAAGAGTATTCAGGGAGACTTGTTCGCATTAAGAGTACTATAATCAACTTCTAGAGAATCACATAATCCACAAAAGAGAACTATATACTTCCCATATCTTTAGACCTTAACCAAAACCAAAACCAAAAAGGTTAGTACAAGGTCAGATAATCCAGAAAAGGATAACCCTTTAAAAAGAAAATCTATTATTAATCTCCAAAATTTTTCCAACAAAACCCAAAGTTCAACGAGGACCATCCGATAAACAACTTGTCCATAAAATTCTTCAAATTAAACCAATATAAGATTGAAACCCAAATATTTTATGGATTTAGTCACATAGTCTTCCAAGTTAAATCGTAACATTTATCTCCAAACTAAATCAGTTGCTCTTAAAATCTCGCATTGAAAAGTAATTATCCTAATCACATATCCTCCATGATAGGTTAATCATTTTCATAAATAACCCAAAATCAACTTACTCTAAACTCATAAAATCATATAACTAAAAAGAATCAGTCAAACTAACCAGGGACTTCACGTAGTCCAGTGGTAGGCGATAAATACCAGTCGCACTTTGGTTGTGGGTTCGATTCCCGCAGCTTTGTCCGGCGCGACGGGTTGTCACACGGCCTGCGTGTTGTCCTTTTTTCAAAACTATATAATTCTTAAATCATTCCCAAAAAAGGGATAAAATCATCAAAAATAACCATAACATAATTTATCCTCAATTTTAGCTCATGCCTTTCACTTCAATCATAACATATATTAACACATAATTACCTCAAAATTTTGGATCATATAAACCCAAATGGTTCTTTATAACTATGTCCACAAAAGAAGAGATAACTATTCCTTGAATAAAATTTCATATATTAAACATTAGGGTTACACATAATATAAAAAGTCTTCTAATGTAACCCCATCATCAAAAGAGACTTAATACTCTTAAGAATTTCACCATAACTCTTGAAGCCCTTATATGTTGAGATCTTACTTATTCAACATTCTTCATGATCCATTAACCATTCCTTTCCAACTTATTCCTAAATACCTCTTTCTACAAACAAAATCATGAATCATATCCTAAGATTCCAAAATAGGAAAACAATAGTCATGAAATAAAACATACCTTTGATTGGTCATTGTCAGTTTCTTCATCCTCAATCAGAATGGCATTAGGTAGTGGTAAACAAACATTTGTACGCTCTTGGTGACCCCATTCACGAAACTTCTTCATAGGACATGTGTTTGAATAATGACCATGCACACCACATTTAAAACATTCAATTGATCCCTCAGAAAGAACTTCTTTCCCTTTCCTCGAGTCAACTGGATGCTTCCTTTTTCTATGGCAGGTTCTTGCTTTATGACCTTCATTTCCACATCTATAGCATATTTCTGTCCCTTTGTAACATTTTCCTAGGTGTTTCTTTCCACATCTTTGACACATAGGTTTTTGAAAACACTTACCTTTATGAGTATTACCTGTAGTTCTGTAGGGATTTTTTTCTCGTATACATGATGCCTTATAGAAATAACCAAGGTTTACGTGGTCAATCATAACTCCAGATAGTTGGTTGAGGATAAAAACAAGAGTTCTCATTACAGCCCCCATATCATTCAGTTGCTCACTCAGAAAACTGTCACAGTTTCCTTCACATCCACCGTTACCTTGGTGCCTGCTAGATCCAGCCATTTACTAAAACCAAAAAGGGTCAGTGTGAGTATAACAACAAAACCATCATGTACTAATGTGGAAGATAAACACTAAGATATTCATACTCATTCACTTTATCTAAAACTAGTACTCTGTCTGAAATCATAACCATTATGGTAATGTCACTTATGGTTAAAGAATACCCTAACCTCTAAAGTTATCTAAACCGACCTCTGATACCAACTATAAGGCCCCAGCTTTAAACCTTACTTAAAAATGAATTAAATGAATAATTCACATTGAGGATCTTTTCAGGTTTAGAGTTTTAGAGAATTAGGACATAACTATTACATCTCAAAAGATTACAAAGTAGTCTCTTCTACTAAATTTCAATAAAATAAAAATTCTTAAGAAGAAACATGTTTAGTTTCATGTTTTAGGTAGCATGACTTTCCCTTGATCCCATCCTTGACACTATTCCATGCTAAGTCCTGTGAAAAACATTTCAAAAACTAGGGATGAGCATAAAAACTCAGTAAGGGATACACAAAGAATAAAAACTGTTAGTTTTTCAAAACAACAAGTAAACCATGAATACTTTATCAATGCAATTCTTTTCACCTTCATGAAGTAGTAAAAACTTTTCACTGAAAAAAGTAACATTACTTACCTTTTTGTAACCAAAGGATTACCATAAAACCCATATAAAGAACACATAACATATATAAAGGTAACTTGGGACATAAACATACTTAAGTGGAATAACCATGCGGTCGACTTCCACATATATCACTTAATGGAATAGCCATACGGCCAATTTCCATACATACTTAATGGAATAGCCATACAGCTGACTTCTATACCCAATGCATTGGAGGTTATAACGTAACCACCCGTCCTGGTATTCACGGCACCACCCGTCATAATGTCCAAGTACCAATATAAAATCATAAAACATGAAACCAATATAAAGGAATGATAACATTTCCACATTTCAATCACAATATATCATAAATATATTGACATAATATAATCCTTTTTCAAAACCATTTTCAATACCAAAATACATAAAAGAGTATATGGTATTTATTTTATTCTAAAAACATTACGGCTTGTTGAGAAAGCCAAAGACCAAATAATACTCGCGGCGGCAGAAAAGGTCATTGTCGCCGTGTACGTTAAAAGAAACATTCCTTTTTTGTCGTTTTGTAAAATGCTTCGTAGAAAAAGATTACTTTTGTATATAAGTAAAAGTCAAAAGGGGTTTATACACCGTATAAATGAAATTTGTGTATAAAACGAAATATGCCTCAATGAAAGGAGATTGAGACGAAGTCCCTTACCTCGGGTCTGACTTGACTCGATCGTTCTTTAAAGTCCTGAATAATAAACTTGAGATAATTTCTATTTGCCTAAGAACCTTTTTCAAGTTCATTATTCCTTTTATATCAATTATTGACATGTTATAAACATTATGTAATCATTTAAGTTAATAATATTTGTTTTGCTGATATTTGGTTCTTAAGTGGAAAGTGGACTTCTTACAATTACATGTTGTTCATGTGGCCAAATGTTTATTATATCCAGAATTGTATTCATTATGTAGATATCATATATTTCATATATATCCAGTACATGCATGCATTTATAACATTACATAATTATTTATAGGTAAGAAATGAAATGCACCGTTCATGGAGACGGTAAGCCGTACGTACGCATGAACGCTACTTTCATTTCTATTTCGTATTTTATAGAATGAAATAATAATGATAAAAAGGTATATTATAATTCCAGTATAATATCATATATAATATCATATTTCTATCCTTTATACATCCCACATATGGTATTTAACGAATCAAATCACTTTGAGGGGGCGGTAGTCCGCACTTCCTTAAATGAAGATATCGCATATACCCATAATGGAAGCCATAATGGTAAGACACAAATGAAAAATAAATAAGCATAAGTAAAACATAAACATATTATATATCATATATAAAAATAGTGACATCATAATGGCCACCTTTGAAGGTGTTAAATGAGTATTGAACAATCATCGTTTCGGGAGGCACAATTTCGCCATCCATGGAAACCGTATGTTCTTTAACCATTTGATGTAGTTGTGTGAGAGTGTAGCTCAAATAAATCTCATAACAACATCCTAGTATATTTAAGATACTGGTGTTGTTACAATAGAAATAAATAAAAAGAGTTTAGGGGGTTGGAGAAGCAAAATAATACAAATGAACATGAGAGAATGAATTACCTTTAAAAGTGTAGCTCCATTTGATTTGAGCCTAAAGGCTTCCTTTGAAAGGGTTATGCCCAAAGGGAATCCTATAGGATGAGTAGAGGGATGTGGATAGAGTAAATGGGCAGGGGTTGGCCGAGCCAAAGGCTTGAGGAGTGTGTGAAATGAGGTAGAGGTGGGGGCCTTTTATAAGAGGAGAGGAGGGGCACTTTTGGAAGGTAAGAAATATTACTTTATTTGAAAATGTTTTTCTGTTTTAAAAGGTCCCACATTGATATAATTCGTGGATAAGGTGATAAGGGTTCGAAATCCACCCATCCAATAAGTTTTGGACATGTGTAGTTCATATATTTTACATTATCATTCCATTTTATTTAAATCGTCAAATAATGATGTCATCGCTGCATCATTATTATGTCATAAATAATTTATTTTATTTAATGTCTAAAAATTATAAAAAAATCACTATGATGTAGGAAATCTTTTTATCTTTCCAGTGACTATTTATAATCAAAATTTGGACTTGTGTAAACCCACTTCAAAACTGTTTTAGTAAAACAACTCATGTTTGTGTCAATTTAATTTTAACATTAAATAAAAATATATTATTGTCATTTTCCAACTAAAGTGGCTCCATGGGGTCCCCAAGTTGGACCATGGCTTGTATTGGTCGGCCATGACTCACCCAGTAGGTTTAGTACAAGTGTCATGGTGTTTTCACATTCTTATAATATCATTTTTACCTTAAATGACACTAATTACCTCTAATCGCGATTAATGAAAAAAAGTTACTATTCACCAAAACATTATTTTCATCCCATTGAACAAAATTTTACTTAATAATGATAAGCATGCATGTCAGATTTTCAAAATTCAATACACATTAGTGGTAAACTTTCATTTAACTAAAAAATCAGTTTGCTTGATTACCACTTAGTGGTTTCAGTATTCATCAAAAATTGGAGTTTTTCAGAAAAATACCAAAACTTCACCCTAAGCTATATTTGATATTCCGAATTCAAAAATGAAGTCCGTTTTAAAAAATTCAAAACATATTAGTCACATTAATTAATTTAATAATTAATTCCCACTTTCAGAGTAAATAACGTGTTTTTATAAAACAATAAGTATCAAAAGATTGACACTAGTTTAAGTCTGATTTCAAAGTGAAATTAATTCCAACGACCACTATTAGATTTAATGGTAAAAATATTTTCTAATTTCACTTTAAAACCAAATCAAAATATAATCTAATCATATAAATAAATTAGATTAAAAATTTGTTTTGAATTAAAATACAACATTTTACACTATTCATTAAAAAAATGAACTTTATCGGAAAGATACCAAAAATTTACACAAAGTAAATTTTGATGTCCCGATTCTTAATAAGAGTTTTATTTGGTCCAAAAGAATGTTTAAGAGTTAAAAAAACTATATTTAATGACGGTTCGCCATCAAAAGGTGATAAGTGAACCTTTAGTGAAAACTAGGGCATATACGCCTAAAATTGAATTCTTTCTTTATTTTAAGCCTTTATCTTTTATTGGATAAATATAAAAACATTTAAAAACATATATAATCATATTTTTGTTATTTATATCCATTCCCACCAATACAACGGCTACATGTTAACTACCATTTAAAATAATATTATTTTATTATTAGAGTGCAACGTAAGATTTCCAAGAAACTCGTTGTTGCGTGTTGGGTACGCCATCGAGCATAGCATCCCCTTTAACGTAATATTAATATTTGATTCACAAATATGGATAAATATAAAGATTTCATATTCTTTATTTACCTGGGGTGTTACAATTTGGGTTATTCAATTCCCCCCAAAGAAGACAGTATCGAGGTGCAGTGATTTGACCCTCTTTGATTTATGACTTTTAGGCATGCATTGTGGTGTTGGCCATTGCAAATGGTTTAACATGGAACTGTTGGCTACTCAGATTCCTGGACATACCTTTAATATGTATATCCCCTTACTCCATCATTTTTTATTCTTTGAATGAGCATATAGATATAGATATATATATATATATATATATATTCTTTTCCAATTCATACTCTTTGGGTTTTTGCTACTCTATTTTCAGGAGAGGTGAAGACACACCGGGTATAGCACATGCTTTTTATATCTAGATTATCATGGTTGGATGAGTCTATTCTACATCTATAGGTAGTTAAGACTCGACGAGAAGTTCATCATTTCACAGTTTCCAGCTCCTTGTGTTTGTGTGAACTTGCTTCACTAAATTATTGGCTTGAGTTGCACCCCTTTTACTGTACCTTGTCATATCTACTTTATTCTTTTACAGAGTATCTCTTACATATCCCCCTTCCCGTTTTCTAGGCATCCAATAGAGTATATTTAAACTCACCACTACATGATCTTTACCCACACATGTTTTTCCTTATATAGAGGAATGATAGGTTAATCGTGAGTTCAGAGGAGCAAAGGGATACAAATTCATGGACCGAGTACGATGGAAATAGCGTGGTTTCTAAGAGAAAGGCCCTCTCAGCTATTTACTTTTCAGTTACTACTAGGTTGTGACACTTTTCTAGGTAAGAATTTATTTTTTCTCATTTTCCCATTTCAATTTACTATAATGTACTTGTAATGTTTAGAGGTTCATGCATGTTTGGTTTATTTATAGTAGTGTATCATATTTTGGTCCATTACCTCTTAACTTTTTAATTTAGTTGGTTGCATCTGTGTGTACATGTTCATAGGCAAATGCATCTACGAGTTGGTTGTGCCATCACAACTAGTCTCCACCAACTGGCCTATGGTGGCGATCATGGGGTAGTTGCAGATTGATCACGGTATGTGTTGGTTCGTAAAAAAGTGGTATCTGAGGTGGTTTGACCCTTGGAATGTGTTTTGGACATTTCCATAAAATGTTCTTTATTGGGTTTTGGGAAATGGTGTGGAAGTGTCTCTGGAGAATCTCTCAGGAATGGGAGTCCAGTAATGGTAAAGGCGGTTGGTGTATCCATTCACCAGGACCATGATTACGCGCTTGTCGAATCAGCACCCAGAGACACCTATTAAAGGAAACAATGGTAGATTCATCATCTAGGATTGAGTCATTGGTTTTCCTTCCTGATTCGTATATCCAACATTATTGGTATATATATATTTATATGCTTATATGATTAGAGTACTCATTGATAACATTTAGGATGTCTCTGCAATGATAACGATCCAGGATACTAGCTCTAGTTCTTGAAAATTATTTTATGAGCAATGAGGAATACATTTAAGATCCATAATGTGAACCCATTCATCCATGTGGTTAGGTATAAGAACCCCACATACTTTGTAGAAGAATACCCCATCAAAGCAGGATGCGAATGTGCATAGGTTGAGCTCACATCAAATGTTATAGTGATAGATACCACTAGGGTTTCACATGAAACTATACCCTCAGGTAGTAGAGGTTTGGTTAGAGTCAGTGGTATTCCTCTTCAGGATTGTACGAATAATAGAATATCATACAGTGGCTTTGGCAGCTATCCTTTTCCATGGAATAGATAGGCGTCTATGCAAGTTGGTTTCTTAGATACTCGATCAGTTGAAAATCTCATGAGATGGCGTCCTGAAGTTGTTTCATGAGGAGTAGTACACCTCTTGCTTGCAATCAGTTTGACTCAAGGATCTCATCTTGTTTCAGCTGGGCGAGTTGATTGTGCCTGAGTATGCAACTATATTCTCAAACCTTGCATGCTAATCTTTGAACTTGATTTTGGATGACTACTTCAAATCTCAGAGTTTTGAGAAGGGACTTCGTAGGGATATCCATTATATTATCGTACCATTTTGCATCTACACCTATACCGGGGTGCTGGAGTAGGTGCTGGTGACATAGATCTTCATATCACACCATGAAGCTGGTTATGTTATAGGGCGCAATGGATTTGAGACGTCATCTAAAGAAAGTAGACATAAGTTGACAAGAACTCAGCATTGGATATCTTATCATGATCAGTCCGAGGAACATAGTTATATGGGTCCCTAATAGAATAGATAATATAAAAATAACTTGGGAGGACCGGTGCTAAGCATGTAATGGGTGAGGTCACTTGGCACGAGATTAAATAACCAAAAAATATGAGAATATCAGGTAGGAAAACAGAGGATCACCCCAGTAGACACATTATCATGACTATGGTGGTCTGTAGGTTGTTGAAGCTAACAGAAGAGGATGATCTAGTTGTGGGGGATAACGTTATAGAGTCCTTCCACTGCCACTAACTGGCCCATGATAGCCTTAGTGAGCTCACAGTTGGGTTCATGGACAACCACAAGCATTGGATTTCTACAATCTGAAAGAGAATGATACAATAATATGTAATCCACGAATCATTTCTATTTTTTTAATAGAACGTGTTAGGAACTCTGCGATGTTCCCCTTTCACCCTACTCCATGCATGTGGTTTTTCTATGGTGAATTAGGGAATCAGTGTAACACTATTGTGGTACTATTTTATGTAGATTTGAATGAAAAAAGAGGGGTACTTCCCCCACTGAGACATATTATTGTGATTAGATAAAATCTACGAGGGTGAGTCACTGCCTCCTAGATTGGATAGTATCAAGGTGTAGTGGAAGATTATCCCTGACTTGTGAACTCGGGCCATAGTTGTGTAGCTGAGTGACTATATTTTGGGATTACTCTCCATCCACATGGGGAGACTACGTGTGAGTTATTCCAAGTTAGTTCTGTGTTTAGCCTCTTGTATTTTAATTAGTTTACTCAGCTTACTTGTATGTTGGTACCCTGAGGGCTCCAAATCAAGTCTTCATGCAATATTTATTAAGTACAGGTTGAGGTGATGGAGATCCCACGAATAGAATGACACAAACCACTACCTAGTGCGGATAGAGATGGTCTTAACCCAGAAAATGTGGGGACGCTATCTTTTGGGGGAGTACATTGTGGTTTTTTCAAACCACCAAATCCTTTGGTACGTCCTCACCCAGAGAGACATGAACCTGAGACGATGTCACTGGATAAACAACCTGCATGATTATGAATTCGAGGTAGTCTATATTATAGTAATGATAACGAATGTATAATATTACATTATTGGTAAGTGTGGGATGTCCTAGCCTCACCTTTTGTATGAAGTTTTAGAGAAGTTAACTTTCTTTTAGCTAACCAAGGTTGAGTAGGAGGGTACAAATTATTTTTCGTAGTTGGCAGTGTTGACTCTTTCGCTTCTCAAGCATGTAATGGAGACTCGGTTGTGATGAATCAACTATGAACCCCTATGTAAAAATATATATTTGGTTGTATAAAGATATGGATAATCTGACGTAGGGGATCATGAGACCTTATCCCATGAGAAATCATTATGAGGAAGGACCATCCCTTTGGTTCATGTGTTATGACTATATAGAAATGTCCAGGAGTTTCTCTAGGAGCTGGAGGGATAAGTGTGGGCATGTTACCCAGAGTTATTTCCCAAATTTTTCTTTTGGAGGACAAAAATCATGAATGAGGGAATAATTTTGGGACCCTAGTTTTTCCCTGTAATAAAATTGAATATTTCTAGCAATATTTCCAGATCTTGGCTGTGAAACGATGTGCAATTATAAGGTCTATAGTGCCTGTAATAAATTACACAAATAATATTTAGATTATTTTAAAACATTCATGCAAAGGAAATGAATAATATCTTAATAGGATGATCATATAATAATTTTTTTTTCATGGTTTGGTTTGAATGGTAGTGTTTACTTAAGGGATGACATTAAATGAGTGACCATGAGAAGTCTGGACCCCTTGCCTTTTGGTGGAGTGTTAAATTGATGAATTAAATTATTAATTTATTAATTTAATAGAAAAAAATAGAATATCAAATGAATGGGGACATAGATGAGAAATCGAAACCCATAGTTTGAGTTCCCAATGTAAGATTAACCCAAGCCAGGGAATAACATTTGTCGGTATCAGGAGTTCGGCTTAGGGGCCATTGTGGATGTGTGATTAGGTAATTAAATAATTAAATAATTATTAATGTAACTTATTAAATCATTTTTAACGTAATGAAATCTCTATAATTTTGTCTCTCTGAATATTTTCTCAATATTAATTCATAACTTTGGGATCACCAACCATTCCTCTCCTCTCATTCATATTCAAGAAGGAAGAATGAACGATAACGAAGCCTTGGATCCAGGCATATCAAAGTGAAAAGAACACAACCATTTATTTCAATCATAGAATAAGTGAGATAATCAAAAAATATGATCAATATGATCTGGGTAGGACTCTTCTTAAGAATTTTACACCTTCGATTAAAATATTGAGAATGTTTTATCTTGTTTCTTTCACATATACCATTGAATTCAAACATTGCATGCGGCTAATACGCAGAGTTAGTAATGGTAATTCAATATTAAAACTCTAGAGAATGTTCTTGATTATTGTACAATAATTCTTGAACAATTATCCAAAACATTGTTCATGGTTCCTTTCTACTTTAATTAATATTGTTTTTTCATTAACAGAACTCTACAGCACCTAGATCTATAATTTCTAGGCACCTCGAGCCAGATCGACCCCCTTGATTCAGGTTGAATTAGTGAAATGACGACAGAATCGCTAGTGGAGACTAGATATGCATAGATCATGACCATATGATCAAAAATATATGATATATTTATGGTTTTGGGTTGGATTGAAGGTATAGTGACCTGCAGAAGGAGTGGTGGTCTGTGCGAGCTATTTGAAGGTGGTGACAACATCTGATAAGTCCAAGGCGGCTGGGTAAGGTGACATCAGCGGTTTGGGGAAGCCCGAGTTGGTCCATACAGTGCGATAGGGTGGTCCTCCATGAGCACGGTTGTCCAACGTGAGAAAGAAGGTCCCGCATTGAGCATGAGGCAGTGTTCAGTGGTCCACGAGGTAGCAGGGCATGGCAGGGAAAGCTGCTTCTAAGTGGTCGCAATACAATTAGTGTGAGGCGAGGAAGGCAGAGTGGGTCCTGGGTGGAGGTGATAGGGTTTAGGAGGCGATGAAGGTGGACGAAAACAGGGCATCACCCAGGATATTTTGTTGTAGAAGCCCTCACAAGATCCATGTTGTATGGGAGAAATCATAGGGGTGAAAGGGTAAAATTAAAATTAAAATAAAAAGAATAATAATAACAATAATAATAATAATAATAATAATTAATATTTAGACCACTATAAATCCCCCGTACAACATCAAATTCAAATGACATCAGTGGAACAGTGACCCTCTCAATGATACGATCGATTTAAGACCTTTTGATATAATTGTTTCCAACCTGTGACCTTGGTCCACAAAATGCATTTGAAATAATAGATTTAATGATACTATTAAATCGTTAACCCACCATAACTCCTACATATGATGTCTGTTTTATGAAGCCTTACAAGTGATGTAACCCTATCATTAATATGTTTAATTTAATACCAATCATTGACTACAAATTTTGTTTTGGGACATGGGTCTATTGAACACCCCATAATAATAATAATAATATTATTGCGGAATGTTGAATCAGTTGTAAGTCATCTATAAGACATCAGATTGGTGAGACTTTAGTAGTTTTGTGAACCTAAAACTATGGAATTCCTTTCAATACCTATATAATGTGTTTTAATGAAGATTTATGTGTAGGCCCCATGATGTCTGATTGGCATGCATTACAGAAAAATGCAATTTTTTCCTTACGTATCTCTTTTTGGTGAATTGGTAGTCATATCATATGTCTTCCCATGAGAATTTCAAGGAAGAGATGAATATAATTTCATTTAAGAATTGATACATGGGCCCTATGGGAAGTTTTTCAACCATAGTGTTGTGTTACACATCTTCTTCAACTGATGACCATTTGGAACGGGTGAATAGTCTACCTCGAATGTTTTTCTACAAGGATCGCAATGGTGTGAACCATTTGGATGTAAAGAGCCTTGTTCGTGATATCATTAAACTTGTAAAAATTGAAAGAATATCAGTAAAAGATCATTGTATGGTTTTTGATGAGAATCCACATCTTACGCTAGCATTGAGTATTGTGATAGTTGATAATAGATATGAAGAAATTAGTTATGAGAAGTTTTTGGTGTGATTAATTCTTGGGAAAATGCCTAATGACTATAGTAAAGTTGCTCATACTTCTTGAGAGGTATTGTCCTGCATGGAAGATCGGTGGAGTTCCTTGTTGGCATTCAAGTGAAACCCTCCAGCCGATCTAGGAATGGGTCATCGACGACCCTAGAGTGGAACCCTCCAGCTAGGCTGGGCATGGGTCCTCAATGATTTTTTGAGTATATACCTCTAGGTGGGCAGGGTATGGGTCCTTAAATTTGAGAATAATTCCTTAATATTGATCATTGATGAGATGTACATTGACATTACCATGGTATCTCAAGTAAGAGGGGAACATTTCCAACTAATAATAATTCTTTTAAAAGGTTTAAAACCATTCATTTGAGTCAGTTCCACCCAAAGCTGATAGCATCAAGTTGCGCTGATTTCATCTCGTTTGACTTGTGAGCACTCAGTAGATGATGAGGTGTTGGTCATTATAGATGTGGTTACATGGAGAAGTTCACTATTCATTTTCTTATATTGAGCTATGAGATGGAGTTCCCCTTATTCCCTCATTTGGGCTGATTTTACTGAGTATATATATATATATATATATATTCTTCTTAAATTCCCACATCATGGGTTTTTTCTACTATACTTCTAGGATAAGCGAATATGAGTGGGGTATTTGAAGTTCTTTTAGTGATTAGATTCGTATGGTTTGATGGGTATACTCTCCTACTATATTTTGAAAGAACTCGACACGAAGCTCATCCTCTCACTGTTTCTAGCTCCATGTGTTTGGATGAGCATACATCACTCTACTGTTGGGTTGAACATCACCCATTTTACTACATCTTTTTCTATATAATTCTTTCATTTTCATAGAATCACATACAGAACCCCCTTCCCTTATTTGGGCATCATATTGAGTTTTTTTATACTCACCCTTGCATGGGATTTTACCACATGTTTATTTCCTTATGCAGATGATGGATGGGTTGATCATGACTTCATAAGACTATAGAGATACGAGTTATTTGACCATAACAATGGTCATATATTGGGTTCGATGAGTAGGGATCTCTCAGCTATTTTATTTTTTGTTACTTCCATGTTGAGGCACTTTTCTAGCTGGTCTGATATTTTTTCCTTTTTCCAATTCAATTTCCTATACCAAACTTTTACCATTTAGTGGTTATTTCATATTAGGTTTATTTATAGTATTTTTTTATCTTTTGGTCCTTTTATGTGTACTTTTACATTGATTTGGTTGTGTGTGTGTGTGTGTGTGTATAGGTTCTTATGCAATGAAATCTATAAGTTGGTTGTCCCCTATGTGTTAGTCTCTATCCACTGACCCATGGTAGGGGGTTTGGTATAGTTGTGGCTCGAGCCTGATATGGGTTGGGTTGTGACATGATACTTTTAGCTAATCAAATAATCAATTTTCAGTGATGCTTCTTAAATTTTTTGATTTCACTAAAAAACGTTGACCAAGGGAGTGGTCTTATTCTACAACACTTTCTCTCTTAGACCGAGAATCTCCAACAATTATTCTTTATAATATAGCTCATTTATAGTGGTGAAAAGTCTGATTTTTGTACATGCGATGGATCAAGAGTGTACTTACTCATGATAAATACCTAGAATACATCATAATCTAGAGAGATATTCTGATGAAGTGACAACCAATAAGAAAAGTCTTCAAATGAAAAATAATTTTAATGGAACAATTTTAATATGGATTAGAATACGCTTATTTCCAAATATCATAACATCCATTCAAATGATATTTTTTTGAATACCACATATCTAACTAAAAACTCAGGATCTTAACAATGAATATGAGTATAAATTTTCTATTGACTCTAAGCTAACCTTATATAATATTGACTGGATCTAACTTCTTCTATAATTTTCTTAACTATATTAAGTCCCCAAATATTTTGTTCTAAAAAATTATCCCTTAATGTTTTAATTTTCACTTGATACCATATAGGGTTTTATAAGGATCTATATGTATCCTTAAATGAAATCCATTTTTATACAAAAAAATTATTAGATAAATGTGTTGGTGCAATCCACCTTCAAATTAAATAGAACATGTAGTGACGCTAGAATTTTACTAATAACAATATATGATTTTATGCATAATTATACATAAGAGTAGAAGCCAATGATCGTTAATTCTAGTGTCATTGATTACTAGATATATAAAACATTAATCATGGTGCTAAAAAACACTTCTTTTATTTAATATCCATATAAATCTCATGTCTTCCTTTGTTCCCTAATATCAGCATAGGGAACCCTGGAGAACACATGAACAGAGGGATGAGCTAAAAACCCCCAATAAGGGAATGACCATAAGGATACATCTTAAGAACATGAGTAAGGAGGCATAACATAGTGATATCCAAAGCATGGAAGATATGAAATAATATCATATAGGCAGTGGATAATATAAAAATGGAATCATATAAATATGGAATAGTCATAAAACAAACCATAAGTATGTTTCAAGGCTAACCACTTATCCCATTTCCCATTTTGGTACGGGTCAAGGCTAACAGCCAATCACATTTCCCTTTTTACTACGGGTCAAGGCTAACTTCCAATCCCATATCACATCACATATAATGAGACGTAACTTTACCCAATACATTGAAGAACTATCTTGGCACACCGATCTCATAATTATCATGAATATTATTTTCACATAAATAACCATACATAATCATCCATACATAAACATAAGGGTACCAATGGAAAGAATCGGGTACCATAATCATGACATAAAGAATAACCAATTGGAATATCATGAAAGTATCCATGAAAGAAATGTATTATAACATACGTGGATGTTAATAATTTAATATAGTAATATAAAATTGTATATGATTTCAAATATAAGTGATAACATATAAGAAATTTATTTGATAAATAATCGCATTAAAACATTTTTGTGGGGTTTTAAGGAAAATACTATAGAGATATTAAAATATAAAAGAGGACAATATCATATATAAAACAAAAGTTGATCAAAGATGGTTTTCATAATAAAAATTATGATTTTATTAATAAAATTTTGTCTTAAAACAGGGGATAGATATCACTTGAAATTGGGTAAAAATTTGGGAAGTTCCCATTAAACAAGTTTTCTTATCAGAAAATTCTATGGATGGAATCTTTTATAAACATCTATATACCCGAAAGAGAGTGAAGAAAGGGTTTTCCAAAAAAATTTGTAAAAATAAAAGTCTATAAAATATTTACATAAACAGATAAGAGAATTACATTTTTATAAAAAGAAGGATATGGAATCCTGAAAGAACTAAAGAGGTTCATGTGGAATTCATTACGGTTTATCAGTATGGTGTTAGGTGTACCCAAGAGGGCTTGATGAGATAGAGAAGGGGTTTCTAATAACATATACATCATACATGCATTTTGGGAGATGTGTGAAATCATACCATATAACATGGTATTAAACATAAAAATGCATATCAAAGAGGACAATCTTGATTAAGAGTGGAATGGAGAGGATCCTTTACCTTAAGTTTGGTGGTGTTCTCCACTCGATATTAATGATCTGAATAAACTAATTAGGTTTATTAATTAATAATTCCCGAACCTCATATATATTTAATGAATTTATTATACCCTTTTTATGTTCATCTATGGAATTTTTAATGGGTTTAGTTGTTCAATTTCATTGTTCGGGACTGTTTTTTTCTTGGTTTTCGCAGTTGGTTTACATATATTCATGATCAGTTAAAAATATATGATGAATGTTGTTGTCCATAATTTAATTTTTTTTTTATTAGTGAACATATAGGAGATTACATGGTTAAAAACATATTTTGTTTACTTGGACTGAATTTGAACAATTGTATATAACTATAGTGAAAACTATTTTGGGTTAAATGGTTGGTTTGAATACAGAGAATATGTTTTGATTTAATACATACTAACATTTGTTCAATGGTATTACAGAACTATAACAATGAAATATTTTATATTTAATAATATGGTTCAACCATAACACGAATGGTTTCATGAATAGATTTAATGATGATAATGTAAATTGATAAACCATTGTCCTAGAATGTGGTAAATTAATACCTCTCAAATGGTGTTTTCATTTTTTTCAAATAAAAGGTTCAGAAAGGATATATGATAATCAAATATCCCATTAGAATAAGAAATCCATTACTTGCTTGTTACTAGAGTTATCATATGATTTTAGTGAAGGGAGGTGTGGAATAAAACAAGAAAATAAAAGAACTTAAATGAAATAAAAGAATTTGAAAGAGGAATTTACCTCTTGGGTTTATCTCCTTTGAGAAACTCTTAATGAGAGATGTTTTGGTATTTTGAATAGGATAGGGGATTTTGGACGTGGGGGAGGATCTTGGGGAGATATTTGGGTAGAATATTGGTAAGGCACAAGGCTTGAGAGTAGTGTAGGTTAGGTGGAGGGAAGGAGGGGGATTATATTGGAGGAGAGGATGTTTTCATAATTCATTAATCCTTAATTTTTTAATTTACCTCACATGTAGAAATAGTGATTATTCAAGGACAAAGAAAAGTAAAAAATTCATGTTACTTCAAACCAATTGGGCTTATAGCAGTAGATCATCATCAGTGACATAATAAATTCATTATTTAGCACTTATCGTAAATTGTTGTATTTTATTATTCATAAAAAATTAATTCTTTTTAAAAAAATACCAAAATTTTCCACCAACCATTTTTCGACATGTAGAATCTGAAAATGAATTCAATTTTTAAAAAATAATTTTTTATTTATTATTATTATAATATTTCATTAAACACGTAATTTATTTTTAAAAAACAAATTTTAAAACAACAATTTACTAATTCTAAAATATTCGTACATCATACTTTCAATTTAATATTATATTTATACTATCATAAATAAGGAACTATTAATTGGGTTATATCACTATTCATTAGTGTAGGTTTCTATTCACCAAAAAATATGTTTTCCTTATCGAACTCCAAATAACTTATTGATTGCAACCGAGTTTGTTAGATTTTCTAAATTCAAATCACAAAAGTGACAAAAATATGTTTTAAAGACACATTACAATTAGTAGTTCATTATACTATTCATTCATGTGATTATATTTTATAAGAGAGGAATTTATATTCATAAAACATTTTGTCATTAATATATTCCCCCCTTACGAAATTTCTCCCATAAAATTTAGTTTTACATTTTAAGCCATAAACAGGTCTGGTACTTTTCTTTCACTGCCTCCTCTAGTTCCCATGTGTTCTCTGTGTACATGATGTTCCTCCATAATACTTGGACCAGGTGATTGGTCTAGTTATATTGATCTTTGTCTCTACCATCCAATATCTTCACTGGCTTCTCCTCGAAGGAAAGTTTATCCTCCAACTATACCACCTCTAAAGACAGTACTTGTGAAGGGTCTGGAATGTACTTCCTTAAGAGGGATACATTAAAGACATCATGTAATTTTGACATGGTAGGTGGACGTTCCAGTCGATGGGCCAAAACACCGACTCGATCAAGGTCTCAATGGGGATGAGGTACCTAGGACTTAACTTCCCTTTCATCCCAAATCTCATGACCTTATTCCATAGTGATATGTGTAGAAATTCCATGTCTCCAACTTTAAATTCAAGGTCTCGTTGACAATTTTTTCCATAACTTTTAAATCAACTTTGGGCTTCCATGATATGATACTGAATGATTTTCAACTTCTCTACCATTTCATCTACCATTTCAGGTATTTGAAGCTTATGTTCACCAACATCATCTCAAACCATCGGAGTTCCATGCATAGTTCTATCTACGTCTTTATATGGTTCCATTCAGATTCTTGAGTGGAAACTGTTGTTGTAAGAGAATTAAACCAGTGGAAGATATTGGTACCATCTTTTTTTAATTCCATAGAACATGCTCTCAACATGTCTTCTAGTGTCTCGACAGTTCACTCAGATTGGCTATAAATTTGAGGATGATAGGCCATTCAAATGTTTATTTCAGTGCTTAGAGAAAAGTAAGAGACTTTTTCAGAACATTGAGGTGAATATTGGATCATGATCGGATACAATATATAGTGGTAATACATACAGCCTTACTAATTCATTTTCATAAATCTGTAAAAAAAATTCCAATGAGAACTCCTCTCAAAATGTGATAATGTGAGATGTCTTTGTAGGGTGATCCACAAAAACCCATGTAGCATTGTTTCAACCTGATTTCCTTGGAAGAACAGTGAAAAATTCCATGGTAATATTTATGCTCTTCCATGTTGGAACGGGTAGTGGTTTTAACATCTCTATAAAATTTTTCCGCTACATCTTCACTTGCTAATATACTAGGCACATTGATGTATATTCCACAATCTCACCTTTCATATTATGCAACCAAAATATTTCTCTGAGATCTCGATACATCTTTTTACTCCCTAGGTGTATAGAGAATGTTTAATTATTTTCTTTATTAAAAAGATACTTATTTATATTTATATCAGATGGTACAAATAATCGTGACCCAAATCATACAATTTCTTCTTTATCAATGTTGAAATAATAGGATTTATTATTTTTGATTGCTTCCACCCTTTTAAGAATTTTCACATTTTTTCATTGAGAATCCTTTATTTTCTATATGAGATATGGTTTGGAAATCATTTGAGAGAGTATTGATTATGTTCCTCCCTTAATGATTCCCTTTTCCATTCTCTGTAATTCTAAGAAGATCGGATCCTTTTCAATTACAATCATTGATATTGATGTAGGATCCTTTCTACTTAGAGCATTTGTCACATTGTTTACCTTACAAGTATGGTAGTAGATTGATAATTTATAATCCTTAATGAGCTCTTTCCATATTTTCTGGTGCATATTGAGCTCTTTCTATGTGAATATATATTTGAGAGTCTTGTGGTCAGTATATATCTCACACTTATCACCATAGAGACAATGCCACATTATTTTCAACTAAAACATCACATCTCCTAACTCCAAATAATGAGTGGCATATTTTTACTCTTGTATTTTCAATTGACTTGAGGAATAAGATATTACTATATCATTTTAAATTATAACACAACCTAATACCTTCATTGAAAATCACTATAATCCACAATGATTTTCCACTTGTTGGGAGTGAGAGTACTGGTGCAGTGATAAACCTTTTTTAAACACCTTGGAACAGTCTTCACATTTCTGAGTCTAGACAAATTTTCCAACCTTCCATGTCATCTTGGTCATTTCGTTTGAAAATAAGGAAAATTTCTTCAATAATTATCGATAATACCAAGATAAACCCAAAAAGTTGCGGATCGCCGTTACAAAAGATTTGCTGGGCCACTCTTCAGCTTCCTTCATCTTGGAAGGGTCCACAGATATCCCTTTGTTGGTGATAAAATTCCCAATGAATGATAATTCGTCCATACATAACTCACATTTACTATACATTTCCTACAACTTCTCCCTTCACAATGTCTTTAACACAGTATTCAAATGCTCCTCATGTTCCTCCTTGCACTTGATGTATATCAGAATATCATCAATAAAGACTACCACAAATTTTTTGAGGTAATCTATAAAGACTCTATTAATTAAATCCATGAAAATTTCATGAGAATTAGAGAGTCCTAAGGGAATAACTGTGAACTCTTAGTGTTCATACCTTATTCAAGAGGAATTATTGAGAATATCATCCATCCTCACCTTTAATTGGTGATATCCCAACTGAAGGTCCACCTTCAAGAAATAACTAGCCCCAAAAGATGATCTAACAATTTATCTATTCGTGGAATGAGATAGATGTTCTTTATCATTATTTTATTGAACTCATAATAATCAATGCAGAGGCACATTGATCCATCATTATTATTGTGGAAAAGGATTGGCGCACCCCAAGGTAAATCACTCGGGCGTAAAAACCCCTCCTTCAAAATTTCTTGTATCTGATTCTTCAGCTCTTCTAGATCTATTGTAGCCACTCTATAAGGTTTATATGATATAGGTAAACATCCCAGAATAATTTCAATTGAGAACCCAATATATTGATGAGGGGGGAAGACTAGGAAACTCCTCGGGAAATGCATCGGTGTAATCCCTCAAAATAGACATGTCTTGAAGCATGATTCTCTCCTCTGTATAAATCATTTGAGCTAGACATGCTTCCTCATAAGGAAACAATATCCACATTTAAGATAATGATTCTTAAGGATATTCATATTCTTCACTACACTTGTAATTAATTGGGTGATGCTTTGGGATGTGAAGAGTGATCCCCCATTCCCAACAAAAAAATGTTGGATTTGAATGAAGATAGACAATCGATGCCCAAGATAGCATCTAAATCCCATAAAGGAAGTATGATGAGATTTACTGGGAGGTTCATTCCACAAAAATTAACTAGGGTGGAGTTATAAACCAAAGAATCAATGATTTCCCTATTTGATGTTCTCACAGATAACTTTTCCTCCAAATTTTGAGGTGGTGTATGAATAGTTTTACTAAACATGCAAGATATGAAAAAATACATAGAACCAGAATCAAATTGTATGTTCACTATTCTTGAATGAATAACAAGCACACCTATTACGACATATGTTTTTGGCTCCACCTCAGTAGTAGTGATAGAATAATACCTTCCTTGTTGTATTATAGGTTGTTGTTGATTTCCTTCGACAACCCTCAGCATTGGGACACTGATTGCATAATTCCCATGCTCATTATAGTTCTAACACTGCACTCCAGGCTGAGTATTGATATGAACCTTCCTTTCTTCTTCCACAGTAGCGATTTTTTTCATATCCGTTTGATAGTTCATGGCCAGATGACCAAATATTCCTCATTTGAAGCAATTTTTGGTTCCCTTCAGATAGTCCCTAGGGTGCTTCATCCATCAACTATTACAAGGGGAAAATTCATGCTTCTTTCCATTATAGGTTTTTTATGTCTAACAACCCATATTATTCTATAATTTTCCGCTTCTTTTCATTCGACCCATGAGACTACTGAGAGTCTCCAATATCTGTTTGAACCTTGAGGGCACAACGAACAGTCTCCTCATAACTTTCAAAGCCTCAAATCACCAATGCATTTTGTATACTCATATTTAGTCCTCTAAAGAAGAGATCAACCTTGATTTTGGGGTTCATGACAAATCCATAGGCGTACTTTGCATGCCTTGTGAATTTTTCTTCATACACCCCAATGGAATCAACATCCTTCTTCTTGAGTCCAAGGTTCTCTCCTTCCATCATAAGATGATGAATTTGAGGAAGATATTTATGAAAAAACATCATCTTGAACTATTCCCAATCCATGGAATAAATTTACCCTTGTGAATTTGTATTCATGATTAGTGTCCACCACTAATCAGATTCCACATCAAAACGATAGACTGCCAGAACAACTTTCTCTTCATCCGAGCACTGGAGGATAGAGAATATAATTTCAATGGATTTAATCCACCATTCCACAAGAAGGTAATCATAAGGGCATCTAAACATGGATGGCCTTTCACGCATGAAGGATTCTACATAAACATTCTATTTTCATTGAGGATGATGGTGTTTCACATGATTCAAGTTATTATTCATAACTAAGTCTTTCTGAGCAAGTACTGTGATGATTTTTTGAGCACCCTATCATGTCATATCATGCATATTATTTGGGAAGTCTTCACATTTCCTATCAAACTAGTTTTTGGAACATGTTATTTTATTACCATCCATTAATTAAAAAAAGAATATATAATTAGAGGGCATGAATACTTTTCCAATGTGAATAAAAAAATGAAAAAAAAAGAAAAATCTTTTAAAGGAGATGTATATCCTATCATGTGATTCCTAAGGTTTAAATCTATGTTATTCTCGATCTATTTCTAACCATATTTTCTTATTGGAATTTTCCCATAATAATGGTTTTTACTAAGCTCATGAATTTACTAAACCTTATACCCCAGGAGTGTCGTAACTCAGAATGAAGCAAGGCCTAGTGTCATGCACAAGTTCCCATTCAAGTCAAGAAAAAAGCATTTTTTAAGGGTTTACCCCTAGATACATCTTTTCCAGATCTGCCACTACATGCTCCTCTATATATAGGGATGCATTTTATTGATAAACCACATACTCAATACTCACCAAAAGTTAGGAATGTTTTTCTACACATAGACTCATACTAATGTTTCTCACTAAGGGTTTGTATTACTAATGTCCAAAAATAACTTGACCATCCTCTGATACCAACTGTAGAGACCCCATCATTTTACATATTACATGACAAGATTTTAAGCATAATTATAAATCAGAGTATTAGACATGGATCATTAATTATAGTTTCATTAATGACTAGGTACATAAAACATAAAACACGGGGATAAAAAACTTATTTTTTTAATCTCCATAAAAATCTCATAAAATATTTTTAGCTCTTACATCTACATAGGGTACCCAGTTGAACACATGAACAAAATGATGAGCTAAAAAACCTACTAAGGGAATGAACGTAAGGATACAACATAAGCTCATGAGTTTGGAGGCCTTATATAATGATATCCAAAGCATGGAAGATGTGAAATCATATCATATATGAAATAGATCATATAAATATCGAATCATAATAATATGGAAGAATCATAAAACATATATTTAGTATGGGTCAAGGCTAACTGCCAATCCCATTTCCCATTTTGGTATGGGTAAAGGATAACAGCCAATCATGTTTCCCTTTTTAGTATGGGTCAACGCTTACCACCAATCCTATTTCACATCGCATCTCATGAGACATAAATTTACCATATATATTGGAGTGCTATCTAGGATAACCCATCTCAAAATTTTCATGAATATTCTTTCCACATAAATAATAATACATAATCAACCATACATGAACATAAGGGTACCCATGGAAAGAATTGGGTACCACAATATGACATAAATCATAACCAATGGGCCTATTAGAAAAGAGGTCATGAAAGAATGTGATTAGAAACTATATTGAAGTTCATAGGGTAAAATAGTCATATAATATGGTATGTTATATCAAACATAAATGATAACATGTAAGAAATGTATTTGAGAAACATTAGCATAAAAACATTTTAGTGCTATTTTGAGGAAAATACTATAGAAATTTTAAAATAGAAAAGAAGACAATATCTTATATAAAACCATATTTGAACCAAGACTTTTTTCATAATAAAATGATATTTTTATAAATAAAATGATGGATTAAAATAGAGGATAGAGATCACTTGAAATTGGGTAAAAATTTGGCATGTTACCTTAAAAGAGGATTGACTGTCGGAAAGTTCCAAGGAAAGAATATTTTATAAACATGTATATCCCGGAAAGAGAGTGATGAAATGGTCTTAATAAATGAATTTTTTCAAAATAACAGAATTTAGAAAATCTAAATAACAAATAAGATAATTCCATTTTGATAAAAATAATGATATGGAAACCTGAAAGAACTAAGGAGGTTTAGGTGGAATTCAGTATGGTTTACTGGCATGGTGTCCGGTGTAACCAAGAGGGCTTGATGAGAGAGATAAGGGGTATCTCATTAAACATACATAATGAATGAATAATGGGTTATGTGAGAAATCATGCCCCATCATATGAGATTTAACATAAAAATGCATATCATAGTGGAAAATCTTGATTAAGAGTGAATTGGAGAGGATCTCTTACCTTAAGTCTTGTGGCCTTTTCTACTTTTTATTAATTAAATGAATAAAAAAATTATGATTATTAATTAATAATTTTAGAACCTCATATATATGTAATGTAATTATTATAAACATTTTATGTTCAACCATGACCTTTTTAAGGGGTTATATTGTTCAATTTCATTGTTCTGGACCATTTGTTTTTCTGGTTATCAAGATTTTTTTACATATATTCATTTTCGGTTAAACACATATGTTGAATGTGGTTGTCCAAAATTGATGTTTTAAGTAATTAGTGATCAGACAAGTGATTAATGGTTGAAAACATAATTATGATACTTGGAGTGAATTTGAACCATTATTTATAATTTTAGTGACAACTGTTTTTGGTTAAATGTTGGGTTTGATTAAAAACATTCATAATGTGGTTACTATTAATAATGTCGTTACTATTATCCAAAACCACCAAATAAAATGTTTGGTTATAACACTAAAATTTAAATAATAATATATTTCTAATATATTTAAACTCTATTAAATCTTGGTGTTGTGTGTAAATAATTTTATCAATCGTATTATTCTAAAAAACTAAATTTTTATAGTATTACATTCTTATGAATTAAAAACTTATACAATAAATATATTATCTGAGTAATAAAATAGTTAATATTTAAAAATCATTTCCATGAAAACCAAATCACATCATGTAATAATAAAATATCTTTCATTAAATTAAAGCACAAAACATGACAGTTGCATTAAATAACACATAATAATGTTACCATACAAGGAGAACATCGATGGGATGTTAAATTATAGACAATGAGGATGGAACTAAATTCCAAGGACTAATAGTGAGGGATATAGAACACGGTCTTGATAATGTTATTTAACAAAAAACCATAAATCTATGTTGGCTGAAAATACTATAGATTCCTAAAAAATAATTGTACAAGGAAAACATTTTTATTTCACAATCCTTTTCTTAATGTTCTGATATTATTTTACTATCATTAAAAAATTCATGAGAATAAATTCCTACAAGATTTCTTTTATTTTTATAAACATAATTGCATCCTTTGGTTTCCTTTTGATCATTTTCTTATCTATTTCATCTATGATTCCATGAAATATATATTCAAGATGATTTTTATATCCTAAAAATCTCTAATTAATGAATCATAAGATCCCTAGGTCATTACTTCTTCCATTAAATATTTAATAAAACAAAAACTAGTTAGATCAAGTTATGTAATATATTAAAATACAATAAATAACACTCAATGTCTATAATAATCTATTCCATTAATTTGTTTATTTAAATTTTCCTCAAAATATGTTATACCAAAATTCAATCCATATAATGAACAGTATTTGATCATAAAAACATCAGTAGTAAATCTAACAATTAGCTTGAAGTAATTTAAATCACTCATATAGTCTCATACCAAACTATATATATCCTAAAAATGTCATAATAAATTCATATATGATTCAAAAAGACTATTCAACCTTTGTTAACTAAATATGAACATATTTTATTTAACTGTATTTCTATTTCATATTCAAGTTTATCGTTGTAACAAAAGGAAATCAATATTTGGTTCAGAATATGATATTTTGTTTACTAATTCAATAAATATATATATAATCTATATATTTAGAGATAATAAATGATTATAACCATATAAAAATTCACTAAATGATGAAAACTATTATTTTCATGTGGATTATTCTTATAAAATTAATTATAAAGTCCCCAACACAAGACTAGAGAAATATTATGCCTTAATTATTATCATTCAATTCAACTGTGGTTATTTTAGAACAATTCACCTTATCCTTTGATATCAGAGGTTTTCATGGATTATTATCCTCAATATCCCCTGAATTAAGGAAATGATTTTTATAATGCCCCAGCATCCTACATCTATAGAATTGATGTGTGGGATGTGTATTTTGTTAATCACTATATTCATTCTTTTCATTGACTTGTCCTTTCACATAGCATTGATATTATTTTTGTTAATGGTCTGGTTACCCAAACATGATTCATCTCCTTTTTCATTTTAGGGATTCACTTTGGTGATTATTCGAACATTTTTAGAATGTTTGATGATAAATATTTTTCTTCCCATAAAGTGACATTTCAATATATCTTCCCAGAAACTCAATCGTTCTTCTCTTATCAGAAGAACCATGAGGGTTTCTATATTCTTTTTTATACATTGAGTTCACATACATTAATATATTTGTATCTTACAAATTTCATCATTGATCATGCCTTTAGGGCACATGGATTCATACTACTAATGAATTGATCAATCATACTTTCTAGACTGATGATAAAACTAGAAAGATAAATTTTAAATATTTTAAATGCTACTTATTAGGTATTGATAGATTCATTATCATATTTTTTAATCTTTTTAAAGACCCTATAAAACTTAGTTCAAATAGTTATTGTAAAGTACTTATTTGGGAACACCATATTAAAATAAATCAATTTCATGAATTTTTATTTCATCTTCTTGGAACATATTATTAATTAGATTCTACCATGGAGAATATTTTTCATATAAGGGATAAATTTCTAAGAAAACTTTTTAATGGCTTGAAAACATTTCTTCCATCACATTGATCCATTAATCTATTTATTAATAACTAAGGGATCTGAATACCCATATAAAGATATTTGAAATTTTCACATAGATGATTCAATGGTTTCTTTATCTATCCTTGGTGACTTTGAATGTTCAAAATTATTTGTCTTACCACTCAAATCATGAGTGTGTCGGGTGAGAATATTCATAAAAGATCAAATCAATGCTCTTAATCCATTTTATTTCCCATGTGTACCGATATGGAATAAGTTGTCTCCTTTGCTGTTCACACAAGTCCTTCAGTTTTCATCCATTGACTCAAACAAAAAAAAAAATTATGAATCTATATATATTTGGGGGAAAATTCCAATATTAATGAATATAATTCATGAGATTCCCTAAATTTTGATACCTTTTTCATTCATAGATATAATTTATTAAATTATATCAGAATTATTTTAAAATAAAATCATAAATAACCCAATAATGTCCCTTAATAATTTTAAAATAATTTCTTAATAATGAAACACTATCCATGAACCAAAATAAAGGACTATATATACTAATCCAACATTATTTGTGATTTTTACCGCTAGATGAATCTACACCAAAACTATGTGTTCTTTTAGTATATATATAGTAATGAATTTCTATGAAAATTAAAAATCTATTCTTTTCCAAAACATTTTGTATGTAATACTATTCTTTGACTTATCCCTTCTGTGTTTTCACCGGAAAAATTATAATTCTACTCCCAAAATATTGACTAAACCATTAATCTAATACCTAATATAACAATTAATAATTATTGTACATAGATTTTAAATATTAATATATGAATATACACTATATTATACAAATAGACAACCAAGGCCTATAATTTTTAGACTTCTTGGAAATGACATTTTGAATATTTTTATTTCCTAAACGTTATTAAACATATCCCATAAATTTCATCCCACAAAGAACTCTTCATTGATATATCCTACGTAAATCCATTATATAAAACCCACGGAAATAAAATTAAAGAAATAGTGTGCTCAGATACCCAGAAAGGGTCAATAAGGATTACAAAAATGGTAATACAAATACAACATAAGCATAATTATCTGATAACATGTGTTTTATATCTCAAAATCATACATTACATATCCTATATAATAATCATGATTCACAGAATAATTATTGATAGTTTATATGAAATTAATCATTGAGGAATCAAGGAATATGAGGCATGATAGCTTGACATATACATCTCAATGTGAAATTAACATAAGCTTATAACATTGTGAGAAATAATAGATAGACAAATGATCACTTATTATTTTAAGGACATGAAATAAGACCCACACATAAAAATAATATACATGAAACCAGGTACATGCATATTATTGTAGATTGTAAATCTATTTCTGCTAAAGAAATAAGGACATGGAATCTTGGTCCATAAAAAATCATATGAAAATGAAAATTTGGTCCATACGTAACATTTTAAACATTAAATCAGGCTCACACATTTAATATTTATCTCATTAGTTCTCCATAATCTCATAATGTGTTACAAGGATATACGGCTATCTCCAATAACATAATCATAAATTATTCAAATGTACAACCCAATATCATGAAAACAATTAACATTTACTCAAAACATTATTTGTGGGGAAGATAATGGGATTCAAAAATATATCATTGTCATAAAAATTAACCATATAGATAAATAATGAGCATTGTTTCATAGAATCATATCCATTTGGAACCACAAATAACATAAATAATTTTCATAATATTTGAACATTATATTAAAATATCACATGGATTATTTTTTTAGGAAATTTATATTTTAAATTTGAAACCAGTTATTTAAAATTAAAATATTTCTAAAATAACAAGGGAAAAATTTTATTTGAAAAGAAAGATGGATAAATATAGAAATGTCTCTATGTTATTATGCAGTAATGATGGTGGAAATTATGTTTATACTGTATATGTTAAAATAAATATTCCATTCAAATTTTCAATAATGTTTTAATTTACCTTATTCAGAAACTGACAAGAAGATTCCATTCAAAGAATTCATTAAAAATTATACCATTGTTAAAAATGAAAATAAAAAATAATATTATATTGTTATCAAATTCATTGAAAACAATTTAAGGAATACATGACCATGGGAGAAAATGAAATCTGACATAATAAAAAATAATTTCTATTTTTTATAAAATCATTATTTCGATCATTTTCATTTACAAAGAGTGAAAATTTGTATAATTACCTGAAAATATCATTAATAATGAGGCAATACAATTCATGATATTTTTCATTGGTAGGTCATGAAATTTCTTTATCAGAAACTTAATCATCAATAATTTTGTTAATCAATGCGATTATACTCAAATCTATTACATCATGTGTAATATTTGAATAAAAAACCAATGAAAGAATAACCTCAACTGAAACATTAAATTCCCTGATCATAAGGTGACTAATGATATGAAATAAAAAACAGGCTATATAAACACATTATAAATAATATAAGTGTATAATGTGACATGTCTCCCAATAATGATAATTTTAGTTGATAAACTCCTACCTCAAGATCGATATGCTTTGAATGCTCTCTATCCTCCTCTTCTTCAATATCCCTCCATTATATAATTTCTTTATGACCATTGAAATGGTATTTTTGGATAATTGAAAATCCACTTCATGGACTGGGGAGTATAGAAGATAATTTCTCATGGTTTGGTCATACTATAGGCCTTGAAAGGTGCGACAAAGAGAGGAGAAGAGGCGACCATTATTAAGTGAAGAGAGGGGCACTATTGGAATTATAAAAAGTATTAAATGAATATATATAAATTTTTTAATAATGAGGGTAAATATATGAATATTAAGAACATAATAATATGATACGTCAAAATAACTTCATAAAATACAATTTAGACATGTTTATGTGATTTTTGAACCCCATCTATTAGGTTTTACCCTTGTTAACCATTTTTAGAACTACCAAAATATCACTATCTTCTAAAATTTAAGTGTCAATAATGATAAAAAAGTAAAGTTACACATAGATGGATCATGATTAATATTTTCAACCATATCACATTCACTTGGATTAATGTAAAATATTTTTGAAAAACGAGGTAATTTAATAAAATGTTATTTTCCTAAAATACCATTAATTAAATATTTGACACAATTTATTTAATTATATATTAATGGAATCAGTATAATCATGGGATTAAAATTTAAAACATTACACATATTTAATAACTAATACCTATATATAAAATTCATGTACTATGGTTATTCATCCAATTATTCTTACAGATAATATT
This sequence comes from Viscum album, assembly GCA_963277665.1. Classification (NCBI taxonomy): domain Eukaryota; kingdom Viridiplantae; phylum Streptophyta; class Magnoliopsida; order Santalales; family Viscaceae; genus Viscum; species Viscum album. The sequence continues at coordinate 548,101,280 of OY728156.1, forward strand.
TTTTAAATGTTTAATTTCTTTCTATCAATTGAATAAATAATATGATTGTGTTGTGTAAGAATTTATGGTATATAATCATTCTAAAAAATAAAAAAAATCCCTATTTAGAAATTTCATATGTAAAATAAACAGTATGATCCAAACTTGTCTTACATTAACCCTTATATAAAATTTTTCGTGATACTAATTTGAAGAGGGTAACATTTTGTATTTATACATTTCTTAAAATAATAAAAACATCATAATCAGAGTGAAATGGAAACATGTTTTGAAATATTCAATTCATGGATAGATATGGACGATCTACACTCATATAATATGATATATTAAGGCGTTGTACAAATTTTAAATCGTTATCCCAATGTTTTAAAACTCTTTTCCATGTTTTACCCATACAGAAGAAACAAATATTTATTACAGTTAATATTCATAATGATAAAATATAAATGGTACCAGTTTAAAATTTTTATACTTTTTATTAAATATAAGGTTTTAATTTTTCTTTTGTCAATCTATATTACTGGTAGAAATCAATTTTAATATAAATGACTAAAATTGAAGGAAAAATAATTTTTCAAAATAAGAGTTTTAAGCATAAAAATTAGCATATAACAAAATCCACAATGTTGTTCATTAGGATGGATAAAATTATAAAATAATAAATCAAATGGAAAATATTACACATTAAAACCAAATACAAAATGTAAATAGATTCTAAAAGTATTTTATTTAATTAATTGAAATGTGTGTATTTGATAAATTTGTATGTTCACTATTCATTGAATAATTATTCATTTAAGAAAAATAAATAAATATTACCCTATTTAAATTTTAAAAATTATTTAAAAATTGATTTTAATTTAATTATATATTATTTATCAATGTTTTTGAAATTATTAAAAATTTATACATTCAAAATGAATTAAAAATATTTTTTGGAAAAAAATAATCTTTGATACATTAAAAAACATCATTAAAAATTGAGCCCTTATTTCATATTAATTAATAAATTATTTTATATTTTTTTCGAGCATTACAAATATACTTCATAAATTGGTTAGTCATATTAATTTCCAACAACCCAACTCTGACGTCTCTTACCTAGATGCCACACGAAATGGTGGTCCGAGCCTGGTTGGTCACTATGCCTCGAGCACATCTCCGCGATCTCACGAGGTTTCTGACTATCAAAAAGGACCTCAGTGAGTCAGTGGGGAGACTATTACATCATTACTAGAGTATAAAAACTAATATAAAATATATAAAATAACATAATCTAAATAAACAGCAGATAACAGAATGTAATACAAGGAGACAAGAATACATAAAAAGATACAGAAGTGTCACAAATACAATAATGAGGAAGATGGTACAAGTGTCTTGAAAAAAAACCCAATGTATGTACAAGGAAATTTATTAAAGTATAAGTATCCCAGATTAACGAAAGACCAAAAAGGAATCCCATCATCTGAAGCCTCAGCTTGGTCCTTTACTCCACTACTCTAGAGCCACAATCAACAACCTCTGCAGGGGCACTTTCCCATACCATCACTTGAAATTGTATAATCTATTTGCATCCCCAATGTGGATGAAACAGGGTGTGAGATAAGCATCCTAGTAGGAAACCAGCTAGATCTATACAGTTCTATGAATAATTATACAAAGGGGATAGCAAGTGTAAGTAACCGTAAGTAAGTGCATATGCCCATGGAATACGTCTACTGTATAAAGTATAACTGAAAATACCTCAAGGATACCTGAAATAGAGTGTGAGATCCAAACAAGGCAGCTAAAACAAAGTAAACAACTCTCATAACCACAATGCACATCAATATATATCCTATAACCCACAACCACAATGTAAAAAGCAATAATGCTTCTAATGACCACATCGTATAGTGAAGTAGCAGACTGCTTGGGTTTTAATCTGAGGTGTCTGTAGACAAGGGAATCTAGGTAATAATATATATAGAACACAGAGGGCCAAATCCAAGGATCATGTACAAGGAATACCATTGTGTCCCATGGGAATCCCTGGTGGAAACTCTGTTAGGCACTGTTGCGGGTCCTTGGTGAAAGTTAATAGAAAGTCATACACGAGCCCAAGAAATCCGGATCATACTTAGTAACAAGGCCCGAGGCATCCCATGGAATCAAGACCCATGTGGTAGGGTCAACCTAAGGAATCCACTACAGCATTCCAGATCCACGAGAGAAGTCTAAGGCATCTATCAAACCATTCAATTAACCATTCAATCATTCAAGCATTCAAGTTTAACTTTTATAACCATGTGAGTATAACCACTCACATCAACAAGAACAATCCATGAGTACACCCACTCATGAAATCAATTTATCATAAAAATATGGTCCTACCCACCCATATAAACCATTTAAAATATCAATATTCATATACATATAGGTATTCCCACCCATATAAACACATTGTATTTAATCAAAACTGTCAAAATAGACAAGGAAAAAGAAGATATCTTTTTGAAATAAGGTAATACATCTCTTAAACAATCTAATAAATATATAAAGGAATATAAGGGATTTATCTATCTAGGAATGCACTAGAACACAACCATTGGGTGGTTTAAATAGTAATAAACAAGATAATCCCTTAAGGTGCACCCCTCGAGGGACTTTGAAGCAGGAAATGGGTGAGAACACACCGAAAAAGAACCCACAATAAACCTCACTATGACAAAATATAGCTACTAAACACTATGCTCTAAAATATAAGTACTCACTAGAAAGATAGAAAAATGGAATTTCATTCAAACTCTCAAAAAAAACCACTAAATGCCAAATGAATGTATAGACCACCTACCTCGCCTCAGTGGAAGACAGCATGTCCATTATCATGTGTTGATTCATCCCGGTATGAAAAAAATATGAAGAACAAACAATGAATAGAATATTAGTGCATATAAGTCTGAATCCAAATAGCTCAACCCCTATTCAAAAGAATCTAGAATGGGTAAAATGGAATGTAGGTGTTACCATTGTGGATTCATAGAGGAAATCAGGGATCAAAATAGAAGTCGGAAGGAGGGTAGGACGTGATTCCTACATTAGGCTCCATATGGGAGGAGCTCTGACGGTCCATTGTATATGGGAGAAATATAACCCAAATTGAATTTGAAATGAAAAAATAATAATTTTAATTTTAATTAGAAAAAACACACAGAAGGGGTCACACGATTTACCCCCATGGTTTCCCAAACCGTGCAGAAACTGTGTGCACCTCTCCACCTAAGTGGGCCACCCCGGAAGATTACCCCACACATTTTAACTAACTCTGTAGAACCTCTCTATACAAAACATTCAATTTTCATACCCCTCACATGATTTTTCCTAACCATGTCCAGAGCGTCCATAAATCGTGTGCCAAACCATTTTTGGCCTAAAACATGGTTCCAGCCTCCGAACAAGCCTCATACACCTTCAAAACACCCATGATCATGTTATGAATTCCCATAAGGCCATTAAAAGTTATTTAAACAAAAATGAAAAATATTGGTACCTCGTATGCAAGCCTGTGTTCTTATAATCTTCCCCCTTATAGCAATTTGTTCCTGAATTGCTCTCTGAAAGGTGGTCATGATTCTTCTGAGAATAACTTCAGCCACTAGGAAATTACGCGGTCATCTCTCTCCCATGTATTGTACAATAAACAGTCATACTTCCATAACACCCATACTGGAAGAACTGACTGGCCTCAATGAATCTTCGTTCTCTAGTCAATAATAAGAATACGATTCTCCCCAAAGGAGGCATCAACATAAATCTCAACCTCCTTGGGATGAATAATGTTAGAAGGGTCTAACTGATAGTGGCACAGCTGAGACACATGGAAGAGGTCATTCATAGTTCAATACCCTTGAGGTAACTAAAATTTATAGGAAACTGACCAACCTTTCTCAAGGATCTCGAATGACCCAACATATCTCAGTTAATGTTTAACATGTCTCAAGATTCTCCTGTGTCCTAACTTTAGTGAAACATGCAAGAAAACTTGGACCCTGACCTCGAACTCTCTATGTCCTTTTTGATGATCAATGTATGACTTCTGATAATGATATGTAGTATCCATCCACTTTTGAATCAACTAGACCTACTAATAAGTTTCCAACATGATATGCAACCCCAGTAAGGCTGCCTCTCTCGCCCATATCCTGCACATGGGAGAACTACATAACCTACTGTAAAAATTCTCGTAAGGTGACATCTGTATCATTTCCTGACATATTTTTTTTATATGTGAACTCAACCAAGGTAATGTGAATATACCAATATCCCCAAAAATCTTGGACACATGCTTGACGTATGTCCTCCAGCACCTGTATCATACGCTCTGACTGGCCATCAGTATGAGGGTGGTATGTTGTTCTTAGAAGCACCTATTCCCAGAACCCTCTAAAAACACTTCTAGAAGCGAGATCTAAAGTGGTTGTCCCTATCTGAAATTATTGTCAGTGGGACCCCATGAATTTTCATCACCGATCAGATGTACAACTTTATATGATAATCAACATCGAAGATCTTCTAGATCATTAAGAAGTGTGTGACTTTTGATAGCCTGTCAATGAAAACCTGCACAAAATCATTACCACGAGGCAACCTCAGCAAACCGGTACCCAAATATATAACAAGATCATCTCTTTTTCTACTCTAGGATGAGAAACTGCTATAAAATAATAGCTATTCACTGAGGTCCTGCCTTCACCTGCTGATAAGTGGAACCCCACATTACAAAACCAGATACCTCTATCTTCCTTCCTAGCCACCAATACTAACATTTCATGTCATGGTACATCTTGGTAATCCCGAGATGAAATTACCAAGCAGAATCATGAAACACTCACATCATGTCGTCACGTATATCCACCAAATACCAGACACATCCATGGATATGCAAGATCTCATCATTTCCTACCATCAAGACAGGAGGAGGGTCCCCACCTGCTACACCATCCGAGAGAAGTGGGTCTTCTGAATCTGATATCTGGCTCATCCTAACTCTATCTAGTAGGCAATAGGTAACAATTAAGGATGTAAGAAAAGTCTACCCTTGTATGTCGTGAACCTCCAGATGCATCTTAGAGAATAGCACTCTAAGTTTTCACTTGCTACTGGCCTGTTTCACTTCTTGTATCTGATTCCTCCTGCTCAGTGCATCCGCTACTGCATTTCCCATACGAGGTGTATAGGAATTATCGATGTCAGAGGACTATAGATACTCTGCCCACATTCAATTCCACAAATTCAGATCACAATATATTAAGATATACTTGATGATTTTGTGGTATGTGTACACCAAAAAAACCTTTCCCAGTTTGTAGTGCCTCTAAAAACGCAATGCATGAACAACCATAGCTAACTCAGGGTTGTGCATAGGGTAATTATTCTCACGAGGCCTCAAATTCCGTGAACCGAATGCCACTACACAATCTCCCTAAATTATCACCACCCCCAACCAAATACCTGAATTGTCACAATACAACATTTATCACTTTCCCTACTCTAGAAGTATGAGTACTAATGTTGATGTTATCCTCCCTTTCATCTCTTGAAATGTCATCTCACATGATTCAGACCACATAAACATCAAACCGTTCTTTGTCAATCCTGTAATTAGCACTGCTAAAGGTGAAAAGTCATTTATAAAATGCTTCTAGTAACCAGCTAGTCCCAAGAAGCTTTGTATGTCAAAAATGTTTTTCAGATGTTCCTAGGAAACTACAGATTTTACCTTCTCTAGGTCCACTGACACTCCTGTCTCCAAGATAATGTGTCCTAGGAAGTGAATCTAATTCATCATAAAGTGTCTCTTTTCAAGCTTATCATATAACTGATTCTCTCTCAGTGTATTCAAAATGATCTCGATATGATTGGAATGGTGGTGTCTATTTTTAGAGTACCATGAGATATCGTCCGTAAAAACCACCAAAAAAGAATCCATGTATATATGGAATACTTGGTTCATCAAATTCATGAAATCTGTGGGCATGTTCATGAGACCGAACGTCATAACTAGATACTCGTATAACCATACATGATACGAAAGACAGTATGAGGTACATCTGTAGGTCGAACACGCAGCTAGTGTTATCTTGACCACATGTCGATCATCGAAAAAACGTGAGCACCTCAAAGTGGACCAAACAGGTAAACTAACCGTGGTATGTGATACCGGTTTTTAATGGTCAGATTGTTCAGTTTCTGATAATCCATGCATAGCATAAGAGTTCTGTACACCCTTTTCAAAAAAGGACAAGAGAACCCCATAGGGAATTATTGGGTCTGATAAACCCCTTTACCTCCAAGTCCTCTAGCTGCCTCTTGAGCTCTTTCAACTCCATCATAGCCATCCTTTAAGCAGGAATAGATACTTCCCCATATAATGGATTTCGCTCGATGGAGAACAACACCTCTCTCTTGTTAGGTAAATTAGAAATGTATTCTGGAAATAAATCGTTGAAATTATCAACCACCAGAAGAAATTCCACCTAACTCGCTCCATGATCATCCCAAAACAAACTAGAAAACTGGGTTATCATTCCACCAAGCCCACGATGCTCAGGTCCAGCTCTGCTCACCTGGTCATCCCATTCTCCCATGTTAATAATAACTACACCCCATGGTGATTAGAAATTCATCCTCTAGTGATATCAGTAAATGGATGATTGATAAGCGATGGGCCTATCCATTCCAAGAATGAGGTCAAACCGTACAATCTTTAGGACATACAAACACCAAAGGAAGTAGCACACACCAACCTCAAGGGGACATTCATACAGTTTCATACATCACCCATTATAACTCCCAATGGTGTTTCTATCATCAAAATTCCCTAAAAAAGAAAAACAAAAAGCCCTAGTATTTTCACTAATTGTGTATATATAATTCTATGAGAGGAACCTATATCAAAAAGAGTAGATGCAATAGAAGAAGGTATTAAAACAGTACCTCTCACCGTATATGATTCGATATTATGCTTCTATTTGGTTTGTTGTACTGTATAATCCTAGCCTATACTACAACCTTGTGACCCTACCTGGAAACCCTTAGCAGATCCGCACTGCTGCCCCTGAGAACACAGTGTCTAGCTACCACAACCACGACCACCACTGCCCCGGACTGACCGGCATACAGTGCTCCAACATCCAACCTGATGTGGAGCTAAAGAGCCTTCTCATGAACCTGATGTCTATGTTTACTCCCTACCACTCCCACCTGGAGGTAATGTCCTTCAAAATCGCTACATGCTCCCCATCCTACCGCAAGGTCGATAGTCTATTGGGTTACGGTCGTACAGATATTCATGTGGCCTCACCTTCCACACTAATGGAATAACACCAAGCTACATACACCCACAACCTAACTATCACTCATGTCATAGGAATCCTCGAATCATAGCTTCTTACATTAAGATGTAGATACACTAGGGAGACAAACAACACTCCCCTATTATATACCCCCGGATTCCCTCAAGTTCTACTCTATAATTAGTGCATGACTCACAATCTCAGTGATAGATGGATACCAGAACATGTTTACCTAAGATTTGATAGCTTGTATGATACCTTCCTTGAAGTGTATCTCCATTGACAACTCATCTTTAAGGATCCTCATAACAAAACACTGCAACTCTTTAAAACGTGCTGATTATTCCATAATTTCCATTGCTCCCTAGCCTAGACGCATAAACTGACTAGCCCACGCTACTCACAGAGTCACGGGGTAAAATTTACCATCAATCGGGGTTGGAACTCATTCCAACCCATATCACATGGCCCATAATTCGGGTTCAAAACATCGCTCCAATGCTTTGCTGATCCACATAGCATATACATTGTGAGATTGACCCTCTTCTTTGGAGGCATCTCCAGATGCTCAAAAATTTATATCATCGTATTTAGCTACAAATTTATATCCTAGGGACTGCCATCCCCTAAATCTTATAAGTATTCTACTACTGTAACCCCCATGTCAGCTTAGCCACACTCAAGGCTGGCTGCAATTCTCCATGGAAGGACTGCATATAAAAAAAGAAAATCTCGCAGAACTGTGCCTTAGCACCTGTGTCTAGAACAACCACAGGTTCCGTAGTTGTTACTATAGGAGGATCAAGTGGTATTTGATGAACCACTATCTCTAACGTATGGTCATCTCCACCATCACTACATACCACATGACTTCATCTTGCTAGTAGGTATCTACAATGCCAAGCACACACCTCAGGAAAGAACAACATCAAGGAACAAAGATCCAAATTTATGATAGGTCAAAACTCTCATAGAAACTAAGTCAACCAAATAGCCTTCTCCTAAATCTAAGACTTTATAAAGGAAAACCAACAATACAATAGAAACTATTCCCCTTTTCCACTACAAATCCATGTTTAGGTCAGGTATCCATTCACCAGTCTCGTTTCTATATCCATTTCACATTTAATTATTCTGAAAATTAATCCAAAGTATTACCAATTTCAGAATACATGATGGCCCATAACACCTCATGATCCAAAAAATGGATCCATTTCAAACCATACATATCATATTCATTTAATATATATATTTCACCTGTTTTTCATATCCTAGTTCATAAGGGCCCATAATAATTATGAATCGAAAGATGACATCACACCTTTATCAAATGCACTCTACTAATATAATAGTAGGCATAACTGTCACATTAACTATCACCACAACATGAAATATCTAATGGATCATAGATGGCATGACATAATGCATGGAATTGGATTATAACATGTGTCTATATGATGCATGAGATGTCACACCCACGTCTCATTAATTTTAAACTTAAATTGAATCCCTAATTTCATAAATTGTAATTCCATAAATCATGTGTGTCACTAATCTGTGAAATCAAATCAATTGTAAAAGTCAAAATTCAAAAAATCAAAAATCAATTCGAGGCAATTTGGAATTTCCCTGTACGCGGGGTAGCTACTCCCAGACATATTTTGTTACCAAAATCCATTAGGTTTCTATCTCTATCTATTGTCATTAAATTGTAAGTCAAACTAGAAAAAAAATACTCCAATAAAATTTTGTAATGTCCCTAACACGGATGCCACCCAAAACGGGGCTTCGAGCCCGATTTGTCACATGGCCTCAAGAGTATCTCACCAAATGCTAGAGGCTTCCGACTAACAGTGAGGGCCTAGGTGGGTTAGTGGGGAGACTATGTCCTCATTACCAGAGTATCACAGCAGAATCCAGATATATACAATATAGTAAGAGAAATAAATAGTAGAAAACTAAAGGTACGACAAGCTGACGTGAATACATAATAAAAAATAGAGGTGTATCATATAGAAAAATGATGCAGAAAGTAAAAGTGTCTAGAAAACAGCCAAAGAATTTACAAGTTAATGAAAAACAGCACCTGTATCTCAGAATAACAAAAGACCTAAAAGGTATCCCAGCATCGCAATCCATCTCGGTCCAATTCTTCCCTGCTCCAAAGCCACAATCAATAACCTATACTAGAGAAATTGTCCCTGTCATCAACAGCAACCAATTAATCTATTTGGGTCCCTAAGGAGGCCCAACCAGGGTGTGAGATAAACATACCAGTAGAAACCCACCCAGGTCTATAGAGTTATAACATAAATTCTACAAAGGTGCTAGCATGTTTACACAATATTAAGTGAATGTGCACATGGCATAAGTCTACTATATCAAGTAAAATAGAATATCCCTCATGGATACCTGAAAAAAGAGTCATCTCCTAACAAGATAGCTAAAACGAAGTAAACAAGTAACAAAACCACAATGTATATCAATATGAATCAGGTACCCCATGACCACACTATATAGGAAAATCAAGTATCAAACGACTACACTATAAAGTGAAGTAGTAGACCACAATGGGATGGATCCATGGTGTATGTAGACTACCGAATCCATGTAACAATATCTATAGACCACAGAGGTCCTGATCCAAGGAGAATATCCAAGGCATCCAATCGAGTCCCTTCTACATCCCTATTAGAAACTCATCTTGGCAATTTTTGGGGTCCTAGGGTCAAGTCAATAGAATGTACCACACGAACCCAAGTAAGCCGGATCCTACAGGGTAGCAAGGCCAAGAATTCCCACAGAATCAAGACCCAATGTGCAGGTTGACCCCAAGGCTTCCACTACTGTATTCTATATCCGATGAGATATGTCCAAGGCATCTATCAAACTATTCTATTTATCATTCAATAATTCAAGAATTCATGGTAAAAATTTATAACCACTTGATTATTTCAACTAATTTCAACAAGCACAAGCCAGGTTTATAATCAGTCATGCAAGCCATTTATCATTAGAATATTGGCCTACCATCTCAGAAAAATCATTTAACCTGACATTAAACATTTATATATAGGATTACCCACCCATATAAACACATTTAATTTAAGAAAAAATCTCAAAATAGACTAGGAATAATAAGATATAAATATTCAAGTAGGCAGTACATCTCTTAAATTAGATACTCAAGCTATCAAGGCACCTAAGATATTCATCTTACTAGGAAAACACAAGCGCACACCCATTGGGTGGATCAAATAGGAATAAACAAGATTAAACCTTAAGGAGCACCCCTCAGGGGACCTATAAATGAGAAACGAGTTCTAGTACACCTAAATAGAACCCACTTTAAACCTCACTAGGTCAATCTACAACATCTAAAAACAACTCTCTAAAAAACAAGACCTTGCCGAAAAGTCAGACAAATGGAATTTTGGCTGAATGGTCAAAAAACACAATGAAAATCTGAGAGAATTTATTGATCACCGACATCGCCTCGGTAGTGGATATCTCATCTAGTATCGTGTTCTGATTCGTCATGGTTTGGATGAAATATGAAGAACGAACGAAGGACAGAATATTATGACCATTATGACTAAATCTAAATAGTGAAACTATCATTCTATAGAATTGAGAACATCTAAAAAATAATGAACGACTTACCAACGTAGATGCATAGAGACGATCAATGATCAAAATAGAATTCAGATAGATAGTGGGGATTTATTACTACTTTAGGCACCCAAGGAGAGAAGGTCTAGAGGTTCTCTATACGTGAAATAATGAAAACCCAAATTGGGTTTAAAAACAAAACATATTAAATAGTAAATTTTTTTTTAAAACACAAATCAGGGGCCACACGGTTTATGCTCACAGTTTTCTAAAATGTGAGAAAATTGTGTGCACCTCTCTTCCTAGAAGGGACACCCAGCACGATTACCCAGAATTTTTGGACTAACCATGTGGTAACCATGAAGAACCTCTCTATCAAAAGATATAAATTTTCAGACCCCTTGTTTCTATAAGGCCATAATACGGAATTTAACTTGAAAATAAAAAACATTTGTACCTTATATGAATACCCAAGTTCTTAATTAAATATTTAGGTTATAATCCTTACAATAAAATAAAAATAGTTTTATAGTATATCTAAATTCTCTTAAAGAATGATGTTTCAGGTCAAGAATGCTATTGAATTTTTTATTCATATAAACTAAATATTATACGAGTTAAAATTCTCCTAAATCAATTTAAACAAGGAGAGAACATAAAATTAATTTACTATAACTACTAAAGTACTTTATTGTTAGTTAATTTTGGGGACTTAGTTTCGGGTCACTGAATAACTAATAAATTTTTCTCTGAATATCAATGACAAAACAAGATATTTAATACAAAATTCTTTTATAATTTTTCTCATAAGTACCAATTAATTCATCATACATATACTTATGACCAATTATTTCCATTTTAATTTTCATGTGAAGAGATTAAAGAATGTAATAATAATAAAATACCTTTTAGTCTATTTCAATTACATAGGGTCATTTTATTCTTTTTTCATTATTTAATAAAAAGATTAAACAATAGTTATACACAACTGTAAAAATTCTACAGTGGAAATAAAAAATGTAATTATTTAACATGCATAAAAATTTAGAATATATTTTTATTATCATAGATCCATTTCTCAATAACTAGTGGTTCATATGATGCATTGAAATAAAGAGGATATTTCCTCCTAAAAGACACAATAGTTCGTTAGTCCTTAATTATCTGATTTCAAAGATCTATTTGATTCATGAATGGGAGAGTTAAAAGCGAATAAAAATAATATTTTATATTCCAACTCCTATACTATTTGGTTTTCTAAGATAAAAATAAATCAAATTTTTATGACATTAATTTATTTCACTATTACATAGAGTTATATACATTTACTATAACCAAAAAAGCATTTAAAAATCCTAAAGATACAAAATCAGAGTGAGAAATAATTTAATGATGAAAATTCTTTCATGATATTCCCTAAATTATGAGACCTTATTATCATATTATGAAAATTTTATGTTAAACCCATATAAATTTCAATTTATCAATGGGTTTTTATTGTTATATCATAATATTATTCATAACCAAATCTCAAAAAATAACTGAACCCTCTTATGATACCAACTATGGCATGATAGCCTCTTGGGAATCCTTAATTCCCATAGGGTAATAAAATTTACAAATTAATAAACTCAAAATACACAATACACTAAACTATATATAAGTATATGTATTGAATGTCAAAGGTTGATCCCAAAGATATAAGGTTGGGGAAAATATTAATACAATAATATGTAGATAAAATAATTATGATCTGTAGTAATTGAATCTAAAATACAGATCAAGTGATTGTTTTAAAATGTGGGTGGAGAAAATATATAATTGGTGTTGGGTAGAATTAAATTCTTGTTCATGGGATGAAAAGGTGTAAAAAAATTAATTAGAAATTATATATCTAGCAAAATCTGGTTCTAGTGAGTCCAATGGGAATGGTAAATGTTCTCTATCCCAAAATCTCCTTTTCTCATGTTCAGGTACATCAAATTGAAAAGGATGGTTTAACAAAAACCTAATTTAAACATAGGTAAAAGAAAACCCCAATGGTAATTGATAAATTATATACCCTATATCTCACATTAGACAAATTAATTCAATCAACCTAGGTAATCGTTATCTTCAATGAATTTTATAAAATAAACACTTATCATAACACCATTCACAATGTTCATGAAATACAAATCATGGATGAGATATAATTACAAAAATAACATGAAATACAAAAAATAGTTGAAATTAAAAATAAAAAAAATCATACACTCAATCCTTACTCATCACGCATGCCATGAAATGAATAAATTTCTCCCTCATTCTAGCCATGATAGGGTGCATAAATATATTGAAGAAAAAAATATAGAGTGGTTGAGAAGTATAGAATCGTGGTGGTGTGTGTCTCTTATAGAAATCCATCTTTATAGATACATCAAATATTTTCCATCCTGGTGCATCTGAGGGTTGATTTTATAGGGGGTTTGGTCGAAGACCTGACCGATTTATTTCAAATTTGTATATTTCCTATCAATTTTAACCATAATGTTTCACAACGTATAAGTTTACATGAAATTTAATCTATGTTAGTATCAGGATTTTTTATCTGTAGGAAATGGACTTTAATGATGTGTTTTTGTGTGTATGATTTGTAATTGATTTTCACAACATGTAACTAATTCAGAACATTCCCAATCATTATCCTTTATCTCCGAAATCTATCAACATTTAATGAGTTAAACAGAATTAATGACTTATTCCAATTCAATAGCTTCACTTCATTAAAAAAACGATGTTACACCACTTCACCTTACTCATTTCAAGATGTTTATTTAATCTCCAAAAATCACCTATTTTTGTTCATTTTCAATGATTGTTTATATCCTTTAATAAAACAAAAATCAAGCTAAACTATTCACAAAATAGAAAGAATAATCAATTAAATATAGAAATAAATACATTAAAATACAATAAATTAAATGAAAAAAGTTAATATATCAGGAGGAATGATCATTACATATAGATATATTCTTTCATTATAGATAAATATTCAACATATTTCCTTATAATACACAAATGAGGACTGTAATAGTTTCATGTCATTAGTGACTAGATACATAATTAACATACCTCATGAAATATCATCAACTTATCCAAAAAATATATTCTATATTAGTACACCTCTAAGACATAATTTACATAAATCCATTCCTTTTATCCTAAGGAAATGAAGAAAAATAATGGGAGCGCTCCAATTCTCAGTAAGGGTAAACATTAAAGATATTAATGAATGAACCTTAGTAGGCATAAGATAAGATTTGGAGAATGATTGAATGATCACAAATTCTGAAATTCATACCCAAATAATCAATGATATTTAATCATGAATCATTTTATATGGATTTATGATTTCAAAATATTTATTAGGTTGAAATTAAAAAAAATATTTTGGTAAACATTAAAATATGGTTTCTTTTCATATTTTAGGGAAAAGTCGAAATGTATAAAATTCGAAAAATAAAAAAAGAATGATTTTTAAAAATTGAAAATAAATTCAAATATGGTTGAAAATAAATTATAATTATAATTTTGTTATAAAAAATAGATATTGAAAAAAATTTAGAACAAGTGAATGGATTAAAATGTTCATAAATTAAAGAGGAAAAAGAGCTAATTATTCTTAAAAAACGTTTTTATGATCGTTTCACATACAAAAATAGAGAATAATGAAATTAAAACATGAAAACCCCTACATATAATTATAGGATAATAAATTATATTGGGATTAAGAGATACATATAATGAAATTTTCCAACATAATATTCGAGAATAAACAATCCCGATTAAAAACGAGATTTATACATAAACCCTTACTACCATATTATCATTTTAATCATATAAATTTCAATGAAATAAAATAAAAGGAAATGTTAAATACCATTAAAATATATATATTCATGATAGATCATATATAGGTGTCAGTATATAAACTATATTGATCAAATTATTTTCTTCATATAAACATGTCTTCAAAAAATAAGATCTGGATGACGATCCCTTACACTAGTGCTAATCATTAAACTGAAACCTGATAAATTTGAAAAATTTATATGGATTTTTAAATAACATTAATGTTAATAAGAATAATTTTAATATACATTCATGGGATATATATACACCAAAAAAATGAGAATTTTTTTTTAATATGGCATATATATAATAAAAATAAAAGTGAGATGAGAAACATTTACCTCATATCCAAACATTATACATATATGATCTCAATTTCATTTATAAAAATATCTTATTTCTTACAAATATCATATAATAATTTTAATACTTTTCATATAGTATAACATTACACTATAGTTTTTTATTATCCATTTATTAACAATTCTCTATTAAAATTGTCATTCTAGTGAAATGGGATTGGTTTTACATGATTGTTTCAATTCAATAGTTTTGTTCCTAAAAACATGGTCATAGAATCATCATCTATAGAATATTAATCATGTAATATGTATCATATATATTAACTATATACAATTTTATAATAAATCATATAATTTGGGGTTGAAAAATAAATTGCATTACATTATAAAGATGGTAGTTCATACAGAATCATAAGTAATGATTTCATTTTACAATAATTGAAAATAAATAAAGATAAATAGTAATTAATATTTATAAAATAAATATAATTCCATGAACATAATATATATTAATTAGCTAATAATTTCTTATTATTCTCATTTTAATGTCCTCCCTTCCTCTAGCGCTCCATGTCGAGGAATATTTTTACCCCAAACAAGACTCATCTATGGGGGGTTACTCATTTGGTATCCATTGGTGATCCTAATAGTTAGTAATTATATATATATTACCAAAAAGTTACACAAATCTATCCTTTAATCAATAGTGTTTCTATATGATAACTCATTTTTTTAGATCATTATCGTTTTTTATTCATCACTAGTCAACATTCTCCATGGTGTGAGTCCAAGTGACATACTACATTTCTATGCTGATTATTATAGTGTTGATGACCATCATCAATCTAAATTCTGACAATTATGTGATTCTAAATATCCACTAGATTGTATCATTAAACTTTATCATGTCTTTTGGTCATTATCCTTTAGTTTGAGTTATAGGGCCATTCTATTGAGGTGGATGTAGTCAATGTTTACCCAAGGTTTATTATCTCCATGAGGCCTCACCATTGCAATAGGTTATTGATGTGTGTTCCATAGGGCCATTTTCATCTCAATGAAATTCTATGAATTATTTTTGGTAGGTCTAGTGATGAAAATGTCAAGTGTTTATATTAGATTGGATTCTCGGTGGAGCGACAACACTTTTGGAATTCGTTGGGGTGTGTAGTTAACTTTTGTAGAAATTCCTTGTGCCTATTGGATTTCTCCTTTTCCTGAGGCCACTATACAATAACATCATTTATTTCCACTTTGTATTATTGATATTTTAGTCTATGTTAATGGATATTTTCTATAAGGTAATTAATGATTTTTCATCAGGTTATGGATTTTACCAAAACTAGTTGAAAATGAGTTTTATATTTTTATAATATAATGGTTATCTCAATTTTTTTGAATATATATTCATTTAATCTACCCTTACAAATATCAATGAAAATAGGACATAAAAAATATATCATGTCTCTTTAGGGAGGTTTTGTTTCACCCTTATGTATAAACAACATTATCATTTCTAATAGGTCGGAATGATGGTAGCAAATTGGTTTAAAATATGCTTAATAACATTTAATATTTTTGTTAGGATGATGTGATATTGATAATATGGTTTTATAATTTTAATATTATGTATAAGATGAGTAAAAATTAATGGATTTAGTGTACATGTTTAAATATTATCTGAGAAATATCTTTTGTATCTCTTCTTAATAAACAATTGGCTAGTCTTTTAAGAAGATCATAACCTCTAAAAATAGACATAGAAGTCAAAAAAATGTTTTGGTAGGTTTCTTTTTATTAAATTGGTATAATAAGGTCTGAATAATATATGAGAAGTGGTTTCATTTTATATTTGAGGTGGTTGGAAAACATGTAAATTATTGAAACAATAAAATATGTTAAAGTTATTTTCAAGTGGATGTTCCCCCAAGGAATAAAACAAGATGATAATACAATTCCTATTCTATATACACTTAATAAATTTTACAGAGTCTTGTTTTTAGGTCAAATTTACCCTTAAATATTTACCTTGACCCCTTGTTGAAGCTTTTAAAATTCATATAGTACTATATTTTACCTCAATTACAATTCTGAAAAACCAAAAATGGAATTTTACTCATTAAAAAATTTTAACCCACTGATACGAGATATGGAAAAATATTATTCAATTCAATTTATTATAGTTACTATGATTCATTAAAAAATGTTTTCAAAACTCAATGATTTTATTTTCAATTTTTTTCCCAATAAGAAAATTATTTTATTCTTGGTCACTTACTAAAAGGAAACATTTGATTAACATGAAAATATTTTGATTAATATTGAACTCCAATATTTAATTGAAATCATTTATCAACAATGATTAATTTAATTTCATTAAATAAAAACTCCTTTCATGCATAAAAATGACTTCCTAAAAAAATCATTTTTTCATTGAAAGGATTTTGTTTTTTGTTATATTATATTTATAAATAATTATATATTTTAATAAATTAGTAATAAAATAAAATTTCATAATTTATTAATCTTATTCATACCTTTCAATCCAATAGTTTGGAGATAACTATCAAATTCTATATTATTTTAATAGCACATTAAGGTTCATTAAATTTGTGTGCCACCTTTAATGTAGCTATAAAGGATATCAAACTTATTCAATTATAAATATATAATAAAATGGTGTGGTTATAAATATTTATCTCATGTGTCAAATAAAATTCTATATTATTTCCCTCTTTATATTTTTTTTTACTATTTCCATAAAAATACCATTTCAAAAGGTTCATTTATATACCATATTCTCTACCCACTCAAATCAATTTTCATAAATTAAATCCATATATTAGACCCATGATTATTTATTCAAATATGAATGAAAAAATATTTAATTTCTTCCCATCATTTTTATTTAGGTAATATCCTTTAACTATTCATTGCTGATAGATTATGTGACTCAATACACTCCATAGGTATTACTTATTCTTATTCCATATGTTTTATTTTTTATATAGAAAACATATAAGAGTACATGTAATGATGGGTGTTCCCATATGGAACATTAGTATATTGGAAATTTTTATATCTCTTAAGATTATCTTAATGTTAATAGGGAGTAAACATATTATATTATGGAACTCCATCTACAATTATATGATGTCTCAACATTAAGAATGACTACACATATTACGTCAGAGAGTATGATGTTTCCCCATTTCTATGACCGCATGATCTTATGATTCAATATTTTTTATGTGATAATTCCATATTATTATTCATGATCCTTGAATTTAATGAAATTTTGTAATACATTTTAATAATATGTTATAATTTTTTATCATTATTTTTCTCATAGTGAGCTTTATGACTCATCCATTTTGTTTCCTCCCCAGGTTTTACTATGAGGTTTCAATGTCTCAATGTGAAATAAGCGCATATTATCGAGATTAAAATAAATATTTTGTATATTAGATTCAATTTAATGGATTATAAACCTGTCCTTTTAAATACATTAGGCATATTGATACTTGGGATGTCATAAATGGATAATTACATTCAAAAACATGAAATATTATGAATTAGATTCTTGGAGTTCAATATTT
The DNA here is from genome assembly GCA_963277665.1 of Viscum album. NCBI lineage: Eukaryota > Viridiplantae > Streptophyta > Magnoliopsida > Santalales > Viscaceae > Viscum > Viscum album. The sequence goes on from OY728156.1 coordinate 548,120,024, forward strand.
GGTATTAGAGAGGGATCCAAAGACTTTTGGAGATTATAAAAATAATAAATAACTACCATCTAAAGGGATTAATATATAAATGGAAAAACAACTTGAAATTTTGTTAATGTATATAGATGGTGGTTTCTAATAAATGAAATATTTGTCTTGATACTAAATATGGATGCAGATTTTCAACTAATGTACAAAGGGTTATAAAACCCCAAATAGATTTTGGGGAGTTAACTATACCTATTCCCAATCCATGATTTAGTGGTATTCCTATAAACCAAGTTTTACACTCCTGAGATATATTCTTTGGTAAATTTAAAATATATTTACAAACTGCTATAAGGTAATTGAATTAATTTTATTTAAAATTAAATAATATAAAAATTACCCAGGATAACCTATATTAAAACATTGAGACTCATAAGTTAATATATAAATATCTTTTATATGTTATTCCTCCTATGATCATAGTTTCAATTTTTATGAATTTTACTTTGTGTATTCTCATCCCTCATTTTTTTTTATTTTTGATAATTTTGGGAAATAGTTTGAATCATTCCAAAAACCAATGTTATAGTCAAGGGGATTATTTCCATATTTAGATAACTAACCTATTCAAAGATTTTTTGATAAACATTATGATTTTACTATACTGATAGACACTTGTTATGAAAAATAATAAATATTGTGTGAAACAACCTCCCTCAAAATAGTTATGATAATGTTTTTGTTGATTGGATAATATAAAAAAATACTCATATAATTAATGGATCTTTTTATCCCCTCATCATGGAATAATTAATTAGCACCATTGAGAGGATATTATTTTCCATATAATTATATGAAACATGAAATGTCGTGTTGACTATCAATCACTCAGAAGTATAAGTCAACTAGTACGGGGAAATATTAACTAACACGGATAACAAGGATGATATTGAATTATTAGAATATGAAGGGTTAATGAACAAATTTCAACACATATATTTCTTTTACTCCCCATCATGAAATAGAGATGGTGTTCCTTGGACTGGTATAGAAGGATGGAAGGATTATGAGTGTACAAATATTTATTGGTCAAACATATCTAGGATTTCATGGTACACCTCCATATTTTTTATTATCCTTAAAAATAATATGGAACATTAGTATGGATATCATGCATTAATGATGGATATGTAATATCTCCCCAAGACATCCTTCCAAATAAGGTATGAACAGTTTGAGTTCATAATGATTTCATTCAAACTCTCTAATTCTATAATAATATTCATGGAATTACTGAAAATATTCATTAGTGATTAAAATGATAATTTTTTGGTATTATTTATAAAATATATTGTGATATACTCTAAATGATAGGAGGATCATGGGGATAAAATGAGTGATAAGATAAAAACATTTTGAAATGAGATTCTATATGAAAATTAAAGTAAATGCGAGTTATAGATAGGGGATTCATCATTATTGGGGAAAGGTATCTCATGTAATGGGAAATATTTTGATCCTTTTAAGATAATTGTGACTGAGGAATGACATTGAAAAAATTTTATATGATATATACATATATTTATTGAATAAGTTGGGTACTATTAATGATTTATGAGTGACTTATCTAGATATTCAATACCAAGAACAAATATATCTCATAAGGTAGTCATGTTTTTTAAGCTAATGAACGCAAAGAGAGCTTAAAACAATTGATAAAGAGTTTATTTATTGTATAATTAATCATACTACCCTCATGTGGGGTGAAATTAAAGGTATACAATGATAGATCAAAGAATAGATTGTGTTGTGTACTTACGAAAAATTATAATTTGATACCCTTAATCTTAATGATGTTAAAATTTAATGAGATAAAATATCCAATACATGATCAATAGTTAGTTTTAGTGCTCTCCACATTGATTATTTTTAGTATTATCTATATGGGGATAAGTGTGAAATATATTTAGATCATAAGATCCTAAAATATATATTTTCCAAAAATTATTTAAATTCATTATGCTAAGGTGGATTAATATATTATGAACTATGATAGTATAATCCTTAGAATCTTGGGAAGTAGAATAAGGGGGATGAGGATCTTGGTAGACAAGATATTGAATCCTAAACAATGATGAGAATTATAAATGATAAAATATCGATATAAATACAAATGATTGAAATTTATTTCATAATGTATAGATCAGTATCCTCCATGGGTAAAATGTTTTCTAAACCATAAATTTTAGAAGAGATAAAGGATTCTGAAAGGGATAATGTGGAAATATATAGGAAGGAGTAAGTAATAAGATAATTAGAGTAGATAAAATTAAAAATTTATGAAGAATTAGTTGTAATATTTTTTTCCTTACTATGTGTTCCAAAAAATACTTACATAAATAATTATTCAATGAATGATTAGGATAAATCGATATTATTCATGCACATAGAGAGCACAAAGATGCATTGAGATCACTTACATGATTGTTGGATGGGCAATATGAAGAAGAATATATATTTATATTCATGTATTTTTATAGCATGTCAACTATTAGACGCCAAGAGGAAAATTTTTGAGGGAATGATTGAATCATTACCCATTCTTTTATGGTAATGGTAAAAATTATCCTTGAAATTATTATAGGAATTATAAATAATCCATGAAAAAATAACTTCTTATGGGTTTTAGTGGATCCATTTACAAAGACTTCTCACTTAATTTTAATTTAAGAAGACATCCCACTCTATTAACTTGTAAAGATATAAATAATTGAGGTTGTGATGTTACATGGAACAACAAAATAAATCTTATATGATCATGATCATTGGTTAACCACTATATTCTAGAAAATTCTCTAGCATAATCAAAAATGTGTTTAACTTATGTATGGATTATGAACCCCGAATAGAGTGCCAATCTAATGGGACTATCAAAAAATGTGAGGACATTATGAGATCATAATTGAAAAAATATAATTGGGAATGGTGTAACCATATTACTCCAATTGATTTCTCATAGAATAATAAATTACAGTCCAAAATCCAAATGGATCCATATGATGATTGTCCTGGTAAAATGAAATAAAACATTTGTGTCTTGGGATGAAGTTTCAAAAAATAACAGTTTGTATATAAAATGGAAAAATAAATGAAAGAAATGATCAAGACCATTAAGAAGCACAAAATGATATATCAATATTTAAGAAATATCTATATATATAACCATTAGATATACCAAGAGTATAAGTTTAGAAATAAGGTGTTCCTCCACATGTCTCCATGGATGAGAGTCATGATATTTTGAAATTAGTGAAATAAATATAATAGATACATTGGAATCTTTTACATTCATGATCTAATATGATATGTGGAATATCATCATACACTCCCACCAAAGTTTTTCCTACAGCATGTTGTATTCCATCTATCCCTCTTGGAAATGTACATACCAGATACCTCACACATAGAAAATCTATAGGTGGTATATTTAGATCATGACCACCCTTATTAAAAGCATACATTGAAGATCATGGGAAATAGATATAATGTTTTCCTCGCCAAGAAAACTTACCATGTCAGAGTTCTATGGTAGAACCTTATGTATGAATAGTATACATTTTAATAAGAGATTGAAATAAAACATAAGAACAGTCATTTATTTTTTTAATAGTGGGTGAAATTAAATTTTTAGGGACAAATTTATTATATGGGGAGGAATTTTGTAACCTAAGTTTTAATAAAGGAAATACCTATTCTATATTTATCTATGTTTCACACTTCGTAATCTAGTTAAAGTAAAATAAATGCATCACATAATTAAAATAAAAAAAAATTTATTATGTTGATTCAAAAATTTAAGTTATAGAATAGAAAAAGCCATAATTATTGACAGTGATTTAATATAACAGAGAAAATAAAATATTATAAAACAAAATGAAAACAATGATATAATCCATTCCTTAAAATGACCACACTCAAGAAAAACATTATTGGAATCAAATATAATATTATTAATTAAATAAAAATTTTGATAATGGAATTATATATCATGAATAGAAAATATAATTGACTGATGAGTGAATGAAATAAGTGTTATTTATAGGAGTTTGGAAACTCATATAACTCTTACAAACATGAGCACTCACTACTAAAAATTCGGCCATTAGCGAATACTATTGGCGGTCAGTAATGGCCTTTAGAGACCTCTCAGTGACCATCAATGGAGTTCTCTTTAGGCCCATCGTAGTAGAACTTCAGCGACTGCCATGGGTGGTGGTTTTCCTGATCTTTGGCCGAGATACAATGACTAACAGTGGCGGTCAAAATTATGATGCTCAGCTGAGCTATAGCGACTGCCAATGCCAGTCTCTATCATGGAGAAATTTTTTTTAAACAAATTTCATGGATCCCAATTAACACAAAATTATGTAAAAATCATAAAAAAACAATTCCAGAAATCATAAACATCAAGATTGTCATAAACAATAAATGATAGATGTGCTTCAACGATCCAAATAGGTCCATTCTATTTCAATATTCTACTAAAATAAACATACAATAAGATACACAAAAAAACAACTAAAGAAAAAATATAAATTAAACATATTTATTCAGTTAATATATATATATATATAATTTTTTTAACTGAAATAAAATTATGGGTGCTAAAATAATTTAAAACCCCCAATTTAAAAAATGTTATCATTTTAGGATTTTTTCTGGTCTTAGATCATTTGGATTACCTTATTGGAGTGTTTTGTGGTCTAAAAATGAATTCTCTCCAGTCACACCGTCTGAAACTGTTAAATACATATCTAGTCGTACCATACACATTGCACGTCCGATTGACGTGTCGTCTACTCCTACATGTCACGAATACTATTCCTATTTTTTTGTGTGATTTGATGTCATTTTGAGCATGTTTGCTGTGAATTCGACCATTACACGTCGTTTTGGTGTTTTATGACTCTGGAAATGCATTTCCAGTCACCGCTGTCAAACTACACTTCCGATTGATATACCGCTTTCCAAACATTTCAATATTCACACAACAGTAGTTGTATTCTGATTTCATGAAATTCTGAGGTCGTTCGGCAATGTTTGACCACCCAACATGCCCTTTTAGAGCTCGCCAAACTATTAAAAAAATATTTAGTTGTACCATGCTCACCGCAAGTCTGATTGAAATTTCGTCTACTTCTACAAGTCACGAATAGAATTCCTATTACTTTATTGTGATTTCAAGTCATTATGATCATTTTTCCTCTGAATTTGACAGTTACACATTGTTTTGGCATTTTATGACTCCAGAAATAAGTTTCCAGTCACTGATGTCAAATGACACCTCTGATTAATTTGCCATCTACCCAAAATTTTCAAAATTCACACCACAGTTGTTGTCATATGATTTCATGGAATCTCGAGGTTGTTCACCTAGTTTTCACAACCCAACGCGCCCTTTAAGAGAAAGCAGAACTGTTCAAAACAACATATTCGGTCATAGCGCATACATCGCATGTTTGATTCAAGTGTCGTCTGCTCGTACATGTCGCTAATAGTATTACTATTTTTTTCTTGTGATTTCAAATCATTATGAGCACTTTTTCTCTAAATTCGACTATTACACATCATTTTGGCGTTTTATTACTCTAGAAATGAGTCTCTGGTCACTACGGTCGAATGACACCTCTGATTGACATGCCATCTGCTCGAAAATTTCACAATTCACTCCATGGTTGTTGTCATATGATTTAATTGCATTTCGAGGTCATTCGTCTAGTTTTTACCACCCAACGAGCCTTTTAAGAGCGCGTAAAACTATTCAAAACAACATATCCGGTCGTACCGCACACACTGCACATCCAATTGACATGCCGTCTGCTCATAAATTTCAAGAATAGTATTCCAATTTTTTTAGTGTGATTTCATGTCATTCTGAACATGTTTTGTCTGAATTCAACTGTTACTCTTCGTATTGGCATTTTATGACTTCAAAAATCTATTTCTGATCACCGTGGTCATATGAAACCTCCGATTAATGTGCGGTCTGCGCGACTAATTCAAAATTCACACCATGGTTTTTGTAGTATGTTTTCATGGCATACAGAGATCATTCGGCAGGTTTTGATCACCCAACACACCTTTTTACTGCGCATTGAACTGTTTAAAACAACATATTCGGTCATACCACACACACCACACGTCCAATTGTCGTTCTATCTACTCCTACATTTCAAAAATAATATTCCTATTTTTTTCTTGTGATTTCAATTCTTTATATGCACGTTTTCTCTGAATTTTTCCATTACACGTCGTTTTGGCATTTTATGACTTTGGAAATGTGTTTTCGATCACTGCGGTCAAACGACACCTCTGATTGATGTGTCGTCTGCCCGAACATTTCAAAATTCACACCACGGATGTTGTTGTATTATTTCTTTACATTATGAGGTTGTTCGTCTTGTTTTGACCACCCAACAGGCCCTTTTAGAGCACGCCAAACTGTTCAAAACAGCATATTCGGTCGTACCGTGCACACCGCATGTCCGATTGATGTGTATTATCCTCCTACATTTAATGAAGAGTATTCCTATTTGTTTTCGGTGATTTAAAGTCATTCATATTATTTTTTACTTGAATTCTACCATTACATGTCATTTTGGCATTTTATGACTCCAGAAATGCATTTCAGGTCACTGCGGTCATACAACACCTCTGATTGACGTTCTGTCTGCCCGACCATTTCACATTTTACGCCACTGTTGTTTTAGTATGATTTCATATCATTCCAAGGTCATTCAGCTAGTTTTTAACCACCCAACGAGCCCTTTTAGAGTGCACTGAACTATTCAAAACAGCATATTCGGTCATACCGCACACACCACATTCCTGATTGATGTGTCGTCTCCTCCTACATGTCACTAATAATATTTGTATTGTTTTCGTGTGATTTCAAGTCATTCTAAGAATTTTCGCTCTGAATTTGACCATTACATGTAGTTTTGGCGTCTTGTGACTCTAGGAATGTGTTTCGGATCACTATATTCAAACAACACCTCTTATTTATGTTCCTTATGACTAAGTATTTCAAAATTCAATCCAGGGTTGTTTTCGTATGATTTCATTGCATTCCGAGGTCGTTCGGATGGTTTTAACCACCAATTACACCCTTTTAGAGCGTCAAACTATTCAAAATAGCATAATCGTCATACAATGAACACAATATGTCTAATTGACATTCTTTCTCCTCTTACATGTCACGAATACTACTCCAATTTTTTCATGTTATTTCAATTCATTCTGACCTCATTTGCTCTAAATTTAAACATTATACGTTGTTTTGGCGTTTTGTGATGCCAAAAATGATATTCCAGTCACCATAGTCAAATGAAACATCTGATTGACACGCCTTCTACCCGACCATTTCAAAATTTACACCATGATGGATGTCGTATGATTTCAGGGAATCCTGAGGTCGTTCGATTGGTTTTGACCACCCAACACACCCCTTTAGAGCGCGATGAACTGTTCAAAACAATATATTCAGTCGTACTGCGCACACCGCAAATCCGATTGACATACCCTCTCCTCCTACATGTCATGAATAATATTACTATAGTTTTTGGGAGATTTCAAGTCATCCTGATCACGTTTTCCTTGAATTCGACCGTTACACTTCGTTTTGGCATTTTTTTACATCGTAGATGCGTTTCCGGTCACCGCGTTCAAACGTAGCCTCTGATTAAATCTCCATCTGGCCAAAAATTTAAAAATTTACACCACAATTGTTGTCGTATGATTTCATGGCATTCCGAGGTCATTCGACTGGTTTGACCACCCAACACGCCCTTTTAGAGCACACAGTACTATTAAAAACAGCATATTCGGTCGTACCGCACACACCACATGTCCGATTGATGTGTTGTCTGCTCCTAAATGTGAAAAATAGTATTCCTATTATTGTTGTGTGATTTAAAGTCATGATGAGCCTGTTTTCTCAAAATTCGGCTGTTACACGTTGTTTTCACGTATTATGACTCTTGAAATGCATTTCGATCACCGCGGTCAAACGACATCTCCGATTGACGTGTCGTCTACCCTACCATTTCAAAATTCACACCATATATTTTTTCTTATGATTTCATGGAATTTTGGGGTCGTTCATATGGTTTTTACCACCCAACATTCCCTTTTAGAGCACACTGAACTATTCAAAATAACATATTCTGTCATACCGCGCAAACCGCACATCTGATTAACATTACTTCTTCTCCTATATTTCACGAATAGTTTTCTTATTGTTTTCATGTGATTTTAAGTAATTATGATCATTTTCTCTAAATTCGACCGTTACATGTCGTTTCCTCATTTTATGACTCCATTATTGTGTTTTCGGTCACCGCTATCAAACGACACCTCAGATTGACATGCAGTCTTCCTGAACATTTCAAAATTTAGACCACAGTAGTTTTAGAATGATTTCATGGCATTCTGAGGTCTTTCGGCTAGGTTTGACTACCCAACATGCCCTTTTATAGCATGCTGAACTGTTCAAAACACCATATTTGGTCGTACCACACACATCACACATCTGATTGACATGTCATCTCCTCCTACATGTCAGAAATTGTATTCTATTATTTTCATTGGATATCAAGTCATTCTAGGCACATTTTCTCTAAATTTGATTGTTACACGTCGTTTTGTAATTTTAGGTCTTTGGGAATGCATATTGGCTCACTATAGTCAAATAACACCTCCGATTGATGTTCTGTCTGCCCAAAAATTTCACAATTCACACCACAATTACAGTCTAATGATTTAATGGCATTTTGAGGTTATTTGGATAGTTTTGACCTCCCAACGTGCCTTTTTAGAGCGCACCAAACTTTTCAAAATAGCATATTCGGTCATACCGCAAACACCAAACATCATATGGAATGTGTTATATCCTCCTACAGGTCGAAAATAGTATTCCTATTGTTTTTCTGAGATTTCAAGTCATTCTGAGCACGTTTTGTTCAGAATTTGACTGTTACATGTCGTTTTGGAATCTTGTGACCCCTGAAATGTGTTTCTGGTCACCGCGGTCAAAAGAAACTTTCAATTGACATTTCGTTTGCCCAAAAATTTCACAATTCACACCACGGTGTTTGTTGTATGATTTCATTGCATTCCTAGGTCGATAAACTGGTTTTGACCACCCAACGTGACCTTTTAGAGCGCATTGAACTGTTCAAAATAGCACATTCGGTCGTACCACACAGACCTCATGTCCGTTTGATGTGACATCTACTCCTACAAGTCGCAAATAATATCAATATTCTTTTCGCCTGATTTTAAATCATTCAAGGCACATTTTCTCTGTATCCGACCGTTACATGTAATTTTGGCTGTTTATGACTCCCGAAATACATTTTCGGTCACTGCGGTCAAACTTAACCTTTGATTGACATGTCGAATACTCATCCTTTTCAAAATTCAAAACACTGTTGTATTCGTATCATTTCATGGAATTCTGAGGCCCTTCGTCTGGTTTTGACCACCCAACACGCCCTTTTAGAGTGTGATGAACTGTTCAAAACAACATATTCAATCATACCACGCACACCGCATGTGTGATTGATGTTTTGTCTCCTCCTACATGTCTAAGATACTATTAATTTTTTTTCATGTGATTTAATGTAATTTTGAGAATGTATGTTCTGAATTCGACTGTTACATGTTGTTTTGGCGTTTTATGACTCTGGAAATGCGTATCTGGTCACCATGGTCAAATGACACATCTGATTGACATGTTGTCTGCCCAAACACTTCACAATTCACACAAAGGTTATTGTCGTATGATTTAATGGAATTATGAGATCGTTGTTCTGGTTTTGACCACCCAACGCACCCTTTTAGTGCGCGCCAAACTGTTCAAAATAGTATATTTGGTCGTACTACACACAACACACATCCGATTTAGGTTTCATCTCTTCTTACATGTAACGAATAATATTTCTATTGTTTTTGTGTGATTTCAAGTCATTATGAGAAAGTTTTCTATGTATTCGACCATTACACGCTATTTTGGTGTTTTATGACTCTGGAAATTCATTTACAGTCACCGCGGTCAAGCGACACCTCCGATTGACGTTCCCTCTCCCAAACATTTCACAATTCACTCCAAGGTTGTTGTCGTATTATTTCGTGGAATTTCGAGGGCATTCGGCTGGTTTTGACCACGCAACACACCCTTTTAGAGCGCACTGAACTGTTCAAAATAGCATATTCAATCGTACCGCGCACACTGCATGACTGATAGATGCGTCGTCTTCTCTTAAACTTCACAAATACTATTCTTATATATTTAGTGTGATTTCAAGTAATTCTGAGCACAATTTCTATGAATTCAACCGTTACATGTCGTTTTTCCGTTTTCTGACTTTAGAAATTTGTTTCCGGTCACTGCGGTCAAACGACACCTTCGATGGATGTGCCATCTTCCCAACCATTTCACAATACACACCACAACTGTTGGAGTAAGATTCCACTGCATTATGAGGAAGTTTTTCTAGTTTTGACCACCCAACGAGCCCTTTTAGAGCGCGTTGAACTGTTCAAAATAGAATAATCGTTTGTACCGCGCACACCGCATGTCAGATTGATGTGTCATCCTCTCCTACATTTCACAATGAGTATTCCTACTGTTTTCTTAGGATTTCAATTCATTTTGAGCACTTTTTTTCTGAATTTGACTGTTACACATCCTTTTGGCGTTTTATGACTCTGGAAATATGTTTCTAGACACCATGGTCAAACAACACCTCTGATTGATGTGTTTATGCCAGAAAATTTCAAAATTCACACCACATTTGTTTTCGTATGCTTTCATGGCATTCAGAGGACATTCGTCTGGTTTTGACCACCCAATGCGCCCTTTTAGAGCGCGCCGAACTGTTCAAAAAAGCATATTTGGTCGTACTATTCACACCACATCTTCTATTGACATTTAGTCTCCTCCTAAATTTCTGTAACAATATTACTATTGTATTCATTTGATTTCAGGTCATTCTGAGAATGTTTGTTCTAAATTCGACCTTTACACATCGTTTTGGCATTTTATGATTCCAGAAATGCGTTTCGGGTCACCACGGTCAAACGACACCCTTGATTGACATGTAGTCTACACAACCATTTCTCAATTCACTCAACAGTTGTTTTCATATGATTTCATGAAATTCTGAGGGTGTTCGGATGGTTTTGACCACCCAATGCGCCCTTTTAGAGCGCACCGAAATATTCAAAATAGCATATTTTGTCGTACTACGCACACTGCACGTCTTATTGATGTTCCGTCTCCTCTTACATGTAAATAATAATATTACTATGGTTATTGTGTGATTTCAAGTCATTATAAGCACATTTTCCTAGAAATTGACTATCACATGTCCTTTTGGCATTTTATGACTCTAGAAATGCGTTTCTAGTCATTATGGTCAAATGACAGATTCGATTGATGTGTCGTCTATCTCAACAATTCAAAATTCCCACCATGGTATTTGTCGTATGATTTAATGGAATTATGAGGTCGTTTAAATGGTTTTACCACCCAAAATACCCTTTTAAAGTGTGATAAACTATTCAAAACAACATATTCGGTCGTATCAAGAAAACCGCATGTCTGATTTACATTTTCTCTCCTCCTATATGTCACGAATAAAATTACTATTGTTTTCAGGTGAATTAAAGTCATTATGAGCACATTTTCTCTAAATTAGACTGTCACATGTCATTTTGGTGCGTTTGAAAAGCGTGCGAGGTGTGATCAAAACCATCCGAACGATATCAGAATGTCGTGAAATTGGATGACAACAAAGGTTGGGTGAATTGTAAAATGTTCGGGTAGACGACACATCAATCAGAGGTGTTGTATCACTACGATGACCGATAACACACAACACATGTCGTAAATGGCCAAAACATGAGTTTAACGGTCATATGCATACCGAACGACATCGAAAAGACTTGAAAACACAATAAAACACCATAATTATTATTTTTCAAGTGTAAAAGGAGACCACACATCATTCGGCCGTACAATTTGAATGGCACAGCTGAATATGCATTTTTTAGGTGTTTTCCATGCTAGAAATCCGTACGTAGTGGGCGGTGCAGTCCATTATGTGTGTGTGTGGGGGGGGGGGGTATCTGGGGTGGGGGGGGGGGGGTTGTCCAAGGGTGGGGGGTGTCCGAGGGGGGGGGGGGGGGGCTATCCTGTTGGGGGGGGGGGAATAACGATGAATTGGAATAATGGGCAATTGTCCTAATGGTGTAACGATCTATTATAATAATGGCCTAAATAATAATTTTCCTAATGACCCAATGTCAAAATTTCCCATTTACCAATTCACCTCATTCCCTAATCCCCTAATGGCATAGTGGTCTAACACGCGATTGGAATAATGGCTTATTGTTTAGTTGTACAATTGAAATATTGGCCTAATGGCTTAATGGCCATTTGGACTATATCCAATTGGAAAATTGACCAACTGACCAATTTACCTAATGGCCTAAAAACCTAATAAAAAAATTTCTTAATGAACTAATGGTCAATTGTCCTAATGAATTTAGGGGTGCCTGGGTGGGAGCTGTCCAAGGTGCAGAGGTGTAGTGATGCAAAGCAGGCACATGACCCGCAGGCCTTGTGGGTATGGGACGAATGTGGGGCCAGGTGAGCCTAAAATTTTTGACCATTTAGAGTGTGGACCAATGTGGGTTGATCTCATGCGGGTGTGGGATTTCCAGTAGGGTTGATTTAAAAAAATATTATTTTTATAATATATGTTTCTTTAAAATTTTATTCTTTTTTAATAAAAAAATCATGGTCAAAAGGTGACATATAATGTTTCACATTAATGGTCGTACTAATTCAAAATTTATTCACATGTGAATTTTAAATAGGCTTATATTTATTTTTTTAGTATGATATTTTATTATTTATATGGTAATTATTAACCATATTCACATGGTGTGATAACCCATCTCTCGAAAAAAGGAAATCGTCACTCGTTCACATGGTTTCTATTCTATAAGAGTTATTGCAATCATAATATTTTTTAGGTCGATTTATTTTTGTTATTATTTTATTTAATTTTGTTATTAATAGAATTGGATAGAACCTCGTGGAAATGTGAATAACTTCCTATGAAATTTATTGTTACCTGGAGAGACTTCATTCATTCACAGGTTTAGTTGTTCGCATCACCATGCAACCAACATTATCATTCATCGCCCATCACCGATCACTCACATAATTTCTATCACAACAGCTCTCCACCACATAAGCGTCGTCACATGCCACCATTGACCCAAAAAAAAGGTCAATCGCATCCCTTAAGACTCTACTAATTATTAATTCATATTTATCCCCTCAAATACCTTTATGAGTGATAATAAATATAGTATTTAAATTATTATAAATAGTTTTTTTTTAAATGTGGGTAAGTCCATGGGCAACCTACGGGTTTATGCGGGGCGGGGTGGGCATGATTTTTTTCACATTATATGTGGGATTTTGTGAACAAACCCGCACGAGCTCAAACCCCTGCGTGTTTGTCCTGCCCCGCCCCGGACCGCATGTTTTTAATTACTAGGGGCTATCCGGGGTGCGGGGGGGGGGGGGGGTTGTCTAGGGTGGGCCAAGGGCATATAAATAGTGAACATGAGCTTAGTCACCAAAAACAAGTTCCATGGTTTCTATTAGTAATCACATGGTTTTTTCAAAAATACTCATAGAATATTCAATTGAAAACAATTATGAATAAAATGAACTAAAAATGTCCAAATCATTAATCAGTTTCATGGTTACTTTTTAATTCATGCACAAAAACATTGCATAAGGCCAGAACACACATGATACCCCCAAATATAAAAAAATATCACTTGGAACCCATCCTAAATATCAATAATAATGCCATCAATTAAAAAAGAATCACAGCTTGTGAATATGATGCGTCATGAATGGTCATGACTGCTATCTCCATCTGGTGGGCCAGGGGCCTAAAACAAATAAACTCTTTGAAGATATTCATAAAAAAATAATAGAAATTAAATAAAGAAATACAGTATAAGCCTACGTCATATCATCTCTTGCACCATAACATGGACACATATATTCCTGCAGTGCTCTAACATCAGCAATCAATTGCGCATTTACCTCTTTGGAAGCACACAACCATGCCTCGAAATCTGACAATTGTTGTGTCATCTGAGCAACAGTAGGACCGACAACTGCAAAGTGTGATACTATAAACGAGGTATCCCTGTTCTATAGGTAAAACTATATCCATGCCCATCCCGACCAATAATGCGATGGAAGATCTTATCCCTTGGCATGAAAAGCTGTCTCTAGTCATCTATCAGCTGTTCTAGCATATCTTCAAATTGATCCTATGAAATGTTTAAATATATATACACATATATGTTAATATAGAGATTTATTTATGTATTGGTAATGAGTACACGCACTTACTATCATTTCTATAGCATCTGGATCATTTCGATTATGAGTCCTCATCCACACTGACATTTTATCAGTTGGTGAACCTTTCTCCCGTAACTATATGTGAATAGAATATAAACCCAAAAAATATTAATTAATATATTAAATAATGATTATAAAATACCTCATGTTGGATCTGAGACTCTTGACGAATCCCATGATTGTGAGGTAGTCCCTACAATGCTTGATTCTCAGAATGTCGTGCTGACACCTCTTACATTCAATTAATTAAAATTTAAAACAAATCACAAATTCATAAAAAAATACGAAAATAAATATACAAACCGCATCACCCTTAGTAGACCAATATTAAACTATGTCACACCACTGATCCGGGAGGACACCTCTCGAGGCTTTTTCCAGAATGTCTGCGGCACCCACATTTAGTACCCAGTGGTCCCTCTTGACTTTGCCTGTATAATATTTCCACAACTTATGGAATTTTCTCATACACATGGGACGAAACTCATCTGGGTACATTTCCAAATTACCATATTAATGAAAAAATCACATCTGTTAGTATTGTTTATACATAGGGAAGAATGTAAAATGGTCTTCATACCTGAACCTCCCTCCAAATATGATGTAATGTGTTTTAAGTGATAGAATCCCAGTCATGTGTGGTCATTGTAAATTGATGTGGGTCATATATGATATGAACCAACCAACGAATGAATGTTGGGGAATTCAATCCCACAGGATGAAATAGCTCATCAAAGGAAACATCACACTTTTTTTTCAGAATTCCATGATAAAATGCCACGACGAGGGCCTCTCTTACGAGAGAAAGAAGTAGTTGAGTCTGATCATATTAAAAAAAATTTATTATTATTTTTTCATATGATATAAATATATATATGGTTGTGTGTGTGTTTTTTTTATCAGTTACATAAAAAATAGACATAATGACATTAAATCATACCTCTACCCTGAGATGTAAATGGCTCAAATGGATGATGTGGATCTGTTTCATCTTCCACTGACATGCCTGCAGTCATAGAAAACATTAATGAAGAGACTTTCCAAAGTGTCCAAAATATAAATTCAATTATTTTTTAAAAAATAAAAGATGTACAGTTATTAACCAAACAAAAATGTATTTAATGATTAGTTGTGAATGGATTTTAAAAAAATAGAAAGTTAATAAAACAGATATACAAATTACGTACAAAACCAATCAATGAATAGCCAAATTTCATGTTGAATTAATAAAAATTCAAGAATCACATGAACCAAATTAAAAATACCTCAATGAGAACATACACCGACAATAACATGATGATACCAAAAAAATCTCTAGAAACATTGATATACAAATAAACTTCCAAAAGTGAGGATTAAAACATAAAAGGATTTATAACATGGTTAGAGAATTTATGATATCCTAGTACATTCTGTACTAAATAGCAGTAAAATAATTATACCTTTCATTAAACATGAAAATTGACCATTTCTATTTCAACAGCCACTCTGACCCAATAAATATCATTTTCATGTTGAACTATGGTATGTTGACAAAGTTGTTAGGAAATAAAGAGAAGAGTTTCAGGTTCAAATTGTTCAAATAAAAACACACATCACTGGGAAACTTTCACAACAACTTTCCAATTGAGATTCGAAAGAAATTTAACGAAGAATACTTGTTCTTCTTGTGATGTCAAAATTAAAGGTTCATCATCAACTCGTTCATTTATGTATAACATATAGTTAAAATTCACAAATGAAAACAGATATTTATCGACTTTAAATCCATGCACGAGATCAACGAAAATACACATTAACAATATCTACATCATCCCGTGTGCTTATAAAACATCAATGTTGTCTATAAATTGAACATAGTAATAACTAGAATCAACAAATGGACAACCGATGCCACTGTTTTCTGATACTCATTTTTTTTAAACATCATTAATGAAAAATTAAAATAAATTATCATCTATAGATTTATAACAACAATCCTTTATAGATGGACCCTCTACCAGTTGGATAAATTCATCAGTTAGAATAGGGTCCCCTAAATCCCTCATGATAAGAACCTATATAATTCATAGAATTCAATAATGATTTATGTAAAAAGAAATTAGTATAATACTTCACTAATAATGAAAATAAATTAATACGTGTCTAATCCTTGAACCAATCATGAAATGACGCATAATGAGATTGTTGAATTTAATACTTAGTAGAATGATACATCTCTTATTTCATCTCATTTATGTGTTTCCTACAAATGATAACGCGATGTTTAAATGATCCACTTATGAAAACAAAAATTGTAAAAGTTAAACAAGAAAAGTGATAAGGCACTTACTATATTAATGGTGAAACTAATGGATTATTGAATGAGATATATCGATGCGCTTGTATCAACTCGATGTTGTCCACATCAAATATTGTTCCTTCCCCAACAGGACCATCATGAATCAGATATGGATTATCTAATTTTTTTTCACCATCCATTCGATATTCTGCACAAAAAGTAGTACACCAATCCATCAAATAACCATTGTATATTGATGCCTCTAGAAGAGCTCTATTGCATACAAATCAATTTAATGTACTCAAACACCGCTCAATACGATACATCCAACTAAATTTCACTAGACCAGAAACTATTAAATCATCAGTTAGGTGCAATGGAAAGTGGACCGTAACATCAAAAAATGAGGGGGGAAGTTTCTCAATGTGACAAAGTGTATGTACAATTCGGTCCTCCAAAAATTTTAAATCATGCATTCATTGATTTCATAAATAAATTTTTTTAAAAAAATTAATCATCTCAATCAATTGCTGAACAACACTGGGAGATAAATAGTCACAATTTTCGATTGGAATCGACTACTGAAGTAGTATGTTATTGTCATGAAATTTCAACCCTTTCATTTTCCTTCTTGTCATATTCACACTTTTTGAAATATTGGAAGAGTAACCATCAGGAACCTTAAGAATCTTAAATATGAAAATAAATGTCTCTTTCTTTTTTGTAGTCATCGTATACTGTGAAGCTAGCATATATGCCATGTTTTCCCCAGCAAACTATAAATGCAACTGTTTCCTTAAACCCATTTCTTCCAAATCATGACGTGCGTTAACATGGTCCTTTGATTTTCCACTGACACCTAAAATGGTCCTAAATATGTTATCAAAAACATTTTTTTAGTTTGAACGACATTCAAATTATGCCTTAGCATGTTAGTTTTCCAAAACAAAAGATTATAAAAAATAATTTTCGTTTTCCAGTTATGACTGCACTACCTACTCGCAGCACAGATATTACATAATGGATGAGCCACCAAATACTAAATTTCATATACTGTGTGGTTGTTTTTGTAACACCCCGAGATTTTATGAAAAATATTATTTTAATTTCATTAATGTCTTATGTTGTATTCTACACCAAGATTACCTTGCGCTATATGCAACACCGTATTAGCTTGCAGTATACGCAACACTATTCTTGGACCGTGTTACACACAATTTTGATAATAGTTATTCTACGCAACATTGGGTATATATATATATATATATTAAATGTACAAATGAAATATGGTTGGATTCTGTTATACGAAACATTGAAGGATTCTTTCATAACACGCAACCCTGACTTGGCTTGCATTACACGCAATCGCGACCTTCCTCGATAGCGTGTGTTGTACGCAATACCGGGTTTTAATAAACAATGTTATATTATTATAATATTGTCATGAACTAGCCATTATGAATAGTATTAACTAAATTTTGAATTTTATAACATTATTATTCATCTTACACATTTCTAGAACATGGTATAAGAACAGAATAAATTTTTCGGGTAAAATATGTATTTTTCAAAAAATGCAGTTTTGTCGCCTTTTGATGGCGCACCCACTTTAAATCTGGTTTTTGACATGTTTATATGTTCATTTTGACAAAAGAAAATTCTTATTTTGAATCATGATGTAAAAATTTACATTAGATAAAGTTTTGATAATTTTCCGATAACTTTCAAATTTTAATGAATAGTAAAAACACGCTATATTTTAATTAAAAACAACTTTTTTCATCGTAATATCTTACGTCGTTAAATTATAATATTGAATGGTTTTAAAGTATAAATAGAATATATTTTTACCATTTAATATAATGTATGTCATTAGCATTGATTTTACCTTGAATTCATAGGTTAAATCAATTCAATCTTTTGCAAGGTTTTAAACAAAAACCCGTTTTTATTCGACAACGGGATTAATTTTAATTTATTTTCTGCAACTTCTGTGTATGGAATTTTAAAAAATGGATTCCATATTTGGAATCAGTGGGTCCAAATTATGTTAATAAGCTACTTTTTATTTTTGGGAATTATGAATAGTAACTACGGTAAATTTTATTTACCATAGTTAAAGGTAAATCGGGTAATTAAGGGTAAATATAATATTTTAAAATTACCCTAACAAATGTCAAAATCCTATTGGAAGACTAAAAGTCGACCCATATCACCTATGTGTCGGATTATAATCATTTAAAGGACATTTTTCCATGAAAATAACTTAATTATTATTAAAACCAAAGAAAGTGACAACATGTCACTCTCTTAAATCTTATAAGTATACTAATTTTAAATTAGTGATAAACATCATAAAATTTCGAACATGAATTGTCTCCAGAAATCTAACAAAATTATCTACATCATGAGAATTTATTTAAATTTTTTTTGGGATTAAATAATTATCATTAATTGTGACACAATAGTGATGCAGCAATTATTTATCTAGTGAAAAATCAAGAATATTGTTTTTATTAAACTAATAGTGACCATAAAAGGCACAAAACCCTGACCAAAACTTATTGTTCATGTAAATGGAAACTATAATCATCCAATGGTAGAATATTTGACCTTTTGGAGCCTTATACAAGCTATTATGATACTTATATTATTTTATTTTAAATGATGCCAAAGTTGTCAACTTCATAATTTAATAAATATAACAATTTAAATATTGTTATTTTAAGATGATAAATTCGAGTAAAAGTATTATTGTGAAAGGTAATATATTTATCTTCATAATATGATTTTATTTTAAATTTTTATACAACAAATAAGTATATTAAATAATTATACAAAAATGATGTAGTAATTATTTTATTAAGAGATAAACCAAATAAATGGTTTTGAAAATAATAAAATAAATATTATATGAACTATTTAATGTGATAAACTAATTTTATAGATACATATGACCTTTTATTAATATATTAAAGCTTTTAGTTCGAACATATCTTCTGTATATATTTTATTTAAATTCAAATAAATGAATAGTGTCAAAATTGACACTATTGTTATTTTACAAAAATAACATATTATAAAATTGTTTAAAAATCACAAAAATATTTAAAAAATTATAAATTTATATTTATATGGTCAATAATGTTATAAATTAAACAATTATGGAAAATTCACAACAAATAAGTAATTATTTGTTATAATTTAAAATTTAGAATTTTATTACCACAAATAAACTTAAATAGATTAAATAAGGATAAATCAAAATGATAAGGTTTAAAATAAGATCCAAACATGTCTAAATTTTATTGGTTAACGAGATTACAACCCTATCTCATATAATCTTCGAATATGAGTCATTTTTGGAGGTTTTTAAGTGGGGTTAGATTTATTATAAATTAACATTTTTAAGAATTCCAAAGGTGCCCCTCTCCTCCCTTATAAAAGGACACCTCCTCCCCCTCCTCCTCACACCAAATTGAGCACTCAAGCTCGTCCAAACCCTGCCAAAATACCTTCTTCACTTCCCTAGAATAATCCTAGAGGTTCTGGTCTTCCTCAAAGACCAATTTTAGTGCCCTAAGAGGAGGTCTCAAAGTGGCGCTTCAAAGAAGAGGTAATTACCGTTACCAATTCTTTCATCTTTATTTCTTCTTCCACTTCTTCTTATTAGGTTGTTTCATTATGAAGTAATAACATAAGTATAACGCATATACTGATATGTTATTATAAGAATGAAACAACCCTATTTCACCATCTATCCATCCTACGGAAAAAGGAAATCACCGCGCGTGCGTACGTACGGAATACCGTCTCCACGCCGTGGTGTAATCTATTTTCCGCCACCACAATAATTGGATGGGTATAATGGTTTAATTAGTGATTATTATAAAGTGATATTGATACTGAAATAGTATACAAACACTTCAACACAATTCCACGACCATGGGAACGATATCATCGCTCGTGCGTACGTACGGACTACCGTCTCCACGATGCGATAAGATTCATTCTCCATGTTAACCATTTAAGAATGATTATAAAGTATATATAAGAAATAATAATGAAATATATGACATTATAAAGCTACTGGATTTATGTATATATATACATATGTATGTCATCTACTTACTTCCATTTCAAGACAATAAGGAAAGGAAAACAGCGTTCATGCGTACGTACGGACTACCGTCTCCATGAACGGTGTTTTTCATTTTATTTATCTACCTATTATATATATATATATACTGAATATATATGATATATAAATAATATTTTATATTCTGGAAGTAAGTAAATCATGATATAAGTAATAACGATGTCAAGAACAACAAGTCAAAACACCTACGATAAATGAAACAATTTTACCCAAAACGCTTCTTTAACATGGAATTTACAAAAGAACGGGTAATATAATGTCATAAGTGAACCATATATGATATCATAACAATGAATATGATTCTGGAATAAGTCAATAACATTATTTAAACCATTATACAGGAGCTTCGGACACAAACAAAGCAAATCGGACCTACGGTAAGGGAAATATCACAATCTCATTTTTATCCGAGATTGTTTATTCATAAGTATTTACTGGGGTGTATTTTATCATCCACATCCATGTTTCATCAATATGTAATATTATTTCCATCCACCTACAATTGTTTAAATCCATTTTTACCCTTCGGTGAGTTTTTAGTAATATCTATGAAAGGAATCTTTTGTCATACGAGGTACTTTTTGACTTTTCCGACAAAAGTATGAAGAATGTTTTTTTAACTTATACGGCATGAATGGATTTTTAAAACATTGTTCCCAAGAAGCTTCCTTTACAAGTTTTCAAGTTTATTTTTAATCAACTTCTTTTATTTTAAAGTTTTATGACATTTTATGAAAGGAAAAATGTTTTTGAAGAAGAAAGGATATTTTCCTCAAGAATGGAGTTCAAGTGTTTTATCAAAATTATTTTCCATCTAAGATAATAAAGGGTTCTGGTTTTATCCCTATTATTACATTGATTTGATCATGTTGTGATGGAATTATTTTTATGAATTCCTTTATCATATATGAATTGATTTATGATGTCATGATGTTTTAAGAATCCCATTTTTATTACATGGGTTATGCGATGATGTATGATTTATGATTATGTGGCACACATAAGAAAGGATTCATTATAAGATGGGTGGGACCTATATCTCCCTCCAATGCATTGGGTAAAGATTTTATATCTCATGAGATAGACAGGACTGGAACGGTAGGTTATACCGGTTCAGTGAAACATGACTGAAACGAGGGTTACTCGATTCAGAAAGGGACTTTGTCCACTAAGATAGTCTTGGCAATGAGTCATGACTAACAAGAAATGATTTTCCATGATTATGTGTGCATACCACAAAGTTTCAAGTTTTATGTTATGATTATGGGGATCTCATTCTCACTTCTATGATTTATTCCATGTTAAGATATTATGATCTCTTTTGCAGGATATGATTTTCAAAAAGATATGATATGATTTTTAGTTCCTTTATTTGCCTTGCTGAGTATTTGAGCTCACCCTTTTTTGTTTTCTTTTCCCCAGGATATAAAGAAAGGTTTTAGGTAAAAAAAAGGGAAGATCTTTATGGGAGATATTGAAGATCATTCACCACAATTAGAAGATTACGTTCCGAGTTTCCAAAGACACTAAACTATTACGATCCTTGTGTGTGTGTTTTTGTTATGTACCAAGTATTCCGCAAAAGTAATGTAATGTCCATGTATGTCAAGATACGGGTCTCTACATTTGGTATCAGAGGAAAGGTTTAGTCAACCTTTGGAAACTAGGATGCGAAAACGTTAGTGAGATCCCTAGAGATATTTCTAAGGTATGTCTAGGGATGCCCCTAAGGATAAGTATACGTATAGGATATAGTCCTAGAACTACGATAATGATCTTAGAATTTAACCTAAGATGTTAGATATTGAAGGTACTTCCCCTTTAGTATGTTGTTTTCTCTAGCATGATTTTTTCCTCTCACAATATTATTTTTGTGTTTTAGTTAATGAAGGGAACCCGAAGGAATTCGGTTAACATTGAATCCAATGGACAAATTGGTGACTATGAGCAACAAAATTGTGTAATTCCTAGAGAGAAAGATATTGTGATTATGCCGAATCAGTCATCGCAATATATGATTAACAAGGTGAAATTTAGTGGTATGCCTAATTCGTCAAAGAAGAGGAAGATAAACTATTATTCATGTTCTCATGTTGAGGAGCATAAAGAAAGGAAGATTGAGATTTCTAAAGAAGGGAAGAAGAACCTTGAGGAATACCACAAATGGAGGAACCGATTTTATCTGTGTGGAGAAAAGGGTCATAGAGTGACAGACTGTTATGGAGTTAAATGTCTTATTTGTGGAGAACATGGGCATTACACAACTCAATGCCCGGACCTAAAAAGGTACTTCTAAATCAAGGAAGGACTTATTCCAGGACAATCATTGAAGTGGATGGACTGAAGTGTTTATGTATTGGTATTCAATAATAATGTTGTTGAGGTACTTTTATGGTGTATTGAAATATTTATGTATTGGTCTATCGTGGTTTTCAATAATTATAAGGTACCAGTAACCATGAAAAGTGATTCAAATATTTTGGAAAGTAGATGTTATGCGCATAATGAAGGGATAAGGAGGAAATGAAATGTTTGACAGTATTCATGAGCTCATGATTGATATAAGGACTAAGTGATATCATGGTTTGAGAATATAGAATTTTGAGGATTTTGGTATGTGGAAAGTGTTAACTTTTAACTGCATTCATGTTTTCACTAAGGTTCAATGGGTATTCAAAAGAATACATGATTAAGGACTTTGAATGTTTGGAATGTGACCAACAAAACATATCTTATGATATATGGGGATCAACGATGGTATTAAATCTCTGGTAATCGTTTTCACTATGTTATGAGAGTGGACTGCAGTAATATTGATAAGCCTAAAGATTGAAATGGATTCTGTTGGACATAAGTGAGTATTGTTTAAGGATAGAAGTTTTTTTATCGATATTATTGATGGGATGTTATAGTAATGTAGTTTTAGAAAAAGGACAACCTGCAGGATGGGCGACAACCCATCGCTTCGGACAAGGCTGTGGGAATCGAACCCACAACCGAAGTGCGACTGGCCTTTATCGCCTACCACTGGCCTACATGAAGTCCCTATTTAGTAGAAACTAGTTTTATTATATTAAGCAGTATGATATATGAAGTATAAGTTCATTTTAGGAACCATATATGATTAATCTCACTATAGATCGATTTATGTATATAATTTTTGCTAACATTTTGTTTGAGACAGATGGAATGACCCGTCATTCTATCACATGATCTGCTAACACTACACGAATAACAAATTCAACTTCATTTATTTAAGAGATGAAGTGGAAATTGTTCAAGGCACGAACAATAGTGAGATTGTACCAAAATAAAGTAAGTATTTATTGTAATTCAAATTTTCAACTATAGGGAAATGATCTTGAAAACCAAAAATGTTGTCCTAGTGCCCTTATATCCGATGAATCAGATGGTACCCTAGATCATCACATATTTATGGCTTTGTGATTTCTAGCTTTTCCATAGCCATGTTCTCTACCACTCTCCATCAGAACATGATAGTTAGATTTCTCTTCCATATCCATATTTTCACCTATGTGGAAACCCAGTGATTAGTTTATTTGGATAACCGTTACGTTTCATACTTTTGTTTTTTAAAGATAAGTTTGGGTATTCCTTTTTACGATGTGGGTTTCTATCAAAGAAACTTTCAAATAGTAAACCATTTATAACCCCGACGAATTTCGAGGGCGAAATTCATTTTAAGGGGGGTAGAATGTAACACCCCGAGATTTTATGAAAAATATTATTTTAATTTCATTAATGTCTTATGTTGTATTCTACACCAAGATTACCTTGCGCTATATGCAACACCGTATTAGCTTGCAGTATACGCAACACTATTCTTGGACCGTGTTACACACAATTTTGATAATAGTTATTCTATGCAACATTGGGTATATATATATATATATATATATTAAATGTACAAATGAAATATGGTTGGATTCTGTTATATGAAACATTGAAGGATTCTTTCATAACACGCAACCCTGACTTGGCTTGCATTACACGCAATCGCGACCTTCCTCGATAGCGTGTGTTGTACGCAATACCGGGTTTTAATAAACAATGTTATATTATTATAATATTGTCATGAACTAGCCATTATGAATAGTATTAACTAAATTTTGAATTTTATAACATTATTATTCATCTTACACATTTCTAGAACATGGTATAAGAACAGAATAAATGTTTCGGGTAAAATATGTATGTTTCAAAAAATGCAGTTTTGTCACCTTTTGATGGAGCACCCACTTTAAATCTGGTTTTTGACATGTTTATATGTTCATTTTGACAAAAGAAAATTCTTATTTTGAATCAAGATGTAAAAATTTACATTAGATAAAGTTTTGATAATTTTCCGATAACTTTCATATTTTAATGAATAGTAAAAACACGCTATATTTTAATTAAAAACAACTTTTTTCATCGTAATATCTTATGTCGTTAAATTATAATATTGAATGGTTTTAAAGTATAAATAGAATATATTTTTACCATTTAATATAATGTATGTCATTAGCATTGATTTTACCTTGAATTCATAGGTTAAATCAATTCAATCTTTTGCACGGTTTTAAACAAAAACCCGTTTTTATTCGACAACGGGATTAATTTTAATTTAATTTCTGCAACTTCTGTGTATGGAATTTTAAAAAAATGGATTCCATATTTGGAATCAGTGGGTCCAAATTATGTTAATAATCTACTTTTTATTTTTGGGAATTATGAATAGTAACTACGGTAAATTTTATTTACCATAGTTAAAGGTAAATCGGGTAATTAAGGGTAAATATAATATTTTAAAATTACCCTAACAAATGTCAAAATCCTATTGGATGACTAAAAGTCGACCCATATCACCTAAGGGTCGGATTATAATCATTTAATGGACATTTTTCCATGAAAATAACTTAATTATTATTAAAACCAAAGAAAGTGACAACATGTCACTCTCTTAAATCTTATAAGTATACTAATTTTAAATTAGTGATAAACATCATAAAATTTCGAAAATGAATTGTCTCCAGAAAGCTAACAAAATTATCTACATCATGAGAATTTATTTAGAATTTTTTTGGGATTGAATAATTATCATTAATTGTGACACAATAGTGATGCAGCAATTATTTATCTAGTGAAAAATCAAGAATATAGTTTTTATTAAACTAATAGTGACCATAAAAGGCACAAAACCCTGACCAAAACTTATTTGTCATGTAAATGGAAACTATAATCATCCAATGGTCTAATATTTGACCTTTTCGAGCCTTATACAAGCTATTATGACACTTATATTATTTTATTGTAAATGATGCCAAAGTTGTCAACTTCATAATTTAATAAATATAACAATTTAAATATTGTGATTTTAAGATGATAAATTCGAGTAAAAGTATTATTGTGAAAGGTAATATATTTATCTTCATAATATGATTTTATTTTAAATTTTTATACAACAAATAAGTATATTAAATAATTATACAAAAATGATGTAGTAATTATTTTATTAAGAGATAAACAAAATAAATGGTTTTGAAAATAATAAAATAAATATTATATGAACTATTTAATGTGATAAACTAATTTTATAGATACATATGACCTTTTATTAATATATTAAAGCTTTTAGTTCGAACATTTCTTCTGTATATATTTTATTTAAATTCAAATAAATGAATAGTGTCAAAATTGACACTATTGTTATTTTACAAAAATAACATATTATAAAATTGTTTAAAAATCACAAAAATATTTAAAAAATTATATATTTATATTTATATGGTCTATAATGTTATAAATTAAACAATTATGGAAAATTCACAACAAATAAGTAATTATTTGTTATAATTTAAAATTTAGAATTTTATTACCACAAATAAACTTAAATAGATTAAATAAGGATAAATCAAAATGATAAGGTTTAAAATAATATCCAAACATGTCTAAATATTATTGGTTAATGAGATTAGAACCCTATCTCATATAATCTTCTAATATGAGTCATTTTTGGAGGTTTTTAAGTGGGGTTAGATTTATTATAAATTAATATTTTTAAGAATTCCAAAGGTGCCCCTCTCCTCCCTTATAAAAGGACACCTCCTCCCCCTCCTCCTCACACCAAATTGAGCACTCAAGCTCGGACAACCCCTGAAAAAATACCTTCTTCACTTCCCTAGAATAATCCTAGAGGTTCTGGTCTTCCTCAAAGACCAATTTTAGTTCCCTAAGAGGAGGTCTCAAAGAGGCGCTTCAAAGAAGAGGTAATTACCGTTACCAATTCTTTCATCTTTATTTCTTCTTCCACTTCTTCTTATTAGGTTGTTTCATTATGAAGTAATAACATAAGTACCACTCATATACTGATATGTTATTATAAGTATGAAACAACCCTATTTCACCATCTATCCATCCTACGGAAAAAGGAAATCACCGCGCGTGCGTACGTACGGAATACCGTCTCCACGCCGTGGTGTAATCTATTTTCCGCCACCACAATAATTGGATGGGTATAATGGTTTAATTAGTGATTATTATAAAGTTATATTGATACTGAAATAGTATACAAACACTTCAACACAATTCCACGACCATGGGAATGATATCATCGCTCGTGCGTACGTACGGACTACCGTCTCCACGATGCGATGAGATTCATTCTCCATGTTAACCATTTAAGAATGATTATAAAGTATATATAAGAAATAATAATGAAATATATGACATTATAAATCTACTGGATTTATGTATATATATACATATGTATGTCATCTACTTACTTCCATTTCAAGACAATAAGGAAAGGAAAACAGCGTTCATGCGTACGTACGGACTACCGTCTCCATGAACGGTGTTTTTCATTTTATTTATCTACCTATTATATATATATATACTGAATATATATGATATATAAATAATATTTTATATTCTGGAAGTAAGTAAATCATGATATAAGTAATAACGATGTCAAGAACAACAAGTCAAAACACCTACGATAAATGAAACGATTTTTCCCAAAACGCTTCTTTAACATGGAATTTACAAAAGAACGGGTAATATAATGTCATAAGTGAACCATATATGATATCATAACAATGAATATGATTCTGGAATAAGTCAATAACATTATTTAAACCATTATACAGGAGCTTTGGACACGAACAAAGCAAATCGGACCTAAGGTAAGGGAAATATCACAATCTCATTTTTATCCGAGATTGTTTATTCATAAGTATTTACTGGGGTGTATTTTATCATCCACATCCATGTTTCATCAATATGTAATATTATTTCCATCCACCTACAATTGTTTAAATCCATTTTTACCCTTCGGTGAGTTTTTAGTAATATCTATGAAAGGAATCTTTTGTCATACGAGGTACTTTTTGACTTTTCCGACAAAAGTATGAAGAATGTTTTTTTTAACTTATACGACATGAATGGATTTTTAAAACATTGTTCCCAAGAAGCTTCCTTTACAAGTTTTCAAGTTTATTTTTAATCAACTTCTTTTATTTTAAAGTTTTATGA
The DNA here is from genome assembly GCA_963277665.1 of Viscum album. Taxonomy (NCBI): domain Eukaryota; kingdom Viridiplantae; phylum Streptophyta; class Magnoliopsida; order Santalales; family Viscaceae; genus Viscum; species Viscum album. Next base: position 548,148,506 of record OY728156.1, read on the forward strand.
CATTTTATGAAAGGAAAAATGTTTTTGAAGAAGAAAGGATATTTTCCTCAAGAATGGAGTTCAAGTGTTTTATCAAAATTATTTTCCATCTAAGATAATAAAGGGTTCTGGTTTTATCCCTATTATTACATTGATTTGATCATGTTGTGATGGAATTATTTTTATGAATTCCTTTATCATATATGAATTGATTTATGATGTCATGATGTGTTAAGAATCCCATTTTTATTACATGGGTTATGCGATGATGTATGATTTATGATTATGTGGAACACATAAGAAAGGATTCATTATAAGATGGGTGGGACCTATATCTCCCTCCAATGCATTGGGTAAAGATTTTATATCTCATGAGATAGACAGGGCTGGAACGGTAGGTTATACCGGTTCAGTGAAACATGACTGAAACGAGGGTTACTCGATTCAGAAAGGGACTTTGTCCACTAAGATAGTCTTGGAAATGAGTCATGACTAACAAGAAATGATTTTCCATGATTATGTGTGCATGCCACAAAGTTTCAAGTTTTATGTTATGATTATGGGGATCTCATTATCACTTCTATGATTTATTCCATGTTAAGATATTATGATCCCTTTTGCAGGATATGATTTTCAAAAAGATATGATATGATTTTTAGTTCCTTTATTTGCCTTGCTGAGCATTTGAGCTCACCCTTTTTTGTTTTCTTTTCCCCAGGATATAAAGAAAGGTTTTAGGTAAAAAAAAGGGACGATCTTTATGGGAGATATTGAAGATCTTTCACCACAATTAGAAGATTACGTTCCGAGTTTCCAAAGACACTAAACTATTACGATCCTTGTGTGTGTGTTTTTGTTATGTACCAAGTATTCCGCAAAAGTAATGTAATGTCCATGTATGTCAAGATACGGGTCTCTACAGTTTTCTTCCTCAATCTACGATAACATTTCAACTCCTGTCATGATCTTTGGTGCTAGGCAGAACTCTCTAGAACCATCAACTTCAACTATGTCCTTTCTAAACCTGTGCTGAGGGGGGAGAAAAAGAATGTGACCCGTGTATTCCCATTTTTTGGAATGATTAAGCCATACATATTTTTTACCTTTATTGCAACATGGGAAATAAAATTTCCCTTTCGTACTCTAGACTGATAAATATTCTTTGTGTGGGAAGTCATTGATTGTCCACAATAAAGCTGCCTATAGTTTGAACATTTCATTTGTTTCATTTTCATAAGTCATCACACCATCGCCCCAAAATTCACTGAACTCATCAATCAATGGATAAAAGTAAACATCAATCTTATCCCCCTGACTTCTAGGTAAATCAACAAGAGTGGAACAAAATATTCATTTTTTCTTCATACAAATCCACAATGGAAGATTATTGTGAACAAATGCCATGGGACATGTGCCATGAGTTTCACCAACCATAGAATTTAATGGATTGAATCCATCTTCTGCCAACACGAATCAGACATTACAAATATCTTTAGAAAATTCAGGATATCTCTTAACAAATTCATTCCATGCATGAGAGTCTATCAGGTGGGATAACACATCACATTAATGAATTCATTCTGCATTCCATATAATTAAATTAGAAACATTAGATGACATAAATAATATTTTCAACCTCGGTTTAATGGGAAATTTACACATTTTCCTTATAGAAATTGGTTTCCCTTGTATCGGAATCTGACTATGATGAGTCTGATTTCCCCTATTCTTTTTCCACCTGGATGCACCACAAACAGTAAAAATATACAAAAGGGATGTTTCCTTTCAAAACAAAATTTAGTTATTTTCACATGCATCTATGGTCTCATATGTAAAACCTAAGTTCTGTATCATCATACGAGCATTGTAATATGACTCTGGAATCTTAGCATTGATAGGAATAACCTTTTCCACAGATTCAATGTCTTCAAATAAAAAAAATCCATGATAATTGACAATTTATTATAAGAATTACATCCAGGATATTATTCTGTTTTTGCATCATCAGGTGCTTTATAAAACCTCCTAGAATCACGATCTGCACCAGAATGAAGATTTATCTCACCGGTCTAAAGATTTTGGATGTCAATGCCTTCGGGATCCAACCCATGTACCATTTTAGTAAGCATTTCATGCATTGGGTCATTCATCATTGAATCAACATCCATCTGAACTATATCTGTATTTTGACAATGAACATATTATTCTCCATGACGAGTCCAAATCTTATAAATTTTCAGAAATACGTTAATGAATAGGTTCTCCCTCACAGAATCTCGTTTTAATTGATATCTGTTAGTACATTTTCTACATGTACAACTAATACAGTAACTTTCAAATCCTTTGGAGAAGTAAATATAATGTATAATTCCATTGAAATAATCTCTAGATGTTTGATTTGGAAGATCGATCCAACAATTTTCCATAATAATATCTGTATAACAAACATTTACACAAGACTTATTACATGCATTTCTCCTAAAAAAAATATTTAAAATAAAAACTAACCACTTTCTTTTGGAAAATTGATAAAATAATTAAATTATATCTCTCAATAATAAAAAAAAGACAATAGATAATGTAACAAATGTGAAATCCCCTGTCATGTCATTCCAGGTTGCACTATAAACATGGAAGGGTAGGGAGCAGAAGGCGGTGCTACAGGGGAGAGGATAGGTAGCAGAGGGGATCCAGAGCTACAAACAGTACGGTGAGGGAGGGGATGGGCTACGGCGATAGTGGTGAGCCGGAGGAGAGGAGGTGGTGAGGTGGTGATAGTGCAGGGAGGGTGGGATGACAAGGGAGAGGACAAAGGATGGTGGAGAGCTGGAGTAGATGGGAGGCATCAGCGAGGGGACAAGCAGCAGCCGTGTGGGGAGGGACGGGACCGGGTGGTGATGGTGCGACGAGGGAGGGAGATGGAGAGGGAGGGGTTGAGGGATGGCGTAGAGCTGAAGCGGAGGGTGGTGAGGGGCTGGGGGATGGGCAACAAAGGGGTGGAGGGTGGAGGTTGGAGGGCGGAGGGAGGAGGGTGGAGGGCACGTACCGGAGGGCAGAGGCTGGAGGGCGGAAGGGGCGGAGGCTGGACATGATAGAGTGTGGAGGGAGGATGATAGAGGGTGTTGAGGGGATGAGCGGCTAAGGGTGGATGGTAGCAAGGGGACGGGCGGCGAGGGTAGAGGACGGAGGCTGATTGGGGACAGGTGGAAATGATCGAGGGATGCAGGTAGGGTTTCATGAGGGGGGGGGGGGTGTTGATGCTTTTTTTAAAGCCTAGCGACCGCCATAGATGGTCGCCCGTGTCTGGGGGCCCCAAATCCCATATCTCTAGTAGTGATTGGGATAGTAATCAGACCACTGGAATATTAATAAGACTTGTGACAAAGTTTGACAGTCTTTTAGAATACTATGATAGCCTATGTAACTGTAAAATAATATTTATTTGTCCTAAAAAATGAATATATAGAAAATTCATATCACAATTTATATAAATAATTATTTTGTAAAGATATAATATGTTCTAATTTTTTTGTAAAACATATATATTTTATTTATATTTTTATGATAAATATAAAAATTTAAAAGAATGTTTATTTTCATTAAATAGGTTTATATAATAGTATTATGTTTTATTAAAATTATAATATAATTCTATGATATTAAAGTTAATTTTTCAAAGGTTCAAAAAATGATCATAATATGAATTTTTTCAAAATAATTATGGAAATTATTTATGAATTAAATTTATCATACATAGACAAATTATTTTCAAAAAATTGACTTAATTTCTAGAGTATACACAACAACAAATGTTTTGGATGAATTTTCAATATTTTCATAAAATAGTTGATTTTTATGTTAATAATAAAATAAGAAAAATAAGATATATAACATTTAAATTTATACATAAGAATTAATTTTTCATGAGTGATATAAGAAACACTTAATTATTACCAAGATACAATAATTTATATAGTCAGTCACATGTTTCATCACTATTTATAGTCTTTATAAAAAATAATAATGAAATGAATATAATATTCAAAAATACCATGCTCAACATCTTATAAATACTACCCCTTACCGAAAGTTCTCCTCAATAATTTTAAGCATTAATTCATTTGAAATTAATAATAGATTATATTTTTAATAATTTCCATGATATCATATTGAATTGGGTCCCAAATAATACTTGTCCAATGACCCATAAGAGGTATCCAAAGATGAGTCACCTAAATGAAGATTTTAATTCTCAAAAAAACAACTTTCAATTTAATTCTTCTTCAACCACCCCATATGTTTTCAATAAATATTTACATAGTAACATGAATTTCATAAATATAATTATATGTTATTATTATATTGATTTATATAATTTATACACTTCTATTAGTCTATTATAAAACTGAAGTGATTTTTCATAATTTGGTCGGACCACCACCCAATGAACAAAACAATATATTTTCCACCACCTTCATCAAGGATGGTTTGAATTCATATAATATAGTTTAAAATGATTTAAACAGGTATATTATATTTCTTTACATTCATTAATGGATATATATCCATAACAGCAAACAACACCATATATGTTCACCATGTTAAAAAATAACAACTTAAGTGAATTAGCAGTAAAATAATACTAATTACACTCTATAAATCATGTATATTTTTAAAAATATTTGATATATAAAACCATTTTAGAATGATGAAATAACATAAAAAATAATTTCATAATACTTATAGTAATGGAAAAAATTTATAAATAACTTCTCTAATCAATGATAATTGATGTGATGTTGGAACCATGAAAGGAGTAACATTGGGTTAGTTAAAATTGACACAATAATTCAATAAAATAGGACTATACTTGAATAAAAGAATAGTAATAAATTAAATATACTTGTATAAGGTTCCAAATAAGGTTGTAAATTTTTTTAGTATATGGGATGTTATGTGAATGTGAAAAAAGAATCTAGAGCTATGGTAAGGGAGCTCTCTAAACCACCATCATTTCATAAGGATGTGCATTTTCCCATATACCACACATTCATTAACTATTTAATGTTATGAAATGATTCTAAATTATGTAAATATATTTATTTCACTTTTACCTATCTTATCTCTAATTTATTTTTTTGGGTTGTACATATGTTGGTTTCAGTTCTCAATACGATTTTTGAAATCAAATCCGTTTAAGGGTATCTTTTTTATCCATTTAACCTTTCAAGTAACTCTTCTATAATGTTTTTTTCCAATCCATAATTTCATACAATAAGAAATATTTTAGGGTTTATAATTTTTTTACCTATATTTTTTAAAAAAAGTCCAGGTTTTGACATTTTTAAAGGATTATTAGTCCCAAAAACACAAATTACAATGTTTCATTTATATACCTAATGCTCTAACCCTTCATAGAAAATTTTCATTAATTGAACTATATTTTGAGACCGATGTTAATTTATAAAAATATGAACATAAATAAACTTTTATTAATTATGATATATATAATATTAATAATGTATCGTTTTCGTTTTCATTTAGAAATGAATATGTTACAGATTTATTTACTTGGGTAATTATTATTCTTATTATTTATTTTTGATTTCATTAAGTGGAACATGTATGTATTTACATATTATGATGAGGGAGCCTAGATTTCTCTCCAGTGATTTGGGTAATGTTTATATGTTGTTAGATAATATGTATGAGATTAGGTAGTAAACTTATTTCATTTTGAGATGTTTTCCACAATTTTATGATTTCTAAAAAATGATCCTTAACATATGATTATGTGGTTGTGTATTATGAATTCAAGATATTCCTATATTACCATTATCATAATATTACATATTATTTATGGAATGATTCTATATTATTATTTAAAAGACATTATTTTTTGTTATTTTACTTATATCTCACTTCTTGTATTTGTAATAAACACGTTATTATAAGAAATTTTGAAACATCAATGGGATCACAATGAAAATTATTAATGTTAGAATAATGATTTAATATTGTAATTTAATATCTATGTTATGATAATATGGTATTCTATATAAAAATGTTATTTGGATCCTATGATTGTGTATTTTAGATATTTATAATAATAATAATGTACTAATATCTTTTTAAGGCTTGGGTAACTATATTAATCCATGATTATGATGTATGGAGTTTGCATCACTCCCATTAACAACAAAATATTTCCAAATAATTATTTTTCATAGTATCTCATTGGGTTCACATGCCACATTATTGTGAAATTAGACTAAAACTTGTTAAGAATTCAGTACACTACTCTAAACTAAAACAAATAATGGTCCCCATCATATGACTTTAAACTACATATCAACTGAGCCCTTTTTTCATGAAATAATGTTTATATAACAATTTTTTTAAACCATTAGTACAAAAAATAATTTAAAACAATACATATCTAATATTTATTATATATTAACATAATTATATGTTATTTTTTATATCAATTATTATTTAATTTATTTTAAAACAAAAAATTTAGTTTCAATAAAATTTATTATGTTATAGAAATTAAAACTATATTTTTAGTATACGTTCGACAATAACTAATGTAATAACGAGGTTTTTTACAGATGTTATTATATAATATTTTAAAAAACTATTAATTTTTCAAATATATATTTTTGATATTTTTTTATTGCATTTTTCTTATAATAATGTTCTTGAACTGGAATATAAACTTTCCCCAAGTTTTCGATCTCATTCATCTACTTCAACATCCATTGATGTCCATCGCTTCTATCATCCACTATAATTACCACCCTCCATCTACCATCAGTAGATTATATTTCTATTTTCCATGAATCTAGATGTATTTTTTGTTAATTTTACTATATTCATGATATTTTCCCACTATCTTGTTAGATTAACTTGGTATTGATTCATTTATTTTACATTTTTAACTAGATTTATATTAATTCTATTTTTTTGAATTTACTTTCTATTTTTTTATTTAATTTTTACTTTTTCAATGTTTAGTTTTTATTTTTCTCAACATGGATGGGTGAAAAATTATGATGATATTATATATTATTACCCATTTTAGTCCATTAGATTATATTCTCTAACATATTTCTCATTTTTAATAATAATTATTACATAGAATCTTCATAAAAACATTCAATGTTGGTTTCTTCCTAAGTATTTATCAATATAATTTCAAAATAGCTATGAAAGTTTTTTATTTAATATATAATTCGATCCATCGTTGATATATTTATAGTTTAGTTTAAGTAAAAAGGTTTCGATATGCTAAAATGGAAGATAATCGCCCAAAATTTGACACTGCTATTGAGGAAAGTCTTGGTTAAATTTTAGGATTGATAAGCATGCACACAGATATATATTTATATATATCTTATAGAAATATCATCCAAAAAATATGATTCTCAAAATATTAATTTTTTTATTAAAATTGTGTCTATAAATCAAGAAAATATAATATAAAATTAATTCTATTGTAATTCAACCGTTATTACTTCTACTAGAGTGTTATTTTTGGTTTTATTACTATTTAGTGTTATTATTAATAAAAACATACTCCTTTATTTCATTTACAATTAAAACTAATAAATTTTTATTGATTATATGATTTTTAATACAATATAATTACATTAATCACTGGTAAGATGTATAAAAATAAGAAATTTTAAAATTTTAAAATTTTTAATAATAGTTATTATTATTTTGTAAGTCTTGATAAATTAACATTTACTATATCTATGATTCAATGTATTTCTTTTTACTCATAATATTTTTTGATAAAATTAAAATTAATTACTATTTTGGTTTTTGAAGTTGCGCACTACATTAACATTGAAATGATATAGGTGAAACTATTAAAAAATATTAAATCATAGAACATGATCGACTCATTTCTAGATGGACATGAATTTTTTATTTTTTTTTTCATGTTTTTTAATATGATATTTACTTATATTTCATAAAAACATAAGATATATATTCTATTAATATCATTGTAAAAATAATTGTATTTTTTTAGTGTTCAACAACTGAAAATACAGTGATTTGGTAGTAATTTAATAAAATTTACTTTTTTGTTAGAATTTATTTTGGAAATATTGATAATTAAATAATTTAGAAGTAATTTTTTTTTCAAAAAGGGAGGTAATAATTTAAGATGGAGAAAACCCACATGGTGATACATCTAATGTAACATTTTATATTTTTAATTATTAGTGTTTATTATATTTTTGAAATATTTGTTTCATTTTTATTAATATTTTTACCATCAAATATGTATTCAGATTTCAAAATATAGAATCATAAATTTAGAACATTAAATTATTTAAAAAGAAAAATGTATCATAATCATATTATTTCACAATAAACTAGTGATGAATACAAGTACAAGGTCAATGATTTTTCGATAATTTTGAAACAAAAAGCTCCTAATATGAAAAAAATAGTTTATTTATACGTTTTATTAATAGAATTATAGAAATCCAATGAATCAATAGTCATATAATTACAAATTAATTTAGTGTGAGTTATTTTTTTATGATTTCCCAATATATAATTTAGTATATTTAATGATTTAATTGAGATAGGGATTTTCAAAATGGAAGTCTAGATAAAATTGAATTAGTGATTCAGGAAATTTATGTGAAGGAAATTGTGAAAAAAAAATCTATTAGGGTTCTAACGATCATATTTTTCAATGAATTTTAGAGGGACATATACAGGTGTAACTCAAACAATGATTGGTTGGAAATAGAAAGAATGACATTGTTTTATAACCATATCAAGAGTATGCAAAAATATGATGCTTAACCAAATTCATTTTTTGGAGTCTATGGAAAAATGAAAGTTCAGATTATAAGGAAAAACTATTTGGTGTTTATAATATATGAATATTCTGATTCTGTCTTGAAAATAATTTAGAACCCTAATTATATAGAATTTAGAGTCTGAATTTCTAGAAAATTCTGTGTCTGAATTTAGTTGAATTTGGAGTCTGAATTTCAACGAAATTCAGAACATGAATTTATTAGAATTTAGAGTCTGAACTCATAAGAGTTCAGAGTCTAGATTCACATAATATGGAGTCCGAACTCATAAGAGTTTAGAGTATGAATTCAAAGAACTCAGAGTCAGAACTAATAAGAGTTTGGAGTCAGAATTCATAGAACTTGAAGACATAACTCATAAGAGTTTGGTGTTTGAATTCCGTGAACTTACAACCTGAATTCGGATCTTGAAAACAGAATGAACTGTATCTATGTTTGTATATGATTCTGATGTTTTGGATATGAAACTTAATTTTATACATAGAATATTAAGAATGAAAACATGGTAAGGATTAATTTCCTTGGGGAAGGAAAATTTTCCTTATGGAGATAAAACATAGGAAAATGAAATTTGCTTTATGAAATCGTGTTTGTGATTTTCAAAACATGATGGAATGGAAAAGTCATAAGAAAACCTTATTGACTCAACAATATCCCCCATTTTTGAAAGAAAAAACATCCTTAGGAAAATGAATATAAGGACTTAGAATATATTTTTCTAGACTTTAAAAATAAAACTTATCTCCCTTAACATATGGGAAATGATGAATATGACTAACTACCCCTTAGTCTTTGAAACCAATAAGGATTGTATTCTGATTTCCTGAATGATATTTTTCATTATCTTGAATATGGAAATATTTATAATGGAAACACCCTCTGACATTAGATTAGTATTCTTTTTGAAATTCCTTTCTCCCCATTTTTTCTTTTCAAAAAGGATTAAAGGTAATGGAAAAGAAATTATGGTACCTAAAAAATTAGTACTAGAAAAAAAAATACATGAAGAGAAACCCAAAAAAATTCATTAAGATTGAAATAAATTATACAAGTAAGGAATACAACAAAATATCAGAAATTAATAATTTTATCCATCCTTTTCCTTCGGTATCAACTTCTTCATAATAGTTTCGAGAATCTTGATCTGTTTTTGATTTTCCTATGCTTACATGAGAAGTTGATCCTAATTCTTTGATTTATTTTCTAAGGTTTTGATTCTTTATTTTAGAGCCTTAAGTTCCTCTATATGAGCTTTAAATGCTTATTCTTGCTTGACAAGCTTTTCTTCTATCTCAATCTGAAGATCCCTTTTTCTCTTCTAAATATGAGAAAATGAAAACAAATTTCCATTCAGATATTTCACTTATTGAATCCAAGAATTCTATTCCAGATTATGCTTTTCCTAAAATATATTTGTGACATCCTTGATCTTCACATCTTTAGTGTCAAATGCATCATTCACACTATCTTGGAACTCATCAATATTTCTCATGTCTTCTATAGTTTCTCTTTACCAACTGATCATTTTCTTGAAAGATCTTTTGTGGGCTTCATAGTTTATGAAAAAAGTTTTGAAATATTCCTCAATCTTTATAAACTTATCCATCACTATGGATACTACATCTGATTTTTGATTTAATGAAAGTTGAATCATTTGACATCTATAGTATATTCTTAGAAATACTATAATAGTGCCAACAATCTTCTTCAAGGACTGAACCATGAAATCATGTCCCAGAGAGGATGATTCTGAATCAGAAATTTTTCATAGTGAGGATTCATTTTCAATCTCAGCAGCTTTCCTCTTTGAAGATCCACCAAAATTATTTTTCTTAAACATAGCCTTGGTAGGTGTATCAACTAGCACATGTATTTTTATCAGCCTTCAGAATGGGTTCCTCTTGGTCAGGATATTAGTACTCACTGTTAGATAGTTGTACAATATTATCTTCATCTATTTCTTATTTTTCTTCTCTTGCCTCATCTTCCTCTAGATGAATAAAATCTCTTTTAAAGCTTAATTATTCAGATGCCTTATTTACATCATCATTATCATTATATTCATCCTTTACAAGAGTATCATTCTTTGATGACTCGTCTTGATAGGTTCAGATTGATAATTTTTTTGAAGGGATCTGCTTCCCAGGAAAATACTCAACTTTCCTTATCATATCTTCAGTTTCCCCACTGCTAGTTTCTTCTTCTTCCACTTTTTTTAATTCATATATTACTTTTACATGGAAATTTATCAGAGTCATGTATTTCATTCCTGATGTCTCTGTTAAGGTTTCATCCAAGAAGGATTGTGGTATTGGAATATTTTCAGAGGTATCTCAGCTGCCTTTAGAAGAGATTGCACAATCTCTGCTTCAGACATATTCTTCTTTTATTTCTTTTCTTTTTCTTACCCCTCCAGCTTTTCAACTGACTTTTATTTATGATCCTTTTCTTTAGTAGGGTCCAAACCAAACGTAGGATCCATTTCATTCATGGTTTTATTATCTTTCCTTCATTAGGATACAACCTAACTAGGATATACTTTTTGTTTCATAGGATTTGGTGGTGCAGATTGAGTTTCCTTAGCCATTGGAGTTTTTTCTTTTCTTCCTACTTTTTTCAACATCCTCTTCCTCCCACCATTCATAAAGGTCTCGACTACCTATTATTTCATTTAGATAGCTTCTTCTTCTTCCTCTATAAAGTCATATAATTCTTTATATTCTATAGAAAATCCAAAATTAATTCTTCTCAGAGTAATATCACTTAAAAGCATAACTTCTCATTTTATTGACTTAGATTTGCAAGGTATTTTGAAGGATTCTAGACACTGAACATTCATCTTATATAGAATGGATGGATAAATAATTATCTAAGCTTTTAAATTTCTATTCATTATGTTCTCAATTTTAATCAGAATATGCTTTACCAAGTTTATTTTCCTTTGGTTTACCAGGAAATCTTTAATACACATGTCACTCTTCATCAATGTGTCCGTGTCTCCTTTTCTCGGTATGATAAATCCTTGAACCCACAATTCTAGAATCTAATAATTTGTAGTCATGTGAATAATTTTCAGAGACTTTACTTCAGAGAGACCAAGGAAATCCATTTATTTCACCTTATTGAAGGTACCTTGGACATCAGGAAACTTATGAGATTAAAACTCCACATCCCCTTTATACTGAATTCCAACCAAGCATGCATCCTTGGTGTACAAAAGAGAATTTGATTTTCCACATAACATGAAGTAATATTTTCTTATTCATTATTCCTTATAGGATTTCATTGTCTCACAGAATTATAATAATAAATCCAGATAAACCAAGTCCAGAGATTTTTGTTTTGAAATCCAAACACTTTCCCATCCATTCAACTATATAATTATACATTCCAAAAAACTTCAGATCCACTAACATTTATCTATATATTTTCCATTCAGAGATTGGTTTAACAGTTGACATGAAATTTTTAGAGGAAGCTTCGACAGAAATACAGAAGTAAGAAAGATCTTATAATTTCACAATGAACATTTGTAAGAGGACATAGCTTCAGTATGGACGAGCTTGAGTGTCAATGTGAGACACCCATATAAGGGGTCCTTTATATTGGCAAGTAATGTAACGATTTAACTTCTGTACTCAATCCAACGGTTGAGAAACCTTTTGATCAAATGATACAATTGAGATGATAGCCATGAGAAAATTTTGGAAGAATCCAATCTTTTAAGGTTTTAATGGAAAACATTCAGATTGATGGAAAACAGAATATGAAAATTTAAATAATAAAATGAAAATATCAAAAAGTAAAAGTTGATTATGAAAACTAAAGAAAGAAGCATTCCTTTCTTATTTTTAGGAATATTATTCATAGGGAAAATTATTTTTGACGAACATTAGATTCTAAATTTTTTTATTATGTAGTCATTGACTACGAAGAATTTTAAAATTACAAAAAACAGAGAAAATCTTCATTAGGAAAATTTTGATAATCTTTATTATGAAAATTTGGAAAAACTTTTTTTTAAATATTTTAAAAATATTCATTATTAATATTTAGAAAATCTTCATTAAAAAAATTTAGAAAATCTTCATTACGAAAATTTAAAAAATATTCATTACAGAAATTTTGAAGGGAAAAAATTGAAAGATTTATAGACTATCATTTTTTTGAAATATAAAAGACAAATGTAATCCCCCTATGAAAATGTGTTTATTAATGTTAGGAGATTGGTTTCATCAAAATGTTAACAATGAATCATACCTTACGGTTATCATTCTAAACATCTGTTTAATGTATTCAAATCTATTAAATAGAAAATATTTTGTGAAAATATCAGCAAGTTGATCTTGAGTTCTGATAAATTGAAGAATGATATCTTTTTTTATATGATCCTTGAGAAAATGATGCCTAATATCTATGTGTTTTGCACGAGAGAGATATGTAGTGTTTTTACTTACGGAAATTGTACTGGTATTATCACACAATATTTGCGTTTTGGAAAAACTCATTCCATAGTCTGGGAGTGTGTGTTGCATCCACAACACTTGAGCACAACAGCTTATAGCTGCTACATATTCAGCTTCAGTAGTGGAAAGTGCTACTGAGTGTTGTTTTTTGAATGACCAAGAAACTGAGGAATCTCCAATGAAATGAAAAGTTCCAGATTTACTTTTCCTATCCATTCTACATCCACAAAAGTCAAAATCCGAAAAACCTTTTAAAAAAAATAATTTCCATAAGTATAAAAGATTCCTTGATCCACAGTTCCCTTTATGTAGAGAAAAATTCTTTTCACTTACATTAAATTATATTCCTTAAAATTCGATTTATATGTTTCACATAATAATAGTGAAAACATTAAGTCTGGATGACAAGATGTTATGTAAAGTAGACTCCATATCATACCTCTAAAAGATGCTTGATCTACTGGTTTCCCAGCATCATCTATATCAAGTGAATTTGAGGTACTAATTGGATTACCTATACTCTTAGTGTTATCATATCCATACTTTTTAAGAAGATATTTAACATACATTTGTTGGGATATATCGATTTCATATGGTTTTTGAGAAATTTTCCAACCAAGGAAAAATGTTAACTCATCCATCATACTCATTTCAAACTCAGATTTCATTAGATCCACAAATGAATCAGTTAAAGATTGTTGAGTTGTAAAAAATAAAATGTCATCAACATAAATTTAAATAATAAAATCATTTTTCTTATCATTATTTATAAAAAGGGTTGGATTAGAATTTCCCATAACATAACTATTTTGAATAAGATATACTGTAATTCTATCATACCATGCTCGAGGGGCTTACTTAAGTCCATACAAGGATTTGTTAAATTTAAAAACATGATAAGGAAGTTTTGTATCTTCAAAACCAGGGGTTTTCAACAAAAACATCCTCTTTAACATAAAAATTATGAAAGGAACATTTAACATCCATTCGAAATTTTTTGAAATTGACGAATTCTACAAAGTCAAGTAAAATATGAATAGATTTAAATATAGCTAATGGAGCATATGTTTCTTCATAATCTATTCATTCCTGTTGATTATAGCCTTTAGAAACCAATTTAGAGTTACATCTTACAATGATTCCATTTTCATCACACTTATTACTAAAAACCCATTTTACTCCAATAACAGAATATTCCATAGGTCTTTCAACCAAGGACCAAACATTATTCCTTTTGAATTAATTTTGTTCATATTTCATAGCTTTTATCCAATCATCATCTTCTAAAGCTTCATCAGTGATTGTTGGTTATAATAGGGAATGAAATGCTATATTTTATACTTCATTTCATAAGGAACTCTTGCCCTTATAGGTTGATTTACATAACAAATGATACTATCATGGGGATGATTCTTAATAAACACCTGATTTGGGTTTTGTAAATCATGTTAATCAACATAGGGTAGGCAATGTTCTGGGGTAAATATTTCAGAATTATATTCTTGGAAATTATCCTTATCAAAAGGATCTTTTAACAAAGGTTGATAATCAGTTATTGAAATCACATTCGAAGATGTAGGTTGAGGTTGTTTAAAAACAAAATGATCTGTTTTATCTAATTGTACATGTACTTTTTCCTCAACAATACAAGTATTTTAATTGAAAACATAATAATACATAGAGTTTGTTGAGTAACCTTAGAAAATTCCTTCATCAGATTTTGGTGTGAATTTGTGTAGATTATCTTTAGTATTCTGAATTAATTCTTTGCAAAAATTCTAGGTTCTCTACCATTCCATATATCATAATGAGTTTTATTTAGAAAAGGTCTAATCAAAACTCGATTTATAGTATAACAAGTAGTACATATAGCATAGAACCATAAACATTTAGATATAGAATACTCCCTCAACATGGTTATTGTTATCTCTTGAATAATTCTATTTCTTCATTCAATAACACCATTTTTGATGAGGTGTTCTGGGTGCTGAGAAGTTATGAGAAATACCTTTTCTACTACAAAAGGTTTCAATATATGAATTTTGAAATTCTTATCCCTGATCAGTATTGATAGTTATCAGGGGAAGTTTTTTCTAATTTTTATCTTAGGCTCTAAAACATTGGAAATAGTAAAAAGTTTCTGATTTCACTGCTAGAAAATAGACCCACGTAAATATAGTGTAATCATCAACTAAGACGAATACATAATATTTTCCTCCAATGATTCTAGTTTTTGTTGGACCAAAAAGATCCATATGCAGCAAATATAATGAATCAGTGGTTGAGACTTCACCAATGGATTTAAATATTGATTAATGTTACTTGCTATATTTAATAAAATCAAAAACTTTTGAAAAATCATATCTAAGTTCTTGTAGATCCATAACTAGTCTTTTCTTTGAGAGTTTTCATAGGTCCCTAAGGTTACAATGACCTAGATATCAACACGAAAATGATGAATGATCTTCCATTGCACCAAGACATGGTATATCTTGGCTCCTAAGTTCTTCTATGTTCAGTGTGTATATATTCTCCTGCCTATAGGCAGAAAAAATAAACTCTTCCTTGGAATGGTGTACTATGCACTTTTCATTCCTAAAATTCAAAAGGTAACCTTCATCACATAATTTACTTATTCTAATGAGGTTTTTCTTAAGACCTTTAACAAATAAAACATTTGAAATGAATGTTTTTCGAAGAAGAATAATGTTACCTATACCAATAATTTCTCCCTTAGCACTATCTTTGAATGTTACTTTTCCTCATTTCATCTTGATAATATTTTAAAATATGTTTTTGTTACCAGTCATATGATAGGAACATACACTACAAATGTACCTTTTATTGTTGTTGGTACTATCATTATCTTCCCGAAAAGAAGAGAGTTAGACGTTCTTAACCCAAACGTTATTGGATCTAGAAACTTTAGAAAGAAAAATCTTAGGTATCCACATTTTCGTAGAGAAGAAATCTTTATGAAAACATAAATATTAGGTTTTTATAAGGAATAATTTTTTTCCCAATGTCCACCACACTGATACTTAGTTCAAAATGGATCACTTTGAGGAACAAAATAATTGTTACTAAAATTTGGTTTGGAACTTGTATAACAAAAATAAGAATTATTCCTAAGAGGTCAGATTTGAGAACACCTCTTATCAAAATTTTCCTTACCTAATGTAATGTTTGGCAAACACTTCCTTAGGGAAAATATTTCTGACTTTAGTTTCATAACTATGTTCTTATCTTCGAAAATATTAGTTTTGGATCTAGAGTTAGGCTTGAAAAAAAATTTCTTAGAAATTATATTATCTAGATCCTTAGAATGATTATCCTTCTCAAAATTTACTCCCAAAATATTATTTGAAATACTTGCATAATCAAGTTATTTATTATCAAGATCTTTAGAGAGATATGATATTTCCTTAGTAAAAATAGTAATCCTTAAATTTTCCTTATCAAGCTTTTTCTTGAGTTTTGAATTCTCATTCTCAAGAAAGTTAAATAACATATACAATTCATCATAAAAGGTAAATTACTATCTTCATTATAAGAATTATAATATTTATCAATAATATAATCAGCATTTAAAGATACAATGGTCAAGGGTTCATCATTTTGTACCTTAGCCATTAGACAATGATTTTCAATAGGTAGTCTGGCTATTAAACAAATATTCTTCTATCCAAAGGATTCATAATCTGATGATTCATCTGAAGAGTCTCCACCACTGGAACTACAGGTTTCATTAGTTTTAAATACGTTCTAAGCTATATCATTGCAGTACCTCTTTCTATTTTTCTCAAAATGATTTTCATTTCTTTCCTTTCTCTTAAGCATAGGACAATCTGCTCTTATATGTCAAGAACTTTTTCATTCATAACATGTGAATTCTGAATATTTCGTAACTTTCCTTTCTTTCTTCATGTATCTGGATTGAATGTTCCTCTTACCAACAATCATGTTCATCCTTCGAGCAAGATAGGCTAACTCATTTTCTGAAGATTCACTTTCACTAGATTCGTATTGAATGAAAACCTTATAAGATTTAGATCTTATAACTCTCTTAGGGGTATTGGATTTCATATTATTTGAAGTTGTTGTAAATTAAACACTTTTATTCCCATTATTTTTCTTAATATTATCATAAAATCTCTTCATTATAGTCTCATGTTGAAGAAGAGTTCCAAAAAGTTCATCATGAGAAATATGAGTAACCTTTCTATTCTCATTAATAGTAGTTGTATTGGATTCCCACTCTTTGGGAATGATGTCTATGATTTTTTACACAAGAGCATCATAATATAAACACTTTTCACCCATAGATTGTAAACTTTTAACAATAGTCATGATTCTCTGTTGCACCTTACATATGGGTTCTCCATAATGAAAGTAGAAACCGTTATATTCATCTCTAAGCATAGCTCTTCTAGTTTCAATAACATTGGATGTTCCAAAGTGTGTAACTTTAATCTTATTCCAATTAAAATATGAATCTTTACAAGATGAAATGTTGATATATATAATAAATGTCAAAGAACAAATCAAATTATTTTGAACCTTATAATTCAGTTGATATTCATGATTCTCTTGGATGGTGAATGTACTAACTTCCTTATCAGGGGTTTTATATTGTCCAGTAAGCATAACAAAATTATCAACTTCATTATTGATAATGAATGTCTTCATATGATATCTCCAATACTCATAACAATTCCCATCAAAAATATGTTGGCTTTTAGGATTTAGGTTGTCCATGGAACCAAAATTGATTTCTATTATCTTAAGATATAAAATCTCTGAACAAAAGTTTTCGTAATAATGTTTGTAATCAAAGATAAGAATATCCTGAGAAATGGAAAAATATAACAAGAGAAAAAACTTGAGAAAGAAAACATATATGTGAATATAAGTATTTCAAAGACGTCCTCTGATACCAATTGTTCGGTTGGTATGGTGTATGATATTATCCTATGATACCAACTATAGGATTGAAATGATACTAATTATAGAATCAATATATTGATGTAGATGCTCAATATAAAGGGGGGGGATTATATAATTTAAAATATTCATTTGGAACATTTAAATTTTTTAATGTTTATCAATGATAGACAAGGTAAATTCAACAACCCTCTTATTTCAACAAACCAACTTGATTTTAGAAATGTGGTTCTGAGAATGTAATTCCAAAAAAGTGATTCCAAAAATGAAACATAATAGAAGTTCACAAAACAATGATTCTACCTTAAAGTGTATATAATATTACAAATCAGAGTATACAAGTATAAGAATGTATAATACCATTATACTTTCCTCAAAAATCAAAATGCAGCCTAAAAACATTAAACAATACAAGTAACAAGTATTAAATATTTTAACCTAATGATAAGGGTATCCTACAACCATGGATAAAGGTCCCTAGATTTATAATTTCAAGAAATTCTATTTTAACCACACTAGGGTAATCCCTTGATACAAAGATCAGAGTATGTCATGATATCCCTGCAAGCCCTCAAAATTCAAGGTAGTCGAAACCTCTATCATCCTATCCTCGGAAGCCCTCGAATGTACTCATTAACATTCAAAGTCACACAGAGAAATTATGAACAAGATGTTCAATACGCACAAAGCATGAAAGTCTTTCATTAGAAATCACTTCAATAGCATGTAATCTCTAGAGTTGTAGAACCTTTCATCGAAGTTATGAGCTCTTTCAAATGATCTCTTATTTTTAGGCACATCTTCAATAGTCATCTCCCTCCTCCAATGGTCATATTTTTCCCTGAATTTCGGAGGGACCTATACATGTGTCACTCAAGCAATGGTTGGTTAGAAATAGAAAGCACGACATCATTTTATAACCATAACATGAGTAAGAAAAAATATGATGATTAACCAAATTCATTTTTCAGATTCTAAGGAAAAATGAAAGTTCAGAGTCTAACCAAAAACCATTCGGTGTTTATAATATATAAATATTTGGATTATATCTCCAAAATAATTTGGAACCTGAATTCCATTGAATTCGGAGTATGAATTTCAAGAAAATTCAATGCCTGAATTTAGTATAATTCGGAGTCTGAACTCATAAGAGTTTAGAGTCTGAATTCAGGTAACTCAGAGTTAGAACTCATAAAAGTTCGATGTCTGAATTCAGAGAACTCGAAGTCTTAACTCATAAGATTTCAGTGTCTGAATTCAAGGAACTCGGATTCGGAACTCATAAGAGTTCGGAGTCTGAATTCAGAGAACTCAAAACCTGAATTCAGATCCTGAAAACAGAATGCACTATATCTAAGTATATATACAATTCTGAGGTTTTTGATATGAAACTGAATTTTATACATATAATATGATCAATGAAAACATGGTAAATATAAATTTCCTTGGGGAAGGAAAATTGTCTTTATGAAGGTAAAACATAGGAAAATGAAATTTGCTTTAAGAAAGTGTGTTTGTTATTTTAAAAACACGACGGAATGGAAAATTCATATGGAATCCTTATTGACTCAACATGGAATATTAGATAGAATACGGTGGTATTTTAGAAAAATCCTAAATGCATGACATTATAAGGGTCTTATCTTTTTACAGATATTATTACATGATTTTAAATATAATTAACCATCAATTAAAAATAAAGGATCATAATGAATAACTTATTTGTGATATTAAGTACATAATTATATAGAATGTATCAAAAATAAAACAACATTTATTTTAACTATATAATAAGATAAAAACATTATTTTTTCTATTATATTTGTATATGATGAATTAGGGAGTAGATCTACAAAAGGGATGAGATACAAAACCCCGCAGGGGAAGAAAAAGAGGAATAAAGCATAGACAAGAGTTAAAAGGAATAACATGATGACAAAAAAATTAATGGAACATGAATAAACATAAGTTTTTATAACATATATAACATCTAATAATGTAATCATAGAACCATATAAATGTGTAATACATATACAATATGTCATAATTATAAGTCAAGGATAACATCCTAGAATATTGCACATGGTAGAAAATGCTCTATAAAGGATTCATGTCCACTCCACTTCCAAACATGGAATCTTTTGAGACTAATAATTACCTAATTAAATGGATAAATATAATGGTACCTCCATCAAAAAAAGTTCATTAATATTTTTTCCTCATTTATAATCAATCAAAACATAATAGTTACCAATGGAAAAAATTATTTATCATAATCATTTCACAGAGAATATAAAATGGTTATATCATAATATTTTCTAGAAAATAATGGATTTAAATCATACATGGGAATTAATTATGTAAAATAGCAATATAACTGATAAATGAGGTTCAAATGAAGTTAAAACTTATAAAAATTAATGTTTAATAGAATTTATAAATGAACCACTTTAGTGTTGTGTAAGGTTTCATATTGAAGTGTCATTAAAGCTGGAAAACGTATAATTATTTCCAAAAAAACATAAATTAATTTATACAGTCATTCATGATAAAATTAAGGATTTAAATATTCTTTTGTCATAAAATATATGGAGTGTACTTGAAAAAGGAAAATAAATAGGGAAAGTCTATTAAATCGGGGTGTCTTATCATGTGGAATTTAAAAGAGATGCATATACAACATGTATTTACATTTAAAAAAATGAATAATTCAGCTTGGTACACATTATTGGAACATACATAAAAAAATTAGTAGTATTACATAATAATATCATGGAATTAAATTTGGACAAATAGAGAGAGAAAGTATGTACCAATGGAAAAAATTGGTGTTCAGATAGATTCTCTTACCTTATATCTGAAACTATTATTCACTTTTACATAATGTCATGGAAAATTAGAAAAAAACCATTAATTTATATATTTATTAAAAACCTATTCTATATTAATTTAATTTATTATAATTTTATTATGTTCTATTATGGAATTTATTTGACTTACATTGGTTAATTTCATCATTTTGGGATTGTATGCATCCGAATTTTATGATATGTTCCATTGAGTTTATTTAAGGGAGTTATTATTTGATAAAATAAAAACAAAATATTTGGAAATAAATGATATTTATGAAACCCCATTTTTATAAATGGTCTCATATAGTATTTCATCATATAATATAGTAATTAATTAAATAAAATGTCAAGGATAATCATTTAGTTTATTTTGGTGTTTTTTCGGTCCTCACGAACTAGTTTTTTATTATTCAATAATATATATATATTGTGCTAAAAGTACATTAAATAAGTTTTAATACATATATTATAATCTGTTTGAAAAATTAAAATGGTTTTATGACCATCCATGAAGGTGGAATTGAAAAATAAAAAATCATAATCCACAAAGGCTGTAAATCGACAACTCACGAACAATATTTTCATTTTTAGAAAAAAAGAGAGGAGAATAGAATTGATGATAGATAATATATTAATAAATAAAAATTAAAATATATTTATGATAATTGATTTATCATCTCCCCTTGGATATGGTAGGTGATGGAAGGATAAGAAAAGAAAACAAATTTAAAAATAAAAATGGATGGTTTTACCTCTTGTGTGTCGCCTCATTGAGAACCTCCTCTAGGCACTTGAAAATGGTATGTTGGTAACAACCACAAAAAAAAAGATACGGAAATAGTTTTTGATGGGGTATTAAAGAAAATAAATTAAATCTCCATGGATTTAGAGGTGATAGAATAAGAGATGTTGAGGGTGGTATTTATAGGGGTGAGAGAAGTGTTTTTTTACATAATTCATTTACTTATTATTTTCACTCAATGCAACAAATATTAATGATTATTGTGACTATTTTAATTAAATGGACAATTTTACTTTTATCTTATGGGTTTTTACATCATTAAAGACTCCAAAACTCATGTATATGGGTGAAAATATTAAATGCCACAAATTACAATATTTCACTATTCACAAAAAATCAACTATTTTTTGAAAAATTCCCAAAATTTATCCATAATTTTGTTAATGTGTATAATTAAAAAAATTTCTATAATTTATGAAAATAATTTTATAAATATAATTAACTTAATTTCAAAATAAAACAACCCATTATTCAAAAAAATACTGATTTTAATATGACAACCACTTTTTAACATCTTGAAAACATAATTATTATCTCATAAATTATTTTATATACACAAGATAGAAAAATATTAATCTATTAATCTATTTTGGTAAAATAAATCATTTTTTAATCAATTATAGTAATTATAAAACTTTAAATTAACCTTTATGTTTCACAAGAATATGAACAATTATTTTATCATTTTTAAAATTTATATTTACTTATTCCATGATATAAATATATCATATTTTCATTTATTAGATACATAAATTTTATTTCTATATTAATATGTGATGATAATATTATTTATGTTATTATATTATTCATAAGGATCACATTAATATTCCAACGTTCATGTTACTATTCTATTGGTATTTGTTTCATAACTTCTTGAAAATCATTTTCTTTAATTCATTATTACTTTATAAATATTATATTAGGTTATCTATGTGATTTTATGTGACTTATAATATATGAAATAATTATAATAATGTAATTTCCATTTATAAAATTTTGGGTTCATATATTATTCCATCTTATGAAATTTCTCCAACAGAAATTCATTTTACATAATAAGGTGAAAACCGGTGGCGGTTATTACCATATTTCTAGAAATTAACTAATTAAATAAAAAAATATAGGAGACATTTTACACTTATGTAGTAAGAATATAAAATAGTATATTTTAACATATAATTATATACTTGTAAATTTAATGTATATCATAACATGTGATTCACTAGTTCTAATCCTGGCTATAAATGTCTATATAATTATAAATAGGGTTTTTAATTATGTTTTCTGTACGTAATCTGAAAAAATAACTAAATTTTTCTATGATACCAACAATAATGACCCGATCCTTTTACACATATTATATAATTATATTAAACACAATTAACAATCAATAAAATGTAACACCATATTACCTTGACTGGGAATGTTTCCACCATTCCTAAGTCCCCTTTCCGTTAAAAATCGTTTTTTGTGCTTTCTTTGGGTATACAACAGACTGTAGAAAAGGTACACATCATATACATGAAATAGACATCATTTATATGGTGATAGTTTCAGGTCATTAATGGGTAAGGAATGTCATGATCTAGTACACGTCGGGTACACGAGGTACACACCATATAGTTGTAAAATTGAGGTTTTTGGACAAGAGGCGATGGGTTTTTTGGATTACATATTCCTTGTGGCGTTCAGATCTTGGATAGGGGTTACATTTTTTAACACGGCCTGAGCCCAGGATAAAACCACTTGTTTGGTTGTACCGCTCGATCATTTATTCCTAGAGATATTATCTCTTGACCATAGACTATCCCTATGATGTTTTCAGAGGCCCCTCGCTTTCAAGTTTGATTCAATTGGCTTTGTATCTTCATTGCATCTGTAGTTTCATTCTCAGATAAGGGTTCAACCTAGTTCTTTGAGTTTTTCTCCTTCTCCTCAATTTGTTTTTATGGATCATATAAGGATTGATCAATCGATGTCACATCATGTTAGATCTTGCTTTTAGGTTGTATTTCAAGGACTCCATGACCTTCATTCTCATTGATGGGTGTTGATGTGAGTGTTGTTCATCAGGAAACAGATAGGTGGTTTCATCCCATTTTCCACTTTTATTAACATCATATTTTTTTATTTATTTAAATTTCTGACTCAAATTCAAATTCACAGCCTTAGTTTCAATTATCACTGGTAAATCAAAATTCCATTGAATTCGGAGATTTGAAATGGTTTTGCTATAGAAAAGATGGAAAACCCTGGATTCCATTGAAGTGTGTTGGGTTTGTGGAAATTTGTTGATTTAACTTGTTGAATTTATATTAGGGATTTTATGGAAATATTTTTAATTAATTGTTGAATTTAAATTTTTAAATTAATTGTGAGAAGGATGTAATTTGTTTTGAATGGGTTTCAAAATCATAAAAATTGATTAAAATGATTTGATAGAAACCTAGTTGTTTTATCCTGTGAAAAATCTATGTTTCTAAATAAAACATGTTGTGTATTTAATTGAAAAGTAACATTAACTTTTGAAATGGAAGAATGTGGTTGATCGTATTTTTAAGAAGCGTTCAAATAGTTCACCCATCTTGTATGAGTGCATGATATCCTAAGGTAGTTAGGGAGTTATTTGGATACACTCTACACTATGACAATGTTTTAATACCAACATGCATTGGGTCACATCCTCAACAGGTTAGTGACGATTCTCCATCGTCCAGTGTAATATGGATATGTGTATTCACATTTTGTTGAGTTCACAAAGAGAGTGCAGAATCCTATAATTGGTTAATACTATCACACCTTTTAACAGATGACTAGGTTGCTCACTTTTTTAATTATATTTGAGATATAATTGTATTCCAATATTTTTTGAACTACATTATATTCTCGCTTAATTTATATAAACTATATTATATAAATACTTTACTTATGTCATTGTTTTAGAAATATTCCATCTCATGAAATGTAAATCATCTGCATTGATTTTATTTTCCATCACTTAGAAATTATTTAGCCTGTTTTGATTAATGATAATTTTTAGTTTCCAAACCTATTTGTTATGAAAATTTTAAATATTATATTTGGAAAATCTATATTTGGAATCTATTATAGAATATTTTGTTGAATCCATCCGGGATTAGGCTCACACCATAATTTTTCCATCATGTGTTTATAGAATTTATTTTCCTATGATCGAGTAATGGAAAAATATCCCATATAGTTGGATCTAGCTATTGATCATTGGATACAGCGAGTTGTGTCTTTATGGACCTTAGGTATATTATCCAGTATAGAAATTTGGGTTTTAGTATATTATATTTTATTCCTAGTTACATTCATATACATTTACTCCCAATGGAGTTTTTATATATATATTGCCTTTAATCTTTTTCTTCTATATTCATGTGGAAAAAATCATTCCCACTTGTATATTGTATGATGTCAGGTGCTAGTTGCCATCCCATGGGGATGAGGAACACCATTAAGGTCGTGATAGATTCGGCTAGGTTAGTGGGTTACTAGGGTACCAAGGATGGTTCGTGATGAATTGGTGTTAATGTAGGTTGTTCAATATCCATCTTGTAGTCATTATGGGTTTTTGATATCATTTCGGGACGTAAGAGGTAGATACAATTGAGTTCCTGACCAATTGTCACCGCAATGAACATTATGTCTCCGGGTGTGGTAAGGGAACTGCATCTCATGGATTAGTTATAAACGTTTTTCTATTGATATTTGGATAGAGAGAAATCCAAATATTGTTTGTCCCTTCTATTTAGAATTTTCACTTTCTACTCAATTTGAGTGTTAATCTAATGTTCCCCATTTATGTGTTGATTTTGCGATGCATCATGCATATGAGAAGTCATGTGAATTAGATAATAGAAACGTTTTTTGATGAGCCTCATCAATAAAATCATGATGTTGATTAGAACCTAGTTGAGGTGATTGTGAGCATTGTCCGTGATCTAGGATAGGAACCACCTCTATTCCATTATTAGGCTCTAGCTGTGGATCCTCAACGGGGATGTTATTCCAAATAGTAGTCAAGAGTTCCTTCACTAGATGGCAGTTGTCTTCATAGGGTTCCTTGATCCTCAACATGATGACGAATGTTTGGGAAATATAGAATATCTTTTCATGTTCATTAATACACTGGACCCAATCAGGGTTATGTGTACCACCTTCATGCTAGAAGGAATGAGAAGGAGAATGTGGGACTACATTGTGATGATAGGGAAACATGGGGGCATATAGTGGATGGATTTCAAGGTTTTTATCAAAAATCAGTTCTATCCAGAATTAATGGTGTTGTTCAAGGATGTGGAGTTCTTCCATATTGAGTAGGCCGACAAAACTGTGACAGAGTATTCAAATCAATTTCTTGAGCTAGTGCAGTTTTCACTTTATATAGTATTTAATGATGGTATGAAGGATAAATGGATCGAGTTCAAACATCGATCAGATATCCATTCTTAGGTTTTTGTACTATATCTTCCCCATATGACAATGGGTTGGATATGGTGATGATGGTTGAGATGGAAATTGCTGGAAAATTGGGATTGACAAGAGTTACTTTATCTCCTAGTGGAAGAATGTGATCCATAAAAGAAAAATGGAAGAGTGATGATCCTCATAGCAGTACTCAATAGAAGAGTCATTCAAGACCTCATACATCTCTAGGGGTAAGTTTGTTGACTTGCTACCAGTGTGGTAATCCAGGAAATTCAATGGGATTTCACTGATTCACCAAAGAACTATAATTCTTGTGAATGTTCATGACACATACAGATTTCATTCCATAACTTCTATATTCCACATAGTGGGACAAGACAATTATCTCTTTTTAACAGTGCTAGGAAATAAAATGCATCACATTCAAAAAGGTACCAGCCACAAGAATCTGGAATGCGGCTTCCTTATGCAGTAGAAAATTCTCCAAAGTAAGAAGACATGGGTCCATCAATTGTGAAGGGGTACCATTACCATTTCATCATCATTGGTGACTTCCCTTGTTGATACTAGTTTATATGACTCTTTTATTTCAACCATTATTTTTGACTAGAATAATAATTCTATGGAGAAACTATATTGTGCAAGACAGATCAGTACACCACTTGGTATAAAGAGAGAGAAAGGCCTTCGTAGCCCTTAATGTGTCTTCCCTCTATCTGATGTCAATCTAGATTTTGGTTTTTTGGTTCTTAATATGAAATATCTTGACTTCATTTTCCAGATTTCTTTGTTCACTACCAATAATGATCGAATTTAGTGTTATCTTTCACGGGTCTACATTTCTGCACCTAGTGGTGTGCCTCTTGTTTTTGAAGGATAATGAGACCTAAAGTTGAGAAGATCCAGACCATCATTTCCAATGTTGTGGAAGTTGATATTAGTGTTTCCTTTTGATATTTATTGAGATTCAATTGGTGGAGAACCTCCTTCAGTTGTCATCGAGTTTTCAGACATGTTTCTTTAGGATTTCTCTAGTATTCCACCAGTTATAATGGTTTAGTTTTCCATTGAATTAATTCCTAGAACTTAACCAGTCATTAACCCCTTGTACCACATGGATCTAGCTAAGCTGAAAGAGATGAACTCTTAGCTAGATGATCTTATTGAGAAAAGATTTATGCATCCCTATGTGTCACCATGATAAGTGACAGTTCTTTTTTTCTAATAAGGCTAATTGCTCTCTTCCCTTATTTTTTTATTATCGAAATATTAATCATGTAATGATAATGAAAAAATATATATTTCCACATATTGTAGATATGTATGATTTGATAAATGGGGAGATGTGGTTTTAAAATGTTGACTTTTGATCTGGTTACAATTAGTTGAGGATAAATAATTTTACATTCAAAAGAAAACCCTTCAAAGCATGTACGAGAACATTGAGTTCCTTGTTTTTTCATTTGGTTTAACAAATTCTCTTAAATTTTTCATGGCCATAATTACCAAGATTTACCAAGAGTACATGGATATATTTTTGGTAACATTTTTGGATAACATTATTTTTTACACCATTTAAAAGGAGGATCATGTTCAACATCTAAGAATAGTTCTGAATATACTATGATATCATTTCCATTATTCCAAGAATTCAATGTGTGATTTTTGGGACAGGGAGTAAAATTTTTAGGATAAGTTGTATCTGAATATGGTTTATTAGTTTATCTTTAGAAGGTGATGGTTGTTTTAACATGGGAGGAATCGTGAAATTTCATTGAGGTTCAGAGCATCTTGGGATTAACTAGATATTACTATAGGTTCGTGAATGACATCTCAATGATGGATTCACTGAGGAATTCTCTGACTCGGAAGGGGGTGATGTTTGCATCAAATGATAAATTTAAAGGATAATTTTTTTAGAGAAACATCTATTTAATTTTACATCGGTGTTATGTCCTCAAAAATCCAGGTCGGGATATGTGGTATTTTGTGATGCATCAGGTTCTGGTTTGGGATGTGTTTTTATTTATGGTTATCATGTAGTTGCATATGGATATCTCCAGATTAGGCCACATGAGAATAATTATCCTACACATGATTTTCAACTTCTAAATGTGATGAAAAGACATAAAATTTGGAAAAACTACATTTTTTGAGAAAGGATTATGTTGTATTCATACCACAATATCCGATGATATATATTCTCTCAAAAATATTTGATTCTTTTGTTGAATCATTGGGTGGAGTGCCTAAAATATTTTGACATTAAGATTGCCTATACCCTTGGGAAAGGTAATGTCGTTGCTGATGATTTGAGTAGGAAACATCAAACCCATGCATCGGAAGACTCTTCGAAATAGTGTAATTTGATGGTTTTATTTTCACAGTTACATATTAGATTTCAGGTGGAAGGGGCCGATGTATCTTTAGCCACTGTGTAGTTGACGTTTTCTATTCTATAGATGATTATTGAGGATGAAGTTCTTGATAATGATTTCTGTAGAACTATATAATTCCATTATGGTGGGGATACAATTTCTCAATGGTCATTCTCTAAAGAGGGTGATTTATGCTAACAGAACCACTTCGTTGATCCATTAGAGGAAAGAATGCCGTTAAAGGAGGATTTCCATAAATCTTAGTGAATTATCCACAAAGGAACCACTAATATGTTCTTTGACATGAGGTGTTAGTTCGGGTCTCCAAGTATGAGATAATACATTTTTGAGTATTCCCTCATTTCTATACATTCCAACAGTTGAAAGACGATCACCCAAAACATTAAGGTTCACTTCAGCGACTTCGAGTCCTTACTTTGAAGTGGGATTATATCTCTCAAGACTTCATGGTTGGGTTTCCTTGTACATAGAGAAAGAATAATTCAATATGGTTTTTGATTAATAGTATGGCCATGTCTGCTCACTTTACACACACTCATGATACAACCAAAATTGAGGAGTTGGTAAATCTACATGTGAAAGATATTGTTCATTTTCACAGAGTTCCATCAGCTATTGTCTCTAAAAGTGATACTTGTTTTACTTATTTCTTTTGTAGAGGCCTTCTAGAAGCACTGGGACATTTTGTTCAATTGAGGATGACCTACTATCCATAGTCAGATATCCAGACAGAATGAGATATACATATTCTTCAATAATATGCTTCGTGATGATGTCCTCAACATTGGTGGGTCGTGGGAAGATCACATAGGACTGGTTGAGTTCTCTTAAAACAATAGTTACCAATCCCTAATAAAAATGGAACCTTTTTAGGCATTGTATGTCCAGACTTGTGAATCTCATTTTTATTGGTTGGAGGTTTGTGAATGTTCATTGTTTGAACCAAGAATGGTGTAGGGAAAAATAGAAAATATTTAGACAATACATTAGAGTATGTTCACATCACAGAGCTTTTATAAGATTTATATTGATCAAAATCATAGAAATTTGGAGTTTTTAGTCGGTGCCTATGTTTTCGTGAATGTTTTACCTAGATTGGGTCATCGACAGCTTAGGAGTCAATGGAAGATTTATCCTTGCTTTGTGTTAACTTTTAAAGTTGTAGATCAGGTGGGTATGGTTTCATACCACATGGAACATTCACCAAAACTGATGTCGATACAAAATGTGTTCCTTATATCCCAGTTGAGAAAGTATATATTTGATATATCTCAACTTTTGAGATAGCGTTATATGGATACAAATCATGATATTCCATTGACTGGTAGACTAGAAAGTATAGTTGATTTTGACATCATGGCCCATTGTGGAGGATGATACCGTTGGTTCGTGTGCAATAGTATTATTGTGCTAATAATAATGTGATATTGGAATGTGAGGCACTGATAAGAATGTAATGGCCCCATCTTTTCGGAATGAGAGATTATTCAATTGATTTTTGAGGACATAATGTCTTTATGGTCAGGAGGTTGTAACATCCTGTTACCATGACCAGGTATGTTTCCACCTTTTCTATGTCCCTTTTTTGGTAAAACTCATTTTATGTGATTTTTCTAGGTTTACAATAGAAAACAGAACAGTTACACACCATGTACCTAAACTACACGCTGTGTACATGGGGATGGTTTCAGGTCATGGATGGGGAGGTCATGTATGGGGAGGTACACATTTTTTATTGGTTAAAAAGATGTTTTTTTGACATTTAGAGACATGTTTTTCCGTAAACATATCCAGAGTGTCTTTCACATCATTACTAGGGGGTACATGTCGTGACATGGACCATTCCCATGTTAAATCCACATGTTTGATAGTATCGTACATTCTTCTATTCTGACACAACTTGGATATCTACCCTAGAATCTCCCTAGGTGGTCTTCAGAGGCACCCCACCATTAGGATCGATCCGATCGACTTTGGATCCTCTTGAATATATGGTGTGATTCCCCGGTAAGGGTTCTCCCTTGTTCTTCATGTTTCCATCCTTCTCCTTTCTGAGGGTTTTTGGGGTATCATCTAAGGATTCATGGATCTATGTCATGTGGTGTTGGATCATTCTTATAGGTTGTGTTTCAAGGAGTCATTCACATTCTTTATTATTGATGGGTGTAGTTTTGAGGGTTATTCTTCTTGGAAGAGGTTGTTGGTTCCATCCGAATTATCCATATTTATTACCATCATATTGCATGTTTTTTAAATAGCTGATTGAAATTTAAATGATTAACATTTCTTCCAATTGCTTTGATAAAACCCTATTACATTGATTTGGGAGATTTGAAATGGTTTTGGCATAAAAACATTGAAAACCCTCGATTCCATTGAATTGGGGTTCGAATTGTTTAATATAATTTATTTATTTGGAGGAAAATTTTTCCATTAAATATTTATATGTAATTGTGGAAATTATTTGTGAAAAGGATGGAATTAGTTTTTATTTGATTTCAATCTCACGAAAATGGCGTAAACTGATTTGATATAAACCCAGTGGTTTTACCTAATGGAAATGGATTGTTTTTTTATGAAACCTATTTTGGTTTTAAATGGAAATGATTTAAAATTATTGAAATGGGATAATTATATTGATCATATTTTTATAAAGTCATAAAATAGTTATCCCATCATGTTTGACAACATGAAATACATAGAGTGTTAGTGAGTTATTTCGAAACACAATACTTTACGACAATGTTCTAAAACATACTGGTGGGGGGATAAATCCTAGACAAGTTAGTGATGAGTATCCTTTTTCTAGATCCATAGGGATGTGTGAATACTGATTTTTGTAAGTTGGCGTAGAGATTACAGAATCCTATAACTGGTTAATACTATTGATACTTTTATAAGATGATCATGTTGATATCTCTTTTATTTATATTTTAAATATAAATGTATGCCAATATTTTCTTAACTTATCTATATTCCTAGTGAAATTATGAACAATTTTATATAAATGCATCACTTAAGAAATTTCATATAAATATTCCATCTATTGTAATTGATTTCTTATTCTTGGAATGTATTTTCCATCATTTTGAAATTGTGAAACAAGTTTTTATAAAATTCATTTCAGTTTCCAAACCTGTTTGTTCGAATGAATTGATGTTTTTTTGGATAATATATATTTTTAATATATTATGGAATTTTTAGTTGTATCTTACTAGGCATAGGATCACACCTTAATTTTTTCTTTCAGTGCTTGTAGAATTTTTTCTTATATTCTCAAGAAAAGGGATGTGATCTCTTAGAGTTGGATCCAGTTGTTGAGTATTGGATGTGGTTAGTAATATCCTTATGGGCCTTGGGGATATTATTCTATTTAGTACTTTGGGTTGTAGTAATCTGGATATTATGGCTTTTTGTATTATCATACTTTTACTCCCTGTAGAGATTTCCTATTAATATGCATACTGTCTTTTATCTTTTTCTTCTGCATTCTTCTAGAAAAAATTGTTCCCACTAATATGTTGTACGATACATGGTGCTAGTAACCTGCTCATGGGGATAAGGAAATTCCTTCGAGTCATGTCAAGGCTGGATCAGTTATCATGTTACTAGGATACCGAGGATTTTTTGTGATATTATAAGCTACAGATCATAAATTCTTGTTGTTTTATAATATTACGTATATAATTAGACAACATGAAACCTAAAGAAAAAAATATTTTATTTAAGCACCATAATGATATCCTTACTTCCATTGATATCCTATGTCATTATAAGATAAATTAGGGAATACATAAACCAAAGGGACAACCTACAAATCCAAAATTGAATAAATAAAGGAATAAAGAATCTTGCATAGTTTATAGGGGAAAACATTATAAAATAAAAAGGAATGGAACATGAATAAACATAAATAATAATAAACTCTTGAACATGGTATCATGTAATAATTCATTTATAAGAATTTGGAGACAACATACAATGAGATATAAGAAAGAGTCAAGTAAAACTGCTAACATTATTTCACATGATAGACAAAATCATGTAAAGGAATCATGTTAACTCCATGTCCCAACATGTTCTCTCATGAGACTAAACAATAAAAAAATTATTTGATTACAATCTCAAAACACCCATAATAACATGGTCATGAATATGTGTTCCAATTGAATAATAAAATATAAACAGCAGTGTTACCCATGGAAATAAATTGGTATCACAATCATGTCATAGAGCATATAAAGTGTTTGTATCAAAACTAGTGTTCATAAAGGAATAGATATAAATCCTACATGGAAATTAATAAGATCAAATAGACATATTTAATGATAAATTTCGTTCAAATAAGTGATAAAATGTAAAAAAAGTTTTTAAGAGACATTAAAAATGAGCTTCTTTAGTGGGGTTTAAGGGAAAATATTTACGATTTTTTAAGGAAATACATGGTATAATTGTTTTCATAAAACCAAAAAATATGTAAGATTATTTTTCATTATAAAAAGAAGGTTTTATATAAATATTTTTATATTAAAAAATATTATG
Source organism: Viscum album (assembly GCA_963277665.1). Taxonomy (NCBI): domain Eukaryota; kingdom Viridiplantae; phylum Streptophyta; class Magnoliopsida; order Santalales; family Viscaceae; genus Viscum; species Viscum album. The sequence goes on from OY728156.1 coordinate 548,181,797, forward strand.
GAGGGTACATTAAAATGGGTAGAAAAATGGGAATTTCCCTTTAATCAGGATAGCTTATCAAGAGAAATTTAGAAGGGAACCATATAGAACATGTATTTCACAATCAAATAAATAATAATTGAGAAATTTATATACTATGAGAACATAAAAAATAATTTAGGGGGATTAAATATGAATAATTCATAATTAAATTTTTGTAGATATATAAAATTTATAATCCGAAGGAAAGAAATGCGGTTTCAGAGAGAATCCCTTACCATATGTCCGAATATGTATTGTGCTTGAACTTAATATATACAATAATCAAATTAAATAAATTAAATAATTAATTAATTAATAATAATAAATTTATTTTATTTATTATACTATTATTAGTTTCATTTATGAACATTTTATTCACTTATAATTTTTAATTTTTTCATTATGGGAGTGTTTGTTTCATTATTTTGTTATCAATTCCACCAATATTAAAAATTGGAGTTAATTTAATATAGAAAAACTCTAAAAGTTTAATTATTTGATATTTATGAACATTCATAATTTTAAATGTCCCCATGTATATTTTTGTTTTAATATATGATAATGACCAATTAGGTGAAACATTAATGATAATTGATTAGATTATTTTGGTGTTTTTTCGATTATAACGAACTAATTTTGTTAAATTACTTAATATAATATTTATTTTTTGGTTTTAAAAAATAAAATATGTTTTAATACATATATTATAATATATTTGAACAGAAAACATGTTTTTATAATCTATCAGGAATAAGTAATTGAAAAATGAAAATTCATCGTCTATAAAGGTACACAATCGACAACTCACACATAATAAATTCAATTTTACAATTAAAGTAGAGGAAAAGAGAATTGATGAAGGATAATGAATTTTGAAAATAAATCTAAATTTATTTCATTATTATAGAGTTATCATGTGCCTTTGGATATGTGAGGTGATGCAAGGATAAGAAATGAAAATAAATTATAAATGAAAAATGGAGGGTTTTTCATTTTGAGTGTCCTCTCCTTGGGAACCTCGATAAGAAATTGGAATTGGTATTTTGGTGAGACCATACAAACCAAAACAAAGGAATGTGGTTTCGGATAATTATTCTTCAGAATATAACAAATATATATGGCTTAGAAGTTGTGAGGGGAAGAGGTGGCGAGGGGTGGTATTTATAGTGGAAGAGATGGGTGTTTTTTTATTATATTTATTTTTTTATTATTTTGTATAAAAAAATAAATGGTGATGATTTTTATGACTAATTACTATAATTGGTTCTTTTTATTTAGAACCATGGTTTTATTACATCACTCCTGAATAAAAAATTCATGTATTTTTTTTAAAATGATTAATATCATAATTTTCTGTATTTCCCTATTCATAAAAAATCAAATATTTTTGATGACCACAAAAAATTCACCCTAACCATTTATAAATTTGTATAATTAAAACATTGAATCCATTCTATGACAATAATTATAAATATAAAAAAATTATTCTTTAAATAAAATCATCATTTATTTAGAAATATCAATTTTAATATTTTAACCCCCATTATGAAACCATGAAAAAATAAATATGGTCAGATTAAATAATCTTATAAATATAATAAAACATTATTTTAATCATTGAATTAATTTTATGAAAATAAACTATCTTTTAAATTATTATATCAATTATATAATTTTAATCTAACATTTACGTTTCACAAAAATATTAAAACTTAGTTTATCAATTTTAAAAAATTTATTTACATTTTCAATAATATTAATATATCATATGTTCATTTAAAAGATACAAAAATATTATTTGTAATATCATAGCTGGGTTTACTATTCTATTGCATGGTTTACTTTTCCTAATTTTCGTTTTACAATTCATATTATTATGTATCTATTTTATTAGTAATGGTCCTTTAACTTCTCGATATAAATCTTATTTCATTCATTAACCATTTATAATGTTTTCTTATTTGTTATCTATGAAATTTTATGTGATTTATACTATACGAAATAATTATTGGAGGTGAATTTAAAATGATAAAATTCTTGTTCGTTACGAACATCATAACATAATGTGAAAAAAAACACAGATGTTTATTCACCAATTATTCCATATACAAAGACTCCTAATAAAGAAATTCAATATATTCCTATAATAACTAATTTGAAACATTAATTTTTAAATTGAACGGATGAAAAAATGATATCAGGAATTATGGATGAGAGAATATATAATGTAAAATTACAACATTGGGATGATTGTCCATAATAGAAGAAAATTGATCAATATTGTCCTAAATTTATTAAAAAGGATTTAATTCTCATATAAGGGTTTTGAAAGTATGTAATGAATCCATAATGAAACCATAGTGGGAACAATATTTCATGTCCTATTTTATGTGTAATTAATTACTTATGTCATATATTTTTCATGAATCATAAATGTATCGTGTTGTGTTTCATGATTTCAATACCAAATCTACCTAGAAAAGATATTGATGTTAATATTTCACCATTTAAAGATAATTTGAGAAACCTATATGAGGAATTTATTTTATTTTATGATTCGTATAAAATTTAATAATACAGCTATAGATAATAGTTATGTTTACAATAAAATAATTCACAGGAAATATAGATTTGTCTTGATTCAATTCTGAGGGGGAAAATATGATACATTATTGACGAAGGGGATTATTTTATGACCTATAACAAGGGAGGAAAATTATATAAGTAGGAAATTAATGAGTTTTTGTGGGTCACACTTGAAAAAAATTTGAAAATAAATTCAATAGCTTTAAGTATATCATACCACATGAAATCCTTTTTCAATCAATCAATATTTTGAGATAGATAAAAACATTTAGGTGAAGTATGGAATGGAAGACTATTTGTAAATGATACAATTATATGGAAGAAGTGACAAATAATTTCTGATCTTATATATTTGAGATATCATGATATAAAATATAATATTGAGGTGATCCATGATGAGAATAATATAGGTGATAGTTTTATTAGAATATGTTTATATAGAAAATTAAAAATAATGGATTGTTAGAATGCCAGATTATATTTATATTCAATGTGAATAAATATCTAGTTAACATATAATTTTAAATGAAAATGAACATATTTTACTCAATATTATCATATATTATATTATAATAGGTACAAATTACCGATGAAAAATCAAGAATGGTATATGAAACTGCATATAAACATGGTGACCCAAGGACTCAATCCTATGGTCACACCCCAAACTCCATCCCACCCATAACAACCACATTAAACCATGGGGGAAATATATTATCATATATTATCCTAAGGAGAGAATAAAATTCATTAAATACATGGTATTTGAATGCCTCAATGATATTCTTAAAATGTTTAAAAAAAATTTCCATTAAATATGTAAAGTTAGTGTCCATGAATTCCAATGATTATCATGTTATGATGTAAGATATACTACTTGATTAATTATTTGGAATACTACTCATATATTTTAGAATGACTATGAGGAATGTCTGTTATTTTTTCAATTTGATTTTAAACACAAATATAACACTTTTATCAAGTAAACACAGGTGTAACAAACTTAATATGTTCTTGATCCAAATAATATGCACATGGTTATATTTTCTTATAAAAATTTAATTTTGTGATGAAAAACATAGAAAATTTGACTAATTATGTTAGATCCATATTCCTATATAAATATTATTTGGGGATATTTACTAACATGTTGTATACATGGGTTTTTCCATATGTAATGATCTTGAGGATATAATATGGGAAACAATACTTTATTAATCTCTTAATATTACAATTAGTATATATATATATATATATCTAGCTTAATTTTTATTTTTTTTGAAGTTTATTTATAATATCTGCCATTGTATCTTTGTACTTAAGGAACATATTTTTCCAAATATGATAAATTATCTACTTAAATTTTAGTTTTTATATTTATAATATTCTTATTGTACTTTTTAATTTATAAACATTTTAAATGTATAAATATTTACATAAAATTTATATTATTCTATTTATGTTATTTCATATTTGTTTAATTATTTCTATTATTATTTTGCGTGGTTGTTTAAAATTAGAAAGAATATGATATAGGTTTTTATATCAATTTCTTATTTTTATCCAAATTATTATAAAAAATATAAAATTTTAAAAATTTTTATTAAATTTTGTATGTTTTAATCATTTGTTATCTCATAAATATTTTCATATATTTTAAATTTTGATTTTATACTTTTATAAGTGTAAATGTAAATTTTCTTTTTTAAGTCTAATTTTATTGGATATTTTTCAATTTATATTTTACTTTCTATTTAAAATATTGATTCGTATATTAAATTAATAATTTCATACTAATTTGTTTTATAATATATAATTTCTGATAAAATAGCTCATTTTACTTGATTTATATTGAGTAACTAATATATACAATTTTTTGAAGCTTCCTATGATTCTCCATAGGTGCCTTCAACTACCACAAGGATAAAGAACTATTATTAGGTTGGTAAACATTCTAGCATAGTTTTATCTATATTTTCACTTTCTAATAGTTTTCATCAAATTATATTGATTTAGTATGATGATAATTTTATTCCTAGGGGTTTAAATTCCAAACAATCTAGGTTTATTTTTGGAAATTATTTATTGAGAGAAAGTATGAATTTTTATTTCTAATTAGATAATCGTTTAAGAAATGAAACTAATTTATCAATGGGATAATATTTAAAAAATCTCATTTATTGTTAGTCTACTTATCATGTATTGTTTTACTAATTTATGTATTTTTATACTTCTCAGTATATGAAATAATATATCATTAATAATAAATGAGTCAAAATGAAATATTTTGGTCTTAATTTTAAGTGGTGATGTGATTTTAGATCTACCAAAACATTTGAATTTAATTTTGGTGCATATAAATTTACAAAATAAATGTCATATATATCCTTTTTTAGATGAAGAAACAAGAAATAATATTATTTAAAGTATGAAAAAATAATCTCTTTTATTAAGTGAAATTCCAATATTTTGTTTTTCTTGTATAATCACAAAAATTGATTATAATTATGATTTTTTATCCTTAATTAATGGGAACTAAGGAGATATAATTAGGAAATCTAATCTACAAAAAATTTCCCCAATAATTTACCAAATGATGTGTATATATTCTTATAAGATAAAATTAAGTATTAAAAAATAAAACATGGGGAGATAAGACATTACGTTTAACCTATATTCACCCAAACCCCCCTAACAAGAGAAAAATAATAGATAAGGGAGAAGGTTATAAAAAATGGAACATATCTCCCAAAAGAATCATGTGGCGTAATTGAGTAGATTTTAATATGTTATTTAAAATATATATGTTATTTTAACATCTTTATATCTTATAATTTAGTTATAATTTATTCTAATATTGTATACAAGAATCTATTGAGGATAAGATAATATAAAATACCATTATAAATGATATTAGGCATGATATTTTAGGTAATAAATTTGGAAATAAATAATAATAGGTTTTATATAAGGATATAAGGAGGGTATATCAATTAAAAAATGATACATCCATGAAATTATTTGGGGAAGCATTCTTATAATTGAGAAATATAAGATTGGAATATACTGTTTATGAGCTAGCATAGATGAAGGATGATAGGACTGGAGATTTAGTACAATTATATTCTTAATAGTTAGAGGAAATTTCTGTATATATATCCCTTCCCTAAAACTTCACATTCATGTCCCATTCCCCCACCATTACATGTATATCCTACTCATTAACCTCCCCCTCCATTGATTCCCATCTACTATGATTTATATCGGGAAAATCCCTAATATTATATTATAGCCTATGAGGCTATACATTAAATATGAGATACCATACATAATCAGAAAATAATGATAGATTAGTATAGTTTATTGATATATGATATTATAGATTCATCAAATATACTTCCATTCTTACAGATGAGAATTCCATAGTAGCTAAATATTGGGCTCTTTTTAATTTGGTCTTATAAAATTCTCTGAAAATTGACCATTGGGGAATTCATAGATTATGTGATTAATTTTTTATATAGGTGTTATTTTTTTATTTTTTTATATATTCAAATATATATATATAATTATGTGAATACCCTAAATGTAATGATTTCTTAATATAAATAAACAACATGTTTATTCCTATTCAAATTTTTATCTAATTTTTCTAAAGGTATTTCTAAATTATCAACTACTGATTACAAGTTGTTTCATTCTTATGATCTTCGATTAGGTGATGAAATTTATGAGTACAAAATGGTCAAAGATATTTATAAAAGAAATATCATGGAGCATTTAAAATAATAATTTTCCAAGTTCTATGTGAAACTAGTCTCTATTATGTAACTCAATTATCATATTTATTTCAATTATAAATATACGATTGATCTACCATAACACATTTTTATTTTGTTTTGTTATTCAAAATTTATTCTGTACTATATGACATATGTGTATGGATTATTATAAAATAAATATATTACAATAAATAAAATTAATGAAGAAAAATTAAATGAAAAATTATATTCATAAAATATTTCATAATGACAAAAATACATTTTAGATGTTTCCTTATATTAATAGTTATAGAAAATATATTTAATAATGTCTTATTTCATTTAAATAAGTATCCATATAAATTATGTTTTTTTATATTAGAGTTTATTTCATGTTATATATATATATATGTATATATATTCGAATGAAAAAATATCTCATAGGATAGGCTTATTACAAAGTGATGTTCGATAAAACTTGATATAAGTACTAGAAAATTATATTTTGTTATTTTGATAATTATATTTTTTAATAATATATAATTAAATTTTCGAAAATTAATTTTCAATATGGGATGGTATATATATTTAGATTTATAAAGAAAGATAAAATAAATGATAAAATATTTTTTCACAATGTTAAATTATTTCTTAATTACTAATATTTAACAGTTATAAAAAATTTTATTTTCAATTGAATATTTTTTTAAATATAATTTTCTTCATAAATAATGAATAGTAGATATATATATTAGATTTTGATATTTAATCCTAAAGTGATCCAAACAAGAAAAAATAAAAAAAAAATGTTATATTTAATTAAAAAATTAATTTTTATCTTATTTTTATTACTGAAAATACTTATTGAATAATTTACTATTACTTTATTGTTTTTTTTGACCCTCTATTTTACATGAAAAAAATAAAATTAAAAAAATAGATCATGAGAATATTATTTTACACGTTAGATTTTGACTGAATTTTTCAAAATTTATATAATTGATTTTTATTTTTAAATTCCAAGTATTATAGAAATTATAAATTGAAAATTTTATTATGTATTTATGTTTTATTGAATTTTATTTCTCTTTATATTTCTCTACGATTTTGATATATTTCTCGTTGATTAAAATTTATTAAAATACTATTTTTATATCATTTATTTTATATACTAAATTAAAGCATGATTATAATATCTATTATTAAATAATTAATGTGAAAAAATATTTTTTGTGTCATTTTTTTATAACCAATGTGAAAAGGGTGGCTAATTTTTTATTTTTGTTAGTTTTTTAAAATGATTTCTACAATTTTAAACATACAAAATAGTTTTTATATATAGTTTAATATAATTAATTTATTTTTTAAAAAATTTCTATTAATGATATTTCCCTAATTAATTAAAATAGAAATTGTCTAGAAATAGATATTGATACCCATTTTTTCACTAGCGAAAAGATCAATGTGGCCTATCTTGTACTAACTAAAACATATTTTAGTGATCTATTATTATCTTCCTAGATAAAATATGCACCCCTTATATAATTTCTTTATCTATATAGTTTTTTTCAACATTAATTTTTGGATTAAATGGTTATGGATAAATTAGTGGAACATTATTCTATGTTTCTATTAACATATGTTGAAAATGTCCCATACTAGAATTTTATATGGCTTTAATCCTATTGAAACCTGATTTAAGGTGATACCTCGATCTATTTTCTATGACCCATTTATAAATGACAATCAAATCCTAACTTTGTATTAATATTTTGGCTCCCTAAGTCACATCCATTTTCCATCAATGTGATAAACACCCTAATAACTCCAATTAATGAACTTCCAAATTGCAAGACATTAAAATGGATGATAGTTTCATCTTAATAGCATTATATTAAAATACATAAGACAATTTCTCATCACATTTGGTTCTATTTTACTACAAAATATCCATTGTATATGGCCTTTAAAATATTAGAGCATTTTTTCTTAGGTAACCCCCAATTATAACACCCCATAACTTAAGATCTTAATATATGTAATAAATGGACCCTGACATACATAATATATCCTCCCATTTTAGAGATCTCTTTTATCATAGATTTTATTCTTATATTAGTATTATGGTTCAACAATCCTATATCCAAAATAATGTCTTCATATATATATATATGTATATATATTAATAACTATATCCCACTTTATTCCTATTAACAAAGGATACATAGTGATTCCCAAATCATGTAGCCTTGGGCCAACAATAAATTCCAATAATCCCCCAAATTATCCCAATTTTTGGAGCCAATCATTTATATCATGTATTATTTCAACGGTTTATCATTTGGTAGAATCCATTTGGAATTGTGCATGGTCTAAATATTCTCATATCCTACTATATAAATTTCCCCTATATATAACCCTAAACTGCATGTGATATGACTCCATAAATAACAATATTAACGTAAAAAATATATATTCCACCCTTAATGTCATAAAACTAATCAAATATATATTTTATATATAACCCAAGCACCCCATATAAGATCCACGTATATGTAAGTGTCTCCAAAATATAATTTTTTCAAATTTTTAAGAAGGTAACATAATCCATTTCTTGAGAAAACAAAGAGCTTCAAACCCAGGTACAAGATAATGAGATTTTTTCTATTTGAATCCCATTCAATATTTACATTCCCCAATTATTTATTTGATCTATATCTATTTAAGGAATATTATTTATTATAATTACATAATTATTGATTCCTTTTATTTTAGTTTTTATAGTGAGTCCTAAATCTAATATGTACAACTGAGCCTTGAAGTAAATAACCATTAAATCTTTCCTATTGTATGATATTATTCATAACATTAGGTATTCTTAATTGAAAGTTAAAAACAGGATGAAATATATTTTATTATAATTAATTGTTGATTGATTCAAATAACATATAATACATTGTAATACACAAAAATCTTTTCCTCGGCATAGCCATATACTACATTTTCATTCTTTTCTCTACATTTTAGGTAATGTACTCCTTAATTTACATCTACTTTCATCATTCAATATCACCATAAAATCCATATATTAACCATTTCTCTCTTTTAAATTAACACACCTTGATAATTTATCCCAATACCAACAATGAATCTCAACAAATTCCTCTATTTTTATTGATATATGGGAAAAAATAAATCATGTTTGGTTTTACTCCATGGGTATAACATTTAGACGACTCCATTTGTTTTTTTCAAATGAGATAAGTAATCATTATAACACTTAAACCCCCAAATTTCTTGATTTTAATTTCATAGTTAATTTTTTGGGTTTTTATTCCATTATGAATTGTTCATTAATATGGATCACATTAAAGAATCACATTGGTAGAAGACAATAGTGAAATTTCATTCCAAAACCTTCTCCATGAAGTGAGATGGATAGCATAGAAATAAAATTACTAGAGTATCAATGATTAATGTCCAGTTATTATAAAATATTATCAGGAGATAGAGAAAATTTAGGGTAATATTTAATTCAGTAGTCTATGAAGATAATTCTGATGTATTAATGGAGTTTTAGGTGGCCCAAATTGAAGATGAAATTCTGGGCGAGATTCTTTGGTCCAAATAAACATCCTACCTTTTTTACAATATATTCAAATAAAAAAATCCATTTGGGATGAAATTTTACAAGAATTTAGGGGACATAATGATATTTATCTATTCTTCTATGGAATAACAAACATCATACACCTAGATGGAAATTTCTACACCTCTATTTGTTGAATTCATGATAGATCATATTTTTGTCAAAGGTGGAAAATTATTCTCTCCATGAACATTACATGAACATAGGAATGATGAAAATAAATTAGTTGACTTATATTGTTGGATAATAGACTTAAGGATTCAAAAATTACTATTTATGGTTGTGTTGTTGGAGGATTTAAGGATTCTTGGGGTTTCGTTTCATTGTACTTTTATTCAGCCAATTTTCTTTGTAATGATCTTATCTTAATTATATGTTTCATAAATAACATTAGATTTTTAACAGAACATATTCTTCCCATTTTATGTTCCCTTTTTAACACATTGAAATTGTTTAAACATGGTGTGAATTTATTTAAACAAAAAATAGTGAAATACGTCTTATTATTGTGGTTTGTTCATTATTTCATTATTTTGTCTACTTAAATAACACCATCACGAGTCTACATCCCGATTCCATTAAAATTATAACATAAATAGAGGGATAACCAACCTATGGGTTGATCAGAGGGAGTATAAATGTGTTAGATTGGATGTTATTTATGACTCTAATAATTCTTAATCACTTATTTTAATAAATAATTTTTTTAAAATCCTAAAACATATTTATCCATGTTGAATTCTATGGTCACACAAATAATTTGATAAAATTATCCTTTATATTGGAGTAATCAAAAAAATGGTCCTCCAAGTGCATAGGTGATTCGTGTTTGGATGTGTAGGAATTAATCTAGTAAGTGATGATGGTAGTTTTACATTATTGAATGAACCCATTTATAATTTAAGAAATTGAAATATTCTAAAAAGAATTCATCTAATACACCCAAAATAATAATCTAGGAATAAATCATTATATCAAATTAAATTCTCTTAGGAAAATTAGTGAAATTTTAATCCATCTAAAAAGTAAAATTTGGACACATAATAGCAAGAATCAATTCATATAATGTACATTTCTATTTGTTTCTAATTATGTCTATAAGGATTCAACAACAGAATCTACACTAAATGAAACCACTTAAACGCTAAAAAATTTGTAATTTTGCGAAAGAACAATATCCATACTTCCTACATTAAAGCCAAACTAATGTTAATATCTTCAATCATAATGACTAGTAGAGTGAAAAATTGTGGTTGAGAGAACTAAAATAACATCAATATTAAAATTACTTAGCAATGGATATCAAATTTATTTTCTAACTATTTTTTTTCTTATTTTCACATTCAAAATAGGTAATTGATGGTAAGGAATTATCTCAGGTGGGAGACATTGATACAGTGAAATGATTCTCAACCATTGAGAAACTTTTCTAATGAATATTCCATGTTAGATTGTTTTTAATGCTAGTATACTAGAGAACAGAAAATATGATTATACACAGTGAAATTAAATGTGTTTATATCAATACATTATATAAAATTTATATAAGATATATTCTTTATTTAATGATACATTTTTTTTAAATTAATATATTGAAAAAGAACATCCAATACAATTATTTGGATAAAAAAAATATAGACTGCCACATAAGAGATACATATTTTTTTTCTAAAACTAAATATTCTAAATAAAAAATACTAAATATATTCTGAATAAGGAAAATATTACGGAAAGATTCATTAAGATAAAGACAAATTGAGTTTACTAATTTTTATTAAGAATAATTATCTCTTAAAAATAAAATTATTATAGATTTTCCCATGATAATATTCATAGAAAAAGAATTTTTTTTCTTAATCAAATTTTTTATTTAAAAATTATTTTTTTAATTAAAATGAGAGAAATTGAATTATGGAAAAAATTATTAAAATCGGAATTATTAATGGTATATAAGATTGCATATTATAATTTCTACACATGAATTCATTTAAACTATTTAATAAATTTAGTGTCATAGGTTCATTTTGAGCTTTCATAAAATTGACTTATATCATAAATTGTTTCTTCATCCTAGAATTAAACTACACAACCCTTCAAGGAAATTTTATGAGTTTTCATTTTATGAGGAATCAAGATCAGTTCGTAATGTAAATTTATTTTATATAATAGAAATCCACTTTTTATTATATAATTCATGGATCTATGAGATTTATAATTAATTAATGGATAGTGATTTTCACATTAATATATTGAAAACATTTTCTCATCAACTTTTTATTCAATGAAAATACATGGAGATAATGTGAAATGAAAGAATTGTATAAAAATTGAAAGGGAGATAATGAATCAAATATTCACAAATTAATTAGAAGATGTCATTAATGATATGTACAATAAATATAAATTGATATATTATATACCCAAATTTGAGTGTGAGTTGTTTTTTATTTTATTGTATTTCATTGGTTTTCAATGTTTTTAAATGAAATAAAATGATTTTTTATGTCAATATATTGAATAAGATATATTGAATAAGTCATCATATAGTTCTATTAATGTATCCATCTTTGGTAAAGAAATTGATGTATCATCTATGAATAAATATAGATGAAAGTATATGATCATGAAATATTATATTAAAACACATATGAATGTTTTTCATACCATAGTGGAGATGATGATTATTCACTTATGTACAGATGAATATTATACGATGAAATTGAGTCCACTTATGATGATTGATGTTTTGAATAATTTAATATAATATTTAATATAGGTAAATGGACTTTATTAGAAAGGGGATAATTAGGTGTGGAATTTAATGTTTATTTATAAAATTATTAATGATTCAATGCAATTCATTGGTTCAATAGTTTATAAAAATAGTAATTTTTAGTTTAATGTTTATTGGAGAGATATTCCAATTCAATGAGAAATTGATATACAATGATAAAAATATAATGTTAAGAAGAAATGAAAAATCAATAAACAAGGTGTTGAAGATTCTATATCTAATGGGAGTATGTATAAAGTCTTTTTAATAAACATTTTGTGTCATCTAAAGACCTCTATATGATATAAGTTCTCCAATAATCATGAAAAATTATCCTAATCAAGGCAGCAGTTAAGGGAATTGTGGGAATACTATTGACCAAATAATTCAACATATGAAGTCATCTGATTGAGTGTTATAAGTTATCTTTACTAGATTGGGGTTTCTATTCCAGATCATCAGTCAATGGTTTCTAATGTTTCATTGGACAAAAGCCTCGAAGGGAAGTCATCATATAAATTGTAACAATGGAATTAGGATTAGTATTAAAAAATCAGATCAAAAACATCTATGAATTCATCAGATATAAGGATTAGAGAAAATCTACGTGGGATCACCAGATAGGGTAAAACTAACAAACATCTAAGAACCCATATTATGGTGATGGATCCTATAAAGTTATTATAAATAAATATTAAAATTGATGATAAAACAATTTATTAACCAAATAAGTTATTAGATGAATGTTTTGTGAGGTATATCATCTATCATAGAAATATTATTATAATATTATTATGTGATATCTATAAAAATTTATTAAAGAACAATGGATGTTGTTTCCTAGTTGGAAAAATTGTTGTGATGTGATATTAGATGGAGTGTTTGAATAATTTCCTTTTGTTTTCAAAGAATCAAAAATTGTGGTGATGCTGAACAGAAAATTTCATATTTTAATAAGAATGTTTCCATGGATTATTGGTTGAATCCAAACATTTATAAAGTGTTAATCTGGTAAAATGAATAATTATATTAGAGGGAGATTCGAATTTTGTTTTTGGAGTTTCAAATTTGAGTATGGAAATTTCCCTATGATTTTATAGAAACCAATAATATAAATAGAGGAGATAGTGAAATGATTTGTTTTTGGATGATCATGTATTTTTTCTCCAACTATTATTTACATGATTTATGTTGTGTACAGGAATAATTATGGAAATTTATAGTGTCATGACGTAGTTTCATCCACGATTATTTCAATTCATTCTTATTTGGGTCAAATAATAATATGAATTGGTACAAGGATTGAATGAATCATATAGAATGGACAATAAATATATGAATAAGGTAAAATGTTATCTAAAATACAGGTGATAGTTTAATCATAAGGTATTTTTGAGAGATTATGGACCTGATGAATAGGTATCATACAATCAATAAGTAGATAAAAGTATAATACAAATTGTGTAAATATGAATCTACATGGATAATAAATTTTTGGAATGAATGAAGTGATACCGGAAATATTTTTGAATCACTTTTTATCATATAAATAGGTAGTTTAATAAGAGAACCGAATAATATTTATTGGATGAATGTGTATTAGATACATTGGATCAAATGAACTGGTTCTGAATAAAATAATAAGATAATGAAGATATAATCTTAGTTTTATATTTTCTTGAAAAATAAATGATTCATTTACACTTCATTGAAATTAATATAAATATGAAGTGAATAAAGAAATCACTATGAAATCCATTAATTTTTTTAATTGGTGTAAGACATTCTTGGTGTGACAAAGTTGTTGATGAAGCTATACATTTTCTATCAGGACAGTATAATGAACCAACAAGGATGTTCAAGTTGGATGAAGTCTTCAACAGTCTGAGGATTCATTATTACATCCCTAACCCATCCTAGAATGTTTTGAAAACACATTGGTTAAGTATTGTTTTCTAACCATAACATTCTAAATAGGTATCTCATTATATTTGAGAACCAGCGAACTAGTTTTCTCCATAACTAGAAAGGACTAGCTAGTATTATTTTGTAGCATACCATAAAAAAATATCATGTTTCCTATTTTAATTTAATTCATATAAATTAATTTTTAAAATTAAATTAGAATATAATAATCAAAATCTTAAATGAGGCACCAGATAAAGGGAATGGATAGTTCAATTCATCAATAAGTTCTCAAAAATGATCCTCCCCCACACCTCTCTATTCATTGTATATCTTGAAGTGGTCATCAAAATATTCAAAATCATAAATCTCTATAGGGATGATTTAAAATACCTTCAATGATGAAAACATGAAAAGGAGATACTGGGAAAATGTCATGTTACCCACCTCTAGGAATAAACCCCATATACCATAAAAATAATAAAGAATTTGGATGAAATGAAAGTAAGAAAAAAATCATGTTAAACCATATAAAGGGTGTCCTAAAAAAAATATAGGTTCCTTCCTTCTAATACTCCAACATATAAGGCAGATATTGAAGATATGGATATACAAATATATATATATATATTGAGTGGTCCACTATATGACACTATCAAGAGTTGAACTATACTTGGGAGATCCTTAAAATACAGAAAATGTAAGATAACCCTCATATTCCTCATATATATTTATTTAAATGAACTATGAAAAATATAAAAAGTGTTGATCATAGAGTAATGGAGACGTTTTTTAGAATAAAGATCTCTTTTTAAAAATGTATCATTCCTAGTTTTCATAACACTATGTAACTCAACTCTTTCACATATGAATTACATATCCTCTGTGTGTGGTGATGATAAAAAAGTGCACTATATTGGACACACCTATACTCATATGATTTCACATGTCCAGAGGGAATATATAAGTCTTATCTGGGTGAGTAAACCTTAACATTTTTTGATAATATATGAATCACCATATTTAGACAGCCTATATTATTAAGAATATATTATTAATAGGATATAAAATCCTAGAGTCCTTTCACTATGTAAAATCCATGATTAATGGTGATGGAACATATATGATGTTATATCTATCCTTCTATATCTATTAGAGGATAAATTATTAGAAGATAGTGTATTGCCTCATTTGATTCATTTTTGACCTAAGTATTTAAAAATCATGTTTACATTAATCCATTATCATTAATTATTTAAAATAATTCTAGTATCAAGATCGTTCTATTCATGAGTGTCACTAGTTGATGAATGATTATATTTAAGATACTCATAATGAAAGAATATTTTCAAGAATATAAAGAAAACAATTTCTAATTTAATTTTATTTTATAGAAGAGGAACATTAAAAAGTTATAGTCTCCTAATTTCTCTTATATTATGGAGAAGCATCTACAATACTGATCAATTTGATGTAAAAAAGAGAGAGATTCTAAGAAAAAATAATAAATAATCCAATTGGTCATGTTTTATAATTCAACTAACACAATATGGGAGGTAAGGAATTAATTTTTGAAATTTGATTCACTAGAACCCTTATCTATAGCTACTGGTAATGTTTAATTATTCAATATAGCTAGTTTCTAGCACCTCCATTAGGTTCTCTCGAGACATATTATAATTTTTGATAAGTATCCCCCATTTATGCTATGTGTTCCATGTGTTTTTTTCTCTTTAATTAGATTGGATGTTTGGCCTGAAAGTATTGGATCTTTTTTAGCTTTTTTCATTATCACAATTGTGTCCTGTTCAATGTATTCCACTTAGTGTTTCATGATTTCAATTGACTATAGTTCCCACTTCTAGAAAACAAATGTTTCTCTAATTACTTATATTTTATGGATAATGTAATGTAAATCTGAATATATGAAGATACTATTTATTACACCAAAGGTGTGAAGTTGAGGAATACTGGTCATATATCACATATTATTTGATATAGTTTTTGTGTGAAGAAGATAAATACATTTCCATGAGACTTGACATGTCAACATGTTCCTTGTATTTGCATAAACAATAAAAGTTGTTTCACCCTCTGAAATTGTAATATACTGTAGTATATGGTAAATTAATGCAATTCCATGTAGGTTATGAAGATACGGTCAGATATGGATTTTTGACATTTAGTATAAAATTGAATATACTCTAGTGATGTTTGTTCGATATATATTATAAGAACCTCTATGTTCATTGATACATTTAGAGATTCTCTATGGGAATTTTCCAGTAGAGGCATATATAAAACAAAATTTTATTCATCTATAAAGTTATACAAATAATTTGTTTAGGAACCCAAATAAATGATATTATCTCTTTCTCATTTTCCTCTCTATCCCCTCCTCATACATTTAATGGCTTCCCATGTGTTTTTATAATAAATCATCTCAAAATAATTCCTTGGTTATGATAAAATGTTGATTCATGAAACTCTAAGGGTATTCTAATGGGATCTTCTAATATTAGGAATATTATGGGATCAATAATTTCAATGTTCATCTATATTAACATCAGTTGATGTAAGATCATTAGATGATTCTCATTATATGTTTCGTGATAGGGAGATAGATTCACCTCTTTGATGCACTAAAATTTACTCTAAAACCTTAATAGAATGTAAGGCTCACTGGTAGATACCCAATAATTTATTTCTATATAGTATCTTTATTATAATACATTTATATATGAATAAAATATAGTTGATCCATTCATTCTAACCACCAATGTATCTGTGGGTGATTTATAGGGGTAAACATGAACTGTAGGTAGTCCCCAGTTGTGTTTTTATATTATTGAAATCCTTAATTAATGTTTCATTTCCATAATTTCCATTAGTGTGGGACTATGAATGATTTGATAATAAAACACTTTTGATCCTCAAGATATACCTATCGAGGTGAACTACTCTCTAGCCAAGAAAAATTTACATTGGGGTGTAAGACCTAAGATAACTCATTCCTCATTAAAGTTGGACCAAAATTAGATAAAACATATCCAATGTTTTAATGTATATATTCTTGATCTCCCATGAGGCTAGTTGTGGATCCATCAGAAATTTAGTTTCCATCACCTTTGTATAAGTGTCTTGATCTAGTCACAACCACCCATTGAGGAACAAAGATATAAGGCCTACAAATAAATGGTTGAGACTAAAGTTTTAATCTTATGTAATAAAACTTTTTTTTTAAAATTTATGATGTGTAGACCTATAGTTGATTTTAAACCCACTAGAATTATGATTCACGTTGGTATATAGACATGTTTCCTTTGGTATGGATCAATGGGAGTATATGAATAACCCGACACATATTTTGAAAGGGACATTGAGATATTATTGGAATTATTTCACTATCTCCTTATTAACACCCTCATTAAGTCACATTCTAGGATGTGAGTTAACTAGATGACATCCTTGGTACATGAAGGGGTGAGAAAGGCATTATAAATTTATCCTAGAATGGGTACTCTCCCAATCTTATGTAGGTATTAGAGACATACACTCACTTCTCTATGTATTAGATGGAAGTTGTTAGTCTCGAGGCACCACCATCGAACCAATTATAGAACTAGATTATGGTGTTTATATGCTAAGAATTTATAAGATCATAAGACATCATAGACTCCAAAATATAATATCCATTCATTAAAATTAGTACAACCATGATTCACCCAATATGGTCAGACCCCTCCATAGAGAAACTTCCACAAGAGGAAAGATCTCGTTGGAGGCAACATCATATTATATGACTTTATAATGAATATTTTTTGGTTGTTATGTATAATTCATACCATTCCTTAATTATTGATTAAACATGTACTAAATAATATGACTCTACAAATATTTCATCATGGAAGTTCTGGTTATCAATAGTGATCATTTAATATATGATACTAAATTATAAAAAATTTCTTCACAGTAAATTGTTTGTCTCTGGATCTAGGATTGATGCATATATGGGATGTCCAAACCTATATTTGGTAATACAACATAGTTATGGGTTTTAATATGGGGTTAATTACAATGTACATTAGAAAGCATGATAGTGTGGCATAATGAGATTTTATGATCCTATTTCTATTTTTTTGACCACATAATTATTATGTGAAGTAACTTAATCAATTTTATTAATATATGAAGTGTGATAAAATATCTTCCTATAATAAAAGATAAAGAAGAATATATTGTTTAATTGATTTAAAAATATATTTACTCCAATTGAAAAAATAAAAATGAGTAAAGTGTAAAAGATTTGAAATGAAAATTTGACAAGGGTTGAATTTTATGTCAGCTTCCTTTAATCAATATGAATATATTATGCATAATTAACTAAATTCTTCTACATAGCTGAATGTGTTGTAGTAAAATTAGTTCACCTAAGTTAACATAGTTAGGCTATATTGAATTTTATAATTTATATCTTACCATGGTATCCTGAATTACTTGAGATAATAAAGACTATAGAGCTTAATTATTACATATGGTCCAAAATATGAATTCTAGTGAGGGTTTCCCCCAATATTTATAAAGGATCCCATGTCCGATGAACATGTTATAATATTTTTAACATGAGAACTCACCCCCCCAACTAGAGTTCATGTACCCTCCATTTATGTAGAGTTACATCAGATTTATACATTCAATAATAATTTGATCCTATCAAAAATGATTCAAAAACATTAATGGGGTGATTTTTTATGCTATCTTCTATAAGGGTTATAGACTTTGATAGGGTGGAGAAAATTACCAAGAAAGTGTTTCTTAAATAGAGACTAGATTCAAGGGAGAACCCAATTAATTTAAAACATGTATATAATTTCACACAAGGGTTACTTTAAGTAAGTATTTAAGACTGTGCACGAGCATTATTCATACCCTATTTTCAAATAAAGAACATAATACACTTGTGAGAAATATTCAGTCACTATTTCTTCATAAACTCAGGCCATGTTTGAAGAACTACACTTTTAGACAAGAATTCATGAGTTATTTGTTCACCTAGAACCATTATATAGTCTTTATTAGTTTATAAATACCCTCCACCATTAGGGTAAACATTTTGAGGGGGAATTTATATTTTTATATAGGTAATATTTTTTGATATGCACATGACTATTTATCCTAGATCTACACACTTCGGTCTTCGAAAATCTTTCAGGTAAACATTTTAGTCAATACACAAGGTAACTAATGAAAATTATGGATTGTTATGTATAATAAATAAAATAATATTTAAATAATCAGGAACACCACTTCCCATATATTCCATAATAACTAGTGTCAAGGATCTAATCCCAAATATATAAAATGTGGGAACTAATCACCAAATTCACCTCATGAGTGTTTAACTGAGGTACACATCATTAATGTCATGTTGGGATGTTCATTTTTTTTTTAAAAAAATCTCCCAACCTCTCTATACTATGGGGAGAATTTTCCCTAAATTATTAAAGGTGGGACACTTCTCCCTCCACTCCATTCAGGGGTTCCAATTCTCCCTTGTTCTCTATTAGGGATCAAATTCATCTACATACTCTAGGATAATGACAATTTACCTAGGTTCACTACTAGGGTGTCAATTTTACTAGGTCCTCCATAAGGAAGCCAAATCACCCTAGTCTTCATATATAGAACCCTTATACACATTTCTCCAACATAGAGACTCTTTTTCTAACCATTTACCTAGATTTGATGTTGATAAATGTCTCCTAAAAACGTAACAACCAGTTTAGGACCCCTAAATGTCCTTCATATATACATAACCAAGGGGTTCATACTATCATTAACCATTTATATCATCTATTTATTTTTATAAAAATCCTCTCTTGGGTTTTTTTATTATTGAATGTAGGGATATTTAAGGTAAATATGATCACATATTTCAAGGATTACAAGAGGCCTTATCATGATGATATCGCTGGAGTATCTCTTGGCTCATACTGCCTAGCATGGATAACCAATATGCAATTTCAAATTAGTCGATGCCCCCAGTGGACCCCATTGTTCTACATAATAAGGCAGGGTTAGGGTATAAGAAATCCTACTAAGTGTAAGACATAAAAATATAATTTTTCATAATTCACTAACTAGGATAAATATATCCATGTAATATATCTATAAGTCCCTAATGTATCATTTCTATTCCCATGAAAAGAAATGGGAACCTACTTTTTGTTTTCCACAAATTTCTTCCTCATCGGTCAGTATTACATCTGAGTCTACTCATACATCATATATTCGACATGTTCCTTGGTAGTGACTTGTAAAAACCAAGGTAATATAGAAATAAATAAATATTTTGATTTATATAAATTCATTTTATGGATTTATATTCATCAAGTATTTGTAAATAATTTTTCTAACAAAAATATCAATTAATAATTAAAGAGTTCTATAAAACTAAATTATTTTTTAATGAATTACATGGTTTAAATTAAAAGTAATATTTCTTATTTTTTTGAATTAATATTGACAATTATATATATATATATATTTCGAATAAAAATATCATATATATCTTAAGAAAAAAATATTTTTTATGAAACTATTTATTTTTGAGTGATTATTTTAAAGTACTACTTTTTTCAAAACTATCTTTTATTTTAATTAAATCATGTGATATAATTGACAAATTATATATCAAGTTATTTATTAATGTAACATAATAGTATTTATTAAACTAAATCTAAATAATTCTACTTAAATATATATTTTATTTTATTTTTGAATAAGGTCATTTTATGCTTAAAAATCAATTTTCTAAAAATTATTTTACATTTTATTTTGAGAACTTATATTTTAATTAATATATACCAATTTAAAAAATGAAATATTGTAAGTTCAGTTAAATATTTTTAATTTGTATTTTTAAACTTAATTTTGAGTTAAATCTCATTATTTTTATTTATGAATTGTAACTAGGGTAAAAATGTGTCACCATGGTAAAGGATAAATATATTTAGTTAAGATAAGAACTATGTGATAAGGCCTTAAAACTAGTCTTAATTATTATTAGATGATTTAATTTAAAATCATATCACCTTGTAGTTTATGTTATATAGTTATGGATTCACATTCATATGATTATGAGTTCGTAATATTTTTTATGTTTAGAAAAATTTCAAGTGTGCCACTACCCTCATATTTTAAAGAACGCATCCCCTCCTCACACCCACTTACATTCTGATAAAAAAATTCAATAAATCTATACAAAAACCTCTATCAAAAATCCATCACCATTTTTTATAGGTCATATTTTTCTCAAAAGACCAATCCTATTGGGCTTAAGGTGTAATCCAATGTGATATATAGAAAGAGAAGGTATAAGTCGAAACTGATATATTTCAATTTCATCTCTTCTTCTACCTCCATAAAATATTCATTAAAAATGGTAAAATAATAGAATAGTTGTCTTAAATATAATAATATTTTATTATTATATTTGGTAAAATCCTTTTTAATATCATTTTCATTATTATGATAAATGAAAATGTTTAGCATGTGTATGTGTGGAGTACCACCACCACTATGTGATGTTTATTTTCATTACTGGTTCATATAAATGGTAGAAATGATTAAAATATTTAATATGTAATATATTTATGATAAAATTATGGTCTATAAAGATAATATCCAACATACCTTCTAACAATTTCTATTGTTTATAAATTTAAAATAATGTTTATTTGTACATCTAGAATACCACCTCCATGAAATGATGCAAATAAGTTTTCATGTCCACCTTACAGGAATGGTTATAAATATAAAATAAATGAATAAATATGGAATTTATAACATTTTAATTATTTTTAAAATTTGAAATATTATATAATTTATTTATTTTATACCCATTAGAATAATAAAATCAACATTCAAGAATACATATGGACAAAAGTTTCCGTGATATAAAATTGTTCATTATTTATAACCACGATAGATGTTATTTTTAAAAAGTCTATATAATTTAGAAATATAATTAATATAACATTTTTATGGTTATATAAATATGTTTTCTATAACCCATTTAAATACATTCAACACATTATTTTGGTTTTAGGGTAACAAATCAATTGACCCCAAAAGGTATGATATGAATTTAACTATTTCCGTAACTAAATAAAACATATTAATAAATGAAATTATAGGAAATACATTAATCTAGTGAAAATGAAAAATATTATTAACAAATTATAAAAAAATTTAATTTTCTTATTTAATAATTAGATAATATACGAAGCTAAATGATACATAAGGTATGTTTTTATTAAAAACATTATTTTAAATAATTTATTTTAAACTTTTTACTTTATATCCATGTTCGTAAAAATGAAAAAAAAATTATTTATAACCAAACGTTTTTATATATTTTACAGAAAAAAAAAAGTTACTTTATTTTTAATTTTAAAAAATGAATCATATAATAAGTTACTATATGGGTCATTTTGTTGTTTTATTGTTAAAGTAAAAAATGAATGCCTTTTAACTAATGATTTTATACTGTTTTTTCCACTATGATAGCCATAATTCCTCATCAATGATACTCTACATAGTTCAATGCTTATTTTTATTTAAAATATTTTCCTTATTATTCTAGTATTTTTTCATTTAAAAATATATTTTAAATCAAATTTTAACCTTTTCAAATATTTATGGGATAATTGAAAATGTTTTTGCTTATTAGATTGAATTAAATATAATATGGTTTGTATCCTTAAAAATAAAGATATATATTTTCTATTTATTCTTTGTTTATTAGAAATTTTATATTAATTTTGGGTGATACTGATATAGATCTGATGACGAGTTAGACTACTATAGGTCTCCATTGTATTGGCTATAGTTACAAAGTGTTCCATCTATAGGTCACTCTGAAGAGATATGAGAATTATCTAGCTATGTGACTCCAATGAAAGAGTTCTTATAAGGGTGAATTAATGGATAATGTACTAATGTACCCACATTATATTCTCTTAATGGTCAATAAGAGAAGTATTTTTTATTTCAAAATGTAATAATATGAGTTTATGTATCTAAGGAATGTTTATGACCTATTTTTTATAAATGAAAATGTATTGTTTTAAATAAAAAGTTATTCGTTAGTTCTTATGATTTCTAAAAAACCATTATTTTTATGATTTTGAATTTATTATTTCATATAAAGGTTTAGTGAAATATATTATGTAATTATTTAATTTTCATGGAAAAGTAAATGAATATTCTAGAACAAATGTGTATTTAAAAAAATGGAAACTCCATTATTTTATTTTATATATAATAATAAAACAAATAGTTTATTTTCTTTTTGTATAATTAATTATATGTTTTTCACATCTCACATTTTAAACTAATTTTTCAATCAGCTTACATATGGTAATAAAAGTTAATATATCAAATATTCATAAATGTAGATACCTTGAATTATGTAAGTAAGAATTTATAAACAATTTTTTGGAATAGT
This sequence comes from Viscum album, assembly GCA_963277665.1. Taxonomy (NCBI): domain Eukaryota; kingdom Viridiplantae; phylum Streptophyta; class Magnoliopsida; order Santalales; family Viscaceae; genus Viscum; species Viscum album. The sequence goes on from OY728156.1 coordinate 548,206,003, forward strand.
GGATATTATGGGGAAAGTTTCTACTTTTTTGTGTAATTTAATTCAAAATTATCAGATAATATTAACATATAATATTCTATAATTGTAATAAAGTGAAACCCTTGTTATAAATCATGTAATTAATGTATGTTTATGGTGTCATGTATTATAAATGGAATCAAATGAAATGTTTAGATAAATTTATTGGGTAAGATAATATTTAAATATATAATAAAGAAACTCTAAATTATAGATATATTATTATGAGATAGATTTTAAATAATTCAATTTTTCTTCATCTAATCCATATATGATTATAATGGTTCACAATATTAGAATTGGAGAATCTTAGGTAGAAAGAAATAAATTGTAACATATCCATCTCAATCAGAAACATGGAATGGTTGAATGAAAAACTATTGTGGTAATGTTAACTCAATTGATGCAGCATATTATTGTGGTCACTAAAAAAATTGTATTCTTCATAAAGAAATATTTTTGTTCTATATAATTCAGTGAAATAGTCCCCTCTAGAATTCAATAGTTATTTAAACCTACGTAATGATGAAGGATGGATAAATAAATTAAATAAGATATTTAAAATTATGGGATGTTCAAAACATCCAACGATAATCCTTTATATTTATTTTTTTCAAGATAATGTTGATCAATGGTGGAATTTAATTAAGAACACTACAAAAAAGAAACTAATTTTTGTTATGTTATGAAAAGTATTTAATAATCTCTGCCATAAAATGTATTTTCTTAAATTTGACTAAATTATAATAGAATTTAAATTTAAATTATTGATGGAATATGACCAGGAATCTATTAATACCTATGAATATATATTTTGATGATTTTCTAGGTATGCCACAAATTTCATTCTGGAATAATATATAAAAATCAAATTATTCTACTCATTATTGAATCAGTGATTAGGAAGGGATCTGGTTACATGTGATTTTGGATGTTATGAGGATATTGTGATATGTGAGGAGAATTTTTATATGTAGTATTCATAATTTTACAAAAATAAGGATAAGATGTGATCCATATGTTAGAAAATTTTGTTGAATTTATCAAAATACCTAAAAGAGTGAAAATTAAATTACACTCATATGATAAGTGTTAAAATAATTATTCTAAATATTTAATGGTGAGATTTGAGATATGTTACCAATTTAGAGAACGTGGATATATGGATCATGCCTATAATGAAAGGAACAATGTATATTGTCTAGATGGTAATGAAAATTTGGTAGTGAAATATTTTAATTGTAATGATTTGTGTCATTACAAAAACTTAGGTCAAAATGTCATTAATCAATGTGCGAATATTCATGAAAAAATATAGAAACGTGTAATTTTTTTAATACTATAGAAGATTAGGGGCACCCAAATGACGTCTTGATAGATATATTACACATTTATTTTGACATTACAATGTCTTGTTTTATTCAAAATCTACATATTATTTAATATATTAGAAACTTTCATATAAAATCGAAATAATATCTTAATAAATATATTGAAAACTATTGGCCAAAACTCTATAGATTATTATAAAGGATTTAAAAATTTATATAAATCTTATTTATTATCATATGTTTAATTTTTTTCTCTAAAAACCTTGTATAATTTTCCATTATTGAGTTTTATGTTATTTTTTATATATATTTGCTTCCCGTTTATTATGTTATAATATATAATTGTGTTGTTGATTTTATTTTTCTGAATGTGTTTCTATTTCAACATATGAATTAATTTTTTCCTTTGATAATATATCAAGAATCTACTAAACTAATGAATGATGGTAGTGATATTTATCTTTAAAATATGTTTGTTAAGATATTAACTTTGATGTACTAGTTTTATATGAGTATTTTTATCCATTTCCTAATGAATTGCCTAATATAATTAATGATCGAGAGATTGGGTTTACTTTTTTTACTTAGTTATTAATTATATCACAATTTTATATCCCCTTTTTAAAATTTATTTATTTTAGATGTTGTAATTGAAAAAATTTACAAGTGATTATTGATAAGTAATTCATCATCCCATTTAATTCACTATGGGGTTATATTGTGTTTTTAAAAGAAATACGTTTTTTTGAGGTTATGAATTGTTCATAAGGAACTCAGTAAAATAATTTTTAGAAAGATGTATTTTCCCTCATATCGAAGACTTATTTGATTATAATGTAGGTGAAAATTATTTTTTAAATATTGATCTCATATTTTTGCATCACCAGCCAATGGTTAATGAGGAATAACTCATAGGATCATCTTCTATACAAGGCATTGATATTATGAGTTTATGGGTATTAATTTTGGATAGTTAAATGCACCCATTGTATTTATATATATATATAAAATATTGTTTTCAAAGAGAATTTTGATAAATTTATTGTTGTTTTTAATAATTATATTCCATTATTCACTAAAATATGTGAATATCATGAGAAACACGTATGGGTTATTTGATAGAAATTATAATAAATTAAGTTGTTTAGAAAAATCAACAAATGTATCTATTTTTTCTATAATATTAATTTACTATGGAATATTATTTCTAAATATGGGATAACTATTGATCATACAATAAAAATTGTTAAATAATTTCCATGAACTACAAATGTAACCGAGAATCAATGGTTTCATGGATTAAGGGGTTAATACTGATGTTTTTTAAGAACATTTCATTGACATCTTTCCCACAAAAAATGATAAATCAAAACAAAGATAAATTAAACTAGAAAATTTGGTTTAATTATTAAATTTTGGAATTAAAAAAAATATTGATTAATTTATTTGCACCATCCTTTCAAAATAGAAATGGATAATTTTTTAGAGTGATGATTCTTTGAAGGGACTTGGTTATGACTTTTGATATAAAATGATCAGTTTATTAATGAATTATCTTATCAATTGAAACCCAACAAGAAACACTATCCTACACAAGACCTTGATCTTGATGTAGTAACTTCTTTATTTAATAAAATATAGAAATCCATTATATGGTGATAAATGCGATATTTTTATTGATCATTAAATTTTATGGTCTATATTCACTCAAATAGAGTAGAATAAAAGTTATACAAGATGGTTAGATTTTAGTAAGGATTATTATTAGAAAATTTATTGTTATTTAGGTAATACAATCAATGTAGCTAATGTACTTAGTCATAATGCTAATGCATCATTAATTATGTTACGACTAGTACCATATTTTTAGTCTACTATTTAATGAATGTTGGCCTTGAATGTGTGTGTGAAGAAATATGTTCAATTTTAACCTTGTTATTGATGTCATCATCACTCTAGAAAATAATAAAGGAGGATTTGTTAGTAATAATGATTAAAATTGGTCAATAAGGATATATTTATTTAATTTTTTGATAAATAAGGTGTTTCATATTTGGACGTTGGTTGTGTGTGCTATGTGATTCCTAGTTGAAGATGAAATTATTCTGTGAAGCTCAAAACTCTATATGCTCTATTCATTGGTAAAACACTAATATGTACAAATAAAACTCGATAGACAATTAGTGTAAATCTATCGGAGAAGATATAAATGATTTTACCGTGACTATTTTTTATTTTCTATAGTATAATGATGAAAAAAACTAACAAATCGAATGCTCAAGACTTTCTTGGTGCTAAAATTGAAATGAGAAAACATATCAATGAACATAATGGTGGTATTACTAAATAAATCTTGATGTAATAATTATATTTACGTTATTATTATTCAGTGAATAAATCTATGAATTTTATAATTATAAAATATAACTTTTGTTTAGAACAACATGAAATACTCTATTTAAAAGATATGGATATATTACATGGGGTCTTACTCTCTATTATATCTGAACATGATCCAAGGTTTAAATCGTATTTTTTTGGAAAGGAAATCCACAATAAATGGGTAATAAATTAAATTTCATTCTTTATTTTCATCTTCAATCTAATTTTTTATCAGAGCATAAAATTTCGATTTTGTGGGATATACATTAAAATTTATCATTAGATAATCAAGGAAATTGGGATCATAATTTGTATTTAGTCAAATTTTCATATAATAATTGTTTTTATTCACCTAAAAATATGGAAACTATTGTTTCATCTTATGGAATGCAGTTTTGAACTCTATAATATCATGATAGAATTACTAAAAAGATGTTTTTGGGAACCAAATTGGTAGAATATATGATGTTAAGGGTAAAGAATATTCAGAAACACCTGAGGATATATCATAATAAAAATTAGAGTTACATATAATATAAAAGGAATGTTATTTCTTTTGGGGAAGGTGATCATGTATTTCCTAATATAACTCCTCAACAAAGTGTGATGTGAATTAGAAGAAAGAGAATTTTATTTTAATGGTTTATTATTCAATAATAATATTCTTAAATAATAGATTTTTTTAAAGAGTATCATTACCATTTAGTTTATGCCACATTCATGAAGCATTTTATGATTCATTTATATGAAAGTGTAAAGACCCCAAACCAAGTATCCTGAGCCTATTTTCTAATTTATTACATTTAAATAAGATACAAAAATTAAAATCATGAAGTTTCAAATAGTTTATTAGCCTTGTTAACTATATATAGAGTTGAATATCATTTTACAATAGAAAACATAAACTATAGAAAAGTTTTAAATTCATGTGCATCATTATTTACTCTATCTCAACCCTATATATCAATAGTAATAATAAGCTTGGAATCTTGGGAATGAAATATATGAATCGGGTGATCCCAAATGGTTAGTAAGGGTGTGTTTATATAGGAATATATCATGAATAAATAGGGATTAATCAACATGGAAAGGTAATCAACTAAAAAACATTCCATATAATCAATAATGTGAAAATGAAGAAAAAAATGGAAGGAATAAATGAAGATCAAATATTTCCATACAAATTGTCATAAGAGCATGAAACATAACAATGGAAATTATAAATAATAAAATAGTCACATGGGACACTAACACCTAATATTATAACTATTTGACAAACAATGAAGGACATCTAAAACTATTCATAAAGGCATTGTGCTAAGTCATTAATACGATCGAGAATTGTTAAAAAATATCTTACATAAATGGGAAAGTCATCAATCTAAAATCCTATATAGATTATCTCATGAGAGCTAATGATTCATCGAGGAGAAATCAAAGTCCTCGACCATCACATATTTATTAATTTGAATTCAACATTTGGAAGGGGTGAAACCAAATATCCATAATCATTCCTATAGAATAATTATCATCCAAAATTTTATAAATTTTCCAAATCAATATACATAATCATAATCCATACAATGAAATATAAATGGATGAAATTGGTATATCCCCAGTCAAACTAATAATAAACCATTGGGATAACTACTAAGGGTGGTAAAATTAAAACATATACCTATATGATTATATGTACATAAAAATACTTATGTCATTAATGTATATAAATATCATTAAAATTCCATTAAAATAATTCTTTAGGAAAAGAAAATCTTTTCACATGAACATATTATTTAAAAATAAATTTTTAAAATTTATTGAAAATAATTTTCATTGAAAATTAATGTTAAAACATATAAAATAAGGATTAAATTTTTTTTTGTCTTCATGGTGTAAATTCTATATATTTCATACATGTTTTAAAAAATATTACATTCACATTTTTGGAAAAATTCAAAGAGACATTGTTTGTAAAATGACATTAATAATCATTTCAAAACATTTTTTTATAATTAAATAATTGGTAAAAAATAGTTTATTACATAATTTGGATAATGTTAAAATAATCCTAGGGGATTTTATAGAAAACATTTTCTTTTATGAAAAAAATGATATTTGACAAAAGACAGAAATTTATTCATATTTTCATAAAAAAATTATATCCAATGTTTTTTACCAATGTGAGTACATTTGGTAATTTTAATTTTATAATTTCATGTATAAATATATTATAAGAATATATAGTGATTTTTTAATATAAATTTCACATAATTCTACTAAGGGAGGCCTAAACATGAACAATCGTGAATAATGTTGACATTTTCAACTAATTTCTTTTCCATTTGGTTACTTTTGAATAATAAGCACCATTAAAGAAATAATTTCCAATGAATCGTTAAATAACCTGAATATAAATATATTAATGTTATAAAGTTTCATAGTAGTAATTATATACACTATATAAATCAATAATTTGTTAAAATGGCATATGTCTCATAGAAGTAGATGTGAGTTGGGAAACCCTTACCTTAGATTTGACTTCCATCATATTTGTTTTAAAAATAATATATAATAAATATAGGTTTATTCTTAATATTTTATAAAAAAATAATATTTTATCTCATAAAATATATTATTTAAAACAATTATTTTCACATTTTTATTTTAAATTCATTTGATAATATAATTGATTCAAGTAATAAGAAACTTTTTATGGCTGTTTTGATTTAGTATTTTCATTCATTTTTCACTAATAATTTTTAAATCACAACATGAATGTTAAAAAAATATTAAATCATATGTATTCATTACAAATGTATTTATATAAATATATTAAATTTAGATATAGAAAATGTCTTAGATTATTCTGGGAGACTGTATGTAGTATATACACATTATTACTGTTTCATTTTTTTACATATGGATGGGAAAAAGGAATATAAATAATAATTAACCTTTATAGATTCATTTTTATGTAATATATGCTATATTTATTTATTAAACACATCATTATTACCATCCATATAAATCAGTTTAAAAAAATTTCACTTCACAAATTGGATATGGTAGTTTATATGAACCAACAAGTGATGTTATTGTTTTTCAATATATTAGAAATTTAGAATTTAGATGTAATATTTTATTTCCATTACAATTTTTAGGAAATAAATTACAAATATATTTAAAAATTGTAACCATAATATCTTCCAAGTAAGGCATAAGGTAAAAAATGGATGACATTACTTCACGAGGTGGTAATACATCGCACACACGAGCGTCGTAATCTTATCCCCCAAAGAATGAAAATTGAGAATGTATATGTGATATAATAAATATATATGTATTATAATGTCATAAATATATTATAAATATGTTACATACAACAATATATCTATTATTGAAAGATGCTGATTGAAAAATAATTATATCAATTAACGAGGCAGTAGTCTATTGTACAGAAGATCAATATTTAAATTTAACAGTTGATAGAAGTTGATATAGAATTAGGTTATTTTAATAACCTAATAACATATCACTATATGGGGGATACTGTTTTCATTTTATTTTCAGATGTTGTGATTATTTTATGGAGTTTGAATAAAATTTTTAAAAACATATATGCATGTTTGTTACATTTACATCTTCTTCGGAGAGCCTCTTTATGTTTTTTACTATAGATTGAATAAGAGGTATTACTAGTAAAAATAATTAATCTATGATGATGGGAGAGTAAAAAAATAATATATTTTTATAGTTATTGGATGATCTAAATGTTTCAATAAGTTTGAATATTGGAGGACAGCGGGTGGCCTTTTATCAGTGTGGGAGAGGACACTTTTTGAATTTTGGAAAATGTAAAGATAAACACATATTTATATTATTCAAAAGCTTATATAATAGTTAATTATAGACCATTATTTGATATATAGACTAAATACATATATAAAATATATTTTCGCCAATTTATATGTCATTTTAACCCTTACCTTTTTATTCTAACAATCAATAAACCCATTTATACCTCAATTTATGGAATTAATATTTAAGGTTTTTGTATCCATTATGGTCAAAATTTTAGTTGAAATTATTAGAAAATATTTTATATAATTATTTAAAATATTTAATTAGTTATAATAAATTTATTTTGATGAAGTGATATAATTCAATTTAAAATTAAAAATGCATATGCATCAAAATGGGTTTTCCAATTAAAAAAAATTAAAAGATGAAAATGTTTTTATTTATTGTTTCAATATAAAATTAATTACGATGACCTAAAATAGCTAAAATATTATATTATTGAACTATTTTTAATTTAAAACTAATTTAAAATATAATTTTACTTATAAATAAT